>CM070566.1:7135571-7735571 GCA_036346405.1 Phyllostachys edulis
CCGATTAAATCGGGCGGCCTAGTCTCGTTAATGCATTCGCTCGGTCCGAAACGACCCCTTTGTTCGCCATTTGATGCGGATCGGCGGTTCAGCAGCGAGTAACGTTTGGATGGTCGAGCGTTCCTTTCCTTCTGGACCTTGGATTCCAATCAAGCGGCTCTGCTTTCTTCTTCAGCGTTTTCCTTTGTTCCCAAGACCTCTCCCTGATTGTTTTGCAAATACCACCTCCTCGATCCTTGCTGGTCTTTTGTAAAAAAACCACCCTCCTAACCTTGAATATCCCTGTTAGTCAGGACCTCCCTGCACCCTTTGATCTCGGACCGTTGAGGTCCTCCCTTGAGATCTTGACCGTTAGATCTCCTTTTGGAGATCTACTCGTCAGGACCTCCCCTGCACCCTTTGATCTGGACCGTTGAGGTCCTCCCCTTTGAGATTTTGACCCTTAGACCTCCCTTGTGCAGATTTGAGTGTCAGGACCTCCTCGTTGCGAGCCTTGAGGACCTCCCTCTAGGGACCATACTGTGGACTTTCTTGAGGCGACCCTTGCGGTGGGGCCACCTCTTTGACCAATGGTGCACCCTTTTGGTAGCCCCACCTGCGGTCTCTCTCTACTTTGCTATTATTGCTCTTGCCTCAGAACTCTGTGCGCATTTAATAGGTGTCGGGTCACATTAAATCTGATCACATCTGAGTACTATTCAATTCTTTTAGGGCAAGCCACCTTAAGCGATCCGTTGCCAACACGTCCTTTGGGCTTCCTTGTGGTGCACACTACCAACTCGGCTATATATAGCACAGGTGGGCAAACTCTTGTAACCTTTGTTCATTTGCCCGCCTTTTCTCGCCTTGTTCGCTCTGGCTTGTGCTTGGAGCTTTTCTGGAAGTAAGCCGCAAGAGTGGCGTCCTTTCAGAAGACCTCCTCATGGATTTTTTTGGTCTTTTGCTTAAAGGCCACCCTCTCTGCCTTGGACCTCCTTGTTGTTAAGGGCACTTTGTTTTTTGGTTTTGGTTAAGTTTTGTTTTAGTTCTTTTAGTTTTCTTTTGAAGTTCTTTGGCCTAGTGTGTTTTTGCTTACTTGGTTTTCTTGTGACAGCGTAGATCCACGAGTTTGAGAGATCTTGGACCCAGCTCTCTCTCTTGAAGGCTCTCCTTTGCTTGACCAAGGCAAGCCACAGACCTCCTTTTGATCATTTTGAACCTAGGTTTGCAAATGTATTTCGGTTTACTTTATCATGCATGGCTATGTTTATAAGAAATGGTTTGGGCTGTAGTTACTTGCCTACCTGCTGTTATGCCTCCTTCATACTTTGTCCCTATCATGTTGTCATGTTCACCTTGTGAGCCTTAGGGAGGATATTTGGTTGGTGTTCTTTGTTATTTGCCAACGTGGGGGTCGTAGGTCTTTATAGCTTTGCTTAGAAAACGTGGTTCGGACGTATCGTGCTTCATCTCTAATAATCTTGACTAATGACTTATGAAATGTGTGGTTGGTGCCTTTGTTGGCGACTATGGCGGGATGCCTAAGGCGTGTTGACTATGGTGTGAGACCACTTGGTTAAAAGCTGTTGTGCCAAGAATGGGTGGTCTTTTGGCATGGAGTTAATACAAATTGTTTCTTTGAGGCAAGAAGGCGGGGGTGAGTAGTGGGTCTTGTGCACACTTGGTTATGGAAGTCTTGCCTTAGCACAATTAAGGACTTCACTTTGTATGCATTGAGCTGGGCCAAATAGTGCAACCACAAGATCATTTTATGGGAATGGTGCAGGCTGAATAATTAGCAATGAGATGGCTTAGGGCTGTTGTGGTTGAGCGTGTGATTAGTTGGCGCAAGAGGGGCACCCCATAACCACCGTGGATTTCTAGACCACAGGGAGGATTCTGAAACCTTAGCGGGCGGCCGAGTCGGGTTCAAAGCTTTGTAAAGGCCTTGCCGCTCTCTAAACTGCTCACCTTAGGAAGTGAGCAAGGGTGGCCGGAACCGTCCCACTAGAGATCGTGGATTGTGGGTAAGTTGTACACCTCTGCGAGTATAAAATCTATTGAATAGCCAAGTCCTTGGTCATGGACATGCTTTCGATGAAAATGGTGCAAGGGGTAGTTGTTTCAAAGTTTGTGCCCTTTGGACACTTGGTGAGATGCCTTGGCTTTGCCTCGAAGAGACCTTGGCCGGCTCCAGAGGGGCCAAGGTTGGCTCGGGTAGTGGTCCAGGGGTTGGTTTGGACCTCTGGAGTGGGTGCTCTGGAGTGGGTTTTGGGTGAGGACCTGGTCACGGGTGTGCCCAGACCTCCCTCATTTTGTTGTGGCTGTGAGTTGGTGCTCACTCCACCCTTTTTTTTTACTTCAAATGTATTATGTACTATTGTTTTACCTTGCTGCTTTTCAATCTACTTATAAGTTATTATTGTTCAAATCTGGCTTTGCGCAATCTAACCATACAACTCTCAATTGGTAAGCCCTTGCATGAATATTATTGCATGATTGCTCCCTGTGACTTGCTGAGTACATTCAACGTACTCATGGCTTAAATACTGTGTCAGCAGATCTTGAAGATGATCAAGTCTTGAGCGGTCTGAGACCTCTTTGAGTAGGAGTTCTTGAGTGAGTTGCCTAGGGCGTCCTCCACCCGACGACTGTGGTGCTTGTTGGATGGGTGTGCTCGCTTTTGGTGTTAGAGCCTTGGAGCTCCTTGTTCTTTGGTTTTGTAAGTCCTTCTTTGGTTTTGTAAGCCCTCGATGGCGAGACCTCTTGTTAACAAGCTTGACCATAAGGTCTGTTATATAAAGTTTAATTTGTCTACTTCATCTTTGTTTGGCCTCGTGGTTTGTGATATTAGCTTGTGTTCTTGTGTGAGCTAGCTCTGTTGTCACGGGACTAGCTCGGATGCAGGAGGCGGGACCTCCGGGAGGTCCTCTGGGACTTAACACAGGAGGTCTGTCGGACCTCTCTTGTGATGTATCTGGAGGTGCTCTGGGGTTGCAAGCCAAGACCTCCGGAGGTCTTAAAGACCTCTGGGAGGTCGGTGGCATGAGCCAAGACCTCCGGGAGGTCTGAAGACCTCTGGGAGGTCTGTGAGACCTCCTCGGGATTGCCGTGCGGTGCTACCACTCCTTTCCGTGGTGGCTCCGCAGCGCAAAAAAATAATGGTCCTCCTAGACCTCCTACGGTGCATCACAGGGTGGGACGTCACAATGGTCTTCGCTCCAAGGGCAGGCTGATTCAGTTGGTTGCTACCTCGGAGATTGTGCTGAGCTCCCGGTAGGAGGCCCTTCTTCACCTTTGTCTTGATATGACTAAGCGTCTTTCTACCCGAGATTTGGTGGAGGAGTTTTGTGCTTTCGGGATTTGGTCATTGGCCAAAGAGTGGAAGCTAGAACTCGGGGCTTCGTATATGGGGATCCCGTCTTTGAGTGTGGAGGGCTGCAAATGTATAATTTCGTTTGTGTTTGTTTTGTTTGTTTCAGTTTGGTGGTTGTCCTAATAAGAACATGGTTATTTGCTAGTTTTGCCTATTTCCGAAGCGGCGCGCGTTGCGGGGGTTCTTCTCGGCCCGTATACAGGTGAGGAGCATTCGAGGCGTCACCTGGTTGTGAGGGACCACCGCCTGAACCGCGCTTACAATGCGTCGGTTAATTTGCCGGAGCGAGTCGACCCCGACGCCAGGAAGAAAAAATGTTCTCGCGTGCCTGAGGTCGAGCTCGGGGGACCAATTGCTGCGAAACCTCTTCGTGCGGTTCCCGCTTGTGATGGCGGTGGTCCTTCGCGCAATTTGGAGGTTTCTTGAGAGGCACATTAAGAAGGTTGTTCAAGACCCTTCGAGGTGTGTTTGAAGTGTCTAGTAGCGCCTCTTGAATAATGGGATAAACCGCATGCGGAGGTTGTTGGAACCGCCGTTCTTTGGTTATCTTAAATATCGCGGTCTGGCGTCGGTACTATTAAGCTATCCGCGCTTGGATGCGACGGAGTCTTCTAGTGGTGGACTTCAATCGCGCGGGGATGGAGGGAACGTCGAAGTCCTTGGTGATGCACCTGCCTCGCCTGAGGTGAATGTTGGTGAGTAATATTTCCTTACTTAATTCTAACTCTGTGCAAGCTTTTCGAGCTCTGTGTATCGGGTTTTTGCACCTTGGAGTGCTTCGGAGACATAATAGACTGGGCGTTGGCCATTGTCTTCTTCGGTAAGGACCGCACTTACTGCTGATGATGAGGCAGCGAGGTAAAGCAGGAGATCTGCTCCTTGCTTCGGGTAGGTAAGGCTTGGCGGTGGGTCAGAAATCTTGTTTGAGTTCTTCAAATGCCTGTTGGCGATCTTGGTCCACGGAGCAGCTCCGTTCATGAGTGTCTTGAAGAATGGAAGGATTTCTCTGAAAGCGGAAAAAAACGGCTAAAAGGCTGCGGCCCGGCTTGTAATTTTTTGTACTTCACGGGCATTGTGAGGTTGCTTCATCTCCTGGACGGCCCTTATCTTTTCGGGGTTGGCTTCGATGCCCCTCTCAGATACTAGAAACCCGAGAAGTTTTCCTGCCTTAACATCGAAGGCACACTTCTCTGGGTTGAGCTTGATTCCATCCTTGCGAAGGTTTCTTGGAGGTCCTTCATGTGTTCATCTGCCAACCCACTTTTGACCACTATATCATCAACTTAGGCTTCTACGTTGTGACCAAGCTGTCCAGTTAGGACTCTGGAAATGAGACGGGTGAAGGTCGCACCCGCATTCTTGAGCCCGAAGGGCATGCGGGTATAGCAATATGTGCCTACGGGGGTGATAAATGCTGTCTTCGGTTCGTCTTCTTTGGCCATGAGTATCTGGTAGTATTCGGAGTAGGCATCGAGGAAACTCATCAACTCGCAGCCCGAAGTGGCATCGACTAGCTAGTCAATGCGTGGCAGGGGGAAATCATCTTTGGGGCATGCTTTGTTGAGCTCCATGTAATCGGCCTTTGTCGCCATTTGCCTTCTTTTGGGCGAGGGCGGGGTTCTTTGAGCCACTCCGTGTATTTGATTTCACGAATGACCCCGACATTTAACAACTTGGTGATTTGTTTCTTCGCTGCTTCCAATCTTTCGGTAGACATGCGTCACAGTTTTTGCTTCTTGGGTGGTGCATCACTTGGAGGCTAAGCGGTGCTCAATTGTTGCTCTTGCTATCTGGGAGATGTCTTGAGGCTAGCGAAAGACGTCCTTATTCTCGCAAGCACCTTAGTCTGGCGTTGTGCGTTTACATTGTAAGCGGGCTCCTAGGGAAGCCCATTACGTCGAGAGTCATCATCTAAGGGGACTCTCCGGAGCTCGCCATGGGCTTTGGCTTTGGTGCCCACTTTGTCGAAGAAATTTGGTTGGTACTTTCGTTGCTTTCTTGCTTGACAGTGTGGACATGTCGGGCTGGTGACAGTAACTGGAGCTCGATTTGTCTTGCTAGGTCTTGATTTCCTTGCACGGTAATGACGCCTTCTAGTGCGGGAATTTTCATGCATAGGTAGTTGTGGTGTGCAATGGCTCCGAAGGAGTTCAATGCTGCTCTGCCAAGGATAGCGTTATCTTTGTCTTGCATTTGGACAACATCGAATGTGACGGCCTCGGTTCTGGTTGTGTAGCCATCGCAAAAGGTGACATTGAGGTAATTTGGCCTAAAGGCATTACGAGCTTCCTCAAAGCCTATCAATGGAATGCCGGGGTGACAAGCGATCGAGGATCATCATTTTGTCGAAGGCGTCCACGAAGAGGAGGTCCGCGGAGCTTCCTCCATCCACGAGGACGCGCTTGACCTCGAAATCCGCTATGTTAGCGGAAATAACGAGGGGATCTTGATGCGGAAAATACACTCCTTGAGCGTATTACGGGCCGAAATAAATTGGGATTTTGGAGTATGGTGGTTGGCTAGATGTAGGGAATGCCGCAAGGTGGTGAATCTGTCGAGCGTATGCTCGGCGCTGCCGTTTTGATGGTACTCCGAGCGAAGATCCTCTGGTGATCATACTGATGATCCTGTGGTGGTGCTCGGGGTGGTTTCCTTCTATGCGGGGTCTTGGTGGTGGTGCGGGGATTCAATTGTCACTTCCTCCTTTATTATTGGGCTCTGATGGCTGTTGCTCGCAGCGCACATAATTCTGCATGGCTGTAATTGTACGACATTCATTGGTGGTATGCGTGCCTTCGCCATGAAGGTCGCAAAAGGGTGTAGGTCTTGGGAGGTTATGCGGTTGGCGCCGAAATTCGCCCGCATCCTCGCCCGCGGCCTCGGCCCCAGCGACCTCCGCGTCGCCCTCCTCCAGGGTTTGGCGCGCCATCCACGTGGTAGACTCCCCTGCCCTTTTGCCGGAAGTCATTGCTTCGTGGCTTGGCGGATGTCGCGGCTGAGGTGGTGTGAGCGTTTCTTTGAGGTGCTAGGCACGGAGGCGGTGGTGGCGTTCCTCTGCGAACTCTTGTCTTCCTCACGGGCGTACTCTTCCATCTTGTCGAAAACTCCGTCACCGTCTTGGACGGGTTTCGCCGATCTCTCGAGAGGGTCCTTTCGGGCCGTGGGTGGTGGCATTTATGACGGTGGTTTCGTTGACGCCTTTTACCTGGCACTTGACCTCTGCGAACTTTCTGAAAAAACTGCGGAGGGATTCACTTGGTGCCTGTTTTATTGCGAAAAGATGCCCTGCATCCTTGGGTTCCATGTAGTTTCCTTGAAAGTTATTTACGATGAGGTCTATAGCTGCTCCTCTGGCGTAGATGGGCGTGGGGGATGGTGAAGAACCATGTCAATGCTACGCCCCTAAGAGCGAGGGTGACGCTCTTCGCTTTTGTAGTGTCATCGCCTCCGGCAGCCTCCACCGCAGTTTCATAAACCCGGAGGAATTCCGAAGGGTCGGTGCATCCCTGGAATGGTGTGACCTCCGGCATCTTAAACACTTGCGACCAGCGGGCGGTCTCCAGCCCTACGCTCAGCAGGGAGTTGGGATCCCCCCCGGAGCAATGGGGTCGGAGGCACGGGCATTGCCTCCGCTGCGACGATTGGCTCGGGCAGCAGCAGAGCTGTGAGGGCTGAGGTCGGCGGGTGTCGGAGGGTTGCCATCTCACGATGAAGATTTGCCAACTCTTGTTGCAATGCTACAAATGACTCTTGACTAGCGCCCGCTTCCACGGCGAGCTAGCCTGCTCCTTGCATGGAGTTGTTTGTTTCCTCCTCCGCCTGTGGGGCGAGGGGTGCCTCCGCTAGGGAGGTTCTAGTTCGCTTTGCCCTCGAGGTGCTGGGTGTTGCGGCTGCCACGGCTACTTCGGTCGTCGAGGTTTTGGACTTGGTTTTCTTCCGTGGTGCCATGCTTGAGCTAGGAGTTGGTACTTCATGACTTTCCTGCTGATCCCCACGGACGGCGCCAACTGTCATAGCAAAAGGGCCAGACAGTAAAAGACGGGGGACCCCTAGTACACTTGGAATGTTCGAAGGGTCCTCAAAGAGGGGACTGATTGTCAGGAAAAAAAGTATAGTGTATTAAGATGTATTGTGTATTGCTCTGAAAAACCTTGGATATTACATGGGGGTGGATGTCTATTTATAGATAAAATGACAGGATACATGAGATTACATAAGCAACCATACAAAAGTACTATTAGTGTAGGGACTACAGGGTCCTTTCCTACCCCTATGCTTAGCTTCTGGTCTAGCTGTCTCTTTTCTTTCCTCCAACCGGATCTCCTCCGAATACTCTTTGAGCCTTCTTCGGTTGCTACATGAAAAGACCCTTCGTGGGCTTCGGGTCACCCTAGGGGTACCTCTTGTACCCCTCGGGACACCCTTCGGAGGCTTCGGGTCATCCTCAGGGTACCTCCTGTACCCCTCGGCACACCCTTCGGAGGCTTCGGGTCACCCTCGGGTACCTCCTGTACCCCTCGGGAGACCCTTCGGAGGCTTCCTTTGTTGACCCTTCGTAGGTTTCGGGCTACCTTCAGGGCATTTGCTGTAGCCTCGGCACTATTTCGGCAAGTTGATGGGGCCGGTGGGCTGCCTCTACGACACTCACGATGTTTGGTTGAACTCCAGGTGAGATGTTGTGCCATCCATGGACTGTTCAATACTTTCTCGATCGAGTGTCGGATAACTTCATGTGGTTGAACACTTCGACCACTAGTGGCATGGCCATGCACTTTCTTTATCCGACCACAACGAGGGCCGAGACATCTCTCTGTTATGTTAGGAGGGCAAATCCCATATCAACCGGTCACATTCCTCGCATGTTTCATAGCATACCCAAAGCTACCTTTATAACTACCCGATTCACAGTAGCGATTGGCAACCCCTAAAGTGCTATTACACATGTAGGAAACCATCTTGATCTTAGGTCTAAGGATTATACATCATCATTGCTTGAGACCAACTAATGACACATAGAATCATAACAATATCAATAGTGTCTCAAGGTGGGTCAATCCAACCCCATGTTCTCTAACATGTGTTCACATAATTGATTTGATATCCCCATACCCATGACCGGTGAAACATGGTCATCAATCAATACAATGTGCTGGTCGATAGAGTCAATAGTGTTCCGACCATTGACATCCGACCAGGGATTCATTCAGAACGACATCATATAAGTTAAGAGTTTCACCAACAAGTCACATACTTGTTAATCTTCATAACCAATGATTCATTCAAGGAACAGGATAATATATTATCCAATATTACAAACATAATTAAATACAATCATCTCTATGATTGCCTCTACGACATATTTCAAACAAGGAGGTCCTCGATTTATTAGAAGTCGGGAGGAGATGGACGACAAAGCGTGTGGCGGTCCTTGCCGCATGTCTTGTGAGGGCAGGATGGTGGGCGAGAGAGGCGGTGTTCGCGACGGAGTGGAGGCCGTGCCTATGACACTACACATGCATGGTGGAGATCTTTGGGGGAAGGTAGGCGGTCGAGGCGGAGGTAATGGTGGTGCGCATGGAGGTGCGCCCGGACAGGGTGATCTGCGTGTTGCTGCTCGCCGCGTGTCGGGTGCATGGGCGCGTCGATGTGGCTAAGAGAGTGGCCTGGTTGATGCGCTAGTATGGCATTGCATGAACGTTGCAGTCCGACTTGTGACCATTGCATCGAACAAAGATCATGTCATCTCCATCTACACACTCCTTAATGCAAAGATAGGCAGTTCTCCTGCCTCTTCTCTAAAAGATCTACTGCTTGACCTCTGTAATATGAGCGAAATGAAAAGCGGTAATGGTGGTTCTTGAAGTGCATTGATGTCTGATTCAATGAAGCCCAGTTTGGTAAAATATGAAATTTGTCGAAAGGCATGAATCTGTGATAGTGATTATGCGTGGGTGGCATGGCCAACATTTAATCTGGCGATGAAATGAACCACATGAATGTCAATGCATTTCATTGCTTGCCTTTGTATGGACATCAACCACATTGGAGTGAATTGGGTTATGTCGAGAATATAAGTAATGTGCGATAGAATGCTGTCGATTTTCTCATTTTCAAGCGATGTAAGCTCTCGGGTTGACTTGATGGAGCCGCACAAAAAGCGATAAGTTGCCAAGTTAACAAAAAACACGAAAAGCTTGGGTAAATTGTTGAAGAACGGATTTTCGATTAAAGTTTATGCAAAATGGGTCTAATGGGACTCCATGTTTCCTTTCAAACAAAAAATGGACTCCATGAATTGTCAAACTTGTTCTTTGCGACAAAGGCAGAAAGATCACGCTTATTGAGTTTTGCCTATTGTAGCACAAAGTCACAAATGATAATAACCTATGAAGCGAGGTGTTATTTGTTTAATGGGTGAATCTAAGAAATGGAGTCTATTATTTACGAGAACTTGCGGTCGAGTCTATTCATAATCAGGTTAAAAGCTTACGAGTTTTGACATTCTCCCATGGTGGAAATTGTACTTCTTTGCTATGCATGGTTCAATGTATTGAGTGTCTAAGCGAGATCTTTGGAAATAGAGTAGTATGTCGTGCTTTGTTGCCGTGCACTGTATCTTATCTTTGGGGTGGTAACGACGGTGGTGGTTCTGCCATGGTGGAGGTGGTGCTTCTGAGGTTGGGAGGAATAGATACACGCATCAAAACATATAACACAGCAAGGGAAAGCTCTAGTATAAGTTAATTGGACGGAAGCTCCCTATAGACAATGAATGGCGATGGTGAAATCAGAATGGAGGTGAGGGGGAAGAAACTTGATTTTCAGCCCCTGTGAGCAACATAATCAAATTTTGGGGGTGAGAATAGGGCAGACCACAAAGTGATGTGAACACACGTCCAGGTGGCTCACCGATTTGAGAGATCGAGCTTTACTCGTCGGCGGTAACGACAGCTTTGTGGAGAGGAGCTCTCCTTGAGCGTATTATGCAGAAGAGGGTGTGGTCACGTGATTGAGGGGAGTGAGGGGACTCAGTTTTGTGATCTCTTTCTAGGTAGGGATGGGCGCAAAGCGATGATGGTGTTCATGACGATGAGCGAGCAGCAGAGGCAGCATGGCGTGCAGGCGGGGCACTGCATTGAGTGAGCAACAGAGGCAACAAGGCGAGGTAAGCACGGGCATAGAGGCGTGCGTGTGGGGCGCTGCTACAGAGGCAAGGCACAGATGGAGACAGGGGGGGAAGGATATATGAGGAAGGACTAAGGAGGTTCACTCAATGACATGCGACCCATTTTTAATGATTTTTTTATTTCATTTATTGTGTCATCGCCACATCATTTACCATAGTGGCAAAACCACTTCCAAAACAGACTTGGGGGTATTTAGATGGTTTTGTATAGTTTAGAAGACACTATACTTTGTTTTATATTTCGGGGGCTAAGTAGACGCCCCACCATACTTAAGGAAGTTAAGTAGACTTTTTCCTATCTGTTATAAGAAAATACATCCTAACGCCACAAACAACTACTTTTCTGTGCTTACAATTTTGATTTGAACCAATAGCACTACAGGTGTTAGGTCGTAAGGTTTTTCCTCCGTATTGTGATTGCTAATTTGTAAAGCAGATACATTACCTATTGGGATAAATTACCCCAAATCACGTTACCCATAAGAGGATTACATAACACTACACCTAAATTTTGATAAGTACAATTAAATTACTCTTATATTTCAAAGCCGGTGTATTCTCATTAGGGTTGCAATTACATTTTGGAACCAAACACCGTCAGCTAGCCTTAGGAACAATGCCATCCCTGCTGTAGGAGTGCAGGCTGCAGCCATGCGACGACACTATGTCGTGCTCCTCCGCCGAGCCGCCTCCTTGCCGTCACTCCTGCTCATGGCTTCCGTCCATCTTTGTCGTGCTTTCTGCGCTTGATCTTGCCCGTCCCCTCCCTCATCTCGCCTACTCGACTGCGATGACCTCGCCTTCGGCGCATAACATGTTCGACAATTGCCCGCCCAAGAGTGGTCGCTCTCCGCGCCGCTATTTGGCCAATGTGATGTCCACGCACGGCGGTGCCGGAGGTCCTCGATCTGTTCGAGTCGGGGGGGAGATGGACGACAAAGCGGTGACGGTGGTCCTTGCCCGCGTCTTGCGAGGGTGGGATGGTGGGCGAGGAGGGTGTTCGCGACGGTGAGGAGGCCGTGCTGCTGACACTACGTGCATGGTGGAGATGCTAGGACGGGCCGGGCAGGTCAAGGTTGCGAAGGCACTGGTGGCGCGCATGGAGGCTCGCCCGGACAGGGTGATCTGCGTGGTGCTACTCGCCGCGTGCTGGGTGCATGGGTGCGTCGATGTGGTTGAGAGAGTGGCCAGGTTGATGCGCCAGTATGGCATTGCATGAACGTTGCAGTCCGACTTGTGACCATTGCATCGAACAAAGATCATGTCATCTCCATCTACACACTCCTTAATGCAAAGATAGGCAGCTTCATGCCTCTTCTCTAAAAAGATCTCGACACTAACCTCTGTAATATGAAGCAGAAATGAAAAGGCGGTAATGGTGGTTCTTGAAGTGCATTCAGTAATGTAGTACATCCGAAGCCCCAGGCTGGTAAAATCTGAAATTTGTAGAAGGCTGTGAATCTGTGATAGTGATTGTCGTTGGTGGCATGGCCAACATTTAATCCTGTTAGTGAAATGAACCACATGAATGTCAATGCATTTCATTGCTTGCCTTTGTATGGACATCAACCAGATTGGAGTGAATTGGGTTATGTTGAGAATACGAGTAATGTCTTGAGAATGCCCATCGATTTTCTCATTTTCAAGCTATGTAAGTCTCGAGTTGACTTGATGGAGCCCGCAGAAGAAGCGATAAGTTGCCAAGTTAACAGACAAACCTAAAAAGCTTGGGTAAATTGTTGAAGAACGAATTTTCGATTAAAGTTTATGCAAAATGGGTCTAATGGGACTCCATGTTTCCTTTCAAACAAAAAATGGACTCCATGAATTGTCAAACTTGTTCTTTGCGACAAAGCGTAAAAGGTGCGCTTATTGAGTTTTGCCTATTGTAGCACAAAGTCACAAATGACAATAACCTATGAAACGAGGTGTTATTTGTTTAATGGGTGAATCTAAGAAAGCGAATTTGTTATTTACGAGAACTTGCGGTCGTGTCTATTCAAAATCAGGTTAAAAGCTTCGAGTTTTGACATTCGCCCATGGTGGAAATTGTACTTCTTTGCTATGCATGGTTCAATGTATTGAGTGTCTGAAGCGAATCTTTGAAATAGAGTAGTCTGTTGTGCTGTTGCGTGCACATATCTTATCTTTGGGGTAGTAACAGCGATGGTGGTTACCGCCATGGTGGAGGTGGTGCTTCTGAGGTTGGGAGGAATAGATACACACATCAAAACATATAACACAGCGAGGGGAAGCTCTAGTATACGTTAATTGGATGGAAGCTCCCTACACACAATGAATGGCGATGGTGAAATTAGAATGGACGTGAGGGGGAAGAAACTTGATTTTCAGCCCCTGTGAGCAACATAATCAAATTTTGGGGGTGAGAATAGGGTAGAACACAAAGTGATGTGAACACACATGCAGGTGGCTCACCGATTTGAGAGAGCGAGCTTTACTCGTCGGCGGTAACGACAGCTTTGTGGAGAGGAGCTCTCCTTGAGAGTATTACGCAGAAGAGGGTGCGGTCACGTGATTGAGGGTAGTGAGGGGACTTAGTTTTGTGATCTCTTTCTAGGCAGGGATGGGAGGAAAGCGATGATGGTGTTCATGACGATGAGCGAGCAGCAGAGGCAGCATGGCGTGTAGGCGGGGCGCTGCATTGAGTGAGAAACAGAGGCAACAAGGCGAGGTAAGCACGGGCATAGAGGCGTGTGTGTGGGGCGCTGCAGCAGAGGCAAGGCATAGTTGGAGAGAGAGAGGGGCAGGATAGATGAGGAAGGACTAAGGAGGTTCACTCAATGACATGCGGCCCTTTTTTAATGATTTTTTTTTATTTCATTTGTTGAGTCATCGCCACATCATTTACCACGGTGGCAAAACCGCTTCCAAAACAGACTTGGGGGTATTTTGATGGTTTTGTATAGTTTAGAAGACACAATACTTTGTTTTATATTTTGGGGGCTAAGTAGATGCCCCACCATACTTAAGGAAGTTAAATAGACTTTTTCCTATCTATTATAAGAAAATACATCCTAACGCCAAACACAGCTACTTTTCTGTGCTTACAATTTTGATTCAAACCAATAGCGCTACAGGTGTTAGGTCGTAAGGTTTTTCCTCCGTATTGTGATTGCTAATTTGTAAAGCGGATACATTACCTATTTGTATAAATTACCCCAAATCAAGTTACCCGTAAGAGGATTACATGACACTGCACCAAAATTTTGATTAGTACAATTAAATTACTCTTATATTTCAAAACCGGCGTATTCTAATTAGGGTTGCAATTACATTTTGGAACCAAACACCATCAGCTAGCCTTGGGAACATTGCCATCCCTACTGTAGGAGTGTAGGCTGCAGCCCTGCGGTGGCACTACGCTGCGCTCCTCCGCCGAGCCGCCTCCCTGCCGTCGCTCCCACTCGTGGCCTCCCTCCATGCTGTCGCGCTCCGCCGTAGTGTTGTCCTCATCCTCCCTCATTTCGCCTACTCACTGCTGGCGACCCCACCTCCAAGACGCAACCTGCTCGATTTAATTGTTCGCTTAGGAGGTGGCTCTCGCGCAGCAAGACTTGGCGCAGCGCGATGTCCACGACACGGCCGGTGCCAAGAGGTCCTCGATCTATTCGAGGTCGGGAAGGGAGATGAGCGATGAGGCGGTGGCGGTGGTCCTTGCAGGCGTCTTGAGATTTGGGATGGTGGACGAGGAGAGGAGGGGTGTTCACGATGGTGCGGAGGCGATCTTCTGACACTACACGTGCATGGTGGAATCTTTGGGGCCGGGTCGAGGATGTCGAGGATCGGCGGTGGCGCGGATGGAGGCGCGCCAAGCAGGTGATCTCAAGGTGCTACTCGCCGCGTCTTGCGGGTGCATGGGTGCGTCGATGTGGTGAGAGAGTGGCGGTTGATGCGCCCGATGTGGCATTGCATGAACGTTGCGGTCCGACTTGTGACCATTTGTAACGACCCAACCAGGGCCCACCCGAGAGGTCCTCCAAGACCACCTGGGAAGTCCACCGGGACCTCCTAGGAGGTCCAGCAGGATCTCTCGGAAGTCCTCTAGGACCACCTAGGAGGTTCAGCAGGACTTCCTGGTGGTCTGGAGATTGGACCCGAGGAGGTCTTAGACCTAGGACGTCCCCCAAGACCTCCCACGACCAGACCCGAGGGTGGTCGTGGAGGGCTGAGATCACCCCCAAGGTCCCCTGTGTGAACCGAGCTAGCCCCAAGGATCAGTGGCTAGCTCGCACAGCATACAGTAGTGATATCAAACATCCAACGTGAACTTTATTAATAACAAAGGAGTTGATTACAAGAGGGCCTACAAGCCGGCAAACAAAATACAGCGAAGAAAATAAATAAGCAGGCCACCCGATACACCACAGGCAATTGGCTGGAGGGCGCATCCTAGTGACCAAGACCTCTTGGTCCACTTCACAGGCCACCACAAAGCTCTCTCTTTCTGCTAAAAATAGCATGAAGCAACAGTGAGCACAACAACCGTGCTCGCAAGTTACACCCATCAGATAACAGAATGACATGCATATAAGGATATCTCAAAGGAAGGCTTAATATGGTTGATTTGCGTAAAGCCAAATTTCTTTCAAACACATGTACTAAGTTCCAAGACAGTTATACAATAACTAAAATTCATTTTCTCAAATCAGTTTTACAGTTTGGATAACATTCATCACAAGTGGTGAAGGATACCCTCCTGTCACAAGGCTCCCCGCCCAAACCCATTTGGATTGAGATCCAAATACCAGTTTAACAAAGTCCTTTTGAAAACTAAAACCAAGATCTAACTTTGAGTGGCTTTGCTAGCATGTCCATGACCGTGGACACGGATATTCGAATAGATTTTTACTCTGCAGAGGTGTACAGCTTTACCCACATGTGATTATCTGCTTATACTGTCCACTCACACACTTCCGAAGGTGTGCGACTAATATATTATTACAAGGCCTTTACAATGCTCCATTCCACCGCAGTCCTTCCTCGCTAAGGTTTCGCTCACCCTACGGATAGAAACCCACAGAGATCAAGGTCCCCTCTTGCGCCGGGCGGGACTAACATAGGTCATAACATGACTACCCACTGCATCAACAGGAACAACCGCGATGGAACGTTGCAAATTAGTCAACCAGGTCCCGCCCATACAGGACATGTGGTTGCACGATGGGGCATAGCAAAGGAACGCTTAAAAGCCGGTCCTCAACTGACTTGGGCGCCTTCCACAGACCCCTGAGCCTCAACCCTACCCATGTCGACCCCGTGCATGAACCTGCACCAACCAAGCAACCGATTCGCCCAAGTCCAAACCAATTTTCCTTTTCCTTTGATTTTCATAAACATTTTTGCAAAAATCCATGACAACCCAATACCATGGCTTAAAACATTTGACAACATTGGTCTTTTGGCAGGAAGATCTCCCAAAACAAAGGTTTTGGTCTAAGCATGGCTAAGCATAGGGTTTTTCAACTGATCCTGGTTCACACTATTGCATCAACCAGGTTTTATCTATGGTGACAACAGGGTGGAATCAATATCAATAATGGCCATACAAAGGATTCGGTGTAACTATGAATTTAAAGACAAGTTTTTAAATAACTAAGTATAAATAAGCATGTAGTAATTTTGAACAGAACTTAAATAATTTGAGATACTGGGTGCAATATGATCAAGAGTGTAACTTGCCTTGCTTGAAAGCTTAAGGATATACTCTCTCACAGAGCTCGGGCTCCCCAGAAACGAAGCGATCTACACGAGAACAAAGCAAAGCAAATAAAGATCAAATAAGATCCAAAAGAACTCCAAACAAATCGAACTAGAATAAATAGCAAAGAACAGAACTAAAAGAACTAGAAAATGGCTCTCATGAGGAGGTCCAACGGGTAAGGAGGAGGTCCACTGGAGAGGGTGGTCTTTGCAAAAGACCGATGTGGGTGGTGTTTTGCAAAGAGGGCAGCAAAGACCGAGAGGGTGGTCTTTGCAAAAGACCAGAAGGGCGGCAAAGACCAAGAAGGTGGTCTTTTGCAAAAAGGGAGGTCTTGAGAGGCCCCAGGGACGTCCTGAGGAAGATGTCCTGAGGAGGTCATGGGAGGCCTTAGAGGAGGAGGTCCAGGGGAGGACCCAAGAGGGTCGTCTTTGCAAAATGACCATGAGGGTCGTCTTTGCAAAGGATGACCTTCAGGAGATCCAAAGGAGGAGGTCCAACGAGGAGATCCAAGGGGAGGTCCAACGAGGAGGCCCAAATGAAGGATTCGGCTAATCAACACAGCCGTTCAAAGAATACAAAAAGGAGTATAATGTGGTCGTAGGAACCAAGGTAATCCAAGGGCAGGGCATGGAGGAACTCACCCAAGCCGAGAGGGGCTGAAGGAGAAGGGGAGGGGGAGGTCGATGATTGAAGGCGGCACGGGCGCTCTGGCGAACTCCTTCGACAGCGAAGTGGTGACGCAAACTCCGGCAGTCTTCCTGGCGACGAGGAGGCAATGGTGCGAGCTCCAGCTGCCTTTTGGGTGAAACTCCAAGTAAGGAGAAAACTAGGCAAGAGCAAGAGGGTTGAACGTGGCCAAATGTGAGGAAGAAGGACTGCTTGGGCTATTAATAGCCAGTGAAGGAAGAGAAAGAGAGAGTGTCGGGTCCCAAAACTATGGTTCGGGACCCTCTGTGTTTAACGCACTAGCCCAGGATCATGCTAGTGCACACAGTGTCAACAAAGATGGCATTCGCTCCATACAAGTGAATAATAACATAAACGGTTAACTTTGATTAACAAATAATGGTTTTGACCTTAAGGTCGAAGTTTACAAATATTGAGCCACGCAGGCTAACATAGGAAATAAACGGCAGCGAAACATAAACGGTAGTGGCACCCCATCGATTCGCCACAGCAACCGATCGATCAAGACCTCACGATCAGCACCTTCGATGTACTCGTCCTCAAATGTCGGTGAAGACTCTCCGCTTGATTCATTAAAACAAGCGTGAGTACACACCGTACTCGCAAGCCACACCACGTAAATGCAAATATATACATATCTTGGCTTTTTACAAAGGAAGGCATTCTCAGGGCTCTTTTGCATAAATGCAACTTTTGCAATTGAATACAATTTAATAGATTAAAGATGTAAAACAAATAGACGATAATAATTTTAACAAGTTATTTCACAAAGACACACTGACTCTAACAAAGTTATTCACATAGCTAGATGATTTATTCACATAGCTCCCTTCCCACACGCTTTTATGAAAATCTACCCCTAGTGTCAAATCCTCGAGCATTGTCCATGATCATGACGCTGCTATTCAATAGATTAAGTTACACTCGCAGAGGTTTGTACACTTTACCCACAAGATACAATTAGTGTAGCTAACACTAATCATAACAAAGCATTTCAGATACCTTATCTTACTATGCTAGGCCTGTCTCAAAAGCAGCATAAGTGGTCGACAGAAGCTCAGATTCTTTAGAGCACATGGTGAGGTCCTTAATTGACCAAGGCAAGACTTCCACAAGCTAACCAAACCACATAGACACACAGATTATTATAGTTCACAAAGTCCACACACCACACAGTCCACCCTTTCACACAGCTTCCACCACTTGCCCCAGTTCAAATCCTTTTACCACCCCATTGGTTTTAAGTGCAACACATGCCACAAAGACACATAGTACACACAGCTTTTATCACATAGTTGCATATTCACTTAGTCAAATTTATATAGCAATCTACATGACAAATGATTCGTGGCATGGCTAAGCGCCTAATCGTATTAACCAACCCACGTTGGTGCTACAATATTTACCAACTAAATATCAACTAGGGTGACAAGGAATTTAGACATAGCAATTATACAAGGACGGTATAACAATTTGGATTATTAACTAAACCCAAAAGCATTTAAATAAATACTTGAATTAAGATGCAGAATTTGAATTAAAATACTTTTATAAAACTGGGAAGCAAAATGGTCAAGGGCATAGCTTGCCTTGAAAAGGATCTAGGAATTGATCTTGATCTTGAAAGGTCCTCCTTCTTCTTCAACTCTTCCAAAGGCGTCAAGTCTACTCGCAAACCACACAAACAAACAAACTAAATAAAACCAGAAGCAAATAACTCCAATAAAATAAATAAAAAGCTCCAATAGATAGATCTGGATTTTAGACGAATTTAGGAATTTGAATGGATGGATTTAGAGTTAGGATTCAAAAGATATGAATTTTACAAGTTTTAACCTAACTCTTGAAATTTAAATGAATTTCTAATTTTAAACAAAATCAAATTTAAAAAATTTTGGTTTGATTAGCTAGATCTTAATTTTATATGAATTTAGAAATTTGAAACACCCAATTTGGAGTTTGATGCAAAAGTTATGAATTTTCCAAATTTTAAACCTAAATCTGTTATTTAACAATTTTCCTGAATTGTTTTTCTAAAGGAAATTCTAATTATTGCGCAAGGTGACGTCGTCAAGGATTTCCGGAATTTAAAAGAATTAAAGATTTATCGACATGTGGGACCCACATGTCGCTGATCTACCACATGCGACCAAGTCCACCGAGCCATCAGACCGAGAGGGCCGAGGTGGCGACTCGCTGCTGTGGCGCCGACGTGGCGCCACCCGGATGACACGCAGCACGGAGGTCGAGGTGGCTCGTGACTGGCGCCCACGCCGGGCGAGACGTCGGCGCCGACGGCGCGGCAAGATCGATCGGTCGCCGGCGAACAGCGGCGATCTGGTGGCGATGGGTGGTACAAAGGGTAGAGGGCGCTAAAGCGATCACGATGAGGTACCTCCGGGTGGTCGAGGGTAGCTGTGGTGGCCGCGGCAGGTCGGAGCGGAGGAGGTGGTGCACTGCTCGACGGCGATGGCGCTAGAGGCTTCTCCGACGAAGGCGAGGCGAGCACCACCATGGGCGACACGGCGAGTCCAACGGTGGCGGCGACGACGACGCTGGGCAACGGAGGCGCGCAATCGAAGTTCTAAGCCTCACGGTGGCCGGCGGCGAAGAACACGAATTCGGCGGACGAGGAGCACGGAGGAGGAGTGAGTTGGGGTTTGAGAAAAGGAGGGCGGCGATCCCGGGTGCCTTTATAGGGGCCGGAGCCCGAGGCGGCGGCTACGTGGAGGTCGTGGCGGCGGCAAGCTGAACGTGGCGCAACCGCCATGGGATGAGGGGGTTGGGGTGGCGGCGTGGTCGTGGAGGTCGTGGCGACTCATGAGGAACGGGAGGTTGAGGCGCCAGCGTGAAGCTTCGGCGCTGACCGCCATGGCGGTTGTTTCGCATTTAACGCCAAGACGAAGGCAACGAAGACGACGACCTCAGCAGGCCCACCCGCCGAGAGAGAGAGAGAAGGCTGGTGAGATCTGACCGCTCGCCACCGATCCAACGGTGGAGGAGGGTTTAATGAGATGAACAGGATGGGCCAAGGAATTCGCCCTAATTCTATTTGGAGATTTAAATAGCTTTTTCTTTTTAATAAAATACCGTAAATTCAAATAAGCAATGGAAAATAGCAAAAGACCTTGGAAAATTCCGTAAAATTCTAGAAAATATATCCAAGCTCATAGAATCCAAATAAAATAGTTTTGACTATTGTTCATGTTGGAATTATTCATTTTAAATTGTTTTGTTACACAAGGTCCAATATTAAGCTTTTAATTTAAATTCAAATAAATCCAAATGGTGAATTTTTCTCTACCAACTATTCAAATGATTTTTAAGGTTCTCAAAATTGGGATGTTACAAACCTCCCCCTTAGAGGAATCTCGACCCGAGATTCAAAGCTAGCTGGAGAAAAGGTGGGAACTCGGCTTTCAACTCTTCTTCACGCTCCCACGTTGCTTCACCTTCCGAGTGGTGGCTCCATCGCACCTTGCAAAAACGAATCGCCTTGCTTCGTCCGACGCTCTGCGACATCCAAAATCTTGACCGTTGTTCTTTGTAGGTGAGGTCTTCTTTAGTTCAATTGACTCTAATGGTGCTTGTTCTTAGGCACACGAAGACACTTCTTCAAGCGAGAGACATGAAAGACATCATGGACTCTCGCTAGCGCATCATGCAGCCCAAGCGATAAGCTACTTTCCACGGCGATCCAAAATCTTGAACGGACTAACATACCGAGGGCAAGCTTCCCTTTGGCATGGAACCTTTTCACACCTCCGAGGGGCGAACTCGAGATACACAAAATCTTCTCGCTCAAATCGAGATCACGACGACGATTATCCAGATAACTCTTTTGCCTCGATCGAGCTATCTTTAGCCTCTCTCGATCATGGACACTTGCTCTTCGCTTCTTGAATAATATCCGACCAAAGATCAGACGCTCAAATTGCTTCGACCCGGCTCAACGGGGTTCGCAAGCACGACCATACAAAGCTTCAAATGGTGACATTTGTAAACCGCTTGATAACCGTTGTTGTACGAGAATTTCGTGATATGGTAAACTCTTATCCCAACGGGTAGCATTTGCTAGGCATGTGCTCTCAACATATCTTCCAATATCTCGTTAACCCTTTCACCGCATCCATCCGTCTGGGATGATACGCAGATCAAATTTAGGTGAGTCCCTAAAGCTTCATGTAAACTCGCCAAAATCGGAGGTGAACCGAGATCCTCGATCCGACACTATCTTCTTAGGTACACCATGCAAACCGACAATCTTCGACATGTACAAACCGCTAGACGATCTCCCGAGTACGTGGTTTTTTGCTAAGAAATGGGCAACTTTAGTCAAACGATCCACTATTACCCAAATCGAATCGTAACCCGAGTGAGTCTTGGGTAAACCGTAATGAAATCCATTCCGATTTCTTCCCACTTCCATCTCGAATCTTCAAGGGTTGCAACAGACTGCTGGCCTCGATGTTCTCGCTTAACTTTTGGCACACGCCGCACAAGGCGATTTAACTCGCGACGCCTCGCTTCAGATTCGCCACCAAAACCTATTCTTAACATCCCGATACATCTTAGTACTACCAGGTGAATCGAATACTTTGAGTCATGGGCCTCCTTCAAAATCACCGCCTCAATCCATCAATATCCGAACGCAGATACGCTCATTGATCCACAAGATATCCGGTCATCCACCGTGAAGTCCTTGAACTTCCTTCATCATCTTCTTCTTAATGTCGGAGAACTCGAGTCTTTCTACCGAAGCCATGATCCGCTTCTCCAAAGTGGATCGCACTTCCAGACCGCCACAAATCCTTGAGACACTACTTTAGCTTCACACTCGAATTCCTCTTGAAGCTTCAACAAGGCTCTTTCACTTCGAGCATTGCAAAGTGACTCTACGCCAAAGCATCAGAACGACATTGGCTTTACCAGATGGTAATGGATTCCAAGATTATAATCCTTTATCAACTCTAGCCATCTTCTCATCTCATATTCAGATCTCGATCGAGTGAAAATATATTTCAAGCTCTTATGATCTGTGTATACCTCACAACGATTACCGGCGAGGTAATGACGCTAAATCTTCAAAGCATGCACCACGGCAGCCTAATTCCGTGTCATGGGTAGGGTAATTTTCTTCATGCGGTCTTAATCGCCTTTGACGTGAAGTTTACGCTTCTTCCTTCTTGCATCGGGACACATCCTAATCCTTGACGCGAAGCATCACAATAGATATCAAAATCCTTGCGAATATCTCGCGGAATCAAGATCGGGTCAAGTCAAACGCTTCTTCAATTCTTGAAAACTTTCTTCACAAGTCAGTCCAGTAAACTTTTTTCTTTCTTCAACAATTGCGTAAGAGGTTTAGCAATTGATGAAAATCCTTCAA
This sequence comes from Phyllostachys edulis, assembly GCA_036346405.1. Classification (NCBI taxonomy): domain Eukaryota; kingdom Viridiplantae; phylum Streptophyta; class Magnoliopsida; order Poales; family Poaceae; genus Phyllostachys; species Phyllostachys edulis. The sequence goes on from CM070566.1 coordinate 7,157,911, forward strand.
TGAAGCGGCGATAATATCCTCGCTAATCCTAAGAAACTACGAACTGAAAGTGGTCTTGGGTCGTTCCCAATGTAATGACTTTTACCTTCATCGGGTCAATCACACTTCGCAAATTGCCATTACATGACCAAGGAAATCCACTTCCTTCTTCCGTAAATCACACTTGCTAAACTTAGCATACAATCGATGCTCCCCGAGCTTTCTAGGATTAATCTCGGTGTTCAAAGATGTTCTTCTTCCGACTTGGAGTAAACCAAAATGTCATCGATGAATACAACTACAAATTTGTCCAAATACTCCATGAATACCTTATTCATCATGTTCATGAAATAGGCAGGGCATTGGTCGCACCAAAGGACATGACTAGGAACTCATAATGTCCATACCGCTGAGAAAGCGGTCTTAGGTATATCCTGGGACAGATCTTCAATCGATGGTAACCTCGATCGCAAGTCGATCTTCGAGAACACTCGGCTCCTTTCATCCGGTCAAACAGATCATCTATCCCGGCAATGGATACTTATTCTTGATGGTGACTTCATTGAGAGATCGGTAGTCGATGCACATCCTCATGCTTCCATCCTTCTTTTTGACGAACAAGACCGGCGCTCCCCATGGCGCATTTAACTAGGCCTCACAAAGCCTTTCTAAAAGTTCTTCTATCTGTTTCTTCATCTCTACTAACTCATCTACCGCATCCGATAGGGTCTCTTTGAGATGGGAGCTGTTCTCGCACTAGATCGATGACAAACTCGATGTCACGATCCGGTGGCATCCCCGTAACTCTTCCGGGAATACATCCGATACTCCTTGACGACCGCACATCTTCCAACGCGACGGTCTTCGTGCTATTGACTAACAAATGCCCATTACGCGACCGAGGTAGCTAGGAACTCCACTTTGTTTCCTTTGGTATCCTCGATTGTAACGACTCTTCGCCACAATCTAGCACGGCTTTGTGCTTGGTTAACCAATCCATGCCAAGGATGACATCTATGGTTTGGGTGTCTAGAATAATTAGGTTAGCTAGAAACTCAACTCCGACTATGAGTAACTTAGCCCCTAAACAACCCACATTAGAACTTAGCTCGCCTCAAAGCGATCGACTAACAGAGTACGCTTAAGATGCATAACTTCCAATTTATTCTGGTTGCAAAAACTCCGTAAACAAACGAATGCGAAGCTCCGTAATCAAACGTAATCTGAAGGCAGTATCGAATTCACTAGGAACTTACCCAAGACGACGCCCGGTGCTTCTCGGCTCCTTCCAAGGTGACGGATTAACACGACCTCGACAATGGACCGAGGCTCCTCTGGTTGATCGTTCTCGAGAAACTCCTTGGTTGTTCTGCGCTGGGGTCTTGGCGGTGTTGCTCCAAGGTTGAAGCGACGGGTGATAGTTCCTTCGAGGACACCGACAGCAAATGCCTGGCCGACGGCAATTGTAACACACTCTTGGTTCACTCTGCGGTTGTTGTTCCTGAGGTGGGGTTGATGGTGTAGGGTTACGAGAATTCGAACGAAAGGACGAGGTGTCAAGGCGTGCAGTGTCCTGAAAGCACTCGTGGCCGAAACGATTAAACCGCCGTGGCACTACTCTTGCCCTCTCGTTGTTGTGGCCGATGGCTTCCTTTGTCAATCATCCCACGCTATGTGGTCCTCCGTTCCTTGCGCTTGTCTTCCATAACCAATGCCTTGTTAACCAACTCCCGAAGTCCGGGAAGGTGTGGGCAAGCGATCGACTTGCGCCCCGAAGTTCGAACCTTCAGAAGCGGCTCTGGCGAGACTCACAAGAGCGACATCCTCTCGAGCATAGCGGCTAGCCGAGAAAACTTGTTCAGTAGTCATCATCGACATACCCCCTGCTTGAGAGCCTTGGAACTCATCCTTCTTCAAATCCATAATGCCTTCAGTACATGATCTTGGCGAAAAGTGCGGAGAATTCTTCCCAAGTGATATTCTGCGGTGCTCCATCGCCACTTGCAAGTTCTCCCACCACTCGCCAGCCTACACCTCCATCCGATGGGTGGCATACAAAACCTTCTCATGATCGCTGCATTGGGTGATCAGCAGCTTCCTCTCAATCACGCCGGCCAATCATCGACCTCATCGGGCGTGACATGTCCAGAGAAAGTTGGCGGACGGGTCCTCATGAATTCACCAACTTGATGGTCCCTCGATGACCATGAGCGATCGCTCCTCCCCGACGATTGTTGTTGATGTTGTTGTTGTTGTTCATGGTCCGTGATCCGTTCATCATCGTATACATCATCGAGTTTGTGCCGCCATGAAAGCTCAAGTTCTCGCAAGTCAATAGGAGGTGCTTGGGGTGGTCTTGCCCCGTAGGGGTTTGCTCGTTCGTTACCGATCCTTGGGCTCCGGATCCACTTGCGGCAGATGTATAGTCCGAACCATCTGGTGAGGTTCCATGGGTCGATAAGGTAGAGAGCACAAGGTGAGTTAAGAACTAGGCGGGAAGTAGATTAACCCAACAAACACATCTCAAGAAACTTCAATAAAATAATCTTCATTAATAGCTTAATAGCATGGTCGCAACAAATGCCTAAGGGCTTTTGCACTCACACTTGCACACAGAAAATAAAGCTAACCTAAGCACACAAGCTACCGCCTAAAGGGCGACTATGAAAAGGGAAGCGCTAAGCTTCGATTGACCGAACTTAAACTAACTACTCGAGAAAGCCTCCTGCAGCCCACGGCTGCGCTCTCGCCGGTGTAGACTCAAGTGAGTGGCATCCTCGCGAATCGGTTCGATGCCCGGACTGGTGCAAAGAGAGCAGGTGTGCTTTGGGTGCAGTCTGGTGCTCCTCTGGTGTCTTGAGCTGCTCGACCGATCCTCTGGAATCTCCTCTGGATCCTCTTCAACTTCTTCTGGATCTTCCTCCGGATCATCTTCGATCTCATGTTGACCGTAGAGAGCTTGCTCTAAGACGGCGATCCTTTCCTCGGCTTCTTCCCAGTTCGATAGGCGACTCGGCCGGTGGCGGCCATCTCCACGATTCTTCTTGAGCAAATGTGAATCGTGCAAGATGCACCATCGTGGCATTGCCCTCCCCGCTTGTAGACGGAAAGTGCGCGGATAGCTCCCGGCGCTCTAGGATGGTAGCGAAGACGGTGTTCGCAGCTTCTTCGCGTAGATGTGGCGAGACTTCGGAGTATGGCCAAGCGTGATGACTCTGGATTCCTTGCGTGAAGGTGATCCTCCGACCGAGATGTCCAAGGGCCGCTGCCTCTAGTGTTCCTCCGGCGAGACCGTCAGCGGCAGACCACACCACGATCTCGTCCGTTGACCATGTACTTACTGCCACGATACATTGGGCAGTCGAAGCCTCCAAGTGTCTGCAGCAGCTTCCACAGCTCTGCGGCAAGTCCTCCGCTGCAATCTCCAAAGGTCTCGAAGGTAAGGCATCCATCACGACATGCATAAGAGGTAAGAACCACGTTAAAACAATGGGAAGAGGAAAGAAATTCCAGCAATAGATGAGTCAAGAAAGATATAAGAGGAGTTAAGCAATTCATTTAGTCTTGTAAGTTAATTTTCTTTTAGAAAATAATTTGGACACTCGAACGGCCAATCTAACTAAGGTCTAGACCTACAACAAGATGGCTCGATATTACTTTTGTCGGGTCCCAAAACTATGGTTCGGGACCCTTCAGGTTTAACGACTAGCCGAGGATCATGCTAGTGCACACAAGGTCAACAAAGATGGCATTCGCTCCATACAAGTGAATAATAACATAAACGGTTAACTTTGATTAACAAATAATGGTTTTGACCTTAAGGTCGAAGTTTACAAATATTGAGCCACGCAGGCTAACATAGGAAATAAACGGCAATGAAACATAAACGGTAGTGGCACCCCATCGATTCGCCACAGTGCAACCGATCGATCAAGACCTCACGATCAGCACCTTCGATGTACTCGCCCTCAAATGTCGGTGAAGACTCCTCCGCTTGATTCATTAAAACAAGCGTGAGTACACACCGTACTATTAAGCCACACCACGTAAATGCAAATATATACATATCTTTGGCTTTTTACAAAGGAAGGCATTCTCAGGGCTCTTTTGCATAAATGCAACTTTTGCAATTGAATACAATTTAATAGATTAAAGGCAGGTAAAACAAATAGACGATAATAATTTTAACAAGTTATTTCACAAAGACACACACAAACCTAACAAAGTTATTCACATAGCTAGATGATTTATTCACATAGCTCCCTTCCCACACAGCTTTATGAAAATCTACCCTAGTGTCAAATCCTCCGAGCATTGTCCATGATCATGACGCGCTATTCAATAGATTAAGTTACACTCGCAGAGGTTTGTACACTTTACCCACAAGATACAATTAGTGTAGCTAACACTAATCATAACAAAGCATTTCAGATACCTTATCTTACTATGCTAGGCCCGCCTCAAAAGCATAAGTGGTCGACAGAAGCTCATTCTTTAGAGCACATGGTGAGGTCCTTAATTGACCAAGGCAAGACTTCCACAAGCTAACCAAACCACATAGACACACAGATTATTATAGTTCACAAAGTCCACACAGTTCACACATCCACCCTTTCACACAGCTTCCACCACTTGCCCCAGTTCAAATCCTTTTACCACCCCATTGGTTTTAAGTGCAACACATGCCACAAAGACACATAGTACACATGCTTTTATCACATAGTTGCATATTCACTTAGTCAAATTTATATAGCAATCTACATGACAAATGATTCGTGGCATGGCTAAGCGCCTAATCGTACTAACCAACCCACGTTGGTGCTACAATATTTACCAACTAAATATCAACTAGGGTGACAAGGAATTTAGACATAGCAATTATACAAGGACGGTATAACAATTTGGATTATTAACTAAACCCAAAAGCATTTAAATAAATACTTGAATTAAGATGCGAGAATTTGAATTAAAATACTTTTATAAAACTGGGAAGCAAAATGGTCAAGGGCATAGCTTGCCTTGAAAAGGATCTAGGAATTGATCTTGATCTTGGAAAGGTCCTCCTTCTTCTTCAACTCTTCCAAAGAAATGTCAAGTCTACTCAAAACCACACAAACAAACAAACTAAATAAAAACCAGAAGCAAATAACTCCAATAAAATAAATAAAAAGCTCCAATAGATAGATCTGGATTTTAGACGAATTTAGGAATTTGAATGGATGGATTTAGAGTTAGGATTCAAAAGATATGAATTTTACAAGTTTTAACCTAACTCTTGAAATTTAAATGAATTTCTAATTTTAAACAAAATCAAATTTAAAAAATTTTGGTTTGATTAGCTAGATCTTAATTTTATATGAATTTAGAAATTTGAAACACCCAATTTGGAGTTTGATGCAAAAGTTATGAATTTTCCAAATTTTAAACCTAAATCTGTTATTTAACAATTTTCTGAATTGTTTTTCTAAAGGAAATTCTAATTATTGCGCAAGGTGACGCGTACAAGGATTTCCGGAATTTAAAAGAATTAAAGAATTTATCGACATGTGGGACCCACATGTCGGTGGATTCTACCACGTGGACCAAGTCCACCGAGCCACCGACCGAGAGGGCCGAGGTGGCGACTCCTTGCTGCTGCCGAGCATGACAGCGCCACCCGGATGACACGCAGCACGGAGGTCGAGGTGGCTCGTGACCTGGCGCCCACGTCGGCGAGACGCGGCCGACGGCGGTGGCAAGATCGACTCGATGGACGCCGGCGAACAGCGGCGATCTGGTGGCGATGGGTGGTACCAAAAGGGTAGAGGGCGCTAAAGCGATCACGATGAGGTACCTCCGGGTGGTCGAGGGTAGCTGTGGTGGCCGCGGCGCGAGGTCGGAGCGGAGGAGGTGGTACGGCTCGACGGCGATGGCGCTAGAGGGCTCCTCCGACGACTAAGGCGAGCGAGCACCAGCAGGGCGACACGGCGAGTCCAACGGTGGCGGCGGCGACGACGACGCTGGGCAACGGAGGCGCGCAATCGAAGCTCTAAGCCTACGGTGGCCAAGGCGAAGAACACGGCGACGAGAGCACGGAGAGGAGTGAGTTGGGGTTTGAGAAAAGGAGGCGTGCGATCCCGGGTGCCTTTTATAGGGGCCGGGAGCCCGAGGCGGCGGCTACGTGGAGGTCGTGGCGGCGGCAGATTGCGGAACGTGCGCAACCCGCCATGGGATGAGGGGTTCTTGGGGGGCGGCGTGGTCGTGGAGGTCGGCGACTCATGAGGAACGGGAGGTTGAGGCGCCGCAGCGTGAAGTTTCGGCGCTGACCGCCATGGCGGTTGCTCGCGATTTAACGCGCAAGACGAAGGCAACGAAGACGACGACCAGAGTGCCCACCCGCCGAGAGAGGAGAGCGGCCATGCAAGTGAGATCGACCGCTGGCACGATCCAACTAAGGAGGAGGGTTTAATGAGATGAACAGGATGGGCCAAGGAATTCGGCCCAATTCTATTTGGAGATTTAAATAGCTTTTTTCTTTTTAATAAAATACCGTAAATTCAAATAAGCAATGGAAAATAGCAAAAGACCTTGGAAAAATTCCAGAAAATTCTAGAAAATATATCCAAGCTCATAGAATCCAAATAAAATAGTTTTGACTATTGTTCATGTTGGAATTATTCATTTTAAATTGTTTTGTTGCACAAGGTCCAATATTAAGCTTTTAATTTAAATTCAAATAAATCCAAATGGTGAATTTTCTCTCTACCAACTATTCAAATGATTTTTAAGGTTCTGAAAATTGGGATGTTACAGAGAGTCACTGAGAGACTCAGAGACACATGGGTCAAAGGTAGTTGAAGAACAAGACAAGGTGTGGCCAGCTGGCTAGAGAGTACAGGATAAGATAGGGCCAGCTGGTGAAAGGAGGAGACAAAAAGGACAAGATATGCTATGAGGTGAGGGGACAAGGAGGGATAACAAGGTGCCACGTAGGTGACTGCATTTAATGCAACTCAAATAGCATTAAATGCACAAAGGCTTAGGTGGCAGATAAGGATGAAGGTAAGCAGGACTATCAGGTGGGACTAGTCAACCACACGAGAGAGGTGGTCAAACCAACAGGGTGGCCCTGACCAAGGAGGAGGTCGTGACCAGCAAGGGTAGCCTTGCTCGCAAAGGTGGTCTTTACAAAAAGACTAAGGCGGGTGGTCTTTGCAAATAGACCACAGAGGGTGGTCTTTGCAAAAGACCAAAAGGAGGTCCGATGGGCAAGGAGGTCTTGAGGACTACGAGGTCCCAGAGGACGAGGAGGTCCAAAGGACTAAGAGGTCCTGAGGACTAAGAGGTCCAAAGGACGAGGATGTCCAAAGGGCTAAGAGGTCCAAATGACTAAGAGGTCCTGAGGACTAAGAGGTCCAAGGGACGAGGAGGTCCAAAGGACTAAGAGGTCCTGAGGACTAGGAGGTCTTGACCCACAAGGGTGGTCTTTACAAAAAGACCAGAGGTCGGGAGGACAAAGAGGTCCTAAGGAAATCCTGCAAAGGTGGTCTTCGCAAAAAGACCACGAGGTCCTGAAGAGGAGGAGGTCAAAAGGGCAAAGAGAAGGGCGCAGTGAAACAGAGCCGTCCGATTCAAATCGGGTGGCTCAAAAGGATGAGACGTTCAGACCGGCCGAACGTGCCACAAGGTCGAGCCATCTAGCACGGATCGGACGGTTCCAAACAGAGGCGCAGAGCCGGGCGTGGGAAGTCTGGGCCCTCAAATCCAGACGAAGGGAGGTCTGGACCTTCAGATCCAAAATGAAGGGAGGTCTGGACTCTCAGATCCAAATGAAGGTTGGTCTGGACCCTTAGGAGAGGTCCTGACAGAGGGGGTTTAGAGGAAAAAGGATCCAACAGAGGAGATCCATGGAAGGTGGTTCAAAGGAGGTCCAGATGGTCGAGATGAGATTAAGGGAGATCCTGATGATCAAGTTGAAGGACGAAGGAGGTCTTGACGGTCAGGATGATCCCGAGGAAGGTCCTGGCGGTCAAGATGAAGGGCCAGGGAGGTCCAAATGAGCATAGGGAGGTCCAAATGAACACAGGGAGGTTCAAATGAACATAGAGAGGTCCAAATGAACACAGGGAGGTTCAAATGGACACGAGAGAGGTAAAGAAGGTTAAACAGGGGAGTTCCAGGAGGGAGAAATTCAACCTGAATTTGAATTTTGGAAATCAAGGATGTTTGAAACACAAACCCGAGCTAGGGAGTCTCGGGGGTGGTTGTGACCCAAAGGGAGGTCAAAACCAAAAGGAGGTCTGGACACATAGGAGTGTCCAAGCAAGGGAGAGGTCTAAATATAAAGGTAATGCCCAGGCAACAAGGAGGTCTAAACCAAAGAGGTCTAGGCGCAAGGGAGGTCTAGACATAGGGGAGGTCTAGACACAGGAATGTCCAAACAAGAGAGAGAGAGGTTTGGGCAGAAAGAGTTGGGCCAAGAGGAGAGCAGAACTAACAGAGAAAGGGAGAGACTACACCAGAGCTCAAACAACTCTAAATAAACCAAGCTTTTGAGTTAGTTGAAGTTTGGTTTAGTCATTTTAAACACTCAAATTCTAAAAATCTCAAATTAAGCTTTAGGGTTTCAACAAAACCAAATGGTTCTTTTTATTTTGAAAATTTTCAAAAAGGGCTCAGAAAATTGAGCTGTTACAAACCTACCACCCTTAAGGGAATCTCGACCCTGAGATTCGGAAAGGCTAGAGAGAAAAGGGGTAGCAGCGAAAGGCTTCAACTGGAACTGATGATTGACGGCTGGATCCTTTGCCTGGTGCTTCTTTGGACATTTATTGGCGTAATGCCCCAGTTCTTGGCAATAGAAGCATGTGACATTTGTGGTACGAGGTGGCTTCTCCCGGGGCCAGCTTTGAATAGGTGACTTGAGGGTGCAAGAGCTAATCTGGTGATCCATTGCTACCTCTTGGGGCATTGGCAAGCCCAAATTTCTGCACTCTTGTAGTTAAGACAAAATCCTTCTATTGGTCTTGCTCCCTGCTGCTGGTGTTATTGTTGCAATTAAGATGGCTTCTAGAATGCTGTATGGAGTGAGGGCTGGACGTCTTTTAAGGCATCGGTTGGCATAATGCCCCATATCCCGACAACTGAAGCACTGAACTTCAGCCCTTGATGTCTTGTTCTGCTGAGATTGACTACCACTGTTGTCGGGAAACATCTACATTGGTGGCCGGAGTGTTGATCCTGGAGTCATGAGTGTGGTCATTACTATCGCTTGGTTAGGTTGGGGTTGCTTCACCCGAGTCTTGGAGTTTCTTGCAAGGTTTTGCATATGATCTACCACTTTCCTCTTATGATCCTTATCTTGTTGGTGGAAGGTAGCTAGAAAATTGAGCTCTTTGGGGTTGGTCCTGCTGAAACTTAGCTCCTTAGATCCTAGGAATAGCCTCGTAGATGGTTCCATGGTCCTGCCTTTCTCAGCTTGGATGGGAGTGGCTTGATGACTTACATGTTGTTGCTGGGTTGCAGGGGCAGTTGCTGAGGGAACAGGGTTGGCATCCATTTGTTGTGTTAACCGCTGCATCAGCTGAGTCTGAGTGACGAGGGGAGGGGGTGTTCGCGACGGTGTGGAGGCCGGCGCTGCAGCACTACACGTGCATGGTGGAGAAGCTGGGATGGGCCGGGCAGGTCGAGCAGGCGGAGGCGCTGGTGGCGCGCATGGAGGCGCACCCGGACAAGGTGATCTGTGTGGTGCTGCTCACCGCATGTCGGGTGCATGGACGCATCGATGTGGCTGAGAGAGTGCCCAGGATGATGCGCCAGTATGGCATTGCATGAACGTTGCAGTCCGACTTGTGACCATTGCATCGAACAAAGATCATGGCATCTCCATCTACACACTCCTTAATGCAAAGATAGGCAGTTCTCCTGCCTTTTCTCTAAAAAGATCTCGACACTAACCTCTATAATATGAAGCAGAAATGAAAAGGCGGTAATGGTGGTTCTTGAAGTGCATTCGATGTCTGATCTGTGAAGCCCCATTTGGTAAAATCTGAAATTTGTAGAAGGCTGTGAATCTGTGATAGTGATTGTCGTGGGTGGCATGGCCAACATTTAATCTGGCAAATGAAATGAACCACATGAATGTCAATGCATTTCATTGCTTGCCTTTGTATGGACATCAACCAGATTGGAGTGAATTGGGTTATGTTGAGAATACGAGTAATGTGCAGTAGAATGCCCATCGGTTTTCTCATTTTCAAACTGTGTAAGCTCTCAGGTTGACTTGATGGAGCCCGCATAAAGAGCAATAAGTTGCCAAGTTAACAGACAAACCTAAAAAGCTTGGGTAAATTGTTGAAGAACGGATTTTCAGTTAAAGTTTATGCAAAATGGGTCTAATGGGACTCCATGTTTCCTTTCAAACAAAAAAAGGGGACTCCATGAATTGTCAAACTTGTTGTTGCAGCAAGGTAGGAAAGGTCTGCTTATTGAGTTTTGCCTATTGTAGCACAAAGTCACAAATGACAATAACCTATGAAACAAGGTATTATTTGTTTAATGGGTGAATCTAAGAAACAGAGCTGTTATTTCTGAGAACTTGTGTCAGGTCTATTCAGAATTAGGTTAAGAAGCTTCTGAGTTTTGACATTCTCCCATAGTGGAAATTGTACTTGCTGCTATGCATGGTTCAATGTATTGAGTGTACGAAGTAGATGCTGGAAATAGAGTAGTCTGTCGTGCCTGTTGCCCGTACTAGTATCTTATACTGGGGTGGTAACGACGGTGGTGGTTCTGTCATGGTGGAGGTGGTGCTTCTAAGGTTGGGAGGAATAGATACACACATCAAAACATATAACACAACGAGGGGAAGCTCTAGTATAAGTTAATTGGACGGAAGCTCCCTCTAGACAATGAATGGCAATGGTGAAATCAGAATGGAGGTAAAGGGGAAGAAACTTGATTTTCAGCCCTTTGAGCAACATAATCAAATTTTGGTGGTGAGAATAGGGTAGAACACAAAGTGATGTGAACACACGTCCAGGTGGCTCACCGATTTGAGAGATTGAGCTTTACTCGTCGGTGGTAATGGTGGCTTTGTGGAGAGGAGCTCTCCTTGAGCATATTACGCAGAAGAGGGTGCGGTCACGTGATTGTGGGGAGTGAGGGGACTCAGTTTTGTGATCTCTTTCTAGGTAGGGATGGGAGGAAAGCGATGATGGTGTTCATGACGATGAGCGAGCAGCAGAGGCAGCATGGCGTGCAGGCAGGGCGCTGCATTGAGTGAGCAACAGAGGCAACAAGGCGAGGTAAGCACGGACATAGAGGCGTGCGTGTGGGGTGCTACAACAGAGGCAAGGCACAGTTGGAGAGAGAGAGAGGGGAAGGATAGATGAGGAAGGACTAAGGAGGCTCACTCAATGACATGCGGCCCATTTTTAATGATTTTTTTATTTCATTTGTTGAGTCATCGCCACATCATTTACCACAGTGGCAAAACCACTTCCAAAACAGACTTGGGGGTATTTTGATGGTTTTGTATAGTTTAGAAGACACAATACTTTGTTTTATATTTCAGGGGCTAAGTAGATGCCCCACCATACTTAAGGAAGTTAAGTAGACTTTTTCCTATCTATTATAAGAAAATACATCCTAACGCCACAAACAACTACTTTTCTGTGCTTACAATTTTGATTTGAACCAATAGCGCTACAGTTGTTAGGTCGTAAGGTTTTTTCCTCCGTATTGTGATTGCTAATTTGTAAAGTGGATACATTACCTATTGGGATAAATTACCCCAAATCACGTTATGCGTAAGAGGATTACATGACACTGCACCCAAATTTTGATTAGTGTAATTAAATTACTCTTATATTTCGAAACCGGCGTATTCTAATTAGGGTTGCAATTACATTTTGGAACCAAACACCATGAGCTAGCCTTGGGAACATTGCCATCCCTACTGCAGGAGTGCAGGCTGTAGCCATGTGTCAGGACTAAAGAACATTCAGTTTCGTTGCTGTAGCAAATCAAAGGGGAGAAGATGACCAGTTATGAAGATCCAACGCTCCAAATTTCAGCATAGCATTTCGCTATGCATCGGACGGCCTGGATATCCTCCATTCAGCTCAGAGTCGAAGCTATTGCGAGGAAGTTTCAGTTTTTGCTATTACCATTGTCATTTCTGTTATCTCTATTATTCATATTTAACTTCAATAACATTGTCCGGAACTCAAGTTGTATTAAACCAGTTAATGATGGAAGAAAAGGCAACATGATTGATGCCATGTTATGTGTTCTTAGTTAGGGTTAGAGTTGGTATCTTTGTCTTCTCCCTTGGCGATCTTTTGATCTGAGTGTTCTTTTTCCAAAATCGATCTATTGAGATCTTCAGTTCGTGACAAATTGGTATCAGAGCTACTCTTTCCTTGGGAACGAGTAGATCTATCGGCAAGAAAGGTTGGCGTTCTTCTACCGTAAAATCCCTGTTCTTCTTTCACTAATCAAGACGGCGGCAGGAATCTGAACAAGATGACCAGAGGAGGTAAGAAGGATGGAACCAGTGATGGCACAGAAGGTTCAGAGGTGGCTGCTATGAGATTAGAGATGGAGGAGATGAAGACTCAGATGGAGGCTCGAATGGGAGCTATCCAAGGAGATGTGAATGGCTTGCGGGGTGAGATGGGAGAAATCAAGGAACTCTGATGCTCTCTGGTAAAGCCCTCGGTAGGAGTTACTATTTCCAGAGTTATTGACGTGGAGGCGCAGCGTGAAGCCGAAGTAGAAGAGGAAATGAGAAATAGAGTACGTGCACTGGCGGATTTGGATATGAATGATGGGGAATTCCCAACGCAGTCCCAACAAGGGGGTTTCCATGCGAGCAATACACTCCTGGGGTATTCTGTAGCACCAAAAATCAGAGGTAATACTCAAGCTTGCATTCCTGATGCTCCCACTTTGAATCTATTGGGTGGTTTAGGAGGAAGAAGAGAGGTCAAAGAGATAGCGTATAATTCTGTGAATCAAGAGGAGAGGAGTAATGAATTTCTGAAATCAATTGCTAAGGGTCCCAGATTGGACTTCCCTGTGTTTGATGGTGATAATCCCTTAGGTTGGATTAGACAGTGTGATAAATACTTTGAATTAGCTAAGGTTCCTGAAGTTAATCGAAGTGAATTGGCTGCATCATACATGTCTGGAAGGGCTGATAATTGGTTGAGAGGCTCTGGGTTATTAGTTGATCAGATTACCTAGCCCATGTTGAAGTTGAGAATATGCGATAGATTTGCTGCCCATAGTTGAAAGCATCTAGGCCCCTAAAAATTGTTTAGGTAATTAATGATAATATGTGAATATGGAATTAACGTGTTTATTGAGCATTTACAAGGTTAAGTCCTATTGGTGAACTTATTGACGCAAAGTTGCATGCAAATGGACTACATGAAGATCTTTTGGCTCAAAGACAAGGTACAATAGTCTAGGATTCTTTTGTATTTTACCGGTCTTAGGGGATTTGATTGGAAGACCGGATTATAGGATAAATACCGTACTATTAAGAGGGATCATGGCTAGTAGCTTGATAGCATGTTCTTGTGCTATATGGATCAATTTAGGATCATGCATGCATTTGAATTTGAACTTGAAATTGAATTTGAAAGCTTTAAGTATTGTCCAAAATCGGTAGTACCGTTAGCTTATAATTGCGATTGTATCGCAGTGCGGTATGACCGACTTTACTTGGCGGTAGTACGGATTTTGAAGGAACGAGCTAATCGAGCACAAATGCGTGACGATAGGCTCTTGAGCTGATACTACCGCATTGCGGTCATTCCGTTTTTTAGTTGGCGGTTCAAGAAAACCAGAAGCGATGCATTTTGCCTCAGAGCCGTTCCTGACTATCGGTCGTACCACGTCTTAGAATCGGTTGAACCGCGATGCGGTTGTACCGATTTTTACATGGCGGTTTGAAAATTCCAGAACGCATGTATTTTCAGCGAAGTTTTGGAAACCCTACGATCGGTTGTACCGTTCGTCAATGCGGTACGACCGGGATATGCGGATGTACCGCACTTTAGTTGGCGGTCATTCCGACTGGGATTTCCAACGGCTATATCGAGTATTTTTAGTAACTGTTCTAGCCGTTATTTGTGCATTGACTTAAGGCGGTCGTCTGGCTCCTTAACTTTGATCGTTCGATTTTATTTACGAGAGTTGGGGTTTGGTCTAACGGTCATAATTGTTGGTGGGGGTTATAAATACCCCCCCAACTGCTCAAGGCTGGTTTGCTAGTATCCATTTAACATCTATAGAGCCTTGAGAGCTTTGAGCATTCACTCAACACTCAAAACCTCTTGTGCATTCATTGTGAGTTTGTTGAGATTCATTCAAGTGCATTCATACTCCTAGTTGATCCATTTGCACTTGAGTGCCGTCAAGTGAAGGCGGTTGATCTATTACTCTTGGAGTGTTGCCGCACTCCTAGATGGTTTGGTGGTGGAGCACGGTGATCTCTTCAAGAATATTGTGAAGAGGCCCGGTGCAAGCTTGTGAGTGGTTCGGTGTTCACCATCTCCGGAGCGGAGGACGAACAACCATAGTGATCGAGGGAAGGCTTAATTCGTGGAGCCAGCTTGAGGTGTCAAGCTTCCTCAACGTGGACTAGTGAAGACCGGCAAGTCTTCGATACCACGGGAAAAACATCATTGTGTCATTGTGGTTATTTCTAGTCTTTACATTTCCGCATTTATATTTCTAGCTTGTTTATTGTGATTGAATTGCTTAGCTAGAAGTGTAACTTGTTTAGACTAAGTTATTAATTGGCTTAAATTGTTAAATTATTAAAAAGTTTAAAAACCTCCTATTCACCCCCCTCTAGTCGGTTATCCTTGATCCTACAATAGTATCTATGATATAATTGAAGAATTTCATGCAGTGCAACAACATCAGACCTCGGTAGCTCAATACATTTATAAATTTGAAGAACTTATGGCCATCATGAGAAGTGAAAATCCCATGTTAAGAGAAGATTATTTTGTGAAAAGCTTTGTTAAGGGGTTAAGAGAGGATATCAAACACTATGTTAAACCTCATAGACCTCAGAGTCTTTGTGAGGCTACTAGATTTCAAAGGATTTGGAGAAGGGAGCCAATGCCAATGCAAAAAGATCTAGTGTTGGGTCAGGATCTGGTTTACAGAGAGGGGGATTCACAAAAGGGGGTTTTTCAAAGACCCTATTTCAAGGCTATGACAACTAACAAATCTGAGAATTTAAGGGACAATGCTGATTTTGGTAAGAGACTGACTAGACCATTTTACCCAGTGGTGATGACAAGGGAACCGGGAAAGTGTTGGTATTGTGCTGATAAATGGGTACCAGGACACACATGTAAACAGTCCAAAGTACTCAATATTATGGTGATGGATTCAGAAGAACTGGAAGAAGGAGAGTTGGCTCGACCATAGGAGACTGAGAAAGAGGAAAATCAAGAGAAAGATAACAAGGAGAGTTGGCTCGACCACAGGAGACTGAGAAAGAGGAAAATCAAGAGAAAGATAACGAAGCACCATCTGAAGAGGAGTTGATGCAAATTTCTTTACAAGCTCTAAAAGGGGTCCCTACAGTAATTGCCTTTTCAGTGATTATCTCCTTGAAAGGGAGAAGAGGAGTGGCACTTGTGGACAGTGGAAGCTCTCATACCTTTATTGATTTGAAATTTGCAGCTAGTGCTCAATGTAAAGCTCAGAACAATGACTTACAAAAGGTGATAGTAGCAGGCGGTGGGGTCTTATACACCGGGGCACATTTAGCTGAATGTGAATACAGTATACAGGGAGAGAAAGTTTTGGGAACCTTTAAGGTTCTGAAATTACATTCCTATGATGTTATATTGGGTTGTGATTGGATTTACACTCATAGCCCCATTAAACTTGACTTGAAGACCAGGGAGTTATCTATTAGAAAAGATGGTCAACATGAAGTGACACTATTTGACTTCACAACAGCGCAGCCTGGAAGTTTTATCAATGAAAATCAATTGAACAAGCTGCGCAACAAAGAGATTATGGGATTCCTGATACAACCATACGAAGAGGAGAATGGAAGAACGGATCAATCACTTCCCTCTAAAGTTCAATTGCTGTTGGGGAGATATCAGTCAGTATTCTTAGAACCTACTGGACTTCCTCCCTCCAGGACTTGTTGTCACGACTGGAGCTCCCAGGACCTCCCAGGAGGTCCTTTAAGGCCATCCGAGAGGTCAAGACCACCCTGGAGGTCCTTCATGACCACCCAAGAGGTCCAGACCACCCGGAGGTCCCTCAGGACCACCCGTGAGATCCCACAGGGCCACCCGGAAGTCTATCAAGACCTCTCGAGAGGTCCAGCAAGACCACTCAGAGATCTTTCAAGACCACCTGGAGGTCTGAGAGTGGTCGCGAGGCTTAGGATCACCCCAAGTTCATGACCAGACCCAAAGGAGGTCGTGGGACTAGGGATCACCCCAAGACCTCTGTGTATTTGAGCTAGTCCCAAGATCAACTGCTAGCCCACACAGTAACAAAAGTGGTGACATCCACAACGTGAACTTTATTAATAAAATATCAACAGAGTTGCTTACAAAAGCGGCTTTGGGCCGAACATAAAATACAAAGGAACAAAACAGCTGCAGTCCATCCAACACGCCACAGGCAATTGGCTGGAGAGCACAACCTAGTCGGTTTGGTCCTCTTCTTCGCTGTCGACGTCTTCACCTGTCCAAAGGTTATATCAAGAAAGAGTGAGCACAACAACCGTACTAGCAAGTCACACCCGTGAGATAACAGATTATAATGCATGCATGAATAACTCAAAGGAAGGCTTATAGGGTTGTCTTTGCACAAAGCCAAGTTTCTTTCAAATACAAGTACTAAGTTCCAAGGCAGTTAAATACTAATTGAAATTTATTTTCCAAATTCAATTTTACAGCTAGATAACATTCATCATCAAGTGGTGAAGGATACCCTCTTGTCACAGGGTTCCCCGCCCAAAACCCATTTGGATAAAGTCCAAAACCGTTTTATAAAGTCCTCTGAAAACAAAACCAACAGCTAACTAGGAGTAGCTTTGCCAGCATGTCCATGACCGTGGACACAGCTATTCGAATAGATTTACACTCTGTAGAGGTATACAGCTTTACCTACATGACACGAATTCTCTAGTTTGTTTGGCATTCGTCAATACCACCTCACACTTCCGTTGGTGAGAGTTCTAGAGCACGTGACAAGGCCTTTACAATGCATCATCCATTGCAGCCCCTCCTCGCTAAGGTTTCACCCCCTTTGGACTAACCATCCGCAGGTTCAGGGCCCCCTCTTGCGCTAGTGGAAAACATGGGTTATGAAAGGCCACCCACACATCAAAATGGAACAATCGCGGTGGAACTTTGCAAATTACTCAGCCAGGTTCTGCCCATATAGAACATGTGATTGCACGGTGAAGCATGGCAAAATACACTCAAAGACTGGTCCTTAACTGACCTGGGCGACTACCACAAAACCTTGGGCCTCAAGCCTACCCAGCTTGAGCCCGTGCATAAACATGCACCATCCAAGCAACCAATTTGCCCATGTTCAAACTAATTTTTTTTCCTTTTCCATTTCCTTTGAAAACATTTGCAAATCTCCATGACAACCCAATGTCATGGCTTAAAGCATTTGACAGCATTGGTCTTTTGGCAGTAAGATTTTCCAAAACAAAAGTTTTGGTCTAAGCATGGCTAAGCATTAAATTTTGCAACACTTCTAGCTCATATTATTGTATCAGCTAGATTTTCATCTATGGCATCAAGGGTGAATGATTCAATGTCAAATCTGGTGGTACAAAGAGAACAGGGACAACTATAAAGTTTAAAAAACAGGGATTAAATTACTTAAATTGAAGTAAGCATGCAATAATAATTTGAAATGGAACTTAAATAACTTGAATTACTGGGCTCAACATGATCAAGGGTATGACTTGCCTTGCTCACAATCCTAAGGGTCTTCCTCTTCAAGGCACTCAGGCTCCTCGGTGTCGTCGCAATCTACACGAGAGAAAAGGACAAACTCAAACAAAGACCAAATAAAGAACCAAGAGAGCTCCAAAAGAACCTCAAAACTCAACCAACAGAAGAATACTACACTAAAAACAGGTTCTTTTGGAAAAGACCCAACTCACTGGGAGGAGGTCCAACGAGGGTGGTCTTTGCAAAAGATCACAAAGGTGGTCATTGCAAGAGACCAGCGAAGACCAAAAGGGTGGTCTTTGGAAAAGGGACCCAGAAGGGTGGTCTTTGCAAAAGACCAGAGAGGTGGTCTTTAGCAAAAGACCAAGGAGATGATCATTGCACAAAGACTAGGGAGGTGGTCTTCGCATAAAGACCATAGAAATCCGGAGGAAATCCAGGAGAGAAGGTCCTGGGAAGGATACAACCACTTGTCGTGGTTGTATGAACAAGGATAAGATCAGAACACAAAGAGACTTACTAGGGCCAAGAAAGAAACGATGGTTGAAGGGGAGGTCGAGGGAGAACAGCGGTGGTTGAGGCCGGCGCCGGTGCTCCTGTGGAACCTCCGACGGTGAAAAGGCGGTGAAGGAGGCTCCGGCGGAGTTCTTGATGGCGAGGCTTCAACACAGAACAACTGAACAAGAGCAAAAGGTGCTAAGTGTGGAAAAGGTGATGAAGAAGGACTACTTGGGCTAATTATAGCCAAAGTAGGCAAAGAAGACACTAGAAGACATGGAAGCACACGTGTCAAAGGTAAGTGTAAAGGATAGGTCAAAGGTAGGTGATGGATAAGACAGGGTACGACCAATCTTGGTGGAAAAAGGAATAGAACAAGTTTGGCTGTGAAAAGAGGAGACAAGGAAAGAAAACAAGGTGCCACGTAAGTGACCACATTTAATGCAAGTGACCACTTAAGTGGCCACATTTAATGCGACACAATGGGTCATTAAATGCTCAACATGCCTACGTGGTGAAGAAAGATAAGGATGAGCAGGACTGGTAAGTGGGGCCAGTCAAACCTGAGAAATAGTCCAGTCAAAGAGGAGTGGTCATGGCCCAAGGGGAGGTCGTGACCAAAGAGGGAGGTCGTGACCTGCAGGGGAGGTCTTGACCACAAAGGTGGTATTGGCAAAGAGAGCATGATGGGTGGTCTTTGCGAAAAGACCACAGGGAGGTCCGCTAGACAAGGGGGTCCTGCGAAGGAAAGGGACGTCTTCGAGGAGGTCTGAAAGGCTAAGAGGTCCTGAGGACTAGGAGGTCCAAAGGACGAGGAGGTCCTGAGGACTAAGAGGTCCTGCGAACAAGGTGAAATCAAAAGAGGTCTTAACGGTCAAGATGAGATGAAGGGGAGGTCCAAACAGAGAGGAGGTTTGAACACAAGGGGAGGTCCAAACACATAGGAGGTCTGGACACAAGGGGAGGTCCAAACATAGAGGAGGTCTGGGTACAAGGGGAGGTCCAAACATAGAGGAGGTCTAGGCATAAGGGGAGGTCCAAACACAGAGGAGGTTTGGACACAAGGGGAGGTCCAAACACAGAGGAGGTCTGGGCACGAGGGGAGGTTCGAACACAGAGGAGGTCTGGACACGAGGGGAGGTCCAAACACAGAGGAGGTCTGGACACGAGGGGAGGTCCAAACACAGAAGAGGTTTGGGCAGCTTTAGAACCCGCACAGCACAAGGAAGACCAAGCTTTGATTAGTTGAAGTTTGTCTTAGTCATTTAAAGCTCTTTTAAAATCTCAAGTCAAGCTTTGAACTCTCATCAAAACCAAATGGTTCTATTTTATTTTTTTGAAAATTCGAAAAGGTTTAGAAAATCAGGGCGTTACACTTGTGATCATTCCATTCCATTGAAGCCAGATTCTACCCCACCAAATGTAAGACCATATAGAGTACCATACCAGCAGAATAATGAACTAGAGAAACAGATTAAGCAATTGTTAGAGGTTGCGGTAATCAGACCTAGCTAAAGCCCATATGCCTCTCCTGCCATTTTAGTGAGAAAAAAGATGGTAGTTGGAGAATGTGCATTGATTATAGGAAACTCAATGCCCAAACAGTGAAGAACAGATTTCTAATTCCAATGATTGAGGATTTGCTCGATGAACTACATGGAGCTCAATACTTCTCAAAGTTGGATTTGAGATCAGGCTATCACCAAGTAAGGATGAAAGAAGAGGATATTTTCAAAACAGCTTTCAGGACTTATTTTGGGCACTTTGAATATTTAGTGATGCCTTTTGGCCTCACAAATGCACCTGCCACCTTCCAATCCCTTATGAACACTCTATTCAGTGAGTATCTAAGGAAGTTCATTTTGGTTTTCTTTGATGATATTTTGATTTACAATAGAGATTATAATGACCATCTCAAACACTTTTAGTGCTGAAGCTGTTATAGAAGGAGCAGTTGTTTGCTAAGATAAGCAAATGTGCATTTGTTGTCAGGAAGGTGAACTATCTTGGGCACATAATTAATGGAGAAGGAGTGTCTACCGACCCTACCAAAATTGAGGCAGTGAAAGAGTGGCCCAGACTTGTGAGTGTGACCCAATTGAGGAGTTTCTTGGGGTTAACCGGATACTACCGAAGATTTGTAAAGAGCTATGGCCTAATCTGTAGACCACTGCATGAGGTTTTGAAAAAGGGTGCATTTCAATGGGGAGATGAGCAAGACAAGGCCTTTAGAGAGTTAAAGGAACACATGACCACAACTCCAGTACTGACACTCCCAGATTTCTTTGAATCTTTTATCCTCAAGACAGATGCAAGTGGCACCGACATAGGTGTAGTATTGATGCAAAAGGGGAGGCCAATTGCATATTATAGTAAATCATTAGGAGTTAAGGTTGCTGCACTTTCTACTTATGAAAAAGAGGCTTTAGCCATATTAGAAGCATTGAAGAAGTGCAAACATTATTTTCTTGGAAGTTTACTCACTATTAAAATTGATCAAAAGAGTTTGAAGTTCATCACTAAATAGAAGATATCAGAGGGTATTCAACACAAACTAATGCTGAAACTCTTAGAGTTCAACTATGTAATTGAATATAAGAAGGGGAAAGAGAACATGGTGGCAGATGCACTCTCTAGGAGAGAACAATGCAATGCTGTGATTGTAGTGACACCTACTTGGATGGAGGAAGTTGAGAGGAGTTATGAAACGGACCCTCACTGTTAGACATTACTGGTTCACCTGACAATCAAAGCTGATCAAGATAGTCGGTTTACACTACATTCAGGAGTTATAAGATATCAAGGGAGGATATATGTGGGGAATGATTCAGCCCTCAAAATTAAAATCTTGGATTCCTTGCATGCTTCAGCTATTGGAGGCCACTCAGGTATTGATGCAACATACCAAAGAGTTAAAAGATTATTTTACTGGCCAGGACTAAAAAAAGAGATTCAGAAGTTTGTGACTGAATGTGCTATTTGCCAAAGGTCCAAAAGTGAACATTGTCATCCTCCTGGATTACTAGAACCCCTTCTAATTCCTTATATGGCTTGGTCACACATATCTATGGATTTCATGGAAGGGTTACCCAAATCCAATGGAAAAGAGGTGATCCTAGTGGTCATAGATAGACCTACTAAGTATGGACATTTCATACCTCTTGCACATCCTTATACAGTCCAGTCAGTGGCTCAAGTCTTTATTGAAAATGTGTTCAAACTACATGGGCTGCCAAGGGCTATTGTCACTGACAGGGATCGTATATTTACCAGCATATTTTGGCAAGAAATCTTTAAGGCATGGAAAGTGTCACTGAGGTTTAGTCCCGCATACCATCCTCAAACGGATGGGCAAACCGAGAGATTGAATCAGTGTTTGGAATCCTACCTCAGATGTATGGCATTTACTGAACCTAGGAAGTGGTATTACTGGTTGGCGCTAGCAGAATGGTGGTATAATACCACTTACCACTCATCTCTCAAAACCATCCCTTATTAGGCACTATATGGGAATCCACCACCAGTTATTAGTGAAATCTCAATTCATGGTCCAGAGGAAGGAGAAGCTAGAGACTTTCTGTTAGAGAAAGAAGCAATGCTTAAATAGATTAAAGATAATTTGGCATAGGCTCAAGCAAGAATGAAGAAATTTGTTGATCAGAACAGGAGTGAGAGGAGATTTGAAGTAGGGGACATGGTGTATTTGAAGATGCAACCATACCGATTAGCTTCATTTGGCCTGAAGCACTCTCTGAAGCTAACCAGCAAATTTTATGGACCATTTTGAGTGCTACAGAAGGTTGGAGCCGTAGCGTATCGGCTGCAGCTACCGGAGGGAGTAGGAATACATCCAGTATTTCACATCAGTCAGCTCAAGAAACATGTGTGTTCTTAGGCTATACCGGACCCAAAATTACCCATGGTCGATAAGGAAGGGAGGATCAAGACTGAACCGAAGGAGGTGTTGGACACTCGAGCCATGCCCAGACCACCGAGGCTAGTTACTCAATGGTTGATACAGTGGGCGAATTTGCCACCAGAGGATTCGACCGGGGAAGATGCAAATTTCATCAAAGGAGTCTTTCCATATTTCTATTCCAAAACGATTCACACTTGGTTCCCATCAACTGAACCTTGAGACAAGGTTTCTGTCCAGAGGGAAGTATTGTCAGGACTGAAGAACATTCAGTTTCGTTGTTGTAGCAAATCAAAGGGGAGAAGATGACCAGTTATGAAGATCCAACGCTCTAGATTTTAGTATATCGTTTCGCTATGCATCGGACGGCCTGGATATCCTCCATTCAGTTGGGAGTCGAAGCGATTGCGAGGAAGTTTCATTTTTTTTTGTTACTATTGTCATTTCTGTTATCTCTGTAATTCAGATTTAACTTCAGTAACTTTGTCCGGAACTCAAGTTGTATTAAACCAGTTAATGATGGAAGAAAAGACAACATGATTGATGCCATATTATGTGTTCTTAGTTAGACCATCTCCAATGTGAGTTTAAACTGGTTCATAGAGAGGAGAGATAGTGAATCGAACCGATTCAATACATTAGGGCTATCGATTCCTACACAAAAATTCTTAGAACCGAACCCTCTTCTTGAATCGAACCCAAGAAATAAAAATCCAACAAAGCGTCGTTGGGCAAATGCCGCCAGATGTCAGTTGTTATTGCCATTGCCGCCATGGCCGCTCATCGTTCTCCTTGTCGCCGCCACCACCGCCACCTCCAGATTCGCCATGGCGCTTGTTGTCGCTGTTTCTCGATCGCCGCCACCAGATCCGCCAGAGAGAGGGGGCAGGAGCGAGAAAGACTTTGAAGCAACGAGGATAGGCGGCGGCAAGAAGGCGGCAAGGCAGGCGAAAGTAGCAGCGAAAGGCGGCGAAAGCAAGTGGGATTGAGTAGGCGAAGCGAGTGGCGGCAGCGGCAAGGGCGAGAGGAGCGAGTGTGGCGGGGCGGTGAGCAATGGGACGGGCGGTGTGAACAAGTGAGAGGATTGAGCAGTGCGGCGCGAGGAAATGGAGAGGATTGAGCGATGCAGGCGTGAGAAAGTGACGGAGAAAAAAGGGGTGAGTTGGGGAAGGAGACCTTCTCGTCGCGCCAAGGAAAAGACGAGTGATTATTTTATTCTGCGGTGGGTCCCATCTTGAGTATGGGTTCGATTCAATATATTGAAGTAAAATGCTCTTGTTTTTGAACTTGCTGACATGTCATAGTTTTGAACCCTTTTCGTTGCATTCACTTCCAACAAGAAACAACCACCAGCGTTTGGTGCAGCACCTGCATTTTGGTGCATTCTTCTTTTCGTTCCGTCATATTCCAAATAACTTATCTAATTACAGCGTATTAACCGCTAATGCACCTTTTTTTTATCAAAAGACAGAAGAGAAGCATGCAACGGATTTCGCTCCCGTGCGCTCATCCCTTGCTAAAGCGCATACGTTTTCTTGCTCGTTGGTACTTGTCTGATCAATCAGCCCCAAGAGATTCATCCAAGGCCGTGGTGTAGAGTATAAGCTCCTTCCCAGGTATCGGCGCAGCCAGGACTGGCGGATTGAGGAGATTCAATACACTGGAGATGGTCTTAGGGTTAGAGTTGGTAGCTTTGTCTTCTCCCTTGGCGATCTTTTGATCTGAGTGTTCTTTTTCCAAAATCGACCTATTGAGATCTTCAGTTCGTGACACCATGCGGCGGCACTACGCCGCGCTCCTCCGCCGAGCCGCCTCCCTGCCGTCGCTCCCGCTCGTGGCTTCCCTCCACGCTGCCGCGCTCCGCCGCAGTGCTGTCCTCGTCCCCTCCCTCATCTACGCCTATTCAGCCTGCGGCGACCTCGCCTCCGCGCGCAACCTGTTCGACGAATTGCCCGCCCAGGAGCGGTCGCTCTCCGCGCGCACCGCGCTGGCCAGCGCGATGTCCGCGCACGGCCGGTGCCAGGAGGTCCTCGATCTGTTCCGAGGTCGGGAGGGGGAGATGGACGACAAGGCGGTGACGGTGGTCCTTGCCGCGTGCGCGAGGGCCGGGATGGTGGACGAGGGAGGGGGTGTTCGCGATGGTGTGGAGGCCGGCGCTGCAGCACTACACGTGCATGGTGGAGATGCTGGGTCGGGCCGGGCAGGTCGAGGAGGCGGAGGCGCTGGTGGCGCGCATGGAGGCGCGCCCGGACAGGGTGATCTGCGCGGTACTGCTCGCCGCGTGCCGGGTGCATGGGCGCGTCGATGTGGCTGAGAGAGTGGCCAGGTTGATGCGCCAGTATGGCATTGCATGAGTTGGGTGATTAATGGTGGACATAGTTACGCCCCATTGTACATTGGATGCCTTCAATTCTGACAAATTAGGTCGATGTTGAGTAATTTTTTTGGTTCTCTTGGCCTCTTGGGCCCCAGATCGAGTTTTATGCTTATGATATGGTGATTGAAGTTGAGTTGGATGGTCAACTGAAATGGCCATAAGTATGGGTTGGGGTGTGGCAAATCTAGGAAATATGCAACTATGCATCTTCTAGAGTATCTTAGCTATAATTAGTTATTTTGGTTCACTGTTGTACCTGTAGGTCTGAAAACTTAGTTGTAGGAACTCGACAAGATTTTCGGCTGGATATTGGCCATGACTCCCCAAGTTTGTCGATCAGATCAAATTTTGATTACCAGAGGTTAGTGGGATAGAAAGGTCACATCTTTGGAAGAATTTAGTCTAGAAGGGGCACTAGGTCTAAGCATACTATAGCTACACACTGAAATTGATATTGATGTTCTATCATTCTATGCCTTGCTGTTTTTACTTTTTAGCTAATCTGAGCTTGACAGAATTCGAACCGCATCTTGTGCACTAAATGAGCTATGAGGATACTGATGCCTGAAAGTCTGATCAATTTGAGGTTTTCTTTTCATGTTTGGGTCTACATAAAGAATGGAACTTTAGATTTTGAAATGATATTTCTGAAGCTGTATTTATAATTTCTATTTGTCGTACTGGAATTTTCTGCGCTATAAATCTAGAATCATAGCTGGGTAATAACCCACTTGTTAACTGTGGTGCTATTGTGCTAATGGAGCATTGAAATTTTACCAAAAAATGTCAGCAGTTGATAATTGAGTCGTAGCTATCCAATATATTTATTATATGCGAAGTTATATATTGCGCTTCCTTGCAAATGCATAGATCCTAATTAAGCTTGTTCTGGGATTTACATGTTGCAGATGCTCTAGCCAGTGTTCTACAAATTGAACATAAATATATATAAGCACACTAAATTGATGTACCATTGCGCTTCTTATTGCGGAAATCCATGAGCTTTGCGCCTGAAGCATCTGAGGTTAGTCATATGGATTCACATCCTGTTGCACTGGGTGCAATCAAGCATGACCCTTTTTGCACATATATTAGTGTTTGCTTATCAGGGTCAAGGAACTTAGCTTGCTCTCTATGAATGCCTTCTAATAGCGACAGGCAAGAGATGTTTAACCTGAATAATAAATAATTATGATAAGTGTTATCTTCATTTTGTTTGTTATTTATGCACTACTAAATTTTGAAATGGTTAGAATTTCATTTGTATTCAGAAATATGGTTGTTCTGTATAACACTTTTCAGAAACCCTGGTATAATTATTTTGTCCATTATCTAATTAAATCTTATCAAACTATGGTCCCGGGAACATTATTTAATTAGTATTGATGTAATGATAGCCTTGTCTTCTTAATGCATTTTTTAATCAGTGTCAATGTAACGAAGGAGGTTCCACCACTGGATTTAGGCGAACTCTTCGCATATTTTCTAAAGCAATCTGAACCATTGTTCGACCAACTTGGCACAAAGAGAGGTACTATGCATGATTTTAATTAGATCGGTCATCGGAGGTCTTTAGAGATTTTACCATTTGAAACGTTTAGTTGAGCTGATTTTTCTTTCTCATGTGGTATAGATGTGTGCAACAAGTTGGTGCAGTCTCTATGCAGCAAGCGCAAGGACCACCTTGGGTATAATTTGCTGCCAACAAGCGAACCATCTTCATTCAGAAATGACAGTGTTGGTGATGAGCTTGACCTAAGAATAGCTAGTGTCCTACAAAGTACAGGACACCATTATGAAGGTGGATTTTGGAATGATGGGCAAAAGTATGAGGCAGCTGACAAGAGACATGTTGCAATAGTCACTACTGCCAGTCTTCCCTGGATGACTGGAACAGCTGTAAATCCTTTGTTTCGAGCTGCATACTTGTCTAAATCTTCCAAGCAAGATGTGACGCTGGTGGTGCCATGGCTTTGCAAGTCAGATCAAGGACTTGTCTATCCCAATAGCATGACTTTTAGTTCTCCGCAAGAACAAGAAGCTTATATGAGGAATTGGCTGGAGGAAAGGGTTGGTTTCAAGACAGACTTCAAAATATCTTTCTACCCCAGAAAGGTAAGGTTTCTTTTTTCAGCACACTATGTCAACGGTGTGTGCATTACTTGTTTAATCTCTATTTTTCGAACTATAGTTTCAGAAAGAAAGGAGAAGTATAACTCCTGCTGGGGACACTTCACAATTCATACCATCAAAGGAAGCTGACATTGCTATTTTGGAAGAGCCTGAGCACCTGAACTGGTACCATCATGGGAAACGTTGGACGGATAAATTTAATCATGTTGTTGGTGTTGTACATACAAATTATTTGGAGTACATCAAGAGGGAGAAGAATGGTGCTATTCAAGCTTTTTTTGTCAAGCACATCAACAACCTGGTTGCCAGAGCTTGTTGCCATAAGGTACGCAATTAAGTAGGTACTATGACCTACTGCATTCACTGTAATGTTCGAGTGTGCACAGTGCGAACTCTTTTTTATGTACATATATAGTCAAGAAACTATATCATGGTTGTTTTTCCTTTGTGAGCTGATGGTATTGATACTATGTAGGTTTTGCGACTGTCAGGAGCTACTCAAGATCTACCCAAGTTCATCATCTGCAATGTACATGGTGTTAATCCCAAGTTTCTCGAGGTTGGTGAGAGAATAGCAGCAGAGAGGGCGTCTGGCCAGCAGTCCTTCTCCAATGGAGGCTATTTTATTGGGAAGATGGTTTGGGCCAAAGGTTACAGGGAATTGATAGATTTGTTTGTGAAGCACAAGGGTGAAGATTCACATGAAGTGCAATCGGCCGCAAAGATGTTGGATTTAAACCGTAAATTCCATAAAGGCCGGGATCACACAGATGATTCGCTTCATGGGTAAAGACCAGAACCACCCAACTGGGAGAGCATATGCCTTCCTATATATACATCTTTCTAAATCTGTTATGTCAATGATTTGAATGTTTCTCCTGTTCTTTTTCCAGATACAAGGTTTTTATAAACCCAAGCATTAGTGATGTGCTCTGCACTGCAACTGCTGAGGCGCTAGCAATGGGCAAGTTCGTTGTCTACGCAGATCATCCATCCAACGATTTCTTCAGGTCATTCCCAAACTGCCTGACATACAAAACATCGGAGGACTTCTTTGCCAAAGTGAAGGAAGCAATGACCCGTGACCCGCAGCCTCTCACACCCGAGCAAAGATACGACTTATCATGGGAGGATGCAACCCAGAGGTTCATGGAGCACTCTGAGCTGGACAAGATTCTGAGTAACAACAGCGACTGCGCCAGCACCACTGGATGTGCTAAAAGCATCGACAAAAAGATCAAGAAATCAGCCTCAGTGCCAAACATGTCAGACGTTGTAGACGGTGGGCTGGCATTGGCCCACTACTGCTTCACGGGCAATGAGCTCCTCAGGCTGTTGACTGGTGCATTGCCTGGAACCCTCAATTACAACAAGCAACATAGTTTAGACCTGCACCTATTGCCGCCTCAGGTTCTGTAATTTGTAACACTAGTTTTTTTTCCCCTGATGCCCAAAGGCAAGCCTTGTTCATTATTACAAACAACAAACTACTTGTAGTGTTAGATAAAAGAGGCGCTCTATTCTGATGCCCTTTTCACTGGCATTCCTTCGTACTAGGCATTGTTGTTCAGAGTTCAGTGGTGTACCGGCATTGACCATCAAACATGCACGCGTGTGCTGCGTTGCACTTCTGGTAGCATATCTCTGTCTGGCTGGTACCATTCATACCAAAGGTGGCAGATGGTTGTTGCTGTTGGGTATGACAAGCCCATGCCATGTTCTTGTGTTTGCACCAAAAGAAGTCAGCTGCGTGCGTCGCTCCCTGCATGCGTGCATTGCACTGGTGGCACTGTTGCCCCCTGCATTGTCGCACTCAATGTACTGCTGCTTTTTCTAGGCTCTATCTATCAGTATCTATGTAGTATGCGTACTATCATGATTCGTGAGCCATGACAGGTAGTAGTAGTAGAGCTTGGAAGTTTTTTTTTTGTGCCTATTTTTGCCCCTTTTTATTCTATTTCCAAAAATGGCCTCAGCCGCAAACTATTCGGAAAATGGCTCCTTTGCTCAGCATTAGTACGAACATCGTTGAGATATAATGTCTCAGCGCCATAAATGTTGGCGCGGAGGTTCGGCACCACGTCATCCTCCATTGTCAACATGGCATCAGGCTGCCATGTCAACTAGACCTCAGGGCTAGAAGGTTTGACACTGACATGTTTTTTTGGTGTTGTGTATGTCTAGCTTTTTTGCTCAGTGTATTTTATTTATTACGAATAATTGGTTGAATTCGTAATTTGTTGGACATATAGATGGGGTAGATAATTTGTTGTCAACATGGCATCTCGCTGCCATGTTAGCTAGACCTCAGGGCCAGAAGGTTTGACGTTGACATGTTTTTTGGTGTTGTGTATGTCTATCTTTTTTGCTCCGTGTATTTTATTTATTATGAACAATTGGTTGAATTCGTAATTTGTTGGACATGTAGATGGGGTAGATAATTTGCTTTGTTCTTGTTGAGAAAAGCATACGTTATTAGAATAGAATAATTCAAGATTTGCCACAGTGAATAGATGAATTTCAGAATTTGCCCATATATGTGTCTATGATATGTGGACCCATATGTCATAGACATATGGGAGCAAATTCTGAAATCCACCTTTCTCATAATGGCAAATTAGTAGAATTGAGACAGTAACGCTGAGTGCGAAAATATGATGTCAGATGGATATAATTGAACAAGCAAACGAGGAGTTACATGGCGTGCGTGGTGTTCTTAGGTGCATATGTTGCTTGGCTACTACTACGGTACATATTGCAACTAGCATGAACCCATCACAGGAACTACAACTAGGGGACATCTACACATTTTGGAATGAAAATGATATGGTAGATTTAGATCTAACTAGGGCTGCTGACATACTCCCCTACAGCAAAAATGGAACATCGTAGGGCACCCACATGAAGTGCTAGTTGTGAGGGTGTTGTGGACGTGGCTAATTGTCACGGTAGTGTCGGGACCCGGATTTACCATCCGGAACCCTCTATGTATATCAGCACTAGTCCTGGATCAGGAGTTAATACACATAATTACATCATTGAATATCAACCGTATATCTCGCAAAAGTAAAGCTATTACATAATATTAAACAATACATAAGTAGACTGTACAACTGCTTGCCTTACATACTAGCCGATCAGGCCAAATACCTTAAATATCTGCAGTGGAAGCGGGAACGGAAACAACGCCCAAGTGGGACCCTCAGGATATGCCCACAAGCAATCGACTGGAGCTCGCGACCTAGTTCTTGGCCTCTTTGACTTACGGCCCTATCGGAGCCAATTAAGTGTAGGCAAAGTTTTCTTCTTCCCCTCTTACTGAAGGATAGTAATTGAGCAACAATGAGTACGACGGTACTCAGCAAGCCACCACACAAAATACAATTATAATAGATGCAACGCTGAACAAGTGAAGGCTTAAGGTTCTTTTATTTGCGGAAGGCACATTTGAATTAGATTAAATAGAAGGCTCGAGACCTAGCATTTCGATTAACGTAGTTTCAATGAAATTGAGTAATGTTGTCAAATACTAGCGAAGGCTCCAACCTCCACATATTATAAAGTGTCTCCAACCACCCAATACCATCGAGCGGCTCCAACCACCTTCAACCTTTTTCATCGGTTTACAACCCACATTTTCCACTAGCTACAACCAATACAAATCAAACCTCGGACTACAACCCGCACTTTCCACTCGCTACAACCAGGACAAATCAAAGCTATGGGCTACAACCCACACCTTCCACTCGCTACAACCAAAACAAATCAATACATCAGGCTACTACCCGATCTTTCCATCTCGCCCAAAAATTATTTTATAAAAGATGAGACTAACCAAGCAAGTTCTCGTGCATTACTCATGACCGTGGGTACAACTATCCGGACAGTTTTCACTTTGCAGAGGTTATACAACTTTACCCACAAGATACGATCATCTTGTAATGTCAACACGGTACTGTAGACGTGCGACTAAGGAAACTATCGCAAGACCTTTACAATGCCCCACCCCAACGCAGCTCCACCTGCTAAGGTTTCAACCTCCTTGTGGCTATAACCTCCCCACATTCCACCGGGTGGTGAAACTAACGTTGAGACAAAGCAAATTAATTAGCCAGGTCGATACCATTATAGACTTGTGGTTGCATTGTTAGTGCCCGAGAGGTCATCACAAGATTCAATTCTTAATTGACTTGGACGGGTCTTTCACATTACCCACTCTCGTGCTCTTATCCGCACCCGCCCGACTTACCATTCACCCAAGTCTAAAACATTTTTTAGAGTTTTGTTTTAAAAATCCTTTCTAAATTCAACATACCAACCATTTTATCCAATGGCTATCCAAATAAGTTTTGATGTTTGAATAATGCCGGGGCAAATTAATATCCTCATGTCAATGCATCTAAGCAAGGCTAAATATGACACGTAGATACGGACTTAGTTACTAGTTAAGTTTACCATTATTCCTAGGACAACAAGGATAATGTCCAAGGTCAAGGAAGGGAATTTAATAGCTCACTTAACATTAAGGCATTAACTACGAGCTAATGTCCATATAATTGGAATCAAAGTAAAGCATGCATTTGATATTTAAGACAATATACTTTGCATTCAAAGTGTAGGTGCAATATGATCAAAGTGATGACTTGCCTTGCTCATTGTTTTGGTAATCTTGGTCTTATTCTTGCTCTTGCTCGAATTTGTTGCTCCTTCAGGATTTCAAATTCTAATTAAGCAAGATACGATCAAATTCAAGAATGCCTGAAAATAACCAAACAAAACCAAATAAACTCAAAGGCAAACAAATAGATCCAAAGAGAATTCAAACCAACTCAAATAAATCCCAATGCTCATATATTTGGTATAAGGGTATAGATTTGGATTTTTGGATCAGGAATTATTTGATTCGAAGCTAGAACGGGAGAGAGCAGGCTCGAAATATTCGTCAATGGAGCAATTCCGAAAAAAGAGAGAGCAGTCTCAGGAATACTCATCTTAGGTTATTTGGATGAGAGAGATTACGTTAACAAGTAGGATCTACTGATCTTTATTTATTTTACGAAGTGTTCTTCTATTCGAAGCGGACAACGATGGGTGATAGATGGAATCAACTTGACTTTGATTTGTTTTTAAATTACTATTGTTTCATTGAGAATACCTCACCACGACTTACACGTGAGGTCTAACTTATTTAATTATTTTGTTTACCATTTTCTATTTATCAAGGAAGTTCTATGAGTGATAGGTGGGAACTATAGATTGGGAGAGTCCACATACGATAGCTATGATTTTAACTAACCAGATTAACTCTAGGTTTTATGTCGCTAGGATCCCTATGGAATATTACCGATTGAGGTTAAAATATCAGTTAATAGAATGATTAATTTAATGGCTAACTAAAATATACACTACTACAGAAAAGGCCTTCACAGACGGTTCAAAAACGTCATCACGAGGCGGTTTTGTAAGCCGTCCGAGTTTATGGGTGCTGTAATGACATGAGTCATCACGAGCGGTTTTGAACCGTCTCGTGAAAATGCTATCACTGAGCGGTTACGAACAAGAACCGAAATGTGATAATACTATCACGCAGCGGTTCTTGTTGAACCGTCTGAAAATAGACTATCACGGGCGGTTACGAACAAGAAGCAAATGCATGATAATACTATCACTGAGCGGTTCTTGTTTAGGCAAATGCGTAATAATTTTTCCATTGCAAAAAAAATCGGATTTTGAGCCAAACCAATCAAGTGCTGAGCGGTAGTTTCCATATGCAACCTCTAGCAAGACAACTAAAATCAATTAAAATTACGATGGCAAACACATTATAGGAAAGGGAAACCAAAAGGTTTCACAACGTCCTCTCGAATGGGAAAAAGAATAAAGTTACAAAGATAAACTAGCTAGAAACCATCTATGTCTCCAAGCTCTGAAGAACTCATCGACTTCTTGGATTGGTCTTGTGAGCTCCTCTCTGTACCTCACCAAACATATCACAAGATGTTCTTGCATGTCGTCGAGTTCGACTCAAGCTCGTCGGCAAGGAGAGCGATGAAAACCTCGTGGCTCAGACCTTAGGTAACACGTACAAAATTAAGATAATTTTCTTTACAACAAACAACCAAAAATTATGTATGTTATGGGGATGTACCGTACCTTCCGGTAGGCAGGAGCTCCTCGCATCCCTCCTCATCGTCATCGCTTATTGTGTCTCCTCATTGAACTACTGACGGGGAATCGAGGGTGGTCGTTGGAGCTCGGTGTGAGGAGAGAGAGAGAGAGGCGATGGAAAACAAGGCTGTGTCTAATATATAAGGAAAGCGCCAAAATATTTTGCCTCCGCAGCGTTCAAAAATTTTCAAACTCCCACGCTGCGAATCACGAGACGGTTTCATACAAAAACCGTGCAGTGACGACATATCCTGAGCGGTTCTTATACGAACCGTGCGTGATATGATACTATCCACGAGCGGTTCGTATAAGAACCGTGCGTGATATATACATATCCGAGACGGTTCGTATTAAAACCGTGCATGATATATATCTTATCGCAGCGGTTTTATTAAGAACCAAATGCGTGACTTGGAATTTTCTTACTCGCAATTTTACCATGGCTTGAAATCACTAACACTCGATTTTACTATGGCTTGAAATCACTAACACTCGATTTTACCATGGCTTGAAATCACTAACACTCGGGATTTTACCATGGCTTGAAATCACTAACACTCGATTTTACCATGGCTTGAAATCACTAACACTCCGATTTTACCATGGCTTGAAATCACTAACACTCTAATTTTACCATGACATGAAATCACTAACACATCGATTTTACCATGGCTTGAAGATTTTACCATGGCTTGAAATCACTAACACTCTGATTTTACCATGACATGAAGATTTTACCATGACATGGCTTGAAATCACTAACACTCGGTGTTAGTGATTTCATGTCATGTAAAATCAGTGTTAGTGATTTCATGTCATGGTAAAATCGAGTGTTAGTGATTTCAAGCCATGGTAAAATCTTCAAGCCATGGTAAAATCGAGTGTTAGTGATTTCATGTCATGGTAAAATTTAGTAATTTGAATCCATGGTAAAATCGAGTGTAAGGAAAATTCCAAGTTACTGAGCGGTTTTAATACAAACCGTCGTGATAAGATATGTATCATAGACGGTTTTAATGAGCGAGTCTCGATACTTCTGAGCGGTTTCAACACGAATAAATGCGTGATGAGCGAGAATTCACGAGGCGGTTCGTGTTGAAAACCATCGTGAAGTATCACGAGCAGTTACGAACAAGAACCGAAATGCGGATCTGCTAAATATCACGAGCGGTTCTTGTTGAGAACCGTCTGTGATGGTATCCTGACGGTTTTCAATACGAACCGTCGTGATATTCTTTTCGAGCGGTTTTAGCGCGGCCCGAACAACATGAGCGGTCGCTAAACCAAAACCGTCTATGATTGTATTTATCTGAGCGGTTTTGGTCAACCGCTGCGTGATGAGGCGTCGATATTAGCCTTTTGTAGTAGTGATAGGGCCAATTATTTAATTAAACTTCGAATTATCCTTATACTGGAGATGTACCTAAGGGGCTGATATGTCATACTAAGATTATAGTAATTAATAGCTAATTTTAGCTAGACCACTAAGTACTCATTAACTGTAATTGACCATTAACAAATCCTAGTGTTTAACTTTCGATTAATCTATAGGTTAAATAATAATCCTAATATTCCGGAGGACCTAAGCAATGCCTACCAGCTTAATAATTAATTTTAAATAGCCAGCCACTAGAGTACGAGTCTATATGTAAATGTCTAACGGTCTATGGTCGGGACTATATGCCATGCTAATCTTCACCTAGCTAGGATTAAACTAGTATAGTGATTGACTTTAACATCAATTCTCCATATTGATCCCTAAATTAATTATAGTGGCCCTTATTGTGATACCATTAATTATTAATTAACATATAATTAACCATTATTCTATATGGGGCCTTCCTATCATTGGTACTTTATGCATGAAACCATGTCTTAGCAATTACTATTGGACTTGAGTCCATCAATTAGTGACTTAGTATCGAAACAATTAATGTGCAACATAACTAAGGATGGAAGGGTCCACTTGTAAGTGTCCATCTCACTCTTATTAACTTTTATTCTAAGTTATTTATGGGTACACAGGCCATACTAGTGGTGTGAACTAAAATTAATTTTAGATGTCAATGTGTGGGTCCTATGGGTGAAAGACACATTGAGAATTCCTAGTTAACTTTCAACTAAATTAATTATTTGTGATCCTCATTTGTCATGGGGATCATTGTATTAAAATAATTAAAATAAACTCCAAAATCCAAGCTTTTGGTACTTTTAGGTAGGCTTTGAATTTAGAAACAAGAATAATCCAATTTGTGGTTAAAACAAGAGAGAACGAGCTCTCTAAAGTTTTAAATTCGGGGAAATCCCAAAAACAAAAGAGGAGAGAGGGTATCTCTCACTGACAGCTGGGGCCTGCTGATTTTTTATTTCTTATTTATTTATTTTTCAATTAGAAATCTTACTGTGACTGACATGTGGGGCCGAGGGTATTTTAATTTCTTATCATTTATTTTCTAATTGAAAATAGCTAGTCACTGACAGGTGGGGGCACTAGGGTTTTTATTTTTTAAAATTATTTTCTTTAAGAAAATTCATGAGTCACTGACAGGTGAGGCCACAATCCAGGGGTCAGTCCACGAGAACAGTGCATGCGCTGAGGGTCCACGAGAGCAGTGCATGGGCTGAGGGCCCGCAAGTCAGTGGCACGGATTCTACTACTGGGTCTACATAGTGTATTTTAAAGGGTGGTCTGCATGTCATAGACTTAGAACTTAAATTAAGCTTTAATTAGATTTTCCTAATCAACTCGGGCCCACATGTCATACTAACATTAACTATTAATTAATCTACTTCCTAATGACATCATTAAACTTTAATGACATGCTATAGTGATCTTCCCCCAATTCACACTGGAACAAGGAAAGGCCACCATGGTCGTGCTCGGCCGAGCTCGACGTGGGTGAGCCGATCTCTGAGGGTGACCCGGTAGCCCCAAAATAGGATCCCTCGTCTTCGGCGACCCTAAGGGTGGCAGCAGCGAGGGAAGTGACGACCCATAGCGATGGCGTGGCTGTGCAAGGTGGCGACTATCTGGACTGTGGCAGTGGCGGCGAACCGTCGACTAATCCAACAAATTGGTGCGCGCATGAGCATCTACACCCCAAGGTGGTTCTAATGGAACCACAAACATGGTTCGGAGAGCTCCTTGCATGGTTGTCCACGCCGACCGATGCCTAAGATGAAGGGGCTATGATACGGGGCCTACACACTGCCCTACTGTTCTAATTGACTAGCCCGACAGCTTTGCCTAACTCTAGAATGTAAGGTGACGCAGATACTTACGGGTTGGCGACCGAGACGGCAAGGCCGGGTGGTGAGGAAGATTGGCGACACGACTTCGAGGTCAACGGCACCAAGGAAGAAGACGGCGGTGCTCCGGGCGATTATGAGCGAGGGATAGAAGAAGAAGGTGAGCACCAAATAGAGGGGACCAAGGCGGAGCTACAGGACATGGGTGCCAAGGTTGAAGCTCACCCGAGGGGTCAGCGCGACGTGGTGAGGCGGGGCAGCGCGGATGGCTCGATCGTTAGAGAGGGAAAAAATGGGGTGGGCAGTGTCGATTCTGCGGGGAAAGGAGACAGAACGAGGTGAGCACAAATAGAAGAGGCCAAGGCTCACCGGAGCGGCTTGGCGATGACAGCAACGGCCAAAAGCAGAGCGTGAGCTCCTCAACTCGGCTTCTCGCTTTTGGTGTACGGGGGAGGAGGAGGAGGAAATGGTGTGGGTGGAGAGGCGAACCGAGTGCACGACTTAAGTATGGCAGAGGGAGGTGCGAGTTCTCGCGAGCGCGCGATGGCAAGACAAGACGAGCAACTGCTATGCACGGCAACGACGTTGTAGTGCAAGGCGTGGGCGAGGCATGGACGTGAGGGTGCGGTCTTCAAGCGAATGTGGGAGCAAGGATGACATCGACGTGGGTGACAACATGGTTGCAGTGGTGCGAGGACGGCCGTGATACGGGCATAGGAGGCATTGCGCGACACGGCTGGCGCATGGGAGGGGTTGGCGTGGCTTGCGGCATAGGGAGGAGAAGGGGAGATGGGTGCTGGGGCGCGCGAGGATGGAGAGGCCAGGAGAAGGAGGCAGGTGGGCTGTGTCGTAGCTGGGATGAAGGAGGGGAGAAATAGGTGGGCCGGCCGGGAGGATAAAGGAAGGAAAAGAAAATAAAATAAAATAAAATAAGAGATGGGCTTGGTTGGGTTAGGTTTTTGGCCCAAATTGAATTTTGAGTTTTTGTTTTACTTTCTTTTCCTTTTCTTTTCAAATTCATATTTAATTTTTATTATGTTCTCAAATTTCAAACTAGGTTTGTATTTTGTTAATTGTTTTCCTAAAATTCAAACTCGACAAGATTTAAAATAAAATCTAGGAAGTTTGAATATCAACATAATACATTAAAAGTTTTAAAATTTTCACATTTTCAAACAATTGAAATTTACTCAAATTTTGGGATGTTACAAGTAGTGACAGGCGCGAGGGTAGCTCGGTCGGCGCAAGAACACATTGGGTGGTAGTCACTACCAAGGTGGACCACCTCCTCGTTGTACCTCTCTCGGAGCCTCTACCTGTAGAGCTCGTCGTTGTTGGCCCTCTCATCCTAGAGTTGATCCTCTAATTCCTGGATCCTCACTCCGAGGTGGGCCATTTATCTTCGAGCCAGTATAGGATACTCCGGGTTAACCCACACGGTGAAGTGGCAATCATGGGTCTGAAGGTACGAGGAGGTTAGTATGAGCACTGTAGCATTACTCAAAAGGAAGAGCACAAATGGAAGTAATAACTTGCCCTAAACCGAGGGCACCAGAAGAATCGACGTCCTAGGTTCACTTAGTTATCGCAAACCTAGACCACCGCGTCTTCTCCATGCGTGCATCGCGACCAAGGCTCGTAGTTGTGTGGCTAGTCACGGAAATGGTTGTTAGGACCATAATCCTCCCTTGATCGAATAGGAAGATCAGTTTGGGGATGGGCAGGGTTTCTTGGACCATAGTAGTCCGTTCCCTCAAACAGATCGAGGCCTCGTCCCCTCCATCCATGACCTCTCCCTCTACCAGCCATGGTGTGGGATTGTGGTTTTGTTGACTGGCATTTCTGAGAATAATTTTTTCATTTTGAAGGTCGCCTCTAATCTAGGGTTTGCTCCAAATGTGACCAAATCAACCAAATCCAAGTGGTAAAAAGGTGGAGAAATGGGGGAGCTTACCTTGAGAATCAAATCCCACAAGAGACCCCCCGTAAGAAACTAGCTAATTGTTGGTTGCTCCTGTGCGTGAGGGTTGCAAGTGGGCAATCCCACTCACAACTTCCGCGTGGGTTTAGATGCTAGAGTTCAGTGCCATCAGGCTTGGCACGGACGTCGACGCTAATGAGGAGGACGCTGAGGTATGGTCATGAGAAATTTGACCAAGTCCATGAATCCCACCTCAGCGCCATCAAATACGACGTTGAACCTACGGCCATGTTAGACTCGCCCCTCCTCCCCCGGCCAGCGTGACACAAATTTTCAGCGCTACCACGTGTAGCACTGAGACATTATACCTTAGCGCCAGCTCGAACGGTGCCGAGCAAAGGAGATAGAATAAAAAAAGGGGCCAAAATAGGCCAAAAGAATACAACTTGGAATGCCTGTCTGGTGCAATGCAGTACTCCTACTCCATGCTAGAGATGGGTCAGTGGTGGTGAAAATTTGGTAGTATTAACACTTTTTTGCATCGTATTTATAGAAATGGTCGTCCTCGGAATTTTTTTTTGCAAAATAACGCCCCGTCCGCACGGCCACCATGTGGAGGAGCCGTGCGCCCACCACGTCGCTGTGCGGTGGCCCCGCCGCCCGCCACGTGTCCCCTCTCGATTAAGGTTAGGGTTGGGTTAGGGTTTCGGCCGATAATTTACGGATTTCGTAGCATTTTTAAAATATAGCAAATTAGTTCAAAAAATTATGTACTTTTACGTGAATGCTCGTAACATGGTGTACTTTCTTGTGTAATTTTTTTCCATAATTTTACTCGTTCTGATTTTACCTCACAATTTTATTTAAATGTACTCATTTTATCCCACCACGTGTCACCCCTTCCCCCTCCCACACACATGGCCCCCCTCCCACACGGCCCCCCTTCGGTGGCCACATTTTGAATCATCCATCCTCCCTCCTCCATACATCTGTCGACTCCTTGCGACTATCCCCTGCTAGTAGTCTTTGCTAGCGTGAACAACGTGTCTGAAATTCCGACGTGACGCGAGAGATCCTCCTTCTCCACTACAAATACTGAAATCTTGCAGCTCTTCGCTCATCCCAATTACGTTTCGCTTCTCGTTCTGGTGCTCGTTGCTGAGAACTCATAGAACTTAACATAATTAATTTTTTTGGAGATCAAGTATTTGCTTACTGCTCGTCGCTCGGCTTTTTTTGATAGCTTACCCCAAAGGGCAGGTAATTTGTCAGATGCTTTTGTCGTTATTACCGTAATTATTTAGTGTATTGGTTATTAATTAGTTATGAATTAGTTAGTTTACTGGTAATTAATTAGTTTAGAGGTTATTAGTTAGTTCGCTGGTAATTAATTAA
Organism: Phyllostachys edulis; assembly: GCA_036346405.1. Classification (NCBI taxonomy): domain Eukaryota; kingdom Viridiplantae; phylum Streptophyta; class Magnoliopsida; order Poales; family Poaceae; genus Phyllostachys; species Phyllostachys edulis. The sequence continues at coordinate 7,197,504 of CM070566.1, forward strand.
TCAGTCGTAATTAGTTTAGTAGTTATCAGTCTCGCATATCAAATTAGTGCGAATTAACTACTCGTAATTTATTTAGTGGTAATTAATCAGTTGTAATTAGTTAGTTTAGTGGTAATTAAATAGTCATAATTAGCTAGTTTAGTCTCTGTTAATTAGTTTAGTGGTAAATAATTAGTCGTATCTAATTACACGTATGTAATCCATCAGTCGCATGCAATTTATCGTATCTAATTACACATATGTACCGTGGATGGGTTTGTTGTCGCTTTAGGTAATGTCGAACATGCAAGACTTGTATGTGTTTTATGGCAATGGTCTCATACGGGCCGGACCCAGTGGGTTGGATCTATCGAGATGCTAGTACAAGGTGGTTCGGGCGGAGGGGCTCGACGCGTTGAATATTCACGAGCTTCAGAGTTGCATTCGAAGGGACTTCGTCACGGAGGCAACGAGGTAGAAAGTTGTGATCGAGGGGATCACCTGCACGAATGATATGTGGGAGCTCGTCAAGGTGGCTAGAAGCGTAGCATGGAGCCAGTACATGCAGATTGCCTCCCAGCCCGAGGCGACCATTTACGGGGGGCCGATGATGTACGTGAATTTCGTACCAGGCGCGGGCCACCTTGATGATGCTTGGGCCTCCACAAGCGGGCAAGCGCAGCCCGAGCCTGAAGACGATAGCATGAAATGTGCTGCCTCAGAGGATTGTCCTGCGCATAATTTTATGTGAAATGAGGGGGAGGAATCGTAGTGGTCGGCCCGCATTGACTACCACGAGTATCTACCAAACCAGGCTCTCAGGTTGGAGTCCAACGAGGACGCCGACCCAAGCTCGGATGGTAGCGACGATGATGCACACTAGGCCAGTGGTCCAACCGGGGGAATTGTGTCATCGGAGCTACCTTATGTGGCATCGATACTTGATGATGTCGTAGTGCGTTCGCTTGTACTACCGCAAGAAGAAAGCTCCCACTGGGGGTTTGATGCTGAGACCCTCTTAGTAGGGTAGCGCTTCCCTAGCAAGGAGGTCGTGCAACAAGCTATAACACGGTATGCCTTGTCCATCAGCCGTGTGTACCGAGTGCACCGATCCAACCCCAGACATTACGCAGTGAGGTGCGTGGTGGAAGGTTGCCCTAGCAAGGTTAGCGCTCACCGAGCAATGATCTTCGGCTCGATATTCGCGGTCAAGGCGATGACCGACCACGCTTGCGAGCTTACCGAGCCCCTGCGGCAGCATCGGAACGTGACTTCCGCATATGTGGCGAACCTCATCAAGCACCTAGTTGTGGAGGGCATGTCCGTCTTCCCCAAGCTGCTGATGTCGGAAGTCGCCAATCAGGTTGGCTATCTAGTTAGCTATAGCAAGGTCTGACAAGCCAAGTAGAAGGTCATCGAGTCCATGTATGGGACATACGAAGAGGCATACAACCTTGTGCCGAGATTGCTTCACCAGATTGCCGAATCAAACCCCGACACGTACATAAACAAACTTGAGCACGAAGATGCTGAGAAAGGGTCCAATCGCTTCATACCGGATCGGGTGTTCTGGGCTTTAGCTCAGGCCATCGGGGGCTTCCAGTTCTGTCGTCCCATGTTGACGATGGATGACACTTTCCTCACGAGGAGGTACAAGGGCACCATCCTCACCGCGGTGGTGGCCGACGCAAATGACTAGCTTCTCCCTGTGGCATTTGCCATTGTGGAGAGCGAGAACACATCCAGTTGGTTGTGGTTCCTGTCGAACGTGAAGACGGTGGTGGTGGGAGACCGGCCTAACATATACCTTTTCACATACCGCAATGTTGGGTTGTTGGCAGCCATCAACACTATACAGCATGGGACGGTCCCCCTTACTAGTGGAACGACGTGCAATCCAGGTGGTGCATGAGGCATCTTGTATTTAACTTGTTCGAGCAGTTCTACAGTCAGGATGTCATGAAGACGTTCAAGGCATTGCGTCTGCAGAACCAGAGGCGGAAGTTTGACCCCATCTGGACAGACCTCGAACACCGGACTACGAGGCATACAAGGGAGTCCACTCTAGAGGTATTAGAGGGAGAGCAACCCAGTAGTGTCATAAGTTTCTCAGAGTGGATTAATAGCCACACTCCTGAATGAGAGAAATGGTCCCTTCTCTATGACACAGACGGTGCGAGGTACGGGATTATGACGACCAACATGCCCGAAGTGTACAACAACGTCCTAAAAGGTGCGCGGTGTCTCCTTATCACCGTGATCATCGAGGAGACATGGACTCAAACTGTTGGTTATTTCGTCAATAGAGCCACCGGAGCCAAACGATAGGTGGAGGAAGGCAGGCAGTGGTCCGAGAACATGCAGAGACATATGGACCAAAAGATGGACAAGTCCCGGATGCACGACATCCGGGTGATCGATGGCCTCAGGATGAAGTACGAGATCAGGTTTCGGCAGAAATACGTCAACAGTCATGCCAGGGGAAAAGGAAATATGCATGTACCCTGGGTGATGTGGCGACATGCACCTGCAACAAGCCGAAGCCCCTGCACAAGCCATGCTCGCACGTGTACAAGGCGTGTGCGCAAATGAGACAGATGTGTACACCGTACATCTCCGAGTACTACGACATGCAGCACCTTTTCGGTACATGGAGTGCGGAGTTTCACTCGTACAGCCTGGAAATGAAGTACAAGGATCTTTGGCTAGACATGGTGCAATGGGGCCCAAACAAGGACTTGAAGACAACATCGAAGGGGCGACGGCAGACACGGCACTTTCGGAATGATATGGATGCCAGCCAACATACCAGTATTAGCCGCACAAGCAAGTGCGGGATATGCAAGACCCTTGGGCACTCAGCGGAGGATTGTCCCAACAGACCGAGCTCATCTGGTCGTTATTCGGTGTTGTAATGTAATGTTTTCTCCGTCTTGTTTTCTTATGTACAACGAAACTTGTACGATTTATGCATAATTTGCATCCTTGCTATGTTTTTCACTGTACGGTGCACTGACATCCTTGCTACGTTTTTGTTATGTCGTATGAAGACAACGAAGGTGCTACTAGCTTGAAGAGACTGTAAACACCAATCAACTTATTTGAAGATGAATGTGCTTTCTGCCATTCATTTAGAATCAGTCAGGTAATACAATCGAATCATTTGCATCTATCAAGTCAGAGATGATCTGTTGAAGTCTTCTTAGTTCTTACTGTTATGAACTTAGAGTCAGAAATCAATCGTGCTTCAAAATTGCCTATTTCTCATCACTACTGTAATGTTCTAACATGCCTATTTTTTAATGCTATAGGATAATGGTCATGTTTTGTGCCCTGAACATGCATCGAAGGTGCTACTATGTGATGAGGTGAGCTCAGCAAGAAAAGAGATTGCCGCGGAGACTAGTTGCACACACCTATTTTTATGCTATAGGACGCTCTTTGTTAATTTATCAGTTTCTGTGGATGATATTCTTTAATATTCTATTGTACCACAGGCTAGATAACATTGCACATGAACCAACTGAGGAAAATGCGTGGCGTGTAGATCATATAACGATGTATCGTAGCCTTCGAAATGCACACGAGTCGGAGGTTACGGTACATCATTGTATGATCCGCACGCCACGTATTTTCCTCAGTTGGTTCATGCACAATCTTATCTAGCCTGTTGTACTCCTATTGTACAATATAGTATTAAAGAACATCATCCACATTAAACCGATAAATAAACAAAGAGTGTCCTATTTGGTTGGGTTACATGCGATAATACCCCTCTCCTATCCCGATTGTAATAAATCCACGCGTGTTTCATGTATATCACCAAAATGCAACCCAAGATGTTTACATACAAGCCCATCTCCATAAAACAACATATTGTATATCGATGTCTCCAACGGAGTTGTAATGCAACTTTTTTCCATACAACCCAAGTCACATGAAATCATGAAACCATAATTTCCGAAACCTAAATTGCTAATCTCCGCGACCTAACTCCTTCATTTTTTAGACATATAAAATTGTCGAAACAGTACACAATCAAGTCCACTGCGTGAGGTGCCTAAAAAAATCATAATTTTTGGGCATCATTTGTACATTTACAAATTCATGCAAACAGTACACTTATATGAAAATTGGGAGAAAAAATCTGAAAGAATAAAATTATGAAAAATTTACAGAAGCAAGTACACTGTGCCAGAAGGCTCCACGTATAATTTTATAATTTTTTTAACTCAATTACTATATTTAAAAAATCTCACCACCACAGCTGAAACCAAAACCCTAATCAGTGTTAGGAGCATTTACATAAAATCAGAATGAGAAAAATTATGGAAAAAAAATTACACAAGAAAGTACACCGTGTTAGGAGTATTCACGTAAAATTTCATAATTTTTTGAACTAATTTGTTATATTTTAAAAATGCTACGAAATCCACGGATTATCGGCTAAAACCCTAACCCAACCCTAATCGGAAGGGGACACGTGGTGGGCGGGGAGCCACCACACGGCGGCCGTGCGGCAGCGGCAACATGACGGGCGCATGGCGTCTTCGTATGGTGGCCGTGCGGACGGAACGTTATTTTTGCAGAAAAAAATTCAAGCGCGATCATTTCTGTAAATACGATGAAAAAAATGCTAATACTGCGGGTGATTCAGCGGTGATAGAGGCCTATGCTATGCCACGTCATTCCTGTCCAGCAATCAGCATGTGTTTGTGGGGCCCTACTGCCCCGTAGGTATCCCATATGGGCTGCTCTGTGTGTGGGCCTTTCCCCCTGCCACCACTGCCAGGTCAGCCAGTCTAGCATAGCAAGGGTGGTGGTGTTCTAGAATTTAGAGTGGTGATGCATTGCCTGTTGCTCTTGTGAGGACCATCTGCAATTTGTGCAGTGCAGCAAGGTGTGATGCAATTCCTTCGTTTATTAGCCTGGTTGAGTGAGTGGGGTGCGGGGGCTCTCTGATTCTGTGTGATCGACCCAAATCCGGAGATGGGACGAGGATCTCCATCGCATTAGTGGTAGCAGTGCTACATAAGCTGTGATATAGTATTTACTGTAAACTCACTCTCTGTTTTCTTTTCAGCAATGAGTGAACGAATGCTAATATTGCTGTGCTGTGTAATGTGTTGCCTCCTTCCATTCGTCCATTTGTGGTGAGGAGCCGGATTTGCTGGGATCCTTGAAACGGCGGCTCATTTGAAAATAAATTTTCTGGGACAGGGCCTCAGGAGAGACCCCTCGCATCTACTCTTTATTTACTACAGTACAAGAGGTGAGAGAGAGGATCCAACGGTGTGAGAGAGGGGCCTCACCCTGAGGCCCTCCCCCAGAGAATTTGCTTCCGGCTCATTTGTCTCTTTTTTTTTCCCTCCTCTCTTCTGTCTCTTTTCTTTGACGGCAGAGCTTAGCGTTTTGAGTGTACCGGATTAGGATCCTCTGCATCATCCGTAACAAAAACACTGTAGTTGTTCATCTCGCCCACGATTTGAGATCAGACAACACAGATCACTCGTAATGCCCATACACGTGTGGTGACGACAGCTCATGATCTCGCTCATGATAGAGCCAGTTGTGGAGCATAGTAATACTAAGTAGTTCAACCGGCCAATGCGACGGGATGGGATGGGACATCGTGGTTATCTTCTTCTTCCTCCTCTTGCGCTCTTGCTGGCCTTTTGCACCCACGGGAAATGGATCATGTATGTGTACCTGTCGTAAGGCATTGAGGATTAGATTGCAATCCCTTTGCTTTAACTTGACGTTTCTGTCTGAATGTTTACTGTATGAAGAGGTTTCAGGTTGTCATTATAATTTCTTGTTGGAAATGTGAAGAGATGGAAAAGATATCGAGAAAGGGAAGTAGAAGGGCGAATAAAAAGGGTACTACGTGTTGTAGTGGGGATGGAATGGAGAATGTAGTTGCTAGCACCACTACCAACCATGCCCTCCTCCTCAGCCTGCTGTTAGGGCTTTAATTTAATCGATAGGAGGGGCTAGCAAACAAAAACAAAACCAAAAACAGAGAGGGGAGAAGACACATCATGATCGCCATCAGCGAGCACAACATTTGGTGGGCACATGGATCCCCCAAGCCATGCAAGTATGCAACTGTGTAGGCTACCTCCTTTTCCCCTCCCTCTGTCTCTCTCTTCTTTTTCTCACCCATCAAGCTACTCCCGTCGTTTTTAAATACATGATGTTTGACCGGCGTGCGATCAAACTTATATAACTTTGACCATTACTTTTCATATAATTTTGTTAGTAAAAAATTACAAAATTATTATATTATGAAAATATTTATCATGACAAATCTAATGATACTATTCACTCATGATCAATCTAAATAGTTTTTCATATATTATTAGTCAAAGTTAGATAAGTTTGACTGTACGTTTGATCAAACATCATGTATTTAAAAACAGAGGGAGTACTAATTAAGAGCCAAAGAGCCCTACCAATACGCTCCTCGCAAATAGGTTTTATACAACTCTATGTCATACTCGAAATGTAAATGTGCAGCTGAAGATTTTTGCATGGAGATTGTGTACCAACCTAAGTTTTGACTTTACCTAGGTCCTGTTTGGGAAGTTTTAACTCTACTTTGAAGCCGTCTGAAGCTAAAGCTCCCTCAAATGCAGTACGGTTTCTCGAGGAAGCTTGGCCTCTCTTCATCGGGACCTCTTAAGAAACAATCTTATGGAGGGAGATAATGTTCTCAAATACGGCCTTACCACCTTCTCAACAAAAAAGGCCTTACCATCGATTGCTAATCTTTGTTCCCTACGAAAAGAGAGTTTTTGGCTCATTTAACCTCTTTTTGAAACGAAATAGTAAAACTAACCCCCGCAAACGAAATAAAAAAAATGACACCCCTCCCATACAAAATGTCCACCAAAAGGAGACGTGCTGCGCAAAATTGTCGCGAAAGCCGACCTACCGCGGTACGTGACGTGCCGCGAATCCAGACCGTCGTAGGTTGCATGCCATGCTGGGAGGATGTCCTGGCAGCACGGCAGGCCACCTGCCGCGGTCTAGGCTCACGGCACGTCGTTTGTCGCGGTCCCGTTTCGCGATAGGTCGGCTTCCCCAGCAATTTTGCATGGTAGGAGTGTTATTTTTATCATTTCGTTTGCGAGGAGACTAATTTTGCTATTTCATTTAAAAAAAGATATCACTTCAGCCAAAGACCAGCCACGTAAGACAAGGGTATCCTAGTTTAGATTAATGCTTAACTCTCGATGAAATGTCCACAATTGCATACATGCCACACGACTCTCCAACCATACCGAATTGAAAATGCTTCGTCGTTGGTACTGGCCACATCATGTTAAGAGAAAAAATAAAGAGAGGGGAAGGGGCCAACATCACTAGTGTAACAGCCCAAATTTGGATTCAATTTAAAAATACATTATTTTCATGAATTTCAAAATTTTCAAAAGCTTTGCCTTGCAATTTAAAATTTTAAAACAATTTCCTTGTGTCAAGATTTCGGTTTTTGCAAAAATCTAAAAGTTTAATTGTGTTCAAAACTATTTCAGAAATTGAATTCAAATTAAAATCAAATTTTGAATCAGAAATTAAAAAAAGAAACATCACCTTTCCCTCTCCTCCATCGGGCCGCAACCTGTCGCCGGCCTACCTCCCCCTACCCTATCCTTTCTTCCCCGCAGCCCAGTCCCGCTGGCCCGCGTCGTCGCCCTCCTTTCCTTTCCCTTCCCTCCTATCGCAACCCAGTTGGCCCACGAGTAACCGGTCCAGCCATAGCTTCCTTCTTCCCTCCTTCCTCAGTGTGACCCAGCAGCCATCCACAACCCAGCTAGCCTTGAGGTCGAGCTAGCCCAGCAGCACCAGCCGCAACAACTCTCTCCCTCTCTCTAGCACGCTCACTGTCACACGGGCTCGCCCCCACCTGCTAGTCGTGCCCTGGTCATCTTCTCATGGACCCTCTCTCTCTCTCTCTCTCAGACGCCTTGACCATGTGCTGCGCATGAGGAGACACAGAGCATTTGTAGCCTTGAGCCTTGCTCTCTCTCTCCAAGCGCCGCGAGGTAGTTGCATCAAGGACAACACGCGTCGCGCCCACGAGAACTCATGTGTAAGCCGCCGCGACCTCGCAAGAAAATGGCTAGCTCCCGTCCCCTTTAATCCAAGCCGAGCACGTCAGCTATTTCGCCCCACTTCGCCTCACATTTTCCCCTTTAGTAGTCCCCTCTTTAGTGCCTTCGTTCAGTTGGAATGTTGTCGACGTCCTCGGCTCTACAGACGCACTCCGCCAAGCTTCGCTACAAGGCGCCTATGTCCCCGCTCCATCCAATGTGTCCTCTCCTCGTCGACCATGTCATTTTGCGTCACCATTCCCGAGGAGCAAAATCCCTCACTCAATCTCACTCTCCCTGCAGCGCGTCGCCATGCCCATGCTATCATCCCCATCTCTGGCTTCTACCGTTGTCCTCGACATCGCCACCTCTCCGGTGAGACTCTACCTTCTTCGATCGTGTTTTCACCATCTCCGTGACCCCCTTGGCCTTATGAGAGGCTTCATTTCAGGTACCCGTCATCGAGGAAGGTTATCACCGTGAGCCCTATCTCCGCCGCCGTCGCTCATCGCCCGCCCACCACCATGCCTCTCCACCGTCATTAACAACACCGGTGAGCTCCCTAAAGTGAAGTTGCAGGATCACTTTGTGGCACTTTAATGTTGCACCCCACCTTGCTTCGCATCATCGCCACCATTCTAGTGCTAGTGTAGGTGCATTTCCTCACCGCTGACTCAACTCCAGTGACCCTAGGTCCCGTGCCCATCCTTGTAGCGTCCACATACTCCCTCTAGCTCACACTGTGGCCAAAAACCACCCCTAGTCTCTCGCATGGCCAAAACAACCTCGCCGCTCAACGCCGCACCACCACCTCCGTCCACTATTCTGGCCACCGCTGCCACCTGCAACTTCATCGTCCTCTCCCTGTTCCATTTTGCTAGTTGCTCGAGCCTCACCGCCATCCTATCGCTGTCAGTGAACTCACCAAACTGCTCAGTCATGCCAGCCCCTGCTCCCTCTCTTTGACTAGTGGGCCCATATGGTACTATTTGATTAAGCGCTAATCACGTAGTTAAAACTAATTAGTCATTAACATGTGGGCCCAACGCAATTATAAAATCTAATTAAAGGCTAGATTAAAAGTCTGCGAGTATGACATGCAGGCCTACCACTTAAAACTCTCTATGTAGACCTAGTCCGTAGACTGAAGCCACTAACATGTGGGCCCCCCAACCACGTGAACCATCGCATGGACTGAGTCCATATGGACCGTGGATCCACCTGCCAGCCTCTCGGGTTTTTCCTAATAAAATTAATCAGGAAAGAAAATAAAAACCCAAGGACCCACATGTCAGCCACATAGACTTTTCCTTAACAAAAATAAATGGAAATTCGAGACGGACCCCACCTATCAGGATTATTTTCTGGAATTTCCTCTCGGCTCAAACTTTGGAGAGCCTATTCTCCCTCATTTTAAATCCAGATGATTTAATTTTTATTTCTAAATTCATATAAATTCAAAACCTTTCCAACAGTACTAAAATCATTTTTTTTGGAGTTCATTTGAATTTATTTGAATTTATGTTGAATTGAGTTATGTTTGCGATTATAAACTTTGACGCTTCGGACGCTACCGTCACTGTTGATCAAGACCAAGTGATATCCACTATTGAGCAAGGCAAGTCCTTACAATTAATCTTGTTGAACCCACTTTTCAAATACAAATTACTTTACTTTAAAGTATTATTTGCATGCTTATTATTATTTATGAAAGATATGTTAAATATTGATGTATAGTTATTCCATATGTTGTTACTTACTACTTCCTCCTTAATTGTTGATGTAATAACTACCTTGTCACCCTATGCTAATTATTATAATAAGATTTCCCTTGGTTAAGTAAATGTGGATAATAGTCATGTCTAGAGATGCTTAATGGTTAATTTGAATATGACACAGACATTGCCATAACAATACGTGGGACATAATGTGATTCGTAGTGTGGTAACAAGGGACTTTACGATGCACGGACACGCCTGGAAGGTAGGAGTCCGTGTCGGACACGGACATGGCTCGGACATGTATTTCAGGCGTGTCTGAAATTGTCCCCGCGAAAAAAATAGAATTAAAATCGGACACGTATTGGCTAATTGGGCCCAGTACATTTGACCCAGTACACGAATTAAAACAGTAGCCCATCCCATTTCATTGGCTTAACATTTAACCCTAGCCCTCCAGTCAGCGTAGTCACTTGGTCACTCCATTCCCCTTTCCCCTTTAACGCCACCCCTGTAGCCCCTAGTGCTAGTGCATCCATCTCCTCTCTAGTCTCCAATCACTCCATTCCCTGCTCCGTGGTGACCCCTCCCTCCCGACGACCTCGATGCCCTGTTGCTCTCGACGACCGCTTGGTGCTTCTCCCTTCGACGTCGACTGCTTTGCTCGGTGCTCCCTACTCGTCCTTCTCCTCGACACCCAAAGGTAACCAATGTTGAGTTACCGACCCTGACACTCCTTCCCCTCACTCTTGCTGTCAATAATTTGTCATGCTCTTATAGTCCTCATGGACTCATGGTAACTAGTTTTGCACTTTTGCTTGAACATGATTAGGACTTAGGAGTTAGGAGATGGAACCAGATGGTTCAAGTGCAAGTGCTGAGTAGCGAAATGTCAAGGCTCCGTTGTGGAATCATGTCGAGTGCCTAGAGAGGACTGGTGGAGGAGGTGGAGGAAACGTGAAATTCAAATGCAAGTATTGTAAACATGTGTATACCAGGAGCTACTCTAGAGTGAAAGCACATTTGCTCAAAATATCTAATGGTGGAATCAAAATGTGCCCAAAGGTAACCATACCTATCCTTACTCAACTTAGAAGTGAAGTTGCAAAGGCTAATGAAGAGTTAGCAAGAACAACGCCAAGACATGTTCCCTTGGCAACGACCGTCACTAGTGTTGCTGATAGTGTTAGTGTTGCTTCATCTAGCATGGGTTCTAAGCGGAGGGGAACTTCAGGCTCAGCTTTGGAGAAAGCTTTCAACAATGAAACTCACCTACAACTAGATGCTATGATTGCAAGGATGTTTTATTCTTCAGGTTTGTAATCAACTTGAATCAAAAGCATTGCTTAAATTTATCCAATTGACACAATTCCTTGGAAGCTTTCAACTAATTTTGGGTTATGTTTTTTGTTTACAGGATTGTCTTTCAATGTAGCAAGAAATCCACATTATCAAAGTTCATATTCCTACGCGGCACAGCACAACATCTCTAGTTTTGTTCCTCCTAGATACAACAAGTTGAGGACCACTCTTCTTCAACAAGAAAGGGCTCAAATTCAGTCCTTACTGGAGCGGGCAAAGGGCACATGGTCTGAAAAGGGAGTGACCATTTGTTCAGATGGGTGGTCAGATGCACAAAGGCGACCATTCATAAACTTTATCACTATTTTTGAGAGTGCACCGATGTTCTTGTAAGTTATCAATGCCGAAGGCGAGGTGAAGACAAAGGAGTACATTGCAGAGAAGTTGATTGTTGTTATTGAAAAAGTGGGTACAAGAAATGTGGTCCAAGTCATCACTGACAATGTTGCAAATTGCAAAGGCGCGTGTTTGATTATTCAGCAGAAGTAAAATCACATTTTCTGGACACCCTATGTTGTTCATATTCTTAATCTTGTTCTGAAAAGTATTTGTACTGCTAAAATACCAAGAACTGATGATGAAGTCCTCATCATTGAACACTTCAGACAAGTTAAAGAGGAATACGCTAGATTTTCCACTTGTTCTGCATAATTTAATGACTTTGGTTCCATTTACGATAGAGGGATCCTTGATCCAATGAATTGGTGGGCACATCATGGACAACCCATTCCTATGTTACAAAGTTTGGCTCTCAAAATAGCTAACCAACCGGCCTCGTCTTCTTGCTGTGAAAGGAATTGGAGCACATATAACTTCATCCACAGCATGCATGGAAACAAGCTAACTCCTAAGCGTGCACAATATTTGGTCTTTGTGCACAATAATTTGAGACTTTTTTCAAGGAGAACACAATCTTACAAAACTGGGACAACAAGGATGTGGGATGTGGGGGGAGATAGCTTTGAATCTCTCAGTGGTGTTGGCATTCTAGAAGTTGCTAATATCTTTCTTGAAGAACCAGAGTTGGAGAGTGTGTCTTTTGAAGATGGGTCTAATGTGGTGAACCCAGATGAGGATGAACAAGAGGAAGTCTAGGAGTCTCATGCTATCTTTTCATAAGCCTTTAATTTGAGTTTGTTATGTAACTTAAGTTGAACCACTCCTATGTTGGCTAATGGCCACTTCATGTTGGATTGTTGGTTGTAGTTGTACTCTGTCTTTAAGTTTCTATATTTGAACTTGGCTACTTTTTGACTTTTTGTTGATTGTTATCATTTGTCAATTATTTGATGGTTGTTAGGTACTTAGGTGTTTGTTGTTGCTTAATTACTTTCATTGCAAGAATTAAGTCGACATGTTAGTATGTTACATTGTTACTTACATTTACTAATCAAGTTTTTTCTATTCACAGGTTAAAGGAATTCTGAATTTGTGGTATTAATATGAAGTTATGATTTATGAAGAACTGAAGAGACCAGGAGCCGAGGATCATCTTTGAGATACATATTCCTATTTTACACTTTCTATTTGACAAATACGAAAAACATTAATAAATACATTATATATATACGTATATATATACATGTGTATATAATGTATATATATATATATATATATATATATATATATATATATATAAGAAAATGGTATGGTACTCCTAGGAGTACGTACTCCCACCTCTCATATACTACTTAAATCCCCTTTATCAATTTGAGTATACTCTAATGATAATTATAAGATACCCCAAAGTGAGTTCCATGAAAAAAATCATTAAAGTCCACCTTTTACAGCAGAATTTGTGTATATACTTCTTTTATATATGAAAAAGGGTATATAGCAAAAATAAAGGGCTCTAATGAATTTTTTTAATCAAGTCACATTGGAGTATCTTATAATTGGTATTTAAGTATACTGAAAATGATAAAGAAGTATAATATATCCGTTTAAGTGGTATATTGAAAGTGGGAGTATGTACTCCCAAGAGTATTTAAAGCGTCCTACACACACACACACACACACACACACACACACACATATATATATATATATATATATATATATATATATATATATATATATATATATATATATATATATATGTATATGTATATATATATATATATATATATATATGTATATATATATATATATATATATATATATGTATATGTATATATATATATATATATATATATATATATATATATATATATATATATATATATATATATATGTGTATATATATATATATATATATATATATATATATATATATATATATATATATATATATATATATATATATATATATATATATATATATATATATATATATATATATATATATATATATATATATATATATATATATATATATATATATATATATATATATATATATATATATATATATATATATATATATATATATATATATATATATATCTGTCGCCATTTTTTAGAAAATGGCGAATCCCGCGTCCGATACATTTCGTGTCTGTGTTCGTGCATCCTAGGTTACCACTAGAAAATAGGAAAATGATTTTTATAAAATGGTGGAGACTTAGGCGAGTGGATGATGTGAGATCGGTGCAAGGGCTGCACAAGAGTTAGGTTTGTGGATTGTCTCGCCTGAGTCAATTAAGGACCGAATCATATGTCGTATTTCTAAACTACTAATCGTGCAACCGCAAGTCAAGTATGGGCACGACCTGGCCAAGTACTTTGCTTAGTTTTGACATGACTCCTGCGCATAGTAGTAGATTGGATTTGCATCATCAAGAAGGAATGTTGACTCCCTCACAACGATAGGTCCCTTATTGCAATTGTAGCTCACTGATGGGAGCATTTTGGGTGTGCCCTGTAATGGTCATTGTCCCAATGTTGAGGGGTTCACCCACCGGGTGAGAGAAGTGTCAGGATTAGGTATCAGAAAAGCCTTGTTATGATCATCTTAGTAGCACGCCTAAGAAAGCGTGTCACTAGCCGACATTACGAATTAATCGTATCTTATGGGTGAAACTGTACAATCTCTATAGAGTGTATAATCTATTCGAATATTCGTGCCCCCAGTTATGGGCATTGTTAAGAAGGCTACACTTGGTTAGTTTTGATAAAATGTGGGATGGAACCTCGTATCCGGAGTTGGGTGGATGGAATCTTGTTACATGATGAAACTTTCTTATTACAAGCGACCCTTTGGTTTTAAAGTAAAAAATGGTTAGGTCCTAGATTTGAAAATTAACTATGGTATGCTAAACAAAACTTGCTTTGTGCTAAAATAACCATAAAAAGCCAAGCATCTATATACTTGCATTTGACATAAGGACTTGCTGGGTACTTTTGTACTCATGGTTGCTCATATATGTGGATTCAGTGTCCGAAGATACCAACAAGTGAACAATTACCTCTACCCATCGGGGAGTTGAAGATGACACCAAGTACTAGGTCGCTTCCACTAGTCGATTGCCTACGGTCATATCCTGAGGGTCTCCATAGCTATCTATCCTTTCGGCTGTAAGACTTCATCTATATTTGGCTTTCCCAGCCAGTGATATAAGACTTCGACTATGTGGTCTATTTATACTTATCTATTATTATTTTTATTTGCATGTATGGATATGATATTTATTGATGTTGTACTGTGTGAACTAGCTACTAATCATGAGACTAGCTCAGTACACACAGAGGGACTAGATGCAAATCCGGATCCGGACAAGTGATGTCAACGCTGATCCATCTGTTCCCTTTGCTGAGGCCAATATCACCATCGGATTTTGGCTGGGGCAGAGCACAGCACAGCAAAGCAAAGCAGGCTACAAATCAAAAGGAAAAAAAAACAACAACAATTGCTTGCCCCTCTGCCTAGGGCCTGTATTATTTGCAAGAGGCCAAGGTCAAGATTCTCATACAGATCATGTCTTGTAGTGGGTTGGTGCCTAGCCAATTCGACATCATCCCCCTCTTTCCCTCTAGCCCAGGGCACCCAGTAGCTCATCTCATTCTTCATGTGCTATTTTTGGAGTACTACTTGTCTCACTCTCACCTCCCATATTTAATGGACTAGTCATGACCATTCACTAGATGGTGAGTATATGCCTATTGGGTTTATCTATATTCTATAACTGTTTTCCAACAAGAATGAGGTTAATTGAACTAAAGTAGCTTACTTTGGCTCCATATGAGATGTGATTGAACTCTTTCCCTTTTTCCCCCTTTTTGAGAATGAGATAAACTTCTAGAAGTAACACTCCACATCAAGGAGAGAAGAGGTAGGATCAGTTTGCAAGTCTCCACTAATGAGTCAGCATAATATTTCTTGGATTATGAAGACTTCTGCTATCTTGGATTGGATTTGGTAATCTCTTATTAAACAAAGAAATGCCACACGTTCAAGAATGGATGCATGTTTTGTGACTTCTAAGCAAGAAAGTGGAAATTCGTACTTTAAATGTTTTGGATAGTTCAGAAAAGTAGGTTGTGTGTGTTTTTTTTTGTCCCTAAACTTTTTTAGGTTTCTCACTGAATGGAGAAGCAAGCAAAAAAAAACTTGAGTCGAAGTTCAGATAACATCTTTTACATGTGTTGGACTGGCCAAGGACTAAGCACTTTTTATTTGAAACTCTTAACATCAAACTTGAAAGGGATACTTCCTTAGTTTATGGATAGATCTTGATCATAATGTTTTCATTTTCCTGTGCTACTTTTGCAAATTAATCTTGTAATATGAACACATCTTATTCTTACAATACCCTTCAACAACGAAGAACAAACCCTTTTCCAAAAGGAATGAAGATCAAACGGCAAAGATCCCATCTAGCAAAAAGCTAGGAAGGGAGTGTTGCTACATAGACAAGCAAAACTTTCATAAACACAATCTGACAGATAGGCCTCGAACACACATTGAAGGTTAGCCAGGCTTATCTAACCACGACATGCAACTCATGTAACCACAGAGAAAGAAAAAGAGAGACAACTTAACAGGATTATTTAAATTTTAAGCAATTCTAAACATCCATTTCAGCGAAGACAGCTTTATTGGAAAAGGTTTCAGTTAAGCAAAGACAGCCTCTGCCATCTGAATGTCTTAGCCTTTGATTTCCCTCTTCTTTATGGAAAACAATACTATACATTTGTTAAATTGAAAACTACCCCACCACCCACCTCAAAAGCATACACGACCACATAATATGTACTCCATGCCCTCCTTTTGAAGGTCCATATTGGCATCATTGTAAATGACCCAAAATGCAAAGGGTATATTTGAGTATACTCATAAAGTAACCAAATATTGTTTGTGTTTTCGGGACATTCCAATTGCTTCATGTTTTTCTATGTTATCCGGATTGTCTTGGTTGAAAGAACTTTTAGTGTTTGTATAAAGCTTCTCAAAGAAGGTTGTGACATGGAACAAATGACAACAGAATGGCAACAAAATATTTAGGAATTAAAGAAGGAAATTACAGTCATCCCAAGTGGCATGGTGTAGAGTGTAGATGCCTTCAGTTAACACGAGACAAATAAAAATTGACACTAGCCAATGTGTAACTAACATGTGGCAATTCAATTTTTTAATCAAGCATCCAAAGGTGCACAACGAAGAAACCCTAAATGTTGTAGAAATGTGCAATTTTTCAAGTGTTTAATTTGCGGTCGTGCACCGGTTACAAAGGTGGTGAATTATTGAAAATTGACGCACGGTTTAGTTCAAAATTGACACGAAAGTTAGTTGAAAGCGGTTGACATTGTAAATTAAGTGTTCGACGGAAATGTCCTGAAGTTGAAGAAAACACTAGAGTATTGGAGTAGTAAGCACCAAGTGTATACTTTCAATGTATAGCATAACAACTTTTATGTGAGTTATATACCAACTTAAACAGCCAGCTAAACATTCTTAGTTAACATTAGTGAAAAATCAAACTAGCAGGAGTATTAGAGTATGTACAATGGACTTATGTCAGTCGTCTATAGTCGCTGCTATGTAGGATTTTTACTGACATAGCTGAAAGAGAATGAAGAGAGAGAAAGATGCTGTCTACTGTAGTTGATTGTATCACGAGAAACAAGAAAAATATTAAAAGATTATGTGTACTATAAAGACAGCTAAAAAAACAGCAGTTATCTGTACCATTGTATGAATTATCTTTAGTGCTGTACCATTTTACATATCCTTGCAGCCGGTTTGAAACACGGTGTTTTTCCGATGCCGTGGGAATTGAACAATTCCCTGTGTAATTCCTCGATTTTTAGGAGAATTAAATTCGTGCGCATGTTAAGCAAGAGAAGAACTTGCAACAAATCCCCATTCTGCCCCCGTGGAGGGAATGATGGCTGTCTCGGGAGCCGCGAAGGGAGGGAGAGAGAGAGGGAAGAAGGTAGGAGTAAACAAAGCAACAAAGAGAAGCAAAGCGAGAGAGAAACATGAAAGATTCAACAGTAAGAAGTGAGAACCCAAAACTGAAGTGAAGAGAGAGAGAGAGCAGAGGGGAGTAGAGCGAGCGAGCGAGAGAGAGAGAGCATCAGAGGTGAGCGAGAGAGACGAGCAGCTAGCGACAGGGCGATCTGAGAAGACGAACACCACGAACCTTCTCTCAAGTCTCAAAACCTCAAGCCGCTCACGCGGAGCTTCTGCTCTTCTCCGTTTCTGCTTCTTATAAGAAGCGCTCGTCCTCGTCTCATCGTCTACTTGAGGAGCTAGCGCTTCCCACTCGCAGAGGCTGACTGACAGCTGCCCCCCACGCGGCGTGATGGCTGCCCGTGCGGCGGCGGCGACGAGGGGAAGCGGTGCTCCGGCGGCGGCGGCGGTGGCGACGAGGGGCGGAGGTCTCCGCGCGAAGCAGGCCGGCCGCGCCAGCTGCCGCGGCGCCTAGAGGGGACGGACGGACGCGCGCGCGCTCACCTGGTGCTTCTCGTCTCTCTCGGCGGCGGCGGCGGCGGTCTCTGGAGCTAGGGTTTTGGCGGGGGAATAAAGGGTCGTGGAGATGGCGGTCGGGGAGGCGCTGCGGCAGCTGTGCGAGGAGATCGGGTGGTCGTACGCCGTCTTCTGGAAGGCCATCGGCGCCGCCGACCCCGTGTAAGCCTCCTCAAACCTTCCACCTTTCCCCTCCCCTATTTCATTTTTTCCAGCGTTTTAAGCTCCTCCTCCTATTCACTCTCGTAAAAATCTAAGCTTTTTTTTGGTCATTCTGCTCATTTCTCCCTGAAATGTTTTCTTTTCTTGTGTAATTATTTTTGTTTGTTTTGGAAATCCTCGATTTTTTTTGTTCTGGTTTTGGTAAGTGGATTTGCGTAGTATACAAGTGAAGCGGGCGTGGGAAAGATTCAAGTAGCTGTGCTCCTCATATTTGTTAACAGTGGAGCATTTGAGCCGGGAATCGAGGAATTAAGAGTGTGTTGGTTAACTTGTCTCGCAAATTTGCGTCTCCTAAAGCTACTAGAACAAGGGTGAAGAAGCAGAGTGATTACTTGAGGAGCGAAAAAGCTTGAGTTCAGTTGTTGATCTTGGATGCCTGTGTTCTGAATTTGGCTTCTTGATGTACTTATTGCTTCAGGAGTTTTGCAGTGATTTTTTTGGGTGATTTTTTGTGCATTTTGTTTGCTTGGATATGTGCAGTCATTTGGTGTGGGAGGACGGCTACTGTGGCCGCACGTCATGCCCTGCCGGATCTGAGGCTTCTGAAGCTCTGGGCGCCAAGGTGGGGTGTGCTGCTGCTGACACCATGTGCTCGCTTGTTAAGAAGGTTATGGCATCGCAGGTTCATGTCGTCGGACAAGGGTAAGCAACTAAGCAAGCATAGCTTTTTGTAATTCTCTCCGTTATTTTTTTTCATTTGGACCGAGGCATTTTTCATGGTTGCTCCATCATCTCGATGCTGGATGCAAATGCAATGCTCTTGCTTGGTTGCTCCTTCGATTCATGGCTGCTGCGCTTGTGTTTTTCAGGACCGTAGGCCGTGCTGCGTTCACTGGCAATCATCAATGGATCGTCCATGGTGCTGCCAATGATCACGGGCTTTCATCCGAGGTTGTACTTAATTTCTTGTGAAATGGTATAAATGCAAACCAATTTCAGCTTTGTCTGGTTCTATCTTGCTAGGGCCTCATTTAAAGCATGAAGTCATGGAATTTATATCGGTGCAATAAACCTTGTGGGGGAGCCTTCTGCTTCAACTTTTGGCATTTAGTGGGCTGCTTTGATTTTGGACTAGTATCATTCTGCAAAGTAAATGCTCACTGGGATACGCTAGTTGAATGAACACACTACACACTACACGCATGACACACACATGGCACATTGGCACATGGGCCTGTTGTAGTAGGGAAAAGAGTACAGGTTAACAATAATCTGATTTGTCTTTGAGTAGGCCACAATGCTAATTGCATGAAGGTCTTCTAGTTATCTTCATTGCAATTCAGTTTTGTATTTTGATTATTTTGTTTTGGAAATCTTACACTATAGTTTCACCATGACAGGTAGCTGCTGAGATGAATATTCAGTTCAGAGTTGGCATTCAGGTGAGTAGAATTGAACATCGTGAATGGTAAATTATTTTCTCACTAAATGCTTCGGGAATTCATTTAAATTTCCTGCCTTGCAGACTATTGCGATTATTCCTGTGCTACCACGTGGTGTGCTACAGTTAGGCTCTACTGCTGTGGTATGAATATCACATCAAAGCTTTAATTAAATACACCATAGTATGCTACAAGTGTAGAGAAATCTTGTTCCCCATATTAAATATTGGGTAAATAATGCTCCACTCTTTTGAAGTTCGGTAACTGTTTCGGTACTGTATGAGCTATGAGGTACCTCTAGTCTGTCAAGTTGTTGATTGCAATGTTCACCAAGGTGCTAGACCCTAGTCGGACGGAGGAGGGAAGTGCAGAATAAAATGAGACGAGAAAAGGAAAAAAAAAGAGAGAAAAAACTACAACTTATCTAGAACTTTTTTTTATTTAACCTTTTTTTAAATTTTATTTTAAAGTTAACCTTCCGCGCATTTTATTTCCAATTCTGATCCTTTTTTGTCACGCTATTGGTTGTGACATGATCAAACAATACTGTCACGCCACGGGTAGTGGCGTGACAAGAGATCGTCCAGATATGGGCTAGCGTGACAGTGTTGTTTGGTCACGCCATGAGTGGTGGCATGATCAAAGAGGTTAGAATTAGAAATAAAGTACGCGGGAGGTTAACTTTAAAATAAAATTTTAAAAAAGATTAAATAAAAAAAAAAAGTTCACTTATCTAAGCCCCAGTCCATCCCATCAGGCCTAGCACCGCTGCTGCCATGCACGTGAGGAGGCAAGTAAAGGGTTTCCTCATCAGTTGCACTGCACTGCCGCCACCTCAAGCCCTCAACTTCGACTCCCACCCCATCTCGATCTCCATCGACTGCCCTCCTCCCTCTCGGTCTCCCATTCACTCCTCTCTCCCATCCCGTCGCCGTACCTCAAGCGTGGAGCAGCAGATCTGTGGGGGTTGATGTCGGCTGTGGGGAAGATAAATCCGGCGGCGGCGACATCGAATTGGTGGAGTGACGCGGAAACAGCGGCGGTGGCCTCCCCTAATCCTAAATCTAGTGGGGGATTTGGGGTCACATGTGAGCGCTTACTCCCTTTTGTACCCCCTGTCCCCACCCCTCATGCCGCCCAGTCGCCGAGTAGGTCGCCCAGCCCGTCGAGGCAGCCCCGCCTTGCTCCGCCCAGCCCTCCCAGGACCGCGTTTGACCACCTAGGCGGCCTCCCCACCTAGCCGGCCAATTAGGCCAAAATCGCGGCGGAGGGCCGCCACCTAAACCCGACTTTTGGAACACTGGTTGATTGTGGTCCAAATGTCTTATGGAGATCCCTATGTAAGGAATATAACCATCACACAAGGCTCCAGAAAAAAAAAACGTTACTCCTGCGATGGATGATAGTGGGAACTGGGAAGAACAATGATGCATGGACAAATTAATACATGCCACTGGGGAAGTTCAAAATATGGCACTGCAAAACACGATAGTTGGATTGCACCACTGCAAATTGGAAGCCTATTTTTTATGCTACTGTAAATTCAGAATTTGCCACTGCAAATTCATGGCAGCTTTTCATCTATGCGGCCAGAGAATGGCTTGAAAATAAGTCCTGTTTGTGTTATAATAAGAATGGCCATGTTTTGCAGTGGTATAAGAAGAATGTCCTGTTTTACTATGAAGTATCTAGAAATGTTGGCATGTATCATTTAAAAAAAAACTCTAGTACATATCCTTTATTGTGTTCAGTACTTAAGGGACTGTTAGCATCAAAGGTTTGCTATCAAGTTTTATGATTATTAGTAGGGCTTTGTTAGCACTTCTGCTCTCCATATATTTGAGTTAATAGCCGATTATGTTTTGTCAGGTTGTGGAAAACACAAATTTCGTGATGCATGCAAAGAAATTGTGCTCTCAGCTGAACAATCGATCAAGTATGGCTGTATCTGCTTCAGTTAAAAATGCTTCAAGTCCGCAGGGTCAGTCGCGCCCTTTACATGGTACCCCAAATGTCCACTCTGCATACAACTGCTCAAAAGTTTTCAGTCAATTCCCAATGACTTGTGAGCAATACAGCCGAGCTGATACCGCAACTGTGTCAAGTAACACATCTTTGCTTATGGTTGCACAACAGAATGGTTGGGCTGTTAGAGACCACATTGTCTATGCCAAGCCTGATGCTAGGTTCGTACAGCAAGCATCTTATAGTGACAGCCGACTTGGAAGTAATGCACAGAGTGTTGCTATGAGCTCAGGTTTGATCTCATCGAGCTTGACATCAGTGAAAAAGCAGCCAGTGTTGATGAACAACATCCAGCAGTTAGAATTTGGTAACGGTGCAGATTCATTCGCAGATTTACCAAGAAATGTCCTGCTAAAATCGCTTGTATACCGGAACCCTTTTATCCTTGAAAATACAAACATAAATCTATCGCATGGAAGAGATGAGGTATCCAATGAGATAAATGGTAGCGGGAATTTTGATTTCGTCCCTGGAGGTGCCAGAGTAGTCAGGGCTAACTTACGTACCAGTACATCAAGTCAAGTATTAGACCGAAGAACCCATTCCACTTCAGGAATGTTGCTGCAGAAACAACCTCCAGTTTCATGTAATGCTCCCCAATCTTCTGAATTCACTATGAAAATGGGGAGCCCTGAAAGAGGGACATTTCAAGCTCCTGCAGCTCTATCTTCTGAATCTGGTGTCCAGGTTTCTAATTGCTTGAATACAGGCATTTCTCAAGAGAATCAATTGAGTAGGTCAAACCATAGCCGCCAAGATCAAAAGGTTAATAGCGTAAATGATCCAAGTGTTACTGTGAGCACACAAGGTATGAAGACTATGGATGGATGCATGCTTCCAGGCATGCCCAATGAGAGAGCTTCCTCATTGCTTTTCGAACCTACTGCAGATAATGACTTGTTTGATATACTTGGTCCCAAATTTGATCAGTTGTGCAACAATGTGGGCGCTGATTTGGTCCCCTGGAGTGATGCAAAATCTCAGAGTTCAGATAGAGATGTGCCTGAATCCTCGATTTATCTTGATTCCTCTCCACTCTTCAGTTCACTAGACAATGAGTTTCCCTATTCTGGGACCTTCTCACTAACTGATACTGACCAACTATTGGATGCTGTCATCTCAAATGTCAATCCAGGTGGTAAGCAGAGTTCTGATGATAACACTTCTTGCAAGACTTCATTGACGGACATTCCGAGCACTTCTTATCTTTGGTCGAAAGAGTTGAAGCAATGTGACTCCTCCGGCGTTCCTTCAACACTAATCAAGCATGAGTCTGCACAGTTTGTTAAACAACCATGTTACTTCGATAAGGCCGAGGACGGTTGCCTTTCCCAAAATAATGGAATGCACAAATCTCAGATACGGCTTTGGATTGAGAGTGATCAGAACATGAAATGTGAAAGTGCATCAGCTTCTAGCAGCAAAGGTATTGATACACCAAGCAAGGCAAATCGAAAGAGATCTCGACCTGGAGAGAGTCCTAGGCCACGACCAAAGGATCGGCAGCTTATACAGGATCGTATAAAAGAGCTCCGAGAAATGGTACCTAATGGGGCTAAGGTATCCTCTTGTAGACTTGCTGATTTTAAATATCTATGATAATTTGCAGTTTTGAGTTGGACATGTGAACTTCAGAGCAGTTGCAGTGTTGTGGTATCAAATAACAATTGTTATCTCATTTGTGTCGACAGTGTAGCATTGATGCTTTGTTGGAGAAGACAGTTAAGCACATGCTCTTCTTGCAAAGTGTGACAAAGCATGCAGACAAGCTCAAGGATTCTACTGAATCTAAGGTATGCACATGCATATTAGTTTTACTGCTGGGTTATGACAAAGAAAGCTACATTGTGGCTTATTTGATGCAGTAGAGTGGTACAATTTATGTAATTCTCCTTGGTTGGAAAAATCTCCTTATATTGCTGTGGCTTCAAACAGATACTTGGTGGTGAGAATGGTCCCCTATGGAAAGATTACTTTGAAGGTGGTGCAACCTGGGCCTTTGATGTTGGCTCTCAGTGTATGACATGTCCAATCATTGTTGAGGATCTTGACCGACCTCGTCAGATGCTTGTGGAGGTAATGATTTATGATTCTGTTGTTGCTTGTTCTTTGTAATCTTATTTTCAGCATGTAATTGTGGTTCAGATGTGTTGACATGGGTGCCTCTGCAGATGCTTTGCGAGGATAGAGGCATCTTCTTGGAGATAGCTGACTTCATCAAAGGACTTGGATTGACCATCCTGAGGGGTGTAATGGAAGCACGTAAAAGTAAAATCTGGGCACGCTTTACTGTTGAGGTAATATAGCTAAATGTCATTTCCATCATTAAAGCTTTGAAATGATGCTGATGATCCTTTGGCATTGCAAGCTGAATGGATTTATATCGCTTTCACATCTCTGCTGAATTGTTAGCTTGCTGCTTCCTGTCAACAAAGAACACACTGATTGGGTATGTTCATGCAGGCAAACAGGGACGTGACCAGAATGGAAATCTTTCTCTCACTTGTGCGCTTATTGGAACCCAATTGTGACAGCAGCGGAGCAGCGGAGAATGCTAACAACGTGAACATGCCTCTTGGCTTGGTGCACCAACCTGTTATCCCGGCAACAGGTCGTATCCAGTGAGAAGTAGAGAGAACCCTCAAGCAATCATCTTTCAAGTGCTAAGAGCAGGAGTTCAGCGCACTCCTGCCATGACTAGCATTGCCAAATTGCCAATGCACCACCTGGTTTCCAGTGGCACCTCGCTGTGCAAATGTGCATCTTCATTGCCATCTGATCGCAGAAAGTCAAAAATGAGATGCATCGAAGACGGGGACCATTGATTCAGCGAATTGTCATTAGGCAGTGCTTTGTTTGTATAATCTTAGTTTTGTTTGTTACTGCTGTTTTGTCATATATCAGTGGATTTTGTACTGTTGTCCTGAATGGAAATTCTTGAGTTGATTGGTTTAACGTTCAAAGTGGAAAAGCTCCTTTGTAAGTCTCTCCTCGGTCCTCACTAGAACCAGAACTGTTATGTGATTCTGTGATTGCTTACAATGACTTGTGAAAAGCTACATGTTACTGTCTAAACAGTTTCTGTGACACTACTTTCATCATATTCTTGTGACACTCGATTGTTGCCTAATGCCTATCCTATCAACGTTGAGATGAAAGCAGAGGTGGATCTAGCGTCCCTGCAACTTTGGCAATTTCTAGCGTTCCTCCAGCCTGGGCAACTGTTCAAGCTTGCTAGCGACGCGTTAGGGTAGTTTCGGTGAAATTTCAAGGCGACCGTGACCGAAAAACAGCGTCCTGTTCAGGCAAAACAAGGCGATCAACGTCTTCTCGTGGGCTTGCCCAAGGCTTCAAAAAATTCCTAGCTCCACCACTAGATGAAAGGAAGAAAAGCAGCATGATCTCTGTACTGAGACCAGAGACTTGAAATGATTGTTCCCTCCAGTTCCTTCTGCAGTACTAGTCCTGTTGTCTTAATGGGACTTGCCATACTTGTTTATGAGCAAGGGTGTAGTAGATACTGATATATTATCTGGAGCAGACATTGAAGCAGAATCTTCTACCATGTCATCCAGCATCAATGAAAGGAAGAAAAGCACATGGTACAACCAATGAATTGCTGCTGATGGCAACTAGATATGCCATCTCATGCATCTCTTGCCCCCTTGGAACCAAGGACTGAAGCAAAGCCCTAGTGCTACATTATATTACAAAATATATCCAAAACCAATGCTAAATTACCAATTAACCAACCACCACATACACTTGCAAGATCCAATTCCATATACCCTTCACATATGCTATATCCCCCTCATCCCTATGCCCTATAAAATCTTGTAAAATGTTTGGGTTTTAACTAACCTACATATCTCTATACATTGTCCCATCTTTACATTCCCAAAACCTATAGACCAAGCTTAACTGCTTAAGCATGTCTAGGCTTTTACCCTTTATTTCCATACAAGCTCTAAATTAATTAATTGGCCTGTATATCGTACTAGGCCACGAAGTTTCTCATGAGCTGAGCCGCGAAGGACTTGGTGCTCTGCATGTTTATGTCGTAGCCGGCGGCGGCGACGCCGTGGCCGCCGCCGCTGTCGCTGCCGTTGCTGCTGCTCAAGAGGAACGACGCCGTATGCTCGGGGGCCCCGGCGCCGTTCGGGAGGCCGAGCGTGAGTGACACGCCACCGTGGCCGGCGAACGCGAACGGCTCCGAGCCGAACTGCCCGTACGGCGCGGGCGCGAACAGCGAGTACCCGCCGCCGCCGTCCTGGTGGTCCCTCGCGCCCACGGCGGTGCCGCCGCCGCTCTCCATGAACTTCATGAGCAGCTCCCGGTGGCTTACCTCGTCGCGCCTCGTGGCGGCCGCGGCCTGTGCGTGCAGCGTGGCCACGTCGGACACGTGGAACGCTGGCTGCTCGTCGGCCCTCGCCTTCTTGAGCTTGTGCTGCAGCGCTGCGGCGCCACTGCCGTCGTCATCGTCATCATCATCGTAGAAGCCCGCCTGCGTCTGGTGGTCTCCGGCGAGCTCGAGCAGGGACGCATGGACGACGGCGTCCTTGGAGCCGCTCTCCGCCCCTCCCACGCGCGCCACCGCTTTGGACGTGGCGTTGCAGTCGGGCTTGTGTGGGTCGACGCCATTGACGTCGGTGGTGTTGTTGCTCTTGCTCCCACCGGACTTCCCCTCGTCGCCGCCGGCGCTCTGGTCCTTGGTCTCCTCCAGGTACATCTCCTCCACCATCGGCTTCCACAGCCTCACCCTCGCGTTGATGAACCAGTTGGACACCTTAAAATTGCAACGCAAAACCAATTTTTTTTACAGTAAAAAATAAATCCATTGCAACAGCCAAAATTACACAAGAACATAAAGTAAATTTAGCATGCGTGCCGTATGTAAAATAAATTTCGTTTTCACCTGGCTCCTGGTGAGGCCGGATTGCTTAGCGAGCATGATCTTGTCCGAATCCTTGGGGTATCTGCATGACAACACGGGATCCATGCGACGAGTGAGATGCCGACACGAGGACTCGAGTGTGCATATACGCAAATGCAAATGCATCATGACTCATGCATGCAGAAGAGAAGCCTTTCAATTAACCGCATCTGCATGCACATGAAAGCTAAGCAAAAGATCCATGGAGGATGTAGAAGAAGGGTAGGCCCTACGTGTCTCTCTCTCTTGTACAAGTTGCAACCTGAAAGATTCATCATACTTGGCTATCTCTCTTAATTTCTTCTGGTATGCAAATGCAAATGCAAGACTCATATGCCTTACTACTACACATATGGTGAGATCGACAGTAAAAACTAAAAAGACATAAGTCTTAGCTAGTCTCTTAGTCCATTGGATCTGCACATTACATACATACATATGGAGCTTGGTCATTGTCACTGAACATTGCAGGTTTGCATGCATGTATATGTGATTAATAAGCCCAAATGTATACATGCATATATGTACGACTACAAGCGAACTACTTACGGGTGTAGGAAGTGCTCGAAGAGCCAGGCGCGGAGGATGGAGACGGAGCGCTCGGGGAGACCGCGCTGCGGCCGCCACGCGCTGCTCTGCATCATCCCCAGCTGCTGCAGCGCGCGCTGCTGCCGGAGCTGGTGGTCGATGTACCGCAGCCGAGACCCCACCGTGCGCCCGCCGACGCCGGCGTCCGCGTCCTCCCCCAGGGCCCGGCTCGCCGCCCGCACCTGCGCCTCGATCGCGTCCCGCAGGCACCGGAACTGCCGCGAGATGGTCCGCAGCGCCAGCGCCGTGTACGTCCGCGCCGACCCGCCGCCGGCCACCGCCTCGAACGACGACACCACCACCTGCATCTGCTGGTGGTACTGCCGGTACCACTGCTCCACCTGCACGCGCGCCGCAGATGGTCCCAAGAGATTACTATACGTATTAATTAGTGAATTAATCAGTGCAACAGTTCGTTAACCACTTCATTAGTACTACTGATCAGGGGCAATTAATCACAACCACTCTGCTTTTGCTTGTGTTAGCAATTAACAATCTGAGAAGTAATATCTCTTGTACTGGTACAACAGTATACTAGGCTATTGCGAACAAAAAGAGACACATTTGATCAGGCAACGAATTAAAGATTGCTTGTACTCATGCAGGGTTTTGGTTACCGGCGGCAGGGGGGAAAAATACCAGAGGTCATCTCGGGAAAATCTTGGCCGAGATTTTTTTTAAAAAATGAATTCAAATTTGATTACGGCCGAGATCTCGGCCAAAATTTTTGAATTAAAAAATATCCAATTTTTTTGGCCGGTTCTTATCAACAAAGAACAACCAAAAGAATTGTAATTTATATGTACATGCATGATCTTATGATCTGAAATATTAGTTAAGAATACCCACTTGTTATTTTCACTAAAAGATATAGATGTGGATAGATATCCAGTTGTTACAAAAGAAATAAAAGAGGATATAGCCACTTGTTAGTTGTTACTCTCTCTGTTCTTTTTTATTTGACGTTTTTTATTTTTCACGGTTCAGAGATGCGACTTTGACCGTTACTTTTTTATAACTTTATATTAAAGCATACCAATAAAATTATAATACTATGAAAGTATTTTTGACGACAAATCTAATGGTATAGTTTTCATATAGCCAATTCATATAGTTTTAAACGTATTGGTTGCTAACTTTAGAAAGTTTGACCGCATAGATTCTAGGGTGAAAAAAAAAGAATGGAGGGAGTACTTGTTTGTTAGTTAGTTTCAGTATACATGTTATTATTATTATTTCTCACTTTATTCTACATAGTTTTCAGTTTACTATACAACTGATTTCCCCCCTGTATTGGCTATCCTAAAACTGTAGCTGCGATCCCCCTCTCTCTAAAAAAAACTGTAGTAGTGATTAAGTGCTTAATAATCAAATAATAAGAACCACCAAATCACAGAATTAGAAGGACAATTATTGGTACTAGGCGATAAAACATGTTTAACAAAGAAAAAGAAAGCTACAAAAAAGTTTGGAATATCCAGCAAATCAAAGGTCTACTGTCCCAACTACTATGTCACTGATCTTTCAGAAAAAGAAACAACAAAACAAAGATAACCGAAAAGCAAATGACCCGCATCCTTTCAATAACACTGCTATCTAAAACTATGGGTATACTTGGGTATATTTCTTCACTTAAAAAGGTATACGAATCTTAAAACAAAATAATTAATATTAGATGCGGGCAAATATGCCAAACATAAAAAAATAAATCAAATCTATGATTTACCCGTGCCTAATATTCAAGACTATATCTATATCTAGTCCTGAATTTGATTTATTTTTTATAAGTTGGTATAGATTTGTCATCACCTAATGTTATGAACTTGCTTTTAAGATTCATATTTTTTTTCTAAAAGAGGTGTGCTTAATCAAAATAAATATAGAGGCAAGGAAATAGCAGAAACATCATCCATATATTCCTACAAAAGTGAGAGTCAAGATCAAATTTTTACCGGACACACAAAATTTATCAGAAAAAAGAATCCTCAACAACAATTAGTAATTGTTTTTGAAACATTTTCTAAAACGAGAGAGAGAGAGAGATTAGAGCGCGCTTAAAACATCATAAATCAATGGTAAATTTTGCTATAAAGCAATACATTTTTTAACCATAAAAGAACAAAGTAACTAGACTTAATTTACTGACCTCGTCAAGCAATTTAATCAGCTTGCCTTTCTTCATCTGCAGCTCCTGCCGCTCCGCCGTTGACATCTCCGCCGCTCCGAAGCTCTTCGCCCCGCCACCATCCTCCGTGCCGCCACCGGACACGCCTTCCGAGTCCTCCTTCTTCTTCACTGACGCCGTGCTCTTCGCCGCCGCCGCCGCCTTTGCGTCCTCCACGCCCTTGCTAACGCTCACCACGTCGTCGAGTAGCTCCTGCGCCGCCCTCAGGTACTTGGAGCTCATCACCATCTGCCCCTGCGACGTCGTCGTCGCAGACGCCCCCAGGTACTTCCCCTCGTTGCCGGCCACTGCCGCTACTGTGACCGGCTGCGTCTCACGGGATGACAGGCTGAGGACAGCACTGACCCCCGCAGCTCCAGGAGCTTGCTGCGGCGGCGACATGTCACCGGCGCCAGTGGTGGACGGGGTCCACAGATTGTAGCCCGACGGCGGCGCCTGGAGAGGGATGCCGATGAAGTGCTGCGCCGACGACGGTGACGCCTGGTGGCCGAAGGATGCCGGGTTCATGGAGCTCACTGCCGAGTTGAGGAGCATCATGTTGGCCGCGGCTGGCTCGGCCCCCGCGGAGTCGGTGTAGCCGGCGTAGCTCGGGTTCATGAGGTAGAGTGTCTGTAGGCCGTCGGTGCCGGCCTGGATGTCCGTGCCGGCGCCGCCGTGGTAGTACGCCGCCATGGTGATCGCCGGCACCTATATGTGCACAAAAATTCTCCTTGAAATGTGTATCTCTCCTTGATTAGCTTCTTCTGTGGAAGCAGTGCAAGATCACAAGCTTGTGTCTTTGACTGTCAAAAAGGAAGAGCCAAGAGGTTAAGAACAAGGGAAACATATATATAACAAAAGGAAAGTAATTACCGGAGCAATCATTTCAGGATGTTGTGAATTGTGAGGTAAAATTGGATCCATGAGAGAGAGAGAGAGACGAGAGACAAGTACGGTGCTTGTATGCATGGAAGAACTCTACTTGCTAGCTAAGCTCTAGAAGAAGAGAGGATGAGAGAGAGAGAGATGTTGGAATAGGCATCAGTATCAGAAAATATAAACAAGAAAAAGGATGGTACCCATCTTCATCAAGTGATTTAACAAAGAAACGGTGCACATGCGCATACAGATGTCAACACAAGCACACACATCATTGTGTCCTTGCTCTCATTATATAGCTATCCATCTATATATGTGTTACCTCAAGAATTGATGCAATTCATGAGCTGTTTGCATGCACGTGCTGTGCCTTGCATATAAGAAATCTCTCTATCTCTCTCTCTCAAAAGGAGGAAGAGAGCTGAAGATCCTAGAAATCAAAGAGGCAGGAGAGGAAAGAGGAACAACGACAAGAAGAAGAGTGATGCAAGACTACCAAGGTAACAAGAGAGCATGAGATCACTCATGTCAGTGTTAAGTACCTGCAAGTTTCTTTCCCTTTTGCTCTCTACAGAAGACACCGCCCTATATATCTTTCCTCTGATCTCCTACAGCTGAAAGGGAAAAGAAGGGATAGAGAGGGAGACCAATCAGTTGAGTCTTTGAGCGAGAGAGAGAGAGACAGAGGAGAGAGATGAAAAGGGCAGTGGAGGAGGGATACCCACCTCCCACTTCCATTATCCTCACAACCCCCACAACCTTTTCCCCCACTTCCCTTTTTATTCTCTCTAGATCTCTAGCTTGAAGATTTTTTTTCTCTCTCTCTCTTTCTCTCTCATCAAGCATGCGTTCTAGCTAGCTAGGTGTGGAACTCATTTTTACCATTTTATCCTTGAGTGACTAGTTTGAGCAAACATGACCATCGGAAAGGACTAGTGTGTAGTACAAGTAAGAGTTAGTGTATCCTCAGATATTTATCTTGGACTTTTATTTACTGCTACAGCGTTATTACAGATATTCGTGGCAGGGTTATTTCATCGTCAACTTACCAACGCGAAGTTTTCAACATGTTAAAACAAGTCGTGTTTCTAAATTTAGCAAACATGTACTACTACAGTAAAAGTCTTTAAAGACGGTTTCATGAGCCGTCTGAGTTTATAGATCAGTAATAATATAAGATCATCATAGACAATTTTTGAACTGTCTGTGAAAATAAACTATCACAGATGGTTCTAAACAAGAACCGTCTGTGATAATTACTTATCACAGACGGTTCTGAACCGTTTGTGATAGTCTATTTTCACATACGGTTCTGAACAAGAACCGTCTATAATAGTTTTTTCTATTATAAAAAAATTGGATTTTGAGCCACACCAATCAATTGCTAGACAATAGTTTCTATATGCAACCTCTAGCAAGACAACTAAAATCAAATTAAAATTCTGATGGCAAACACATTGTAGGAGAGATCTATCTAGCAAAAGGGAAACCAAAAGGTTTCACAACGTCCCCTCCGAATGGGAAAAAGAATAAAATTACAAAGTTAAAGTAGCTAGAAACCATTTGTGCCTCCAAGCTCCTGAATAACTCATTGGCTTCTTGGATTAGTCTTGTGAGCTCCTCTATGTACATCACCAGCATATCACAAACTATTCTTGCCTATCGTCCGAATTTGACTCAAGCTCGTCGGCAAGGAAAAGGAGAGACGATCGAAAACCTCCAACGGTGCTCCGGCATTAGGTACAAACAAAATAAGAACCATCAAACAATCAACAAATTGTGTATGTTTTGGGGATATACACGTACCTTCCAGCAGTCTACCTCCTACGGCAGACATGGAGCTCCTGCGCGTTCCTCCTCCTCCACGTTGTCGGCTGCGTCTCCTTGCCGAACCACATCGGGGAATCGAGGACGGTCGCCGGAGCTCGGCATGGGGAGGGGAGAGGGAGAGACTGATGGAAGACAAGACAGGGGTGGGTATAATATATAAGGACAACGCCAAAACATTTTACCTCCCGCGCAAGTGTTAAAAATTTTCTGCAAATCAAAAATAGTTTCAAACAAAAACCGTTTGTAATGAGCTAGTATCACAGATGGTTCATATTAAAAACTGTCTATGATAATTATCTCCTAATTTTACCTTACTCTGTGACTTGAAATACCTAACTCTGTGATTTTATCATAGCTTGAAATGCCTAACTCTCTAATAAACACTATAATTTTACCATGACTTGAAATCACTAACACTCTGATTTTTACCATGCCTTGTAATCACTAACACTCTGATTTTACCATGCCTTGAAATCACTAATTAACTATATGATTTTACTATGACTTGAAATCACTAACTCTCTGATTTTACCATGGATTGAAATCACTAACACTATGATT
Organism: Phyllostachys edulis; assembly: GCA_036346405.1. Classification (NCBI taxonomy): domain Eukaryota; kingdom Viridiplantae; phylum Streptophyta; class Magnoliopsida; order Poales; family Poaceae; genus Phyllostachys; species Phyllostachys edulis. The sequence goes on from CM070566.1 coordinate 7,230,153, forward strand.
TTACCATGGCTTCAAATCACTAAATCTATGATTTTACCATGGCTTGAAATCACTAACCGTCTGTGATAGTGTTTCAAATCAAAATGATAATTTAGAACATTGGCAATAGCATATTACTATTGTTTGTGATTCTCGTGGCTGCGACCTCAACGTCCCCTATGTGGACTGCCTCGAGTCGAGTCGACCGGATGAGGTCCCCGCGGCGACATCCGGAGTGCCGATGTCTCTTTCATCCTGAGGATTTCTCGTAGGGCATTTCTTGAAGGTGTGCCTAGACTCTCTGCAAATGGAGTACTTCTTCGTACGACGTCCGACTTCTGCTTCATCCATGTCGTTCCTGATGTGTCGTACCTGTCATCGGCCAACCTTTCCCTTGAGCCAATCAATGTCTGTGGCCCAGATTAGTTGCTCCTAGGTTGGATGGCCAGTGAAATGGCCAACCACGCGTAACCATATATCTTTCCACTCCAGGTTTTCATCACCGCCTCCTTGGTTAAATAGTCTGAGAGGTACTGGCCGGGATGCTGCGCCACCGTTGAACATGTGGCCATGACATGGGAGCAAGGCCTATGCAGAAGAAGGGGCTTGTTGCAAGTGCATATGCAATTACTGCGACGTAGCGTGCACTCGTGACGACAGGTAGCTGAACCGGTGACATAGAGTCATTTTTGTAATTTTTTGGGTAAATATATTTTAAAATAATATTATTTTTTAAAAAAATAGAAAATGTAGTACATAAATAGTGTGTACATATATAATTTTGTGGATAAAATGACTGACAGTGGCAACCTGTTGCAGGATTTGACATGCGTGTTTCTCCTCATGCATCATTAGTTGCAGGAGGTGTTGCAGAGCTGCAGTAGTGAGAGATTGGAAAGAAAGGAAGAGATGGATAGGGATATCTGGTGTACTATTTGGCACACAAGGGTGTAGGTCATAGGGCACATGAATTGAGATAGATATGGTGAGAGATGGATAGCAATCTCTCTCTCTATCTCTGAACTCTCTGTACGTGCCTGCGTACGTAGATAGATGCAGCAGGCAGACTGCACACTGACACAAGTGTGCGTGTGTCAGAAGAAGAACTAGGAAATGTCCATGTCTAGGTCTAGGTCAGTAGTATTTGTTTTCGAGTTCTTCCTTTCTGGCGTTGGGGAAGCTAGCTGTGTCTAGGTCTGAATTTTAATATGTGTGTGATACCTTTTGCCTTCTGTTCCTTTTCCTTTCCCTCGAACTCACTTCCAAGTCCAATCTTCTTGGGCATGTACCGTGATGTGTACTCCTTTTGTCAATTTGTTAGGACATTTGTTTATGTTTATATTAGTCTACTCCACATGTATCTTAATCTTCCTGCTAAGCTAGGTAGAATGCACGGCATACCTGTTTTTTACTGTTTGGTGATTTTTTTGTTGTTGTTGGAGTCAGATGCTGGCTTTGGAGGTAAAGCGATTGAAAGCTCAGGAATCCAAACCAACTGCCTGCATCTAGGAATTGATCGTTATTCTAGAGGATAGTATATATTCACTATCAACACATCAAGAAAAATGTGAGAGAGATGTTATGAGTAGTGGCGGAGCCAGGATTTCAATAAACCTCGGGCCCAAAACTAGAGCATTCACCTTTTAATTACAGTATGTGTTTATGCCTGTGTGTAAATCAAGTTCTCGTTGATGTCATCCATCCATTTAAAAGTTTTAATCTCAAATCGTATAGTTGCATTCTAGTTTTCCATGATTAGCATCTGTAACTTGCTTTTTGTCAGTTCTGTGTTCAATATTAAAAATAGGAAAAAGTTCGGTTTACTCCCTTGAATTATCAGAAAAGTCTGATTTACCCCATGAACTACAAAACCGGTTATTTAACCCCCTGAATTTGCGAAATCCGGTCAAATAACACCCCGTAGCGGTTTGGAGTGGTGGTTTTGCTGACGTGGCCTCTCATTTGTTCGATCGACAAGTGGGTCCCATTGGCCAGTGGCAGCTCACGGCCACAGTGGGTGGACCGAGCCCACATGTACTGAATCTCCCTTCCTTTATCCCATTCCCCATTCTATCTACCCTCCCCAATCTCCATTCTTCTCTGATGAAGTTGCTCCTTGGTTCGGCTCCCTCCCCTCCGGCTGCTGGCCTCTGGCTCTCGGCAGGGCGCCGCCGCCGCTCACCTCCACCTCAACGCTCGGCTTCACCCATCCCATGTATGCGCACCCCTAGTTCTTCCTTGCGCTCGCATGTCTTGGCTCCCTGTGCCTCCTACGGCCGCTCGGCAGCTTGATCCATGTGTGGCCTCGCGACGGCGAGATCGGCCTTGATCTGCGCGCGGATCAGGCGGATGGCGGCCTCGGCCGCAGCAGCGCCACCGGATCTCTCGAGGTGGGGCCTTGCACCGCAACTTCTTCACGCCGCCTTTGCCGCAGCAGCGTCGGCCGCCACGAGATTCGTCGCCGCCGGCGAGTGGAGGCCATGGTGGCGAGCGAGTGGTGGCATGGCGCGGCATCGAGGCGGGCGGCGGCGCCGGAGGAGGTGGAGATCACCACGTGGATCAAGGCGTTCGCACACCATCAACGTTGGCCTCTATCGAAAGCACGACCTCTGCACCCGCATCTTCGCGATCGCCAAGCCACCGTCACGCGGCATCTTCGCCGACCTCATGGCGGCGATCATGCTCCACATGCTCAACTTCACGTAGGCCGTGGCCATGACCAAACACGCCACCGAGAAGCTCTTCAAGGTGCTCGATATGTACGAGGCCATCCGCGACGCGTCCCCGGTCATCGACGCCTTCCTCGCCTCCTCCGCGATGTAGGCGTGGTCGGTGCGTGAGCTATGAAGCCGAAGGCGCATGAGGAGCGGGCGATAGCACCAAGGACGAGGAGGCAGCGCTGTGAATCCTCATGGCGCAAGCTTGGCCGAACGAGTCACCAGGAAGAAGAAGAAGCATTTGGTAGTGAGGAAATAGAGAGAGATGGAGAAGAAGAAAGCTGACTTGGACAAACACATGCTGACTTGGGTGACAAACACCTGCTGACTTGGACAAAACTGGCCACGTCAGCAAAACCACCGCTCTAAACCGCTACGGGGTGTTATTTGACTAGATTTCGCAAATTCAGGGGGTTAAATAACCGGTTTTGTAGTTCAGGGGGTAAACCAAACTTTTCTGATAGTTCGAGGGAGTAAACCGGACTTTTTCCTTAAAAATATATCTCATTGTGTACAAATAAATACACCATTTTCAAATTTAAATTACTCTATTTGGTTATGTAAGCATAACTTTTGTTTTCTTAATATAAAAAAAATACAATTATATAGTCAGTCGTCCCTTGAAAGGATTTCTATATAAGCACCAGGAACATTAGCCTTGAAAGTTGAAACTAGTCACATAAGAATTGTTCTCTTGTTTGCTTAAATATTACAGAAAAATATAAAAACCTGCCAAATAATGTATTTTGATTATATAGTAACAATTTGTTTTCTATTTTGGGCCTTCAACTCTTTTGTCACAACTCCTATGGTTTAAAAACTAATTGAAATACAACAAAAATAGAACTAAACACATACTCGAAATTTTTGAAGTGCTGCAAACACTTCAACACAATGAAACTTGGGAGGAAAGGAGTTCCTTTCTTGTCATAAGCTCAATCCAATGACATTCCCATCAAAGTCCATCGAGGACCCCAATTCATCTCGCAAAATATGTTGTCAAGAATTAAGTGGTCATTTGTAATAATTATATTAATATAGAACATCTTCCGCATGTTCAAAATTCGAATTTTGTATGCAAAGAACAACCCTCAAAATTTCAACATGGGTACAACAGCACAAGCAACAAGCATGTTGATCTCCACAGAGTAACCTTAAGTCAGCACTCTATTTCCCCATGATGTCACAGTCCTTAAACAATGAAATTAATGAACCTACCTAGATGAGGCTATGCAACTGATCATGAGACTTGGGTGCAGTACTAAAATACAAAAAGTAACACTATGCTTATCTAATTCTCAAACTAGACAATTGCCAAAAATAATCAGACATCGCAAAATGTGCTTTAATTTCCAACAAATTTATCGAAATGTATTCACTCTATAAACAGTTCAATGAAATCTTCAGACAAAAGTTCACGATGTCCTATAATTACAAGTGCACACATTACTCAGTAAGCATAACCAAGAATTTCACTTTTGCACAGGTCATGATAGAAAAGCAGTAATAAGACTGCACATGTAGTATCCAAAGTCTAAAACTCTAAATACTAAAGATCATACAAGATAATTGAGAGAACTCAATTTGCTAAGTAGACTAGTGCAAATGCTCGTATGTTTTTGGTCAAAGAACCTTGCTCTCTATCTCTCTGATAAATTGAGGTAGTACCTACAGTTAGTGGCGGTGAGGAAGGAGAGGAGCTGAGGACTAAGGAGGCACCTTCTTGCATGGGCGGTGGAGCACCTGGAGCAGGCGGCAGCAGCCAGCAGGGGTCATGGCGTCTTGGCTGGGCCGGGGCCTAGGGGGGGCGGCACTAGGCGGTGGTGGTCGGTGAGTCGGCGAGGCAGTGCCGACCTCGAACTCGGGGTGACGGGTGAGACTAAGGAGAGGAGGTGGTGAGGCGGTCTTTGTCAAGGAAAGGGCGGGGGGGCGCTAGGCGGAGAGGAGGCGGTGGGTGTGGCGCTGGGCGGAGTCACGGAGAGGAGGCGAGGTGATGGGGGGGGGGGGGCGAGAGGGCGCGGGGGGCGGCCAAGGAGAGGAGGAGGATCGCTTGCTCGGGGGAACTGCCAAAGTCTGGGGAGGGGAAGAGATCGAAGGCAGCTAGCTAGGGCAAGTGGCTAGGCGCTGGACCCTGGGCCTCTCCGCCGGGCCGCTCACTACAACATGAACACCCCTTTACCAACGCATACGTCGCAACGCTCTATGCATACGTTACGAAGTAATATTATGGCTACGCATAATATGTGTCGCAAAACCTATTCGTCATAAATCATGTGGATGGCTACAGATAACATGCATTGCAACCTTATTCGTTGCAAACATTTGAAATGTCTAGTTTTTTATTTTTCTTTTTGCTGAAAATTTTGCAGAATAGAATCGTTTGCCACTAAAGTTCGCTGAAATTACCCACAAAATACCAATAAATACAAATGCAAATCCCCTCCCACCTATGCTGCCGGCTCTGCTCCCCTACCCCAATGCCATCGCTCCCCTCCCCCAACGTCGTTGCCCCCCTCCCACCCACGCCCTTGGCTCCTCCTCCCCACTGCCCCTCCTCCCTCACCTCCCCTCCCCCCACATCGCCCACCTACCTCCTCCTTCCGTGGTGCCCACCTTCCCCGGCGCTCTCCTCCCCGACTCCCTCCTCCCACGCCGCCACCTACACCTCCCTCGCCCACGCGAGCACGCCAGATCCGGATCTGGATCTTGCCCGCCGGCCGCCTCCACCTCCCTCCTCCTCCGCCCACGACCACCCTCCTCCATCTCCTTCCTCCTTCCTCCTCCTCCAGCGGCCGCCCACCTCCTTCTTCCCCATGTTGGCCTGGCCACCAGCCTCCTCCGTCAACCCCATCGCCCAAGTCCCTCTCCTCCCCGTCTCTCCCTCGAGCTGCGCTGCCGTGCTCCCCTTCTGCTCCTCCTCTCCCACCTCCCAAGCCGCCGCCGAGCTCTCTCCTCCTCCCTCCTATCCGGCGTCGCCTCCCCATCCAGCTAACTCCTAGCGCAGATACAGCATCAGCCCCCGCCCCTCCGGCTGCCTCCCTTTTTGTTTGGCAAATTGTACAAATCTAATGCTTTTCTTTGACTATGAAGTGCTTATTTTGGGAATCTTTTGATTAGGCTCATACAAGGGAGCTTGAGGTCGAAGTGAAGCTACTCAAGAACAGAACCTCACCCCAACATTGTTATGAGTAGATGCTACATTGTAAATTACTTTGATGAGTTTATCACTGAAGAGTGGTTTTGATTCAATGCATTTGCTTATCAGATCATCAAGAAATACACTAAGAATCTTTAGCATGCCCTGAAGTATTTACAACACAATGGAATCATACACAGCGATATAAAGGCATGAAAACCGGTCTAGTATTATAATTTTGTCTCCTTGAATGTTTTGTTGCTCTAGTTATAATGTGGAATTATTGTGATTTCGTCATATTTCAAGGAGCAAATATACTAGATTACCAGTTGATAACACATGATGCATTAAGTTAGCACATCTAAGCAAGTGGAGAAGTTGGTAAATAGACATATTACATGGTAGAGTCAAGTTGGTACAATCAAAACTTGATCTAAAATGTTCTCAGATTGGTTTGTCAACAATTATTTATGTATGAATTGATTGAAATCATTAAATTATGGTCTGTTGTATTTGTTAGTTGATATAATTCATATGTTATGTTAAAAAATTACTAGTTTACCATTTAGAGTTGTAGTGAAATGTGTACATGTCTGGTAGGAATATGTGGTATGCTATCTGATATTCACCATGAATCCACCTATCTTTTATTTGGTCTCTTAAACTATCTATTATGCATGTTTCAGGCGGTTTCCCTAAGCGCCTAGGGCTAGGCGAAGCCCCGCCAAGAACTTGGTGCCAATCGACGCCCTAGGCGGTCGGCGCCTAGTCGGGCATGGCACAAGAATATACTACTAGCATGTCCATGTTATCCCCACTCGGTGCATCTCTCCCTCTTTGTAATCTTGCTTGCCTAGCTCTTGGACTCTTGTGGTGGCGCTCATGTGAGTGAGAGAGAATGAGACCTTGAAGAATGGAAGGAAAAGACCATTGAAAGGGGCAGAAGAGGTTATGCCAATATGTATGTATATCCACTGTTGTTGCTTTGTGAGGAAGTACATATGGAGTAATGTACTCCTACTACTACATTACAACGCTACTTAATGAAAGCCATTATACTACCAGCAAGAGCAATGCTTGCGGAGGCGTGTGGTATTAGCATCCAGCCATCCACAACTTTTTTGTTGCTAGCACTTTGTCAATTTCATTGAACAGTGAGTTGTAGTAGGCTACAATGCCGACAATCCAGCTATCACTACTACAAAACAGGCTATAGTAGACGTCCCATTACAGACGATTCCTTTGGAACCGTCTATGTTGGGTCTGTCCGGACCTGCGGGTGGCGCGGAAAGCCTATCACAGACTGTATTTTTTAGAACCGTCTGTGATAGTCATCTATCACAGAAGGTTCTATTACCAAACCGTCTGTGATAGTACACAGACGGTTCTATTCACAAACCGTCTGTGATAATCCCCTAATCACAGATGGTTGTGAACTCAAACCGTCTGTGTACTATCACAGACGGTTCTATTAACAAACCGTCTGTGATTGGCGGATTATCACAGACGGTTCTTATTAAGAACCGTCTGTGACCTCGCCATCCGCTTCTTGCATTGTGTCCCTTCGCCGCAATGCTGCTGCCCATCTTGGCCAGATCGCTGCATGACCTCGCCATCGCCTACCGCTTTGGATCGAAAGCAACCCCTGCCGTCTTGCGTGGCTCAAGTACTTAGATCTCTGCTCCTCCCTAGGTGCCACACTTCCTGCCTAGCTCTCCTCCAACTGCGGCTCCTCCTCTAATTAAGCAGATGGAGTAATACTTATTATCCTTTATCGATCCGAAGAAACTGCCTCTCGATATATATATATTTCAACATATAATTAATATAGTAACTTCACCTCCAAACTTTTTTTTCATTTTGGAATTTTCATATATATGGCCAAACAGCGTGGCCAGTCGCTTACAAAAAGATTAAAAAACTAGAAACCTATAAATAAAGAAAGTTTTTCTAGTGGCGGAGGTAGGCTGCTATCTCCGTCTTCAATACTTCGTAGGCGGCGGCGTCGGGGGCGGATGGTTCGTGATCGAACGAAGCCTGAAATGCGCCCACCCGCTGACGCGCTCGTTCGAGTGTCTCCCGAAGACCCTCGGACTGTTGAACCAAGACGAATTGAGCCCATAGGCTCTCTTCTCTTCTTGAGGGTCTCGGCCGTCGACTCGGCCGCCTCTTTGCCTCAATCGCAGTCAAGTGACGGCAAGCCTCGGAGACGCGTAACGTCGTTTTGGAGGACCATGTCGACGACGCGATAAACTTCGCCGAAAGTGGGAGATCACTTTCGAAGACACGGCGGAGGAGGATGTCCAGACGGCGGAAGGTGGCCGTCACCCGCTCCGGCAAATTCTCGGACAGAGGAGTGAAGACATTGTTGAAATAGTGTTCTTCCCAGAAGACGGTTCAACGTCACAACGAGAGAGAGGTGCGGTACAGTCTGCGGCGGTGTAGGCCATCAATGCCGGCGACAAGGAAACAGAAGAGGCAACCATATCTATTTTTGTGGAGAAAGGGGATCAAAGAGGTTGTGTGAAATACATTGTAGAAGGGGACATCTATTTATAGAAGAAGTTCTAAAGCCGGAGTGGGACACGAAGAGATATTTGGGGAGCTGTAGCGACGTTGGAAAATGAAGAGACGAAGCCGTGTGATCGTGAGACAAAGAGACACGCGGGGAAAATGAAGAGACTTGTTGTTCATTTCTTATATATCACAGACGGTTTTCCAATAGAACCGCTGCGTGATATGGAATATATCACGAGCGGTTCTATTAGGGAACCGTCTGCGATAATCTTATCACAGACGGTTCTTAAATCGAAGCTATCTGTGATATACTTTTTATAAGGCGGGAAACACTACGGTTTTGCTCTCACTTGTCACTTCCTCTCCCGCGCCCCTTAGGCTCCCGCGCGCTCGTTCGCCTCCTCTAGGGTTTAGGGCTCGCCCGTTCACCGCCGACTACGACCTCGGCGCCTCCGCCCCTGACATTGGCGCCCCCGACCTCGGCGCCCACGACCTCGGCGCGACCTCGGCGCCTTGACCTCGGTGCCGCCACCACCTCGGCGCCCCGTTCTCCCCGGCCAGTAAGCCCGGCGTCGCCGCCTCCAACCTCGACACCACCGTCCTCCTCCCCGTGTCGGCCTCCGCCCTCTGCACCGGCCTTCTCCCCGCGCCGTCCTCCTCCCGTGTCGGCCTCCTCCTCTGCAGACGGCCTTATCCCGTGCCGTCCTCCTCCCGTGTCGACCTCCTCCTGCACCTCCTCCTCCCTCCCCGCGGCCTCCTCCCCTGCCCGGCCTCCTCCTTGCACCGTGAGTTCTTGTGCGGCATCCTCTCTATGAGTATTGGTCCTCTGTGGCGATTCGGTTGATCTTTGCATATATATATTTGCAGTGCTAGTTGATACCTTGATCTATATTAGTTCTGATTTCTGAATCTAATATCAAGATGTTGCAAATTGATTAGTGGGCTTTGTTGACATGCTCTGTGATGAACTCATCTTATAATTGAGATTGAATGTGATAGTTAGTTCATACTTGAGCTCTATTGTATTACTTACTCTTGTCAATATGATGTCTTGTTAATTGGTTACTTTCGGTTGAGCTCATAGTTCTATTGCAAATTGATCAGTTCTATTGACTAGTTTGTGATTCTTCTAGTAGTCTCAGATGAGCTCATTCAACTTTTCATTTGCCATCTTGATCTCTGTAGTCAACCTCTGTTTGTTTGGAAGTTTAATCTGTTTTTAGATTAACGATTGAGATCATTTGACGATTAAGCAAAGTATTCTTTAGAGCTCATAGTTTGAATTTATATTATCATATTCATTTAATGAAGAGTATAGACAATAGGATTGAGATGGCAAAGACTTGTTCTTTAGCTACTCTCCTTCCGAGAGCACATAATATCATCAATCAATATGTTGGAATAGTGTACATGCACCGTGAGTTCTTGTGCGGCATCCTCTCTGTGAGTATTGCTCCTCTGTGGGCGGTTGATCTTTGCATATATTATATTGATATATATATATATATATATATATATATATATATATATATATATATATATATATATATATATATATGCAGTGCTAGTTGATACCTTGATCTCGTATTAGTTACGATTTACGAATCTATATGAAGATATTGCAAATTGATCGATGGGCTTTGTTGATATGCTCTGTGATGAACTCATCTTATCTTGAGATTGAATGTGATAGTTAGTTCATACTTGAGCTCTATTGTATTACTTGCTATTGTCAATATGATGTAATTGTTAATTGGTTACTTTCGGTTGAAAGCTAGTTATTACGATTCTTCATGTTCGTTCTATTGAGAGTATTCGTTTTCATTGGTAATCTAATGACTAGTTTGTGATTCTTCTAGTAGTCAGTATGAGCTCATTCAACTTTTCATTTGCCATCTTGATCTCTATAGTCAACCTCTGTTTGGTGAAAGTTTAATCTGTTTTAGATTAGCAGTTGAGATCATTTGACGTTAAGCAAAGTATTGTTTAGAGCTCATAGTTTGAATTTATATTATCATATTCATTTAATGAAGAGTATAGATAATAGGATTGAGATGGCAAAGACTTGTTCTTTAGCTACTCTCCTTCCGAGAGCACATAATATCATCAATCTCTTTATTGGGATTAAACCTTTGCTTAGCATTTCCTTAAATCGATCATTTTACTTGATTCTAGTTCTATGTCTTCATTAAAGGCTAGTCTTACGTACATGAAGCATTAAACCTTTGCTTAGCATTTTCTTCGTCGATCTGACACACTTGAGTGTACCTTTGCTTCGTGCCAATCCTCCACGGCACGAAGCAAATGGTACACTCCGAGGTGTCGAGCTCGATGAAGTAGGCTCGAGCAAAGATCACAAGAGAAGTGGTGGATTAAGGAGTGTTAGAATAGAAGTGGTGGATTAAGGAGTGTTAGGAATGTTAGTAGTGCAGATGAGCTCATTCAACTTTTCATTTGCCAACTTGATCTCTATAGTCAACCTCTGTACTTCTTCCCGAGATTAATTGTTTCATATTTATCTTTGGAATGTTAGTAGTCCTGTATGAGCTCATTCAACTTTTGATTTGCCATCTTGATCTCTATAGTCAACCTCTGTACTTCTTCACGAGAGCAAGTAAGCGAGATGGCGAGGCACTAGTCTTTCGCGCCGCCACCGACGCCTTGAGATGGAAGAGGCGCCGACGAGGCCGCCAACACCGAGCCCGCAGATGGAAGAGGCGCCGACGAGGCCACCGTCCACGCGTCGGCGATAATGACACTAAGCGAGATGGCAGAGGACAATCGAAAATGCCTTTGGGCCGATTGGTCATCACGGAGGTCGATGACTTTGGGGTCCCTTTGAGTCCCAAGAGATCGTGGCGAGATTCCGGACCGTCTGTGGGATACTTGGAAGGAACGGGTCCCCATCACCACACCAAGGTGGAAGGACTCGATTTAAAGAAGCGAAAGGCGTCTTTGTGGGATGAACTTTCGAGAAGTTCACTATTCGTAGCGAGCGCGGCACGCGCGGCGACGGACGGCGATGCTCACGATGGATAAATCGTGGAGGACCTTCAAGAGCATTCTTATCACGGCACGTGAACACGGTCGACGCCTTCAGCGAAGATAGATTCTTGACGCGGAAGCATGGGACACCTTTGTGGCTACAAAAGCGACGGCCGAATTTAAGGAGCAAAGTGCGGCGCACAAAGCTCTCGGACACTAAACACTCACCGCGGACTCGGCAGATCTGCTGTACGCGGGTAAATACGAGGAATGGGCGCGGAGGAGCGAACCCATTTCGATGTCACGCACCGCGTTCCTAAGTCGGTTGGTTAAGCGAGGGCAAAAGTCTCGTCTTCGGACAGCATCTCTTTCACAAACCCAGCAGACCAGGAAGTGTCCCAACGTCTGGTAAATATGTCGAACTACCTAGTTAATAAGTCCGTAACTTCATAGTGTCTATAATAACATGATGACCTCTTGCAGCGTGACTTGACTGCCCAAGCTTCCCAAGGCTCCTTCCATGCAGACAGGGAGAAGGATATACTATCTACGGCCTTGGGAAACAAGGAGCACCCGGGTCGCACGCGAGGCCTTGGGGTTAACGTACCTTGGAGTCATGGATTCGCGGATGACTATGCGATGCGTATAGAGATCCACGACGAGCACCCGGTTGGTACAGATGATTACTAACAAATTTGAAGAAAAGATAGCGAATTGTAGAGTCAGCGGAGATAGTACTCTGAGCCACGATGCATAAGCCGCCCGATTAGTCGGGAGGCGGTCCTCCTCGGCGTCGAGTAGCGTCGCGTCGCAAGATAATTTCGAACATGACAACGTCCGAGTACCGATAGGCGACATCCGATCACCGATAAGCGACATCAAGGTAGCGTACATCTATGAAATGCACCAAAGATAGACCTATAGGACGCCTTAGCTAATTGCGATCGTTTTATAGGAGCCGACGCGTGCAAGCTCAAGTGAGGATGGATGGGTCCTTTGTATTGAGGTGCGTGGGGATGGTGTATCCATACGAGGAAAGGCGGTCAAAGACGGTGCCTAGCTGGCGCAGGTTACTCCAAGGTCCAGGTGGATATGGTACATGTCAATTTCCGAGCCATCCCATTGAAGATTTGCCCGAACGAAGAGATCACAACACTAGGGGATGCCGTCCACTCTTTTATCCAGTGGCCCAAGAACAACATCGCCCTGGACCCAGCAGTGCCGCGATCTGGACACAACCATTCCTCTCCAACGGGACCCTCGATGACTCCACCTCATGTTTCGCCTCAGAAGGCCACCTCTTCGATTCCCGTGGAGAAGACACCGAAGGAACAGCAAAAGCGTGCCGACGTATCGGTTCCCGAGTCGTCTCACAAAAAGACGCTGCCAATCACTAAGGCCAAATCGAAATCAACGAACGTTAAGGCGCCTCCCAAGTCCGGGAAGTCCGCGATACCCGGGAACTACATCATCGAAAAATCGTTGTGCTCGACGCATAGATAATGCTGTTGGATATGCTTGTTAGGCTTTGCATGCCTGGTACTTGGACAAGACCCAAAAGAAGAATTGCGATACTGGAATCACCGTCAGATACGAGGACAAGCATTTCTTCAACGGGATGAGGTACTTCGTCGTGGGCTTCAACGACTTATATGAACTATTCAACCTCGTTGGCCTCGGCGTCTCGCTTCTACGATGTTGGACAATTGTAGGCGCGTACAATCAAGTTCTACATTCATGTAATACCGATAAATATCACAACTCATTGCTTATGTATAGATACATCTTTGAAAAATGTCCGGAATGGAAAGAACCGGTGGGTTTCCTCGACCCACATGTGGTATCGTTGCAAACCATCCAACAAGACTCGTCCTTCGTCGAGAAATACATAACGAGGTCATTGCTTCGTCAGACGAATATGAAGTACATAGTGGTGCCCTACAACCAGGGGTAAGTGTCACTACTTGCTATACAAATTTCATTTGTACTTTATACGCAGCACGAACTTAGATTTAATAACTATAGCGACATACATGAGTAGGTACCACTGGATCCTTTTAGTTATTATACCCAAGAGGAACCATGTGATATACCTTGATTCCCTAAACCGCAACAAGCACGACTTCAACATTCTAAGAGGAATACTCGAGAGGTATGCTCATTTCCTCCTTACGTAACTCTATTGTAGTCTTCATTCGTTTGAAATGGCCGAGGATAACTTTTTCGAATCATGTAGGTCGTTCATCAATTATGTTGCCAACAAAGGAATATACGATGGAAAGAGCGCCCAACTAACACACAGGATGGATTTTCGATGCAGCGCTACAACACGATAATCCTATATCATACTTCATAATAACGCGTCTTGAACCGACTATACCTATATATGTTATTCTATTTTTGCAAAGGCCGCCAACAAAAGATGATGAGTTATGTGCAATCTCGTCGCTATCATATGCGACTAATCCTTAGAGCTAGGAAGAAGGATCACGAGGTTTGTCAATCTTGAAATAATTATTTCCTAATTATAAATTTAAATATATATAGCTTACCACTTTACTCTTGGTAGCGGCAGTCTTGGATTTACAATGTGATTCACTCGTTGCGGAAGAGATCAAGGACATTCGAGGAAGCTCAGACCTTTATCAACACGTAAATCATTAACGACAATGGAGAGTTTCACTCCGCCGCCAACCGAGAGCATCACCCGTCGACACCTCTCAACGTAAACAATTGTAATCCGGTTGTAACTATAGCGACAATACTTCAACAAATGCGATCTTTTGTAATTTATTTTGAGTAATGATCACTTTGAGTTGTCAACAATTGATTATCTCTAATGAATCTGTTTTTGTGCATGCTTGAATCTGTTTTGTGCATGCTTGTTTTCAGAGGGCATGGCTAGCAATTCCCGAGGCTAGCGTAAAAACAAAGAAAATTGTGGTTAGGGTGTTTGAGCTATCACAGACGGTTTTTGTTAAAACCGCTCAGTGAAGAAAAGTATCACGAGCGGTTTCTACTAACAACCGCTCGTGATATGTAAATATCCTGAACCGTTATAAAACAAACCGCTCGTGATCGCGAATATCACATACGGTTCTTAGTAAAAGCCGTCAGTGATAGTCACAAATCCTGAGCGGTTTTTGTTTAGAACCGCTCGTGATATTCTATATCACGACGGTTTTAGTCCAAACCGTATGCGTGATACTAGTTTTCCTGACGGTTTTTATTAAAACCGCTGCGTGATATGCGTATCCTGAGCGGTTTTTACCGTCGTGATAATGGCTGTTATCACAGCACCAACAAACATAGACGGTTCGAAAATGCGTGATGACGATTCGAACCGTCGTGATGTAACTTCTGTAGTAGTGTATCTTGTGTGAGATGTGTGAGTTGTAGTCCCACATGGCTGTCCCTACACACTGTAAATAGAACCAGTGATGTGTCATTTATAGTATGACATACACGACATAATACAAATCTGCTGGTGCCTTTTCAATGCTCTCTATATTTCCATTCTGATGTAGGAGTGATATTTTTCAGTTCTTCACAATTTTCTTGGACTGAATTGGTGCCCATGAACTGGTTTATGCTTACTAAGTACTGAAGAAAAGTGAAATTGTGAATCTTCTTTAGGATCATGCAGCTCGTAGTGGCTAGTACTGCTCATTTTTCTCTTGATTTGATGGCAAAACATCTTTACATGCCACAACATTATAATTAGTATGTATTTCTTCTCTTTCACTGTAGAGCAAGCAAAATGATTTACGGGATGACGATTTGCAGCCACCAAGCAAACGCTCCTCTTTAGACAAGGTTTGTTCATTTATATAATGTTCGGAACTTAATGTGGTTGAGTAGAAATACATTATGTTGGTACTGTTCGCAAATATCGATGTTTACTATTGATTGTGCCAATCTGCTGATATGTCTTTCATTATAAAACCAAAAAAAAAACTTGATGGCATATTATTACAACTACCGTCCCAAACCCTCAGTTAGGGTTGAGTACAATTTGTGACCAATCAGACATTTACTTCTGTGGTTGTAATTAGTAAAGTTAATTATGTTATGCATTGAAGTGCTATGTGCACTTACAATTTTACTCTGTTCTTGTGTAATATTCAGTGGTCACTAGCCCAGTAGAAAACATATCACAAGAACACAACTGATAATAACTATTGATGATATTAAATATGTTTTTACTCATTTCTTGCCTTCATGGTGATCTAATAGTTAAAACTCGCACAATGTTTGATTGCAAATGAATTGTTGTCTTTCACTATAGGACAAGGAAATTTATACCCAAGGTAACAATACAATACAAGCATATAAACTTTCTGCTGCACACAAGGTTGTTTTTTTTCCATTCATGTATACAAATAACATTTTTGTCTTATTATAGTTTGCATGAATTCACTAGTTATTATGGTTGTATGACAGACCAAAGAAAGTCATGTCCACGATGACAGCAGGCTGGCCCTAAACAACCACACTAATGCTATCAAGGTAACTGACATTTATTTCTACTACAAATGCTTTTGGGGTTTCTCTAAGAATGTTAGGTTACTAAAACAAAGCATACACTACCACTACTACAAAAGCAGGCTATAGTAGGCGCCCCATCACAGCGGTTCCTTTGGAACCGCTCGTGTTGGGTATGTCGAGACCAACAGTGGCGCGAAGCCTATCACGAGCGGTATTTTTAGAACCGCTCGTGATAGTCATATATCACTGAGCGGTTTGTAAATAGAAATGTCAGGAATTATCACAGAGCGGTTCTATTCACAAACCGTCGTGATAATCCCAATCACGACGGTTCTAGTAGAGAATCGTTCGTGTATATCCTGAGCGGTTCTAATTAAGAACCGTCGTGATATCCTGCCGCATCGCCATCGCCATCATCGCCAGACCGCCATCGCCATAATTATCATAGACGGTTTGTAATTAGAACCGTCATGAATGATGATCACTGAGCGGTTCTATTAAAACCGTCGTGATAAAGCGTATCCTGACGGTTCTTAACAAGAACCGCTCGATTGTTAGGCGGAAACAAAAATTTGAACATAATGGGCGAAATTGCCAAACTCGCTTTATATAACCTCCATCTCCTCCTCTGCGGTCTCTCCTCCTCACAGCTCATACCTCCATCTCCTCCTCTGCCATTTCTCCTCCTCACACCTTGTGCCCGGCCTCCGCCGAGCTTGTCGGCTGCCTCCTCCAACTCACCCCGACCTCGTCGTCACTTTGGCCTCCCACGACCTCGTGCGCCGGCCTCCTCCAGCCGTCGCCCGGCCTCCCACGACCTCACTCTCTACTCCCCCTTTGCTTTGTGATGTGGATTAATGAGTTGATGCTCTTTGTGATGTGGGTGATGCTCTTTGTGATGTGTGTAGTTCATGTTGAGTTATTTGGTTTGGGCAAAAATATAGATGGTAGATCGCGACCGTTCGGTAAAATCATCATAACTTTTGCATACGAACTCCGATTCTGACGTTCTTTGGCTCGTTGGAAAGCTAACGAAAAGCTCAATCCGAGGTCAGATTCTCTTTGTGAGGTCTCGAAAAAGTGAAAACCCCAAAAGGTCGTTTAGGGCCTCTAAGCGGCCTCCAAGTTTACTTGACCATTTTCGGTTTTTGCCCCGAAAAAAGGCTATCACAGACGGTTCTAAACAAGAACCGCTCATGAAAACTAATCCTGACGGTTCGAACAAGAACCGCTCGTGAAAATAGCTCTTCACAGAGCGGTTTTTGATGAAAACCGTGCGTGATAATAGCCTTCGCGAGATGGTTTCAACAAAAAAACCGTTTGTGATAGTGCGTATCCTGAGCGGTTTTGAACCGCTCGCGATAACTACTGTTATCACAGACCAACAAATATAGGCGGTTCGGAAGCAAATGCTCGTGATGACGGTTCCAAATGCTGTGATGAGGCTTCTGTAGTAGTGTACTTGTTGCTGATCATGAAGCACCTTCATATTGCTCAAAACATCAAATGGCTCGTGACAAGGTAAGAATTATTCTTAGCAATTATGTTTCTGCTGATTACATATTTAGCAAATAATTAAATATGAACACACTTTCTTTTCTATTCAGTGCTTCAATGTTTATTTCTAATTATTTGGCCTCTTGTTATTAGCATGATGTCTAGAACAAAAGAACCGCAAAAGGAGCTAGTGCAACCATGCTTATTGATGTATAAGATACACCTTATACTAATGTTCCACATAATATCTTTTGTAGAAACAACAGCGCGGTACATTTAATTGGTTGGCTACCAATTCGATAGCAGTATGGCAATCTTTATGTTTATTTGATATGTGATTCTCTAAAAATATTTAACTGCATCCTTTATAAAATATTTGATCATGTACTTATATGTGTGGACTAGGTTGACACTAAAGTATTCTTGAAGAGCTGGAAAAATGCAAATAAGGATGTGGCTCTTGCTATAATCATAAGTTGTGATCCAAAAGATAAACTTGATGGCGTTCAGCTAGGAAATGAATTTTGGATGGTGCATATCAATCTTGCAATTGCGAAATGTGAAGAATTGATATGGCCATACAAATGCTACAAATTGATTGGTCATGCAGTAGGAGCTGATATTGCGTGGCCATCAACTTATGTACGGTGCTCTTTTTAGTTTTGTTACTTTAATATTGTGATTTTGTTTCTTCCTAATGGTGCATTAATGGACTCTAATTTTTCATTATAGGTTGATAAGATAAATAGATGATGTTATGGATGACATGTTCAATGCAAGGTGGAGAATGGTGACATAGCTAGGCAGATGATCTTCATTAAATTTAGATTTCATTCTGTTAGGAAATGATGTTCAAGTAAAATATGTATATTATGTCTTATGTGGATGGTTCTCTGTGTAATACAACAATTGGTTTTTAATATATGAGTGCTCTTTTTAACTATGCTATGATCGATAATGATTTTTTTCACTTTGACTTCTACACACTTATAATCGTTGTAGCAACCTAATTATATCCGTTGCCAAAATAGCAAAACTCATCTGTATGGTAAGTACCAATGCTTCTATGTGTTGTGACAATATAATTATACCCATTGTTAAAACAGTAAAAGTCATCCATGCATGGTAAGTATCAACGCATACAAGTGTAGTTACAACCTGATTATATCCGTTGCTACTTCGCAACACCTTTTTATATCTATTACCAACGCTTGTTTATCTGTTATAATAGACTCTCGCAATGGCCTCAATGGCAACGCATAGTAAATGTGTTGGTATAGACCGTACCAACATTTATTTGGATTTTTACCAACGTATATATGCGTTGGTAAATGAGTGTTCATGTTGTAGTGGCTCCGTTGGGCTGGTCGGCTGGGGATAGCCTCGGGCCTAGTCACTGTGCACTGATTTTTTTTCTATATGCCTACAAAAAAATCTCACTAGTATTTTCTCTGGGCCTCGGGCCGTTGCCCAATCGGCCCGAGGCCCATCTCCGCCCCTAGTTATGAGACCAACACGCATGCTCCATGATCGTCCATGCATAGGTTATTAAACACACATATGTTCAACAAACAAAAACAAGGTCCAAATAATGTTGTATATATTCTACTAGTATTTGATCAACACGAGTATAATTAAGAAAATATCATTTTCACCAAAAACAAAGTCACAAAATGTTTAGCGTCATTGCTTGAAAGCATCGCCATACATCCTCCTATGCATGATGTTACCCTACAACGTTAATCTTAGTACACATCATGAAGTATATTTCGTCATAAGAACGAAGTGCATATTTTGTATACAAGAGAATATTTGAGGGGGAAATGTAAACTGGCCATTGAAAAGGAAATTATCAAACATATATATATATATATATATATATATATATATATATATATATATATATATATATATATATATCCAAATATCAAAATCGTCCTGCTAATAAATACATAATTAACCAGTATATGTTCAATTCATTAAAAGACACATATACCACTAGCTAGCTTAAATTCCAAACTACTAATTAGCGAAAATTCAATTCCAATTTCTATCCCATTATTTGCACCTGTATATATATGACTGAACTTTCACGGCACTACACCCGTGTATCACATCCATACATATGTGCAAGAACAATCTTGCAATATATTCTTCGATTTCATGAACCTATTGGACTATCTAGATGCTGAAATTGCCTTGAAAAGGGTGTGCAATAGCAATGGAAGTGAAAAGGGTACAAGCTCCATGATGAAAACGATGGAAATTAAGTACTTTTTATGGTATTTTAATTTCAAATAAGGCTACATGAAAACGAAACAAGCTAGTCTTGCTAGTTTTTCTCTGGGGGGATTAATTATATGTTGATTATCCATGTTGTTTAATTATCACAATTTAGTGAACATACTGTATATTAGTATTTCTGAACAACTAACACTTACAGATAGAAATAAATAAACCTTAATTGTTTTTGTTAGCACTACATTTGGCTATTTTCTCGAAATTGTTGAACTGTATACTGCCTCTCTAGCTATCAACATCTGGTAGTATGTTTTTTTAACATAGTATGCCATAGTAAAATCATCTCTAGCTATTTTTGTTGACTTGCAAGAAAGAAATTATTGAGCTTTGTGATCATCTATAAGGCAAACCTCACACTTTATTGCTTTGTAGGGATGCTATCAAGAGCTATAGCAGGTCAAGAATGGAGGGGGAATCAAAATGGGGGCCCTATACACAATAGCATGCGAAAATGGGTGCAGCATTATCTCCTTGTGTGATGCATATTCTTTTTTAAAGGGAATTTTTGATAAATGCCACTGCTAAGTGCCCGTATCAAAGAATTGCCATCGCTCATTTCGATATTCGAAAGATGCCACTGGAAAGCTTGAAACATTCTACAAATGCCACTAGTATACATATTTTGTCAATATTCGACCAAATTGCCCCTATCTTCTCCCTCCGGCCTCCTCACTCCTATTCTTTATCAAATCCTTCGCCTCGTTGTCTTCTCCCGTCCCTCGAATCCTCGAACCCTCTGCCGATCTAGCCCTTGCCGCCCGATCGCCATGGCAGCCCCAACAACAACGACACCTCGCCGCTAACGCCAGCGTACCCTCGGTGGCGCCTCGGCGCCAAGGAGACCTCAATTGAGGCGCTGCGGCGGCGTGCAGCACATGACCACGGCCTCAACCCCACCGCCCGCCACCACAAGTTACGGGAGACGCAATGGTGAGGCGATTCATGACGCCGCCGACTCGTCCTCACCGATGGCGCCATTGAGCCGCCGACCCGCTCTCCGAGGTCCTAGCCGACCCTACCCGCTCCCGCCGCCGAGTGGCTTACTGCGACCTCGACGATGATGCCCTTCTCGCCGACCTCTACTCCCTTCTCACCCACAACTACGTGGAGGACGACGAGAACATGTTCCTCTTTCTGCTTCAACTACTCCCCCGCCTTCCTCCGCTGGGCGCTCCGTCCTCCGTCTTTCTTCCGCGCCTGGCGGTTTGGGGGGGGGAGGTGGGGGGATGAGGAGGCGGTGGAGAGCGAGAGGAATTGCATCAGCATGCTCAAGCTGCGAGCCGAGCGTTTGGGGATTTGGTTGGTTGTGGTCCTCGGCGTCATGGCGGTCGCCACTGTTGCTGTTCCGGTGGTGCTCGTACTGGTGGGAGGAGGTGAAGATGCAGAAGGGGCGCCAGCCTCCGTCATGGAGGAAGCGGCAGCCGGTAGAGGAGGCGGAGGAGCAGCTCTATGCGGAATCCGGCGGCAGAGTGATCCGCAAAAGGCTGTGCGACTTGTCGCCGCCACCGCCGGCACCTATGTCCCCGCGGTGGGCGCCTTCACCGGCCTCTGCTCCATGGCGAGGAGCGAGCACCCTGGCGTGGGAATCGAAGAAGACGGGGGCAATAACGTCAATATTTGTGAAATATGTAGATCTGTGGCATTTCTATGCAAAAAAGATGTTTGCAATGGCATATTTCAAATTTCGAAATGAGCGGTGGCATTTCTCTAATATGGCCACTTAGCAATGGCATATATTGAAATTTCCGTTTTTTGAAACCCTTCCTTATACGCAATCACACGTCTCATTTGGTGATATATTTTTTGCTATTGAGTTTCAGCCACATTACCCTGATCTCTTTCCCTTTTCCACTCCCAACATAGTGAAGCCTCCTATATTATCGCCCCTTTTTACCACTTTTCTGTGGATCATTTATTCTTTCTATTCCCTTTTTATCGCTATTGAGGTTTGTTCTCAATTGATCTCTAGGTGTCTCTACCAATTTAGTTGGTGTAGGTGTAGGTGTCAAGATGTAAGTAACACTAGACACACACATATATATATATACACACACACATACACGCACACAAACACACACACACACACTTGTTGATATTACTAGCAGGGGCGGAGCTGGACCTCGGGCCTCTCGGAGGCAATGGCCCGAGACTCAGCGTCAAAATTTCGGCTGAAGGTCTTTGAAAAAAAACAAGGAGTTCCGACTTTAAACCAAAACTAGCTAGGTAGGCCGGCCAGCACCAGCTCTGCCCGATTACTAGCATAAAGTTTATAGTTGTATTGTAGTACCGTAGGGCGGCTTCGATTTGTCATGGCCAGTACCTTGTTTAAAGGGCACTAAAAATATCACATTAGTGCTAAATTTTATTTAAAAAATAATACATTGTAGTTATAGTTGCCAAGAAAGGGCTCAAGTTTGTGCCCAATAGCCCTAGTTGTAATGTTATGTTACACGCCTAGTTGTAGGGTCTATAATTTGTTATACCCACATGACCGCTCTCAATTTTTCTTTTACCTATTATAGATCTCAACAACTTCTCCGGTCCTAGTTCAGATGACAAGAGCATCTTTACAAGTAGATCTGACCATGCCTCTAGAGGATAACATATTGGACATACGGTGGGTATTGATTTTGGAACCATACTTGAAATTGAGCTCGGATCGAGCCCCACCGAGATTGTTCAAATTCTGCTTGTTGACAAACCTAGTACAAGCGCCGATGAACTGTGTTTGCAAGTTTGAAAGAAGATAGTATGTACTACTGCGCGAGAATATCCTGTGCTACCTACTCATACGGCGCGAGAAATAAAAAGGACAAATTCATCTCAAAAGGAAAAAAAAGGTTATTGTTCACTGAAATTTGTCTTTTTTGTTTCTCCTTATGTAAGTCATGTTTATAGTTCAATTTTTGTAGGACATTTCCTCATATCATGACCTATCTAACCAAATTTTTTAGAGACTTTTTATAACTATTTGTATCGTATTTTAAGGAGGATAATATTACAGCAGATATAGCTAGCACTCGATATGCACAGTAAGGAGAGGTAGCATAGCATGAGCAACCCTCAATGGGTCATGGGTGTTCAGTTGAACACCTTTTTTTTTTTTGCAAAATATCTGATATATAATACTTTTATTAGATATATATGTTATTAGTTAGGCTAAAACTATAGGATTAATTCCTTATATGCCACTGAAATTTTGCCAAAATCCCTGATTGTGTCATTGACATGTGAGGTCGGGGCCACATGTCAATGACACGATGAGTGGCATATAAGGGATGAGGCAAACTTTCAGTGGCATATAAGGAATTAACCCAAAATTATATATTTGTGTCCGCAAATTAATTCAGCCTGCACTCCTCACACCTCGCGCGCGGCCCATGTAACATATTAGGCTCATTTTTCTTCCTATTTCAGCCCACCAAACCCTAACCTTTATTCTCTTTCTTTGGGGGGAGGGGGGGCTCCGGCCTCCAAGTGTCGAGCGAGTGGAGGCGTGGGCTACGAAGGCGAGCGACGGTCGATGGACACAGCACTACAACGCGATGGCAAGCAGACATGAGACGGCAGAGGGCAAGCGTGCAGCAACGCACCTGCGTGGGCGAATGTAGATGCGAAGCGAGCAAGCGGGTGTCAGCGTGATAAATAGGGAGGAAGAGAGCGGGTGACACCAAGGGAGCAACGCGGTGGCCGGGAGGGAGCGTGGCGGCGGGAAGGGAGCAGCATATCCAGCTCACCGTCATCGTCCTCTCTCCAGATTTAGGTGTCTTCCGCGCACTCCACTTCTTCTCCCTGGTTCTGCTCTGATTCTGCTCTGCTTCAGCTCCGGTTCTTTCTGGAGTCTAACCTCTTCCTCTGCTTTCTTGGTTCTTTCCAATGGATGCTGTACGAAAACACAATCTTTGCCTTGAGCAATGAATAGATAGTTGGACCCTTGTTACATATGTTTACATGCTAATTTTGCTCTATGGAAGGAATATTCTTAGATGGGGTTCTTGCTGATGGGAAAAGAACAAAAAAGAGTAGGATCAGTAAGGTATGCAACTGTCAATTCTTTTTTAAAAGGAAGGCAGGAGTTCTACCGATCGCTATTAGATGAAGAAAATAAGTTTTAATGGTATAGCTGCTATAGGATAGAATAGAAAATAGCGAAAACAACAATGACCAAGCACAAGTCTTAGCCGCGCCCTGCAACAATAACATAACTCAGCAAAATAAGAAACGTGGAGCTAAGATAGCTATATTTCTAGTTTTCACCTCCTCAACTGCCATTGATATCTATAATTTTATGTTTAATTCATGCCATTATGCTTGTCTTATATCGCTCATTTTGTCATATGAAATCATTAATTTATATATTTTTTGTATTTTATTATATATACGTGTATTGTTGTATCAATGTTTTGGGGAGGGATGACATCTTACGATATCAACGTATTGGTATTGGCATATCTGAACAACCTAGTTCCAAAATCCGAATATCTATTCTAAAAATCCTGAGTCCGCTGCCACTGTAGCATAGGATATTTTCTCGCACTAGCGCTGCTTGCTGTACTACTCAAGAGGCACGCAAACTAAAGAAACAAAAAATCTGCCCGGCCGGGTGAGCAGAGCACGCATGGCATGGGGTTGTAACACCGACACGTCACTCAGAAACCCCCCGACTCACTGATAACTGGTCCCACGGGTCATTCCGACCCTACACGTCATGGTAACCGAGCACTAACCCGTACGCTTTTGGTGGTGGCCTTCCCCACGTGCCAACCACCATGACGTAGCCGGGCACCCGCGCTGGGCCCACGCGGCCCCGCCCATTTACGCCGTTCACACCATTTTGACACGTGTCGACCGTTGGCACCACCTCC
Organism: Phyllostachys edulis; assembly: GCA_036346405.1. Classification (NCBI taxonomy): domain Eukaryota; kingdom Viridiplantae; phylum Streptophyta; class Magnoliopsida; order Poales; family Poaceae; genus Phyllostachys; species Phyllostachys edulis. Next base: position 7,254,638 of record CM070566.1, read on the forward strand.
CGCGCATCAACGAACGAGCCGCACCGTGCCCGCTGTTCCGCGCGGCGCAGGGAGCGGGAGGGGGAGGGTTCGGTGGGCGCGGGCCCCACCCCTGGGGTTTCGCTGTCGGTGGGCCCGAGGAGAGGGCAAGGGCGCGGCCAGTGGGGGCTCGGCAGCGCCACGTCGCTGTCGGGCGGGTGGACCCCGCGGCCACTTGGCTCTTCCGCAGCCTGGCCCACAGGTAAGGTGAATACGTGCGGGGCCCACCCGTGGACGGACGGAGCTCAGCCGAGCAAGAAAGGAAGCGAGCTGCGTCTGCGTGCGTCAGGATTTTCTTTTCTCTTGCCCTTTCAAAATCGGATTTGTTATTTATAAGTTAATTAATTTTTTAAAAGTTTAAATCAGTTGTTGTCCGTCAGATTAGTGCAGAGATTGGTATGCTATATGATTAAATTTTGATCTAATGGATAAAAATATAATTTTTGCTTTAGAAAATTTCTTTTTTTAAATTTGCCGCAGCACATTTTTTTTACGATGGCTGGACAGGAGCACGAGCGGTGTGGCCGTGTGTGACGCCGTGTCGGTTGATGAGGGGGACGGAGGCCGCGGGCTTGGTCCGCCGGTGTCGGAGCTAGCGCCCCGGTGCGCCTATGCATGCAGCTGATATCTATATATCTCCTAGTGTGAGAGAATTTGATGATGGCTGAAATCTTAGGGACCCTAGCTAGCTATAGTACTAATTGTACATCGAAAGAATCTGTGTGCAGGCCGGGTTCTAAAATCTACTCCCCTCCGTTCTTAAATATATGACGTTTGATTAAACGTACAGTCTAGCTTATATAATTTTGACTATTACTTTTCATATGATTTTGTTAGTAAAAAATTACAAAATTATTATATTATGAAAATATTTATCATGACAAATCTAATGATACTATTCACTCATGATCAATCTAAATAATTTTTCATATATTATTAGTCAAAGTTAGATAAATTTAACTGCACGCTTGATCAAACATCATATATTTAAAAATGAGAAGTAGAAATTAAGTCAGGAAAACCTCGTCAACACTCCACCGTGCATGCATTGTTCAGAAGAGACAATCACCATCTGTCCGTAGGCTTTGCTCAAAGTCGCTTGATCTAGTACAACTTGTGCAGCAAACGCCTCACACTCATACGTCGACTCGTACGTATTTGTCGTGTGCACTAAGAATTTCTTGCACACCAGGCACCGGCTACATAAGACTCGTATTATGTTTGTATGATAAGCAAAGGAAAAGGGAAAAAGAGAGAGGAAAAGTGATGAGATTCATGAGAGAGAGGAGAGATGCACAGTGGCAGCAATTGTCCAGTGAAATCACCAAAAGATAGGTGATGGAACATGTACAATAGATGGACATGCATGTACATATACACACCCCCACTAAGTGACACATAAACAGTGCTATTGCCTCCCCACATGATGGAGCACAGGACCAATGATTTGATCAGTCTTTTAAAACGAAAATAAAAGATAAATTTTACGGTATATTCTACTAGTAGTATATGGTGATGGTATAAATCAAATCTAATTATTGATTTGTTAAGAACATACTAGACTTTTCTTTGTATTAATAATTTTTCATGAGGGTATTATGCGCTTTTCCAACTAGGGTTGAAAATATTACTCTTGCGGCATGTGATCCCCACAGGGCGATTGCAATTTTACCCTATCGGGATTCTACGACTCATGCTAATAAATGTAGTATAATTAAATTCTAACTAATCTAAACTATTGGATCAAAGAGAATAAACTGCCCGTATTAAATTGAGTGTACCGTAAAAGAGCTTCTAGCACACTATATAGGTTGCTTTCTTCTTTTCTTCACTTAAAGCTTCGGTCTCTTTCTTGCATTTGTCGCGCTCCATGTCTTTTCGACATGTTAGTTTCTACTACCAGAGAGGAAAGCCCGGCGGCTTTATGAACAGTTTCTACTAGCTCATTGCATGCGATCGATCGGTCCAGTTCGTTGCCTGAATGTTTTGTTTAGATGAACGGATCGAGTCTTTTCTAATTACTCTAGGGTCAACGTACCGGGCGCGGTAATTTTCTAGATAGAGACTTTTAGATGTCGCGTATGATCATTTCTATTGACAAAAACACAACATGCATGCTATATATGTTTGAAAACAATTGGGCAAGAGGCTTGCCATTCAATTAAGAGGAGGATAGAGTCCTTGCAACATGTTATGCTCGTGTCTCGTAAATATATCAATCTATCAAAGAGGCATAGTACTATTATGTACTACTTCATCGGATCACGAAAACATGTCGTCTTGGACATCGACACGGTCCCAAAATACGCAACTTTGACCACTAATTTTTATTATAATATATTTATAAAACCCAACAAAATTGTACTACTATGGAAATACTTTCCGAGACAAACCTCTATGGGTATGACTTTTATGTACCCAGTCTAAATATTTAAAAAGACGTGAATAGCTCAAGTTTCGAAAGTCTAACTGTACGTATCCCAAAACGACAAGTCTTTGTGATAGGAGGGAGTAATTAGTTCTAGGTGTTACTAAGGCTGCTCTCAATGAGCAGCATCTTAGTGCAGTTTCTTTAATACATGAGGAGTGTTAAGATACTATCTTTCTAATGCATGGTTTTTTATGGTGTAGTATCTTAGGCTGTTTCATTTAATTACATGCATGATCTTTACTAGTATTTGAGCATTGTGGCTTATTTGTGGCATATACTAAAGCAATACATGTTTGTTGACACACACAAACGTAAATACACGGGATCGATCACAATAAATTTTATGCGTTGGATTTCGAGACCAAACCGGTATCCAGATTAGATACTAGAGTACCCTCTCTCTTCATTAACTATGGTGCCACATCATCATTTTGTCTACATAGCAGACTTAAGATACCAGCCAGGGTAGAACACTGGGAGCAGCCTAATAGTTAATTTGTAGATTGGTAGGTTATCAGCAAATTTAAATCAATTTCAAGATGGTCCTAGTGGTGTTTTTAGTTTGTTTGCTGGACAAGATTCCTCTATTATGCTCTAGTATTCCAATACTGGATAAAAGTACATCAAGTTTGCTCGTAATTTATATACATGGCAATGGCATATTGGTGGGCATTGGGCATGAGAGATTATCTCTCTCCAGCAACTGAAAAACCCCACTACAACTGTGGATCCATTGACTTGACAAGCCTTGTAGTTAAAAGAGCATTCAAGCATTTTCATGTGATAGATGACACGAGTGCTGTGCTATACTGCTAATCAGCTCATCTCCCTGTTGGTTTAGTTGGCGAGTGAAATCTAGATGTGACGAGATTTTCTATATGCACTCGTGTGCCTCTGTAAAGCTGGATATGATATGCGTCTCATAAAGGCGTCAGAGATAAGTTTATGCAGGTCTTTCATGTCTCCAATTAGCATCCTCCTTTTTGTTGTCGATCTAGCTGCAGGCTGCAGCAGAAGCTTAATTAATTAACATGATGCGTCAACAATTAGTATAATTTATCAAGGAATAACACATGCCCCTGCACATTAGAGCATCTACAATAGTTTGTTTCTTAGCTTGTTATTAAGAGGAGAGAAAATACTTAATCTAATAAAAAGAAACAAGTCTTCCAATGAATTGTTTCTTGAGCTTGTGTTTAAGACTTTAATTGCTACAAGTGTGTATGATTCTTGATGATTAATAATGAAGTACAACTTTGTGGCCTACATGTTTTAACTCATTTATCATATCAATAATGAAGCCGGACTGCACAAATAATCTGGTGGATATTTTGCTTTAAGACAGTGGGACCCACAAAACGCGTTTTTAGGTAACAAGTAAGCCTCCAATAGAGTATTTGGTTGTTTCTTATGTCTTGGTATTAACAATTTGATAGTTTCTTCATCAAGAAACAACCTCATCTTCTCTCCTCACCTTCTCTCCTCCACATCACCTAAATGCTGATGTGGTAACCCCTTAGTAACAGCTGACATGGACTGTTGTAAATGCTCTTACAGAATATGAATAGTACATTGAACTGTGCGCAAAAGCTTAGAGAGGATTGCAATTGGGTCCCGACAGTGGAGCACAGGACCAATGATTTGATCAGTCTTTTAAAACGAAAATAAAAGAGAAATTTTACGGTATATTCTACTAGTAGTATATGGTGGTGGTATAAATCAAATCTAATTATTGATTTGTAAAGAACATACTAGACTTTTCTTTGTATTAATATTTTTTCGTGAGGGTATTATGCACTTTTCCAACTAGAGTTGAAAATATTACTCTTGTGGCATGTGATCCCCATAGGGTGATTGCAATTCTACCCTATCGGGATTCTACGACTCATGCTAATAAATGTAGTATAATTAAATCCTAACTAATCTAAACTATTGGATCAAAGAGAATAAACAGTCCGTATTAAATTGAGTGTACCGTAAAAGAGCTTCTAGCACACTATATATGTTGCTTTCTTCTTTTCTTCAGGCTACTCCCAATGGGCAGTATCTTAGTGCAGTTTCTTTAGTGTATGAGGAATGTTAGGATACTATCTTCTCAATGCATGGTTTCTTATGGTGTAGTATCTTAGGCTGTTTCATTTAATTACATGCATGATCTTTACTAGTATTTGAGTATTGTGGCATATTTGTGGTATGTACTAAAATAATACATGCATGATCTTCCCAATGCACGGGATCGATCACAACAAATTTTATGCGTTGAATTTTGAGACCGAACCGGTATCTAGATTAGATACATCATCATTTTGCTTATATGACAGACTTAAGATACTAGTCAAGATGGAGCACTGATAGGCTATCAGCAAATTTAAATCAATTTCAAGATGGTCCTAGTGGTGTTTTTAGTTTGTTAATTAGCTGGACAAGATTCCTCCATTATGCTCTAGTATTCCAATACTGGATAAAAGTACATCAAGTTTGCTCGTAATATATATACATGGCAATGGCATATTGGTGGGCATTGGTCATGAGAGATGATCTCCCTCCAGCAACTGAAAAACCCCACTACAACTGTGGATCCATTGACTTGACAAGCCTTGTAGTTAAAAGAGCATTCAAGCATTTTCGTGTGATAGATGACACGAGTGCTGTGCTATACTACTAATCAGCTCATCTCCCTGTTGGTTTAGTTGGCGAGTGAAATCTAGATGTGACGAGATTTTTCTATATACACTCGTGTGCCTCTGTAAAGCTGGATATGATATGCGTCTCATAAAGGCGTCAGAGATAAGTTTATGCAGGTCTTTCATGTCTGCAATTAGCATCCTCCTTTTTGATGTCGATCTAGCTGCAGGCTGCAGCAGAAGCTTAATTAATTAACATGATGCGTCAACAATTAGTATAATTTATCAAGAAATAACAAATGCCCCTGCACATTACAGAATATGAATAGTACATTAAACTGCGCGCAAAAGCTCAGAGAGGATTGCAATTGGTACAATCAGGTTAGTCATTGTGATTGACTCAGAAGTACTAATATATATTTAATTCCCCAATGTTGATGGTTGATGTTGTCCTTGAAGTGAAGTCCTTATGCAAATAGGACAGGGACCTGTAGGTTAAGGTTATCTGATTGAAACCGTCAATTAAATTAAGAGGTCTTCGTCCCAAATGGTACTAGATCATGTGCAGGCATGCTTGGGTGACATTGTAGGACATGTATGTGCGTACTATCCAAGTGTCCGTGCGTTAAATTAAATAAATATAATATAGTTCTAAATTTGGAAAATCAATATGTATAAGTTAATTATTCATAACCATGAAGTTGCATACATAATTTGCATTAGATAAACAAGCCATATGCGAGATAATCTATTATTCATGAAAGATCCTTCAAGTACCATATACATGTATACACATATTTATCTACAAAAGATTCTACTAACTCATGAAATGGAGAGATACATGGGTGCCTTCAATTGTTGTTAGTTGCCGTTAATTATGATCAACTATCATTAGTTGTTACTAATTGCCGTTAATTGTCGTTAAACAGCATCAAACAAATCATCATTTGCCTCAGGGGCATTTCAGACATTTCCCAACTTAGAAGCTCAAGCCAACCCACCTAAAAGTTAGACTGTCAAACACCAAACGTTTTCAGCTCAACCGTTCGATCCTGCGACCATTCAAATTTGATCCAAGTTGTTTGTCGAGAAAAGATCTGACCATGCTAAACACCCCCTACGTATTACCTCATCTTAGGTCGAATTTTTTATTACTATTTAATCATTTTTCTAATTATATTTTAAAGTTAACCCCTCGCCAACTTTATTTCCAAATCCGACCCTTTTGGTCACGCCACCTCCCGTGGCGTGACCAAAATAAACCATCACGCCACGATGGCGGCGTATTAAAAGGTGCCACGCAAGCCCTCGGCCACGCCTTTGCGCCCGGCGTGGAGGGCTTGCGTGGCACTTGTCATGCCTTTTGTTTGGCGTGACAAAGCACGATTATCACGCTATTTATGATGGCGTGTGAGGGCTAATTCGATTTGTTTGTATTTCATTTAGATTTATAGATTTGGAGCCAACAAAGGGACTTCGTTTTGAAAGATCAAAAACAATTGAAGATACGGTGATACATAACGCCATGTACATGTAACATTTAACAATTCACAACTTGAAAATAGAGACTTCTCTACGTAACCAAATATAACACCATCCTTTTTAACTGAGAGTGAATAGATATATAGACATGTAATCTTTTTGTGCTTTGAAACCCTTTGACACTTTATAATATTTCTAGGGCGTGTCCCAGAAGTGATACATAATGCATCCTGGGAAAAATGAGTAATATGTGGATTGTGTGGTACAACATGAGGCACAATTATGCACATATGCTAAACGATACTGCGATGAAAGATGCGTAGACATCCTAGTGGAATGATAGGTGGTGCGTAGACATCCTACTGGAATCATAGATTTGTGGTCGTAGACCAAACCGTAAACTTCCGGAACTCGTTTTTGTCATGTTGTTGGATGCCTTACTACGTGAAGAATTGAATGCGAAAAGACGACGAGATTTAAAGTTACGAAGTAAAATAGACTTCATAACAAATCTTGGAATAATATGGCGCACAGGGTTTGGTTACATGCATAAGGAACAACATCATGCATGATGCAATAAACCGAAGTTCTCCTACGATACATATGCGCCTTTTTTGAATGGAAATAAATTAGACCTTCCGGGAACTAGTACGGAAAGGTGCCTCGCACTACTCTTAGACGTGGCTGGCCGTCGTTGTAGTGGTGCCTTTATATATGACTAGGGTTGGCGCGGCGATATGTGGGATCATAGGAACTTTCTATGTTGACGACCTCCTCGTTGCCTCTCAAGGCTTTGCATCATTGGCGGAGGTCATCATTTTGCTCTTTGAGATCTTCAATTTGCGTCTCCAAATCAAAGATTCGGTTCCACAATATATCCACGTGCATCGCAACATGTCATTCATGGGGAGGATCGATCCGGCGAGTAAAGTTGCATTTAGCCATCTGCTTTGTAAGGGCGGTTAGTATGGAGGATGTATTAGCAGTAAGTAACATGAACAAAACTATTTACCCTAGAGTATGGGCATCGGAAGAAACGTCGTCCGCCATCGAAAGGGCCATCTATGACCTGCACGATAGTGTCCTCCCCGTGTCCGCATTTCGGCCACTTAGGTTGAGCACGCTTGTTCGGCATCAACCGGTAGTTAGGGCCGATGTCCTCCCTCCTTTCTAGGTGAAGGTCTTGCTTCGGCGACCCCGGTTGGACTGGTCCCTGGGTGTCTGCCATGGTATGTTAATGTATGACGGAGAAGGTTCTTCTTCCTACGGTTTGAAGGATTGAGTGGTCCTTCCGGAGCGTGGGGCGTACATTTTATAGCCCGCGGGGGAAGGCCAAGACCTGACGAGGTAATGTGTTAGGTTGTAATGACAAGACTTGACAGTTTGTCGCTTTGGCGAAGATAAGACCAAGCAGGCGACTTTGCGTAGTGACAAGACCAAAAGAGATAGCCTTGCGCAGTGACAAGACCAGATGGGGCAGCTTTTGCGCAGTGACAAGACCACACGGTGCAGCTTTGCGCAGTGACAAGGCCAAAGGAGACAGCCTTGCGCAGTGACAAGACAAGATAGGACAGCTTTGCTTGTGATGATAATACGACCGCCTCGCCCGACTTTTGAGCGAAAAGACATGACTCTGCGAAGAAAGACGTAGAGTGTTATCACGTCGATCCGAAAACCTGGCGAGGGTCAGGGTTGTCCAGTCGATCTGTAATGAGTTGTAAGTAGAAAGGTAAGTGATATTCGTTAGAGAAAGGATGATTGATAAGCCTCCGTCATAGTGTTGTTTATACGTAATTTTTGTATAATTTTATTCGTTCGAGAGAAAGGATGATTGATAAGCATATCGGGACGAGGTATAACCTTGAGGATGTCGTCCAAGCAAACTTTATGCGCTAAAACACTGTTGTGTTTTAGAAGTGGGATAAAAGGCATCGATACTATTGGAGTCTCTCCTCGATGAAGTCGTCGAGCGATATCTGGCGTATATAGCGAGCGATCGATGAAGTACCTTTTGAAGCTTACACAGAATATTATTGAAGGGGTTGAGAACGCTCGTTGTGATGATGAAGATGCCCCAAAACATGGAGTCTCTCCTCGATGAAGTTGTCTGAACATATACACGTACATAGTAAGGCAGACGATGAAGTGCTTTATGAAGCTTATACAGAATATGATTGAAGGGGCTGAGAACGCTTGTTGTGATTATGAAGATGCCCTAAAACATGGAGCATTCGATGTCGGTGCGAATGGTTCTTTCTGGGATTCCACTAGAGGAGGCATACTTGTAATATAGGCTTACTTTGATGGCTTAGCGGAGACATGGAACCAGAACTACATTAGAGTCCGCGGACAGAAGCACGTTACATGTAGTCACATGGCATGATGGTTCGGCTAATTACTTTAGTCATCCTCGCTACTACTACAGTACACTGCGACACAAGCATCCGAACCATGTAAGTATACATGCCTTTAGGGGATAGAAAAAAATATGGCGGGTAGGACGGGGGACTACTACGGAATGACCTGTCGTACAATATAGATCATGCACGACAAACTGATAATTTGACAAAGAGTGTCCTATTTAACGACGTCGGCCGGTCTCGGTCGAAGGAGCCTTCCCCTTCCCCTTATCACCATACTCTCCACGTCGGGCTGGTGTGTCGAAGTCGTCCATGTCCTGCTATTCTATGATGTAAGTGCACCGTATAGTGAAAATCGTAAGAATGATGTAAATTCGTCATAATTCACGTCGTCGATACGGATTACAACCGGGTGACCAGATACGCTGTGGCGGCCGGGCTTAGCCATATGAGCCTTTCCCTTACCCTTGTCGCGGGACTGTCCACGTCGGGCTAGTATGTCAAAGTCGTCCATGTCCTGCGATTCCATGATGTAAGTGCACCGTACAGTGAAAATCGTTAGAAGGATGTAAATTCTACATAACTCACGTCGTCGTCTGATTACACGGGAGACGAGATATCTTTGTGGCGGTAGGGCTCGGCCGCATGAGCCTTTCCTTGCCCTTATCGCGGGAATGTCCATGTCATTTGGTATGTCAAAAGTCGTCCATGTCCGCAATTCCATGATGTAAGTGCAAGTATAGTGAAAATCGTTAGAAGGATGTAAATTCTTCATAACTCACGTCGTCGTCTGGATTACATGGGGCGACTAGATCTGTTGTGGTAAGACTCAACCAAGCATGAGCCTTTCCCTTGCCCTTGTCGCGGGACTGTTGAAGAATCTAGACCTGCCATTATATGTTAATGGAGTGTTTTGGTGATTAATGACAAATGCATTTGTGAGACTAATATGTTTATTGATATACTTATTGTTTAGTCTCAATTGGATATAAAGGTGATAATCATAAAGGCATGTATGTGATTAATGACAAATCAAATTCATTGGATAAACAAAAGGAAAATCCAAACAGGTATGCATTTATAATGACAAATCTATTTGTGAGACTAACTCTCTTCTTGTTATATCTCATGATTAATCTCGTTTAGATATAAAGAACAAAAGAGGTATGCATTCTACTTTGTATTCTTATACCCTGTTGCATTCCTCAGATCCAAAATATAGGTTGAACTTCACCAAAAGAATTAACCTAAATATGTGCATATGTTCTTACTACATATTCATGTATGCACACATATAGGGGAGTTCATTCTATATTTTGAGGTTTCATTAGTATTGATCCATATTCATGTTTCCACATATTTGGGATCTTTACTTTGAAACATATCATGTGAATATATTTAACTTGCATAGTTAATATATTCATATGAGTATATAAGACTTGTGTAGTCTAAGTATACTTATATGTGAGTATAACATAATTTGTGTAGTTCATGTGCACTCACATATCCTTGAATATATTTAACTTGTGTAGTTAATATATTCATGTGTGTATATGAGACGTGTGTGCTCATATATCCTTTGAGTATATATAACTTGTGTAGTTCGTATATACTCACATCAATTTCTATTCAATTATTTGCTATTGAAGTGATTATCATCAGTTACCAAAGAGGGAAAGATTGTGGTATCTTGTCCCACCATTATGAGTTAATGGTATGGCGTGGTAATTAATGATTATCATATTATAGAACTAACACTTTCCATGAGTTGGATGAATAGGTTGAGTTCTATAGTTGGAGACTTTAGAAGATCATCATGTGTTGATGATATTGAAGTCAAGAGCTTGAAGTAAAGGATGCATCATATGTTGATGTGTATCAAGTTCAAGAAGAGGAGATGATCATGAGTTGATCATCAAGTTAAAAGAAGACCCATCATGTGTTGATAAAATTCAAGTGAAGGATGCATCATGAGTTAATGCATATCAAATCATGACCCGGACTTGAAGCAAAGATGTGCGTCGTCAAGCTTGAAGTGGTTGCGCAAGGCAAAGGTATGACTAGCTAGGGCTAAGGATTTTTTTTCCTAGTCTTTTACCAGTCTTGGTGTTTGGTTGGAAGACCGAATTGCTAGTATAGGTTACCGTACTATTAAGAGGGTCTTTTACTAGTAGCTTGAGTTAGTCGGTGTTGATAGCTCATTGTGTTTGCTCTAGCTCATCTTAACATGTTGCCAATATTTGCGAATGTGTTTTGCAAATAGTTGTGGCTCGTGGATAATTCTTGTAGCATGTGACTTAAGTTTGCAAATTGTAATAGCCCAAAATTTCAAAATTCGAGAAAATTAAAACCTAATTATTTTTGTGGATTTTACGAAGTTTTAAAAGCTTTTTCTAATTATTTTAAAGCTAAAACAAAATTAATTGCAAAAACTATTACCAAGTTTAAGTTGAAATTATTTTATTTAAATCCAAAATGCCCTTGAGAATTTCTGTGAATTTTCTCATCATTTTGGATTTATTTTACTATTTTCTAAAACTTAATCGAATTATCTGAATTAAATCAATTGGAAAATCAATAGAAATTCACCAACAGTGTTTGGGCTGAATTGGCTCACCACCTTCGCGACGCACGCCAAGACGTGTGCCGTGCCCGGCTCTCCCGCGCCCCATTTCATCGACCGTCGGATTACAATCCGGCGGCTAACTTCTTCACAGACGATTGCCTGTGGCGAATCATTGGGTCTACTACTACTGCTTTATTTTTCGTTGTGTTTTGCTTTATTTGGTCTCAGGCCCTTTTGTAATAAACTCTGAATAATTATCAATAAAGTGCGTGATATATTTTGATTATCACTTTTGTTTGTTGTGTACACTAGAAATCCTGGACTAGTGTATGAACATAGAGAATTCGGGATCCTTCGCTCCCGGGTTCGACAAAAGTGGTATTAGAGCCATATCGACTGTAGGTCGTGGCCTTAGAAAATACTTTAAGGACTTATTTTCAAAAACTAAAAATATTTTGAGTCTATCCAAGAGTCTTCTCAACCCTTTTCTTTAAAAATGTTACTAACTCATCTCCTCCTCTAAAATTGTAGATGGCTGAAAAACCAACCCGGACTTCCCACGGAATTTTCGCAAGACATTGGGCTACGCTTCTTTGGAAGATGATGCAACACCTAGACTACAACGAAAGACCAACCTATCAAGGGTACCAGTATAAAGTGGGGAGCCAGTATCGCTGGAGAGTTGAAGTGATCCTCTACGCCAACCTCAACCCAAACACGGATTTCCACATCATCGACGCCCCGATAAGGCGCGGTACCTTCGCTGAAGGCATTCAAGACGCAGCCAGAGAAGCCACAAGACGCCTACGCTACACATATAACAACCGGTTCCACGGTTCCGAATTTCACTACCATCCAATGCACGTACCGACCCGGTTGGACATCACCTTTTGCCCAGCCGATAACGAGGACTCTCCTGAGCTTACGCACCAGGTGAACCTGGCCAAGGCGATGGACTATGTCTACGGGAACGCTCTAGATGACCTGCGTACCGCTCAAGACAACTTGCAAGATGCAGAAGAAAGGCTGAAAGCCGTGGAGGAAGAGCTAGCTCGCTACAAGGCAGGCGAGGGTAGCTCTAGTGAGCAGGATTATACCCCAATTACCCCCTAGCTGTTTTCCATAGTGTAATCGTAGATGCGAATTATGAGCTATCGTTACCCTTGTGATAGCCATAATCAAAGAATAGAATAAAATAATAAAAGAATTATTTTAGAAAATTTTGGCTCTTTGACTTGTGTTTGTTCTTGGGCTATTTAGAATTACCCCCTTTAGAGCTTTCTTTCTATCTCTCTCTCTTCTAAAAGTCCTTGGAAAATCCAGAAGATGGTGACCACCCATACCGGTAGTGGCAGTGCTCAAGGCCAAGGCAACGAGAATGCGGATTATCAGGAAAATTCCGTCCGACAACCACCACCTCCACCGACTGAAGAGCCTGATTGGCGCCAGATGATGGCCCACTAGACGCATATGATGGGTTTGCTGGCCCAGTCACTCAGCAGTGTTCAGAACATACAAGCCTTCCGTCATGCTCACACCCCCGCAGGGATGATGACATTGAAAAAGAAGGAATTCAACACTCTTCGCCAAGGCAACCGCTCGGTGAGCGAGTACCTGCATAAGTTCAACCAACTCGCTCGCTACGCCCCGTTAGACGTAGCCAGAGATGAAGACAGGTAGGAAAAGTTCATGGAAGGACTGAATGATGAGATATCTGTCCAACTGATTTTCCAAGACTTCACTGACTTCCAACAGTTGGTGGACAAAGCAATTCGCTAGGAAGGCAAACATATAGAGATGGAGAACCGCAAGCGGAGGATGGCTGCTCGGAAGTTTAATGCTGGAGGAGAACCCAAACCTCGCCTCGCCCAGCCTCAGCCCCCGCAGCGTGGAAGATTCCAGTCCTCTACACCCGAGCTCGGCCAAGTGCGTGCGCGCCAACACTTCCCGGTTTCGCAAAGAACTCAAGCGGGGGCGGCCCCAGCAGAAGAACCCGACTCCATCGGCGGTGACCTATTTCCTTTGCAGCGAGATGGACATTATGCCAATAGATATCCGAAGAAGAAAGTGTGCAGATGACACCGGCCAAAGGCACCTAGAGTTCCGACCCGGCACCCCAAAGCCGCGATCTAGTACGAAGGGATGTGTGAACCACGTCACTGTAAAGGAGGCTCAAGCAGCACCATATGTCGTTCTTGGTACGTTTCTCATTAATTCAGTACCCGCATCAGTCCTATTTGATTCCGGAGCATCGCATTCCTTTGTTTCCAATAAGTTTGTGGGAAAATATGGGTTACCTATCTCTCCTCTAGATAACCCTATGTTAATCCACTCCCCGGGCTCAGAAATAAGAACCAGTTCTCTATGCCCAAACCTTACCCTTGAAATATCCAGAGTATTTTTTCTAGCAGACTTGATAGTCTTGCATTCTCAAGGTCTAGATGTGATTCTTGGAATGGACTGGCTAGCCAAGAATCAGGGACAGATAGACTGTGCTAATAGGTCTATCACCCTCACCAATGAACAAGGAGAATCAGTAGAATTCAGACCCAAGTCTTCAACCGGAGGAAGTTCGCTCCTGACCAGCTTGAAGGAAATAAAACTAGAAGACATACCAGTTGTGCAAGAATACCCAGATGTTTTTCCTGAAGAATTACCCAGCATGCCACCGGATAGGGACGTAATGTTCCTAATTGACTTAGTCCTAGGGACTACCCCAATCTCAAAGCGACCCTACAGAATGTCGGCCAATGAGCTAGCAGAGCTGAAGAAACAAATTGAAGAACTAAGGAGCAAAGGTTATATCCGACCAAGTTCATCACCTTGGGGAGCACCCGTACTATTTGTCAAGAAGAAGGACAATAGTATGAGAATGTGTGTGGATTACAGATGGCTCAATGAGGTGACGATCAAGAATAAGTACCCGCTACCCAGGATTGATGATCTGTTCGATCAGTTGAAGGGAGCAAGCATCTTCTCGAAGATCGATCTACGATCCGGCTACCATCAACTGAAGATTAGGCCAAAAGATATTCCGAAGACTACCTTCACAACCAGATATGGGTTGTATGAATTTACAGTAATGTCATTCGGTTTGACAAACGCCCCTGTTTACTTCATGAATATGATGAACAAAGTGTTCATAGAATTCTTGGATAAGTTTGTGGTTGTTTTCATCGATGACATTCTCATCTATTCAAAGGACGAAGAAGAACACGAGAAGCACCTAAGAATAATTCTGGAGAAACTTAGAGAACACCAGCTTTATGCCAAATTCAGCAAGACCGAATTCTGGCTAAAGCAAGTGGCCTTCCTTGGTTATATCGTGTCAGCAAGAGGAGTTGCCGTAGATCGAGCCAAGGTTGAAGCCATTATGGATTGGAAGCAACCAAAGTCTGTCACAGAAGTAAGGAGTTTCCTCGGACTAGCCGTATATTACCGCATGTTTATTGAAGGATTTTCCAAGACTGCAAGACCCATGACACAACTTCTGAAGAAGGAGAAGAAGTTTGAATGGATAGATGCCTGCGAGAAGAGTTTCCAAGAACTGAAGAAGAGTTTAGTTTCTGCACCTGTGCTAGTATTGCCAGATATTCATAAAGACTTTGAAATCTTCTACGACGCGTCTCGGCAAGGTCTTGGATGTGTCCTGATGCAGGAAGGCAAAGTTGTGGCTTATGCATCCCGTCAGTTGAGGCCACACGAAGGAAATTACCCAACTCATGATCTCGAGTTAGCAGCAAGTGTGCATGCTTTGAAGATCTGGCGGTATTACCTCATTGGTAACCGCTGTGAGATTTTCACGGATCATAAGAGTCTGAAATACATCTTCACCCAGTCAGAACTCAACTCCCGACAAAGAAGATGGTTAGAGTTGATAAAGGATTACGACCTCGGAAGCCATTATCATCCGGGCAAAGCAAATGTGGTTGCAGATGCCCCGAGCAGAAAGGCGTATTGCAACACCATTTTGGTTCAGCAAAATCAGCCAGAATTGTACGAAGAACTGAAGCACCTAAACCTAGAGATTGTCAATCAAGGGTGTGTCAATACTTTGGAGGTGCAACCCACCCTTCAGAGTCAAATCAGGGAAAAGCGGTCAGAAGATGAAGACATCAAAGAAATCAAGAAGAATATGAGAAGAGGCAAAGCCCCAGGGTTCTCTGAAGATGAGCAAGGAACAGTGTGGTTTGGAAACCGCATCTGTGTGCTTGACCAACAAGAATTAAAACAGTCGATTCTGAAAGAAGCTCATGAATCGTCTTATTCCATCCATCCCGGAAGTACCAAAATGTACCAGGATCTGAAGGAGAAATATTGGTGGGTCAGCATGAAGCGAGAAATCGCCAAGTTTGTTGCTCGCTGTGATGTGTGTCAGCGAGTCAAGGCAGAACACCAAAAACCCACTGGCTTGTTGCAACCATTACCAATTCTCGAATGGAAGTGGGAGGAAGTTGGTATGGATTTCATCACCTGACTTCCTAGGACCCAATCAGGATGTGATTCCATCTGGGTGATAATTGACCCGTTAACTAAAGTGGCTCACTTTATTCGATCAAGACCACCTCTGAAGCGACCATTAAGCGGAATTGTATATGGCCAAGATTATGCATCTATACGGAGTACCCAAGAAGATCGTGTTCGATAGAGGCTCTCGGTTCACATCAAGATTGATGAGAGTGCGCGAAGCTTTGGGAACAAGACTCAACTCAAGATCGCTTATCACCCGCAGACAGATGGCGACTGAGCGTGTTAACCAAGTTCTTGAAGACATGCTTGAGCACGTGCCTTAGATTATGGAAAAAGCTGAGACAAGAATCTACCCTATCTGAAATTCTCGTACAACAATAGTTACCAAGCAGGTCTCTGAGATGTCTCCATTTGAAGCTTTGTATGGCGAAAATGCGAACTCCGCTCCTTTGGGATGAAGTAGGAGAGCATAAATTCTTTGGACGAGTTGATCAAAAGCTGAAAGCAAGGTTAAAGCAATAAGGAGCGTTTGAAAGTGGCTCAATCTCGACGAAGAGTTATGCCGATAACCGTCGAAGAATTAACCTTTGAAATAGGAGACTTTGTTTACCTCGAGTTACTCCGCTCAGGAGTAAGAAGGTTCGGACCAAAGGAAAACTTGCACCCAGTTTGTGGGACCTTACAAACTTTTGGCAAAAGGAGGTGAAGTAAACTTATCGATTAGAATCGCCAACCTCCTTGTCTGCGGTACACAATGTCTTTCATGTGTCCCAGCTAAAGAAGTGCCTTCCGTTTGGAGAGCATTGATTTCCAAGAAGACCTTATTTATGTAGAACGACCAATCAACATTCTAGGCGTCGCAGAGGCGTGTTACCAGGAGCAAAATCATCCGTTCATATAAAGTCAGGGAGCCACCATCCGTAAAGTGAAGCCACCAGGGAGCGAGAAGAAGATTTGAAAGCCGAGTATCCCCACCTTTTTGCTGACCAAGTCTGAATCTCGGGGCCGAGATTCCCTTTAAGGGGGGTAGGTTTGTAACAGTCCAAAATTTCAAAATTCAGAGAAAATTAAAATCTAATTATTTGTGTGGATTTTCTGAAGTTTTAAAAGCTTTTCCCTAATTATTTTAAAGCTAAAACAAAATTAATTACAAAAACAATTACCAAGTTTAAGTTGGAATTATTTTATTTAAATCCAAAATGCCCTTGAGAATTTCTGTGAATTTTCTAATCATTTTTGGATTTATTTTACTATTTTCTAAAACTTAATCGAATTATCTGAATTAAATCAATTGGAAAATCAATATAAATTCGCCAACAGTGTTTGGGCCGAATTCGGCTCAGGCCACCTCCGCACGCACGCGCACATGGCCCAGGTGGCCTAGCTCTCCCTCACCCCCCATTTCATCGCGACCGTCGGATTACAATCCGACGGCTAACGCTCCCCCAGACGATTGCCTGTGGCGAATCGTTAGGTCTACTACTACTGCTTTATTTTCTGCTGTGTTTTGCTTTATTTGGCCTCAGGCCCTTTTGTAATAAACTCTAAATAATTATCAATAAAGTGCGTGATATGTTTTGATTATCACTTTTGTTTGACTATGTACACTAGAAATCCTGGACTAGTGTATGAACATAGAGAATTCGGGATCCTTCGCTCCCGGGATCGACACAAATGTGTTTTTGCAAATGGTGTAAGTCCATATACCTTATTCCTGGTAGTGTGATTCTATAAGTTGGCAAATGTGTTTTGCAACTTATTGAGAATCTCACTTGAATCCTTGTTTGCACCGCGCGTCAATTTGGCAAATGTGTTTTGCAAATTGAGTTGAAGTGAAGTGCAATTTGTGGTGTGATTCTAAAAGTTGGCAAATGTGTTTTGCAACTTATTGAGAATCTCACGTGAACCCTTGTTTGCATTTCACACCTTTTGCAAATGTGTTTTGCAAGTTTGATTTGAAAAAGAAATGCAAAATTCTCAAGTTGATCTCGGTGCTTGGTCGGCCGGCGGTTTGTCTGTGATCGACCGGACTCATGTTAAATACCACGGTCAGTTTTTTCCAGTAGGTCACATTTCTGGTTTTCGGCCGAGCGGTCTGACCGGCGTTGTGAACGCAGATTGATCGAGCGAAGTGGCCGATCGGTCCGACCGACCATTGGTTGGCGGTCAGACCGGAGTTCCTCCAACGGTTATTTTTTAGACCATTGGAGGGGGTGCGGTCTGATTGGGCGTATAACGTCGGTCTGACCGGCCTCGGCTGATTTTCTGGAATCTTACTCCAACGGCTAGTTTTTGTGTGTGGACTATAAATACCCACCTTGGCCGTGTGAGGGGAGGTTGCGGATGCCCCTAGACATTCCATTGAGCAAAGAGCAAGCCTCTCATTCTCTTTTGTGCATGTGTTGCACTTAGTGAGGTTAGAGAGCAAACCCTAAATGCATGTGTTGCCTTAGGTAGTGTATTTCGTATCCATTTGAGCTTAGACACTTGATTGGTTTAAGTGAGCGTTGGAGACTTGTTACTCTTGGTGTTTGCCGACACCTAGACGGCGTGGAGGCGTCGTTGCGCTGGTCAGCTTCTCAAAGAAGGTTGTGAGAAGACCCAAGCGGTTTGTGAGTGGTGTGGTGCTCGTCATCTCCGGAGTGGAGGAAAGAGCAACCCTAGTGGAGCGAGGTGTTGGTTCGGTTTGGAACCGGTCCAAGTGGTTGGACTTACCTCGGAGGCAGGTGCTCAATTTGTGGAGCCAGTCCAATTAGTTTGGGCTTGCCTCAACGTGGATTAGGGGAGACCGGCAAGTCTCCAATCACCACGGGAAAACATCGTTGTGTCATTGTGGTTTGATTACTTGTGCTTTACATTGTGCAATTTACATTACTTGTATTTAAGTTGCTTTATTGTATGTGTATGATTGCTATCATTTATATAGTCTCATATTGTTGGTGCACTTAGTGGAACCTAGTTGATTTAGGCTTTAATTGTGCAAAACCGTATTTGTATTAGCTCTCGTATTAGAAATCTGTTTTAGCCAAAGAAGTTTTTAAAACGCCTATTCACCCCCCTCTAGTCGGTCTCCTTGATCTTACAGGTGGTATCGGAGCTTGGCCTCTCATTTGTTAGACTTAACCGTCTAGAGAGTAAAGGATGGCAACTAGAGATTTAGTGCACCTTGTGAAGCACCTAAATTTGATGGCACAAATTATGCTCATTGGAAAATCCGCATGTCCTGCTATTTTAACGCCATGGGCCTAAATATATGGCGGATTGTAGATGTTGGCTTTTCTCCTCCGTTAGATCAACTTGCTCCAACAAATGAGGAAGAGAAATGCTTACATCTCGATGCTCAAGCAATTAACGCCTTATTTAGTGCTTTGAGTGTAGATGTGTTTGATGCCATATGCGATCTTAAGAACGTTCATGAGATGTGGACCCATCTTCAAGAATATTATGAAAGGTCCACTTCCGGTAGTGATGATTGCATAGAAGAATGGACGTCGGAGAAGAATGCTCAACCTCTAGCTCAAGCGATGATGAATCCTCAACTCCATCAACATCGCCTCGGTGCTTTATGGCAAAAGGTAAAAAGAAGGTATATAATGATGATGATAATGATGAGCCTTCATATGATGAGTTGATTGATATGCTAGAAGAGCAAAATGTTTTTATGGGAAAGGAGGTTTCAAAATTCAAAGCTTTGAAGAAAGAATTTAACTTGCTTCAAAATAATTATGATGTTCTAAAGAATGAATATGAAACCCTCCTGGTTAAAAGTTATACTAGCTCTAAAGCGGATATAAGGATTACATGTGATCTATTAGATGATTTGCCTTGTTTTGTTCCTATATCATGCAATTCATCTAAAGTTAATATATCCACATCTTGCGATGATTTAATTGATATGCATTGTTGCTCAAATATAGATGCTTCTATTTCTTATATGTCTTGTGATACTAACCTTGTAGAAGAAAATAATGAGCTCAATGCCCAAGTCAAGAAATTGACAATTGACTTGGAAAGAAGCTACAAAGGGAAGGCCACTCTCGATGAAATATTGAGCAAGCAAATATGCTTGCAAGATAAGAGTGGTATTGGCTTTACTCCCAAGAAGAAGAAAGAGAATAGCAAGATGAGGCACAATGCAAGACACACGAAGAATATTAAGTGCCTTAATTGTCATGAGAAGGGTCACATTTCCTCCGTGTGCCCTAATAAGGAAAATGACAAGGGAGGACTTAGTTTCGTCACCAAGAAGAAAATGGAGAGTATCCCAAAGCAAAATGGAAGACAATTCAAAAATGTCAAGTGCTTTGGATGCAAGAAGAATGGTCACATTGCCTCGGTGTGCCCAAATCAAAAGGATGTCAAGTCAAGACATTCAAAGAAGAGGCAAGCCGGAATTGAGCAAGATAAGAAGATATCAAGGGGAAGCAAAAGCCCTACTTGCTACAATTGCTGGGAAAAAGGACTTTTTAGTAAGGAATGTCCCAAAGGTATCACTTCTAAGCCAATTATTTATAATAATTATTATTTACTTAGGAAGGATAAATATGGCAATGTGTTTGTTAGGAATGTTAGCTCACATAAAACTATTGTTAGGGCAGGTGTCTAAATCTATTGTGACTAACATTCAAGGACCCAGCCGAGTGTGGGTACCAAAAGGTGCTTAAATGTTAAATATGTACTTGGAGAAGCATTGGAGGTTTGGCTCACCCATAAAGAGGTGGATTCCATCATATGAAAATATGGAGCCAAGCTTGAGGAAGATCAATTCATATTATAAACCAATGCTATCTCGGTAACATGTATTTACATTGAAGTATCTAGCCCTTATGCCTTGTGTAGGTTGCATCCATGTAAAATCTTAAAAGGGTTGTTCTTGCTCTTGTGCTAAAACTTGTTTATTGAAATCTTGAGCAACATAGTTGAGGCACATTCAGGAGTGCTAAATCATAACCATGTATATCACATCTCTAAATGTGCCCAAAGAAATTAAGTACTAGTAATGTTTTTCAAAAATGAGCCTTTTAGCCAAAAGTCAAAAATTTCATAATTATCAGTATAAACTTTGAAAAACTAGTTGCAAAATGTATACAAATGATTTTCAAATTTTTTTCCAAAGGTTTTGGCTCAAGAAAAATCTATTTTAAGTGAAAATGAATTTCTAGCCAAAATTGTAGATCATAGTTTCTTGTTTTTGACCTAAACTAGATCTCTATGTAAAATCTATTCTAAAAGGAATTTGAAAATTGTCCCAAAAGGAAAAACCTAGAGTTGGCCATTCCAAACCTTTTTGGTATTCAAAAGTTTCTCAAAAGGCCAACTTAGAAAAGGTTATTCGATTTTGAAATTTATCCAAAATTTAAGTTTGACCTAAAAGGTCACTTTCTAGCACTTAAGTGAGTTTTGCCATTTAAGCCAAGATTATTCATATGAATAGGTCCATAATGGTATTAATGACTCATACATGCAATTGGTTGCTTGAAATACCCTTAATTGCTCATTTTGGATCTTTTGGAGAAAGTTCTTGAAAATGAGATTTCATTTGTGAAAATAAAAGATTAATTCATAAAAATTATTTAATACTTGGAGTTTGAAGGGCTATATTAGTTGGAAATGCTCCAAAGAAGGTTGGTTGATTGATTGTGTGAAAATTTGGAGCAATGTACAACAATTCAATCTATTCCCAAAAATCTTGTCTTTGGAATCTGTTGGCGATTTGGACTCAAGCGATCTGACCAAGCCATATTAGCGATCGACCGCCCTGCCTTCGATCGACCGCCATGCCCAGCGGTCTGACCGATTTCGCGTGAAATTGTCTTTAACTTCACCCGATGGGATATTTCCCTCATTTCCTCTCTCTCTCTTTGCTCTCGGCCGTCTCATCATCTCCGACCTGGATCTCCCTCTCCGGCCATCTTCTTGAGACTCCAAGGTGATCTTTGTATTCCCCTTCACCTCCTCTTTTCATCCCTCCAAATGGTTTGCATTTTGATTGTCTCATTCTATCAAATCTTGAAACCCTAGGTGAGGGAGTATTTGTCAAAATCCAACAAGTTTGATCCCAAATTGCGTCAAGGCTTCATCTCCTCGGTTTCTCCATCTCATTATCTTGGTAATCCCTAACTCCTTACTTGCAAATCTATCCACATTGTAATCTTTCCCAATTTCTAAGGTTTATCTTGAATGTGCCCTAACCCTATCAAAATTGGTGAAAATCTTTGTAATGCAAGTGGATTAGGAATGTAAGAATATGTATTCACTATGCCATTGCCCTACATTGCAATTTTTGGGCTTTCTCCTAAAATCAGATTGCTTCTATGTCAATGGCGGTTTGACCACCCGTGATAGAGAAATGAGAGATGGCAAAGTTGAATGCTTTGTTAATTCATTCCACGATATTTTCTTTGACACTTCGTGTAATCCATTTCAGCGACCATGCCGCGCAAGATAACCGCTGGTCGACCGTCCCATCCTCCTCCGCCTGTTGAAGACTTTCCTGAGGAAGCGGATGAGCAAATGCATGATGCAGAAGTGGAAGGGACAGCTAGTGGCAACGGTAGTAGTGATGACAGCGATGAGAACTTTGAAGGGTCAGATGATGAGGATGAGTAGGTTGCTCCAAATCCAACCCCTTTCATTGGATTAGATGTGTCCAAGATTAAAAGTGAAAGGTATACTGCTTTACGACACATCAACCAGTTTAGATTCCCAAGAGATGCCACCATGGGGATGTTTCACACTATGTTTCAGCAAAATATCTATCATATTATCTATGCCCAGAAGAAATTTGCTAATCATAGATTTGTGAAGTGGAGTTATCTAGGGCAGATTCCAGTCTACAATGGTTTGTTTCATCTATTTAGAAGAGTAGGCTTAGATTCTTTGGTCTCTCTGAGTTGCAACTTTCATGCCAAGGTCATTAGGCAATTATATGCAACAGTCTATGCATCACCTGAGCATGATCATCTTGTTTGGATGTCGGGACATGAAAAGTTTGAAGCCTCCAAGAATGATTTCATGCTAGCTTTAAATTTAAAAGAGTCAGATGGGATAAATATACATGTTCAAGAATGCTTAGCTCTCACTTAGGTAGATGAATACTATGATCAGAATCATCCTTATACTGTCGGGAAGGTAACTGGACTGCTCCCTCTTCCCAGTATTGTTAACAGGATCATGAGAGCTACTTTCTTCCCTAGGAGTAGGAACAATGATGAGATTCATGGAAGAGCTTGGAATGTGGTCAAGTGCATTATGGAAGGCACTAAATTTGATGTCATTGATCTTATTATCAGGGAGATTTCTACTTCCAAGGGAGATAAGAACAAGACTATCTATTTTGCTCCCTACATTATGAAGCTTATTAAGAGAATGACTACATTTGACCTTCCTCTTGATATGGAGCATAAGGAGTATAGACCTAGAGATCCTCCACCTCAGACTCCTCCTCCACCTCAGGTGTCCCCTCCAGCTCCTCTTCAGTCTCAGGGACAGGGATCATCCTCCCAGAGTCATCCAGTGCAGGCTCCTCAGGATCAGGATGCAGTCCTAGCAGCCCTTGCTCGTCTGCAGTCCAATGTAGACACCTTGCGTGTAGAGAACATTCAGAGGCATGAAGAGACTATGACTATGATTGAGGATCTGAATGTGAGAGTGACTCGCATGGATGAGAGACTCATTGAGTATCAGCAGCAGCATTTGCCAGTTGCCTATCAGAGGTTCAGTCGTGGTCAGCGCCCTCCATCCTTCACTCAGCGGGGAGATCATCCATCATCTTCGTCAGGTGCTCCTCCCACCTAGATGCTTACTTCTCATATTTAGGTCGATAGACTTTGTTTTGTATGGATAAGCTTATGTATCACTCTTGTAATATCTTATGTAAGCTTATAAACCTTGGATGTTTTACTGCTTTAAGTCTCTTTTGGATGATGAATTGATTAATGCCTTGCTATTTGTTATGCAATTTTTTGTTTATCATCCAAGACTTGTGCATGTTAAATGATTGAATGATTATGTTATGGATTATGCTTCATTGATTATCTATGTCCATAATGTGTTTGTATCCTATTGTTGTTGCATGATGTTCATATATTGATTATCTATTGTCATGCTCCTTGGACCAATTATTTAGAGGAAACTTTGCCAAAATTTCCTAAAAATCCTCTTATATGCAATGGGTGTCATCTCTCATCCTTGTGCATGTATTTAGGGGGAGTTTCTTCTCAATGGTTCTTATTTGAATGTGTTTCAAATCAATTCTCTTCTTCCTAAACTCCTAGTTGGCCTGTATTCAACTTGCTTTACTCTTTTAGGCCATTAAAGAAAAGTTTGTGCCATTAGTTCTTGATCAAAAATGATTTATATTCAAGACTGTTCTTTGGTCAATAATGATCGACCGGTAGGCACCTGATGCGGTAGCCATTATAATGGCGATCCAACCGCCAGGAAGCGATCGACCTTTGTGTGAGAGAATTGGCACAAAGAAAATTGTATTTTGTTCAAAATAAAATGAGTTCTTTTGCCAAGCTATTTATTCTGCTCTATCTGTTTTTTGGCTTGAATTTGTTTTGGCTTTTTGGTGCTTAATGCCAAATGGGGAGAATATTTATATGATCAATATATTTGGATTCTTTCTTGTGCTTTCACCTTTAAGGCATATATTGCCAAAGGGAGATTTGGACTCTCTCGAGTTTTGTTGTTATCACCGTTTCATGCATAATACCTAAAGAAGATAATTAAAATTGCTTAGTATCATGCATAATTGTAGTTCAATAGTTTAAATTCCTATCTTATGTTGATTATTATCCAAATATTGTTATTGATAAAGGATTTGTCATCAATCACCAAAAAGGGGGAGATTGAAGAATCTAGACCAGCCATTATATGTTAATGGAGTGTTTTGGTGATTAATGACAAATGCATTTGTGAGACTAACATGTTTATTGATATACTATTGTTTAGTCTCAATTGGATATAAAGGTGATAATCATGAAGGCATGTATGTGATTAATGATAAATCAAATTCATTGGATAAACAAAAGGAAAATCCAAACAGCTATGCATTTATAATGACAAATCTATTTGTGAGACTAACTCTCTTATTGTTATATCTCATTATTAGTCTCGTTTGGATGTAAAGAACAAAAGAGGTATGCATTCTACTTTGTATTCTTATACCCTGTTGCATTCCTCAAATCCAAAATATAGGTGGAACTTCACCAAAAGAATTAACCTAAATATGTGCATATGTTCTTACTACATATTCATGTATGCACACATATAGGGGGAGTTCATTCTATATTTTGAGGTTTCATTAGTATTGATCCATATTCATGTTTCCACATATTTGGGATCTTTACTTTGAAACATATCCTGTGAATATATTTAACTTGCATAGTTAATATATTCATATGAGTATATAAGACTTGTGTAGTCTAAGTATACTTATATGTGTGTATAACATAACTTGTGTAGTTCATGTGCACTCACATATCCTTGAATATATTCAACTTGTGTAGTTAATATATTCATGTGTGTATATGAGACGTGTGTGCTCATATATCCTTTGAGTATATATAACTTGTGTAGTTATTATATACTTACATCAATTTCTATTCAATTATTTGCTATTAAAGTGATTATCATCAGTTACCAAAGAGGGAAAGATTGTGGTATCTTGTCCCACCATTATGAGTTAATGGTATGACGTGGTAATTAATGATTATCATATTATAGAACTAACACTTTCCATGAGTTGGATGAATAGGTTGAGTTCTATAGTTGGAGACTTTAGAAGATCATCATGTGTTGATGATATTGAAGTCAAGAGCTTGAAGTAAAGGATGCATCATATGTTGATGTGTATCAAGTTCAAGAAGAGAAGATGATCATGAGTTGATCATCAAGTTAAAAGAAGACCCATCATGTGTTGATAAAAGTCAAGTGAAGGATGCATCATGAGTTGATGCATATCAAATCATGACCTGGACTTGAAGCAAAGATGTGCGTCGTCAAGCTTCAAGTGGTTGCGCAAGACAAAGGTATGACTAGCTAGGGCTAAGGATTTGTTCCTAGTCTTTTACTGGTCTTGGTGTTTGGTTGGAAGACCGGATTGCTAGTATAGGTTGTCGTACTATTAAGAGGGGTCTTTTACTAGTAGCTTGAGTTAGTCAGGTGTTGATAGCTCATTGTGTTTGCTCTAGCTCATCTTAACATGTTGCCAATATTTGCGAATGTGTTTTGCAAATAGTTGTGGCTCGTGGATAATTCTTGTAGCATGTGACTTAAGTTTGCAAATGTGTTTTACAAATGGTGTAAGTCCATGTACCTTATTCCTTGTAGTTTGATTCTATAAGTTGGCAAATGTATTTTGCAACTTATTGAGAATCTCACTTGAATCCTTGTTTGCACCGCGCGTCAATTTGGCAAATGTGTTTTGCAAATTGAGTTGAAGTGAAGTGCAATTTGTGGTGTGATTCTAAAAGTTGGCAAATGTGTTTTGCAACTTGTTGAGAATCTCACGTGAACCCTTGTTTGCATTTCATATCTTTTGCAAATGTGTTTTGCAAGTTTGATTTGAAAAAGAAATGCAAAATTCTCAAGTTGATCTCTGGTGCGGTCTGACCGGCGGTTTGTGCGCGATCTGACCGGACTCGCGGTTAAATACCGTAGTCGACTTTTCGAGAGGTGACATTTACGGTTTTCGCCGAAGCGGTTCGACCGAAGCGTTGTGAACGCGTCTGGCCGAAGCTTCTTGGATCGACCGACCATTGGTTGGCAGTCAGACCGGAGTTCCTCCAATGGCTATTTTTCTAACCGTTGGAGGGGGTGCGGTCTGACCGGGCGTATAACGTCGGTCTGACCGGCCTCGGCTGATTTTTCTGGAATCTTACCCCAACGGCTAGTTTTTGTGTGTGGGCTATAAATACCCACCTTGGCCATGTGAGGGGAGGTTGCTGATGCCCCTAGACATTCCATTGAGTAAAGAGCAAGCCTCTCTTTCTCTTTTGTGCATGTGTTGCACTTAGTGAGGTTAGAGAGCAAACTCTAAGTGCATGTGTTGTCTTAGGTAGTGGATTTCGTATCCATTTGAGCTTAGACACTTGATTGGTTCAAGTGAGCGTTGGAGACTTGTTACTCTTGGTGTTTGCCGACACCTAGACGGCGTGGGGGCATCGTTGCGTCGATAAGCTTCTCAAAGAAGGTTGTGAGAAGACCCGGGTGGTTTGTGAGTGGTGTGGTGCTCGCCATCTCCGGAGTCGAGGAAAGAGCAACCCTAGTGGAGCGAGGTGTTGGTTCGGTTTGGAACCGGTCCAAGTGGTTGGACTTACCTCGGAGGCGGGTGCTCAATTTGTGGAGCCGGTCCAATTAGTTTGGGCTTGCCTCAACGTGGATTAGGGGAGACCGGCAAGTCTCCGATCACCACGGGAAAACATCGTTGTGTCATTGTAGTTTGATTACTTGTGCTTTACATTGTGCAATTTACATTACTTGTATTTAAGTTGCTTTATTTTATGTGTATGATTGCTATCATTTATATAGTCTCATATTGTTGGTGCACTTAGTTGAACCTAGTTGATTTAGGCTTTAATTGTGCAAAGCCGTATTTGTATTAGCTCTCGCATTAGAAATCGGTTTTAGCCAAAGAAGTTTTTAAACGCCTATTCACCCCTCTAGTCGGCCTCCTCGATCTTACAACTATCCACGTCGGCCGGTATGTAAAGTTGTCCATGTGCAGGGCGAGTTCAGGCTCCTTTGGTGCCTCTGAGCAGTGCAATGCGTAAGGTTTCCACCGCCACGAAGTTCTCGCCCGCACCGAGTAGTTCAAAGATGTATTCTCTTTGGATGAATGCCTGTCGTACATCTCCGGGCCGTCGATCCATGGAAGAAGTGGCAACAAGCATCTCGGGCTGCCATTACGTGGGGATGAAGTTAAAAATTAAAGGAATTCAACGTTAGGAGAAGAAAATCGTCTGGCGAAAGAAACACTTACGAGGTGGTGCCCCGACGTGTAATGCGCCTGCGGCGGCGGTGTGCGGGTGTGTGGACCAAATGATCTCTGCCGGTTTGCCCCACACACACTGCGGGATCGGAAAACGTGGTGGTACTAGAGCATCTTTCATTGAAAAATTTGGGTATTGTAGATGTTCCCTCTTCTATGCAAGCCACTTGCGCTTCTGCAGCATCCTCGCGTAGAAGTTTGCCGAAGAGTCCATAGCTGGGTATCTATTGTGTAGAGTTGTGTAGTGTTGGGTTTGGTTCAACCCCCTTTTATAAGCCCCATGGTTGGCATGGTGCGGTTAATTTCATGCGGAGTCCTATCTTATCAGACTGAAAAGTCTAACCATAAATCTAAACCCTAAGCTAGCCCGTGTGGTCTTATCACTGCGCAAAGCTGGTCCGTGTGGTCTTGTCACTGCGCAAAGCTGCCTCGTGTGGTCTTGTCACTACACAAGGCTATCTCCTTTGGTCTTATCACTGCGCAAAGCTGCCCTATGTGCTCTTGTCACTCCGCAGCGTCTCCTTTGGTCTTATCATCGTGCAAAGGCGCCCGTGTGGTCTTGTCATCGCTGCGCAAAGTCATTTCCTTTGGTTTTATCACTGCGCAAAGCTGTCATTGCAGTTGCCTTTTATCAAGTTGACATATTGCATCGATGTGTCTCGTGCTTTAAGTTATATGCATTGAACAAACTTGAAAGTTAGATGAGGCCACAGTTATTGTAATTGTCTGCTCACTCGAAAGTTAGATGAGGCCGAAGACATCTAAGACCCGAAAAACCCTAAAACCTAAACTTAGACCTAAACCTAAAGCCTAGTAGCCTAAACCCTAACGTAAACCTAAAACTCTAAATCGTAAACCTAAACCTAACCCTAACCCTGAACCTAAACCTAAAAAACCCTAACCCTAACCTTAACCCTGAAACCTAAACCCTAAAAACTTACTGCCACGCCACTTTCCCCGGCGTGATAGGCTTGTGTTGCCACGCCACCATTCACGGCGTGGCAAAAACGTGCTGCCACGCCACAATACTTGATGTTCCAGAGGCATTGCCAAAAAGGGCCATCGTTGCCGGGGCTAAGTCCTGTCACGCCATTTACCCAGGTGTGACAGGACTGCCTTGTCATGCCAGCATTCACGGCGTGGCAAAAACATGCTGCCACACCACAATGCTTGATGTTTCAGAGGCATTGCCAAAAAGGGCCATCGCTGCCAGGGCTAAGTCCTGTCACGCCATTTACCCGGGCGTGATAGGACTGCCTTGTCACGCCAGCATTCACGGCGTGGGAAAAACGCGCTGCCACGCCACAATCCAACATGTTCCAGAGGCGATGTGAAGAAGGGCATAGCTACCGGGGCTAAGTCCTATCACGCCCATTACACTGGCATGGTAGGCCTGCATTGTCACGCTAGTACTGACGGTGTGACAGTATCACTCATCTGAGTCAGCCACATTGGCCTCATGCATTGAATCAACACAGTCTGATTTCATTCAAACAACAATAAGAATCAACCATCAGGCATTGAGAATCATTACAATTTTCAAACAACAATAAAAAGCAACCATCGTTCATCTCATTTCATTCAACATTCAAAATGACCATAGAAAGTTCCATTCGATATGAACTGTACAAAATACAAGCACACATTTATTCATCCCATCACTTGCGCTTTCGGCGCGCACCCGACCCCGGCGTGAACCTCGCTACTGGGTGTTGGCCTCGCGTGCCCTCGACGACGTTGACGGAACTAATGTCCGCGCGATCACGCCATTTATGGCAGCGTGGTGGGGTGTCCTACGTCGGCTGCGTGGGGGGCGGTGCACCAACCAGGTCCGCGAGGAACATCTCGTCGGGAATCCTAGCAGCGACGTCCTCGCCGACCTCCTCCTTGTCCTCCTCGGCCTCGTCTGCGCCACCCTCCTCTTCGTCCTCACCGGCCTCGTCCTCGTCCTCGCCGGCCTCCTCGGCCTTGTCTGCTTCATCTGCGCCACTCCGAGCCAGGCCAGGTTGCACGACCTCTCCCGCTACCACCACACAACTCATCCTTGCGGCCAGTCGCCGGCATTGGCGGCGAACCAACTACAAGGTTAAAGAACAAAAAGGTAGTGAAGTTTAATGCAACAAAATAAATAACAAGGGATAACATGTTAATTTAACGTAGTGTGTGTTACCTCAGTGAAGTCTCGGAAGCATTGGAAACTCCCCTCCGAATCCTCCTGTATTATGAGAACCTTGCCGACCTCGTTGCTTATGCGGGCGAGCTGATTTCTCTGCGAACGGGTCAACACATTACATTAGCTTACGCATGGTGACATTGCTAATTAGTGGTGTGATAAAATGTACTCACGTAGTAAGCGTTGATAGGGGCCCTCTCTAGCTGAGTGCCCGTCCGTGTGAACTCGTCGTAGTCATCCACGATGTCCTCCTCCTCCTCGTCACCCTCATCTATATCCGCATCGATCATCGCCGGTCGAAGTTGGAGACACGCGACGCCGTGTGGCCACTGTAGGTATCTAACGAAGTTATGCCTCTGATGGATCTGGGGCATGTTCCTGGACTGATTTGTTTGGTCCAGCCACTCCAACACGTGAGGCTCGGTGATGGCGGACCCGGTCGGTTGTGCGGTACCTCGCCTTCGGTTCATCTGCGGCGGCGACAATCTAACGACTTAGCTAAAAGCGCCTGAAGCGCACATACACGGCGATGAGGACTTACCCATGAAGGTTTATGTCTATCGAGAACATCATTTGGTGGACATGCGAAACTTCCCAAATCGTCTCATCACCCGATGGGGCAAATGGTACTCCACCGCATGGAAGTAGATTAGCGGCAAGAGGGTCAACCACTAAAGCTTCATCGCCGCACATCGGGCTTAGCTCAATTTGGAGGACCTCGTCGGCGGACGTATGGCGACCACGTGACCTCTGACAAGTACATTTAGCTCAATAGGTGAATCTGACCAAGTAAAATAACTTATGAAACGAAACACAGTCTGCGTGATGACGTCGAGCTTCGTTTGTATCTGAGGTACCGCGACCTCGACGCCAATGGGTGCCATGATGGAGCTCAGGTAGGTTCTTGTGGGTGCGAGGCCTCATCTTCAATGGGCCATGGCCATGCTCGCATGGAGATATATATCGGTCGTATTTCTTATGGAGCGAGATATGAGTGATTAATTAAAAAATCCGCACACGCAAGGTAGCACGAGTGGGTTGACCCACGAGGAAACGCTCCCACATCCAAATCTACAGGAGGTATGCGCAACCACCCAAGTTGCCCTCCGCACTCCTGATCGGGCGCGTTGCCACAGATGCGCATGCAGAACGCCCGATGTAGCGAACCCCAGCTATAGGTCCTGCCGTCGTGAAATCTGCCAAAATTGGCAAGTAAATCCGAGAGACAGCGTTGCCGGTACCGTCCGGGAAGAGAAACGAGCCGAGAAGATGCCAAATCCATGCCCGTGCGAAGCGCTGCACTGTGGCGTCATCTGTGTTCGGCGGGCACACGTTGAAGTGCGCGCGCAGCCATGACGCAAGCACCACAGATGGCCGGTTGTCCCTCGAGTCCGCAGGGGGTCCTCCGGTCGCACTCCGAGCAACTCTCCCACCCGGTCTCACCAGCCCGCGCTATTGATGTCCCCAGTTACAGGCAGACCCTCTACGGGGAGGTCCAGAATCATACTAACGTCCTGAAGCGTGATAGTCATCTCGTCTGGCGGTAGGTGAAAAGTGTGGGTCTCCGGGTGCCACCGGTCCACCAGTGCGGTGAGCGCAGAATCATCCATACAAGGGAGCCCGTTGATGACTATCCGCGCCAAAGCAAGGAGACCTGCTGAGCGGACGTGTGACGCGTACCGCTCATCCCAATCTAGGGGGGTGTGGGTCCGAGGGCGAAGGGGCTGGAGTACCTGCAAGAGAGATATGTAAATAAATAAGTGAAACAACAAGCATGATGGAGTAGAAGAGTAGCATATCTCACCTGACCACCGTGGGCTATGCGGCGAGCGTGGTGGTCGTTCTTGTACTTCGAGAGGAGCAACGCGTATTGCGCGTGCTGCGGCATCTTGCATTACAGGATATGATTTTTGTAAGATCACGTGAGGTACAAAACAATGTACAGAATGCAAATGAGTGAACTATATCAGTACGTACACATGACGTTGAAAACAATATGTGAAATGCAAATGCAAGTACTATACACGTAAAGAACAACCATATTTACAGAACAACAACATTGGATACCTCAAGCAGATGGGGTGACACGTGAGCGCCACCGCCTGACCCTGCGTGGCTGTGAATCCCTACTGATGTGCTTTGCCCTTGTGTGTCCATGCTCGTGGCACTCCGAGCACCTGTTGGTGCTGTCGGCGTCGTTGAAGTCCCCTAGAGAGTACATGTCCTTACCGCCTTGCTGTGAGAGGTCCATGTCATTACGAAGCATCTTCCTCTTCCTTCGATCGCGTCGCTTGTACATCATTGTTACGTTAGGAATGTATTCCTCCCTCACGTACGGTGGCCAATGCAAGGGATCTAGATAAGGCTCGAATCGCTTCTCCCAAGTCCGCATCGTGGCTTGCTTCGAGAATTCTGACGCAACGAAGGTAAGGTGACTTACACCGCGCACGCGACAAGTGGTGATGACGTGAGAGCATGGGACATGCAGCAACATCGGTACCATGCAAGTACAGTCTCCCTTAGTCAGGTTCACTCTATGGTTTCGACCACCGTAACGTTCGCCCCTATCGATGTGCCCTACTGTCTTGACAACAGATATATGCTTAATGGGATCGTATTCCTCGCCTCTGATTGCATGACTCGGCCTCTGCGATAGCAAGGTGCTTTAGCAATAGCCGCACTGCCTTCATCGGCGTTGAATGCATCCTTGCTCGGGTCCACCGATCCACAAAGTACGAGTTGGTCTTTCGAAACGAGTACTCCAAGATAGCAGATATTGGCATCGCACAGATGCCCTTAATAACGTTGTTGAACACCTCCGAGATGTTCGTTGTCATCATTCCATACCGATAGCCATCTTTATCATATGCCTGTGCCCACTTCTCCTTCTGCTGCAAGACCTCGTCCAACCACGACTTACCCCGTTCGTTGGTCAGTCCCCTTAGCTCCGTCAACTTGACCTAGAATTCCCTCTTCTCCAAGTATCTGCACAACAACTTGAACTTTTTGGTGAGATCTTTCCTGTTGCATTGCTTAAAGAAATTAGCCGCTTAATGACGCATGCACCACCTATGCAGCACATCCGGGTGTCCGTCAAGTCTGCTCTTCACAGCGTTCAAAATGCCACGGTGCCTGTCCGAGACGATGCAAATCTGTCGTCCAGGCCCAACGAGGCATAGACGAACTATATCCAGGAACCATTCCCAGCTTGCATTGTTCTCACCCTCGTCAATGCAAATGCTAATGGAATCAACTGGTCCTCCGCATCAATACCCACGGCGAGCATCAAGGCACCATAGTACTTCCCCGTCAAGAATGTAGCATCAACAGATAAGACAGGCCTGCAATATTTGAAGGCCTCTATGCATTGCCCAAA
This sequence comes from Phyllostachys edulis, assembly GCA_036346405.1. NCBI lineage: Eukaryota > Viridiplantae > Streptophyta > Magnoliopsida > Poales > Poaceae > Phyllostachys > Phyllostachys edulis. Next base: position 7,288,136 of record CM070566.1, read on the forward strand.
GGACCAATACACCTTCCCAAGGACATGTTTCATAACCCCTCCATCGAGTTCCATACGGTTGTCGTGCCAAGGGTAAAACACCATGCCCTGATTCTTGGCCTGCATAGCGGTTAAGATTCGAGGAAGCAAACTGTAAGCCTCCTTCCAATCACCCCACAATAACTGCATCGCTCTTTGCTTTGCCCTCCATGCCTTCCCGTACTTCACGCGATACTTAATGAACCCGTAAATAACCTCGATGAGGGTGGCAACGGAGTACACATCAGGATCGACAGACACAACCGCCATAATACGCCTAGCAATGAAATTTGTGGTCGCCTCGAGGTGCTCCCCAAACACTTGTGCGGTCCCACAAGTGTGAGACTACTTCACATTCGCTATTTTCCATTGGTTGTCCCTTATTTTGCGGCCCCGTACCTTCCATCCGCACCCCCTTTCGCACCTCACGGTGTACCTTTTGTTCACATCGGAGTGTTGCACTATGAACGGACGATGGTGCTGCACTGAGTATTCTTGCAGCCGAACCTTCATGTCCTCCATGGTTGGAAACAACAAGTTCTTCCGTATTATATCATTCTCCGGGTCCGCAATGCCATCCCTACTCCTCAACCCATTAGCACAAACCGCCTTATCAACCATACTGGCATCATCGAAAGAATGCACCGACGGGACCTCACCCATTATACCGCGAATAACCCTACCTTCCTCTGAGGAGAAAAGAGGTGTGGGAGCCTCATCTTCGGTCGAGCTCCATCCTTCGTCAGACTCCACTTCACGGGTTGTTCCATCGCGAAACAACTCCTCCTCAAGTTCGTTGTTTATTCTGGCCGTTGAAATCGATCCACGGGTCAATAACACGTTGCGGGGAAGATACAAACAGATCCACCGACAGGGGGCCATGGTTGGTGCGACTCATGCCAACGAACTCTTCGGAAGGTCACTCCTCCATTGTGGGGGAGGGGGGCTCGTGAATGATGGGCAGCGGGGTCTTGTTCCCCCCGTGTTGCCATTCACCACATCCAAATTGTCTGGCAAATCCTCAACAACGATTGTCCTTTCCACCGCCACCTCCAACACTCGGACCTGAGATGCGAGCACAATTTCCTTGTACATATCCCAATCATCGGCGGACAGGATTGACACCAAAAAGGCATGCACCTTAGAACCCAGCCCTGCGTCATGTCGTCCTTGCATTCCGACAACGACCCGGGCTCATCCCATCCAAATACCGACTTAATCCTAGTCACAAGAGTTTTAAAGTCCGGTGATTCGCGAAACAAAAGGATGGTCGCTTCCATGCCACCAAAGTCAACATAACTTCCAGTTTGGCTAATGGCCCCACCAGTAAATACACGTACAACTTTGTCCATCTACATCCAACAAAATATTGCAAAGTCAGTATTGCATGCCATATGAACGAAATACCGCAAGTACGACATAATACTACTGTTTCTCTTCACTCTCTTTGGGCCTCTCTTACTTAGTTTTTATATTCTTGGTTATTGGCTATTACCCATTATCTTGGATCTTTATTGTAGAATGTTTAACTACGACTTCACAGTTTTGGTTCATGCATGTAGAATCAAGTTCTAGGATTTATTTCCTTTTTGAAAATCCATTGCATGGAGTAACAGCTTACACTATCTAGATATTTTAGAGAATAAGAGTAAGACAATGGGTAGACATTTGTAGGAGAGACATATTCTCGGCAATCTGTGCTATCACTGAAAGAAAATTATTATGATTTTTCCTACTTAATTTTCACATTGACCAATCATAGTTACATTATGGTCTATTTGGTGGGGCTTAACTAGAAGCCTATAATATGGGATTATGGGCACCTTAGAGGATATAGGAGGAACTTAAGCGTCTAAATAAAAATGTGGCTTCATGTTGTTGAGAAGCTATGACAATAGATAATAATACTTCTTGATAACAATTCATCAATCATTTCAAGAACGCATTCACCACACAAGTATTCAATACATGAATATGCATCAGAGACATCAATGGCGTCGGGGCATCCACCACTCAATATCACAGAATCATTATAATCGCAGCCTTGCAGTGAGACTAATCTAAGAGAACTTGGTTAGACTCAATGACTAGCTCGTACCTACACACAATGACACAAGTAACTGAAACAAGCTGGCCTTCAACTCCTACGACAAATAATTACATAAAGCAATACTATCTTCTAGACAATTCAATATTCAATATTCTTATGAAAGACTATATACGACTATACATTATAACAAATGGCTTATTCAAACACAAGTATTCAATACAAGAATGCATTCACCACACAAGCAATTCGGGAAGGCGGTGAAATTATCAATGATAGACTCATCAATGAATATAATCATACAATCTGAATCATCCTTTGTTGCAACAATCGGCGAGGCTTGATCACAATTGCAACAAATAAAAGACATGCACCTTCAAAAGGTAGGGACTCATGAGGAGGCACGGAGGAGGAACGTCGGGGCCAGAGGAGGCGAGGCACTGTCGGGCCACGTGGAGGAGAGCGACTGGTGTTGGGCGAGGGCGAGGGAGGAGGCCGTCGAGGAGGATGCAACGCCATGGGGAGGTGGCCGTGGAGGAGGCGGTCGGCGGAGGAGGAGCGGTGTCGAGGGACCTGTGGAGAGGAGGGCGAGGGAGGAGGAAGGCGGTGGGAGGAACGTGGCGGGGAGGGCGTGGCGGTGATGCGGCGAGACGAAGCGCAGCGGCGAGTGGGAGGTCGTGAGACGCAAAGAGGTAGAGAGGCGGCGGGATGAAGATGATAAAATGGGCTGCGCCGCTACTTTTAAGTGCACATTGTGACGCCAGATATCGTGGCGTGACAGGGGAGGATTGTCACGCCGTTGATACCGGCATGACAGATGCCACGTGGGCCCTCCACGCTGGCACGACGCGCGACCGAGGGCTTACGTAGCATCTGTTGCCACGCCACGGTTTTTGGCGTGACAACACGCTTTGGCCACGCCACTGTGGTGGCGTGACCAAAAGAGTCAGAATTAGAAACAAAGTTTGCGAGGGATTAACTTTAAAATATTAATAAAAAAGATTAAATAAAAAAAAATCTCTTAGGTCATCCTTGGAACGTATGAGTTACATCATAGCTTTGGAGGAAGTAAAAAAAATCCACTCTCGTTGAATCATTTTTCCCACCTCATGAAAATCTGACGGAACCCTGTGTTCTAAATTCAGCAAAAGTGCAAAAGAAAAAACAAAAAGAGGATAAGAAATAAAGCTTGCTGTAGATTCTATTATACAGTGCGATATTGTTCACCATTGTGAGTAGTGTGACCTGTGAACTGTGACATGTACTTGTCCCCCGTGAGATCAGGCCCAATCCTAAAAGATAAAGCACGATGCACTGTTGGATCCCATCGACTTGACTGGACGTCTCAATTCTGAATCATCGAGGAAGGGGGGCATCGACAGTATCGGTAGGACACCTGTATCTGGAAATAAATTCTGGGGGAGCCCCCTCCTCGCGCACCACACGTCAACCCTTTGAATCCGACGGTTACGGGTGAGACTCTCCCCAGAGAATTCCCTTCCCGTGTATCCCATTAGTTTTTTTTGGGTTGATTTTCTGGTCTGTTTTCGTTTTCTTCTTCTGCTTGTTAATCTGCACTGTTTCCCAATCTATCTAGAATTTTTTTTTATTAATTAACCTTTTTTTAATTTTTATTTTAAAGTTAACCTCCGACGACTTTATTTCCAATTCGGCATCTTTGGTCACGACACCACCCATGGCGTGACAAAACAAATATGCCACGCCACCGTATCTCTTGTCACGCCACCACCTATGGCGTGACAATGTTGTTATTTAATCGCGTCGCACCAGGTGGCGTGACAAAAATCTTATTTAGCGAACTTACTTCTAGTGTGTGGCGTTGTTTTGTCGCGTCGCGGATGGTGGCGTGTTAAAAAGTTTAATTGGAAATAAAATGCGTCGAGGGTTAACTTTAAAATAAAAAATTTAAAAAGGTTAATTAATAATAAAAAAGTTCATCTATCTACTGTCCCCTGCTATTTAATTTCCTCGCGTGCCATGTCCCTCCCATGTGTGCTCATAAATCTATTTTGGAACAGTGGTAGAGTGGCTCTTCAGTCAGGTGTCTCCAGTGCTTTAGGTTCCAATTTAGAAGCTCCAAGTCAAACTCGGTGAAAACTTGGCAGCTCGAGAGGCTCTGTTCACGAATGTGATGGCTTTTCAACAGCACTTTTTATGTATCATTCTAAGCATCGATCTCTTTCAGTTTCTACAGACACAATAACAACAGAGCTATCTTTCACTAGATCGACACAACAATACGCGTTCTCGTGATAACTACGTGCCAGCAATAGAGCTGGGGATTCTCATGCCGACAAGCCGGCGAAATCGTAGCAAATGATTGGGTCATGGGAATAGAACTGCCGACCAAATGACGCCATGTGGTGCGTCACCCAGGGGCGGACCTGGGGCAGCGTCCTCATACAGCCGGCCGGCTTATGATGTATACCCTAGTACTCTCAATCTAATCGTGTTTAGATAGGCTATCGTTGGTCAATAACTCGGTAATTGACAAGCCGTAAGCAGTGGATAAGTCTTTTTTCCACTTTCTAAATTTTAGTCCTAGTTCCGTCATTGACGTCAGCTCCTTAAGATTCTTTTGCGTGGTACTTGACATCGAGTAAATGTAATCACTTAGGATTTGTGGTTAGCACGCCCGGCAGCACAACTAAGTGGATGTTACGTGCCGGTGATCCATCGTGCGCACACACATGTACACATCGACCTCCTAAAGAAAAGTCAGTGTTGTCGTATGGCCACACGCATGCACACATGCGTAGAGCTAGCCAGCTAGCTTGTCCATGCATGATGGGATCTCTCATAGACTCGTAGTCATACATAGGCCGTCAGTGTAGCTAGCCTTCTATTTGTATTAACAGAGAAGAAAACGAGGCCTCAATCAAAAGTTAAAGATAAGTTCTACTTTCATCTTTTTATCTTTGCGAGCAAGCCCAGAGAAAGGGTTGACTTATTCTGAAAAATTCTAGTGTTACATTACTTTCATATCTCTTATGTGGTTAGGATGATGACCGTAACCATCGCTCTGCTTGAAAGGTGTTTATACCTGCTTGTTTGTTTGAGACCACCCGTCCCCAATGTCGTGGCCGGCAATGTTTGTCGGAGGGCGCTGTTAATTAACTCTGGGGTACTAGAAAGGATGGATGGAACGAAATGATGCATGAACAAAGCATTTTGTGCATTGGACTGAAGAAACAGAGAGAAAAGGAGCAATGCATGCATCAGTGCAAGTACGTCTGCAAGTAATGTTCAGAGCATTGAGCCAGCTAGCTGTAGTCCAACAGTCCAACATGTCCTAGTGGTTCACTTCTCATAGACACGGAGGTTTTTTTTTCTTCCTTTCCAATTAATGCTAGAAAAGCTTTAAGATTCGGAACAGTACGCGAGACTTGACCTCAGAGCGCGCGGCACGGATCGATCGGGTCACCTTCCTTAATTAGCTCGCCGCAATACAGGGTATCTCCAATAGTCTCTAATGTATACTATATTATTTTTAGAGACAATATCTCTAATAGATAGTCTCTAGCACACTCTCTAACATTTATATTTTATAATTTTCCTTTAAAATGGGTCCACATATCAACTAGAGTAGATTAATGTATCATGTCTTATTTCGCGTGCACGACGGTCTATTTAGGAAGAGACGACATGTGCTCTCTCTCTTCCCCCTCTCTATAAGATTTTGTTGACGTGGTATAACTGAAAAACGATAATAAATACACTATTAAAGATCTAACAGTACACATATCTACTATTAATTTCTCTGTTCCAAATTCATTGCATTTGATTCATATATCACATGCGAGCTATTAGCCAGCTCGCAGCAACCTACCCAGCTGCTGCTGCTTAACTGCGTGATCCGACGGCACTGATTTCCCCCAGATCCGATGGCGATGGATCGACAGGAGGTTCCTTCAACCAGAGGGAGAACCGATCGAAACTTGAGGTCATGCTAACGTAACGTCGATCATGCGAACCACGCGAAATCAATCCCTTGTTCTCGCGAACCAGGGGCTTACCCAGAAAAAAAATAAACTGAGCGAGGGACCATGTATACAAGTAAGTTAAGATCAGTAGAGGTATCAACAGTGAAAATTAGTCTAATATCATTGTGGACTAAAATTGAGTGCGACCTAGCCCCCACTCAGCCCTATATGGACTCAGCCCTATATGAATTCGCCCCTGCTCCAAATTCGTAAGTCGATCTAAAACCATGCACCTATTGGTCATTTATGGACGGCGACTCTAAAAGCATATACAATGATATAGACAATTGATGTCTATAGTACATCTCCATATCATCTATAGACAGCACTAAAGACAGCTCCTACAATAAGTTATCTTTTTATATGTCTCTATAGACAACTCCTTCATGTATAATTTGTTTTGTTTCTCGTGTTACAGTCGACTACTGCATGAGAAGGTCTAACTCTCTATGCTTCATTTCTCTCATTCATATCATCTAATGTCTAACACGATAAATCTTACAGACAACTGACGTCACATTATTGTACATACTCTAAACCCCGACCGCCCTAGCTAGTGTGTTATATTCAGGGCCCGCCTTTCGGTGACTATTCGTAATTATTTCTACCCGTACACATATACGCGTACGCATGCTCAACGTTAGCATTTAGCTGAGGCGACCACACTAGGCACTGTAGGGCAGGTAGGGGTCCCCTGCCCTAGCTATATTTCCTCGACTCGACATGGACACATGTATACGCATGGGGTGTCCTACATGGAGCTAGCAGATGGGCATGCCAAGGAGAAGATTTGCCAAAATCTAAGCTTTGTTTCCATGTGCTGACCTGAACAGTCGTCTGTCAGTTGTTCACTTGCAAAGGATCAACCAACCTTGTCTGCAATTTCGGCGTTTTGCGTGGAATTCAAAGTTGGTTCAGAGGTGTCAGTCACCAAGTCCACATGGAGTCAGGTCGGTTAACCGAGGATGGAAAAATTAAGGAACAAAGACGAGGTAAACAGCGGCGCGTGTCCAATGTCTGACAAAAATATCTCGCGATCGAGCTTCTGTCAAAGTTGCCATGCTTGCGCCAAGCCAAGCTTCTCTCGCTGTCAACGACGACTGGCGTTTTGGGAGAGCTCTGCCGTGTTTCACCAACCCAAAATGACCCACGCCATTCAAATGGATCTTGGAGCTGAACTGAGTTAGGTGGCCTGGCCTCTGCGATTGGCTGGACAAAACAACAGGAATGGGAAAAAAAAATAGAGGCCTACTTGTTGAGCTCGAACCCATATTATACATTTCCAATTTCGAGTCAGTTTGCATATCGGAGAGCAGAGAATGATCATGCTCCATCGTTTCGTTTGTGCATCAGCAGCAGGCTCAGAGGATCACAATGCAAGGTTCTTGGTTGTCATACACATCGTAGAGAATGATTCGATTTCATCAGCAAAACAATGCACAGGCAAAATGGTACGGCTATACACTTGAATCTCTTGATATAGCGAAAGAACGACACGATACATCCAACTCATATCACAGCTCACTGTAAGCTGTTCTGGACTGCATCAGGGGGCTAATTTACACAGCTTCTGATATACATCTGTACATATTTTACTGGGATAAGCACAGATCGCTCCCTGGATTCAACTTTTGCGTTGCCAAAAAGATGCGGCCCAGGATGCTCCACCGCAATAAGGAAACGGCACAGGTTTAAAATGTAAAGCCCGTTTTATGGAGTACCAGGTCTTTCAAGACGATCTCATATTGGGTCAAAGTTGGTAAGTGAACGAGGCTTGCTCCTTGCGACCCTTCTCATGTATGTCTTCTATTAGTTGATGAAGCTCTGGGAAGAGTGACACAAGCGCCTGTTCTACCATTGCATAAGCGAGCTGCTTCACGCAGACGTTGGACTGCAGCACAGCATAAGGAATCATGGAAATGAGTATGACGTCTCATCATCGTGCTCTTTAGATGCTAGGATTTTTGGATTTTACTTACTTGAAGGAAGTAGTAAACGTCCCTTGCACTGCGTTGGTACTGCTTGTACCCAATTATGCTGACTAACGTAGGAGGAGTTCCACCTGGAAAGGGTGTTGAAAAATCCAGTTAGTTGGACTCAGGGACAAAAGAACCGGTCCGGAGCACTTTCCCGGCTGCTGGCCGGGAATGGTAACTGGCTGGTTACCGGTTTTCCGGAAAAAAATTCGGATGAAATTCGCATAAATTTGATTAAAAACCAGTCGAAATTTGAAATTTAGAATTTGAACTTGCAAAACCCGGGAAAACCGGCCGGGATTTTGTATCCCAGACCCCGGCCGGTAACCGGCCGGGTTTTTTTTTCCCTGGTTGGACTACATGACACTGATGACCAGTCTTAGACGGAATCCTTAGTGGCAGTTCCACTTCCACATGTGTATCCTAAACAAAAAATACAGAATAAGTTGTTTTCTATCCTAACGCTGGAAGAACACAAAAATAATCCATTTGTTTTGGTATAAAATGACTTGGTAGAAGGCATTAAAGATATCACGAAGCCATCATAACACACCAGAGATTCTGAACTATTGCCGCAATAACATACACCACCAGAATTTTGCGCATTTGCTGCTCCTATGACACCATTTAAGTTTGCACGCATACAACACCCAAGACCCAACATTTGCTGCATAAACTCATAAATAGATAAACCACAAAAGCAATGAGCCAAAAGATGTGAATAAACTCACCTAAAAGAAATTTCTTAACTTCACTGGCATTTCTAGATGCCTCCAGCTGAAGCTCAAAAGAGCTCGCACTGCTCTTTCTGTTGCCAATAGCCTGGTTGGCACTCCCTGATGGTTGATTGCCAAATTGACTTGTACCTGCATTTCCCTGATATCCATCCAACCTGGTGAAGAATGTACCATTGGGCCAGAGAATCTGTAGAATGATAAGTCTGTTAATTGCAGAAAAATTGGGGGGAACAGAGTTGGCAACTTGGCATCCATTAGTTACAACTATTCTAGCTTTGACTCTTAGTTCTTGTTGATCCTGAATAGAAATAAATAACCTATCTTGGGACCAAATTTATGATTCATTTACCACAGTAGTAACATCTTGTATTGGACCAAAACATGTAAGAATAATTTGCGAACCACTATGATACTCCTGTCATGCAAGTATTCAGCAAAACGAGATGTGGTAGTGGTACCATAGGACTGCATTCTATCACAGAGCTTGTGAGGATAAAAAGGGGAAAAAATGCTTGGATTGCACAAGTTGCATTATAGATACATGTGGAACTTAATTCAGTTGGAACAATTTTTTTACATGGTTTGCTGCAGCAGGCAATTAGCGGTGCCAATGCCAAGGTATCACAGGGAAAATAGTAAATTTTAAACCAGCAGTTGAAAGGAAATTTAGGGCAATTCAGTGAAGGAGAAAAAAAAGATATAGTGTCTGCCTACATCTTGAATCCAACGTATTCCTTGTACAATGACATCATCTCTTCGCAGCCAATTGATTTGTCTTAAAATCCAATCATCGATTGCATCTTCCATGACTAACTGCAAAATTTGTTTAGATATCCAGAGAACTTGTCTTCTGCAGATAACATAAAAAATCAGGTCAAACACCACATTCTGCAATTGAAAGATGGGGAAAAAATGGATTGCAAAAGTATTGAGGAATCCAATCATGGATAGTGAAAAACTGAAAATACATCTGACTTGCATAGGGATATGATAAAAAAACAAGAGGGCCAAATAAATTGAAATAAAATCTTGGTACACATCTGATAAAATCTAAACAACGCCTGAATAAACAATGGCGCATTTGCACCTACACCCCGCCCAGATTCCCTCATTATGCAAATTATCCTCAGAGAATGTGTTGCCAAAATACATGAAGTGGGAAATCATGATATCTAACAAACGGCCCAAGTAGGTCGATTGCATGCCTCTGGGTATATACAATGTGTCATTTACTTCATTCATGGCTATGTAAAAACAGCGCAAACTATTGGGCAAATTCTATGGAAGAACACAGTAGAGAAAGTTCAAGAAAAAGGAAAAGTGAACCTTATCCAACCACGTCGCTTTAGTTGGAACACCTTGTCGACCAGATTCAATAAAGGCACACTCACATTTGTTGGCATCCACTGCCAAATAATAAAAGAGAAGTTTTAGGGCAAAAAAAGAGGGGGGCGATTTAGAACAATAGTTCTCTACAATTTGCATCAAATGTACATTAAAGGTGTACCTCAGGAGGAATTCCTTCTGGGTCTTCAAATGAATTTAGAGATGACATGTTTGAAGAATCAGAATTTTCCCTTGCAGGTTTTTCTATTTGTTGGCTTACTTGTGCATCGAAACCAGAGTGTGCTTCGTTTAGCTTTATATCACTTGAAGTATACCCTCTATTGTTCAACTCATTGTCCGAGTAGCATGCACTATTTACAGATGAGGGGCAATTTTCGTAGTTACTATCACCATCAGAAAGACTATGAGCACTTCCCAAGTTTTGGTGATGGAGATTGTGGTTATCTATCTCTTCCTGGTTCCAAGATAGAGACATCCTATTCTCTGCCAATGGTGAAGTGCCGACCGCCCTTTTCAGACCATCTGAAACTCCTTTAAACTGTCGAACAATGTCATCCATGGCATCATCAACATTAACTGTTGATGCAAAACAGATAAACTTTTTTGCGTGAGAAAAGACTAAATACGGAAGTTCATAATTGTCAAGAAAAATCAAAAGAACAGAGATTCATACCAGCCAAGGTTTTCATAACAGAGGTGGACTTTCCAGCAGAGTAATTCTACAAAGTGGAAAAGAAAATGAAGTGCTAAGAACATCAGGACAGTAGCGAAAAAAGATGTATTCGTTCTTTTAATTGTTAAGGAGAAGGCTTATATGGATTGGCTTGGCTTGAAAGTACACACCTTTGAGGATGCACTAAGAAAATCCCAAACTTCATGCTGTTCTGCAATATTAGCTATAGACACGAGATCCTATTGTTGAACACAAATGATTATTGTCAATACATTTGAAGTAAAAGATGGGGATAAATGCTGGAGAACCAAAGCATACTTGAAGGTATTTGTCCAGTAGAATGCATCGTTGGTGCACAAGGTAATCATCAATACTAGATGAAAGAAAACTCTTTGGAGGCAAGTGCAACGAGTAATTAGGTATCTCCTTCAGTTGTCTATGAAGGCGTTCAAAATTTCGGTATCTGCAAACAAAAGTTGGAAGTCAGGACCACATATTCTAATTAGACGCACTGTACTATTTCAAAGCTGTTAGAAGTCTACGAATATGCCAGTAAAAGCATGCCTTCTTTTCACAAACCAGGTCTTGTTATCTGCATCAGTCACAGCAATAGAATAAACCGCAAAAGATTTTGAACCAAGTTTCTCAAAATATGCACCCACAACCTGCAAATAAAAATGCACAACCAGAACTTGAGTCACATACAACTGTTAAGAAGGATATAACCTCACATAAATGATAAATAATAGCACGTTGCATCAACAACGACATGATTGAAAGTAAAATAGAAAAGTTAGACATGACGTAATTACGTAAGAATGGAACATATTAGAAAGTAACATGCAAGGTAGTAATTATCAGACAAAACTACCAACAATCTCATACAAATTAAACAAAATATTGTGCATATGCTGATTCTCATTGGACACCAAGTACTAAAAGTAATAGAACCACAGAAGCTCACATGCTATCAATTAAATGCTAAATAGGAAAAGGAAATGACTCACATAACGAAGGTTTCTCATGAAAGGATGGAAACAGAAACATATATGGCAAGCAATAGCGACAACACAATTACACAGGCAATGATTGATTTCCAACAATAAGAAGAGATAATTACACAGCAAGTGAAACACCAGCCCCATATACATAACGGGATTAACAGCAACTTGCAAAACAACAAGATCAGCAATCAATATGTCATGTGATCGTTATCAATGTCTGAAACTTTCTCAAAATCAGCCATTGATATGGCCTGTGATCATAATCAATGTCTGAAACCTTCTCAGAAGAGATAGTTCCTACTATTAACAACTGCATTTCATATAGAAATAATTCCAGTGGTCATTGGTGAGTACTGAGTACTGAGTACTAATAACAAAATATTATTAGATAGATTAAAGTTATTTATTCGGTAGAACCCACTGATCAGATCATTCTGAATAAAAAAAGGATATTAAAAAGAGTGGCAGTGATAGGATCAGCAAAACTTACCCGGCATCTTATTTTCGGAGCATACAATAGTACCTCACCGTGTGAGGCATGACCAGAACCTTTGTCATCATGATTTTTCCTTGCACTTAAGCTTTCACTGGAAACCATGGTTTGGTTACTTTTAGCCAAATATCTTTTCTCAATATCAGGAGTACTATTAGACCGCTTTAGCTGAGCTTTTGTGTTGTTGGTAGCCTCACAGGGTTTTTCCTTGCTGTTGTAATTAACTTGACCCCCCTCTTTTGATTTCACTTCATCCGTATTTTGCAAAACAAGTGGGTGACTACCTGTGACAAAAGTAGACAGAGCATTCCTATTTGAACCTTGCATCATATTGACCATGTATTTGTCATCAACAGATGTAATTCTCTCATTGAAGCTAGGGGATAACTCTTTTCCCACTAATCCTTCATTTGGAATGTTATCTACACCTCCTAAACTTTTTCCCTTTGATGAATGTTCCACTTTCACCATTTTCTTGTGGTAATTTCTTCCTATCGCCCACATGTTCTCAAGATTCTCAGGAGCAAGAACCTGAGATCGCCTTTTAGTAGCTGCATCCAATACCACTGCCCAATCTGGCCGACGAGGCTGGATGGCACTCCCATGGTCATCCTCTAATACTTTTGACTTGTCACCCTCATACCTCTGTTCAGAACTATTCTTTGGTACTAAGCCACTTCTTGATTCTGCAGATAACTTCCTTGATTCCATTTGACAACCCTGTGAACCTCCTTTATAAGATGAATGATCATTCTTTAGTGTAACTGCAGTATTAGCCTTGTCTATATTGCCTCCTCCACTGCTTGCATCTTTGTTGTTTAGAAGGTAGATAATTAGCTCGTTCATGTAACTGAGAAAAGAAAGAAAGTAGATTTGGAACAGATTTAGTTACAGGTAAAGAAAAATATCCGAACTGGTTTGAACACAGGTAATTTATACCAATTTAAGCCAATATATCGCTTAACTTCCACAAATCCACAATTTGAGGCAACGACTTCTTACATGTACTAATTACATGCATCACTTTGTGATTATCAGGACGAATAGCTCAAAAATAACCAGGTAGAACTTGAGAAACAAAATATACTAATCTTCTTCTAAATATGTCATGATCCAAAGTACCCAGAAGGCAGTGACTTAAAAAAAATGAATTAGAGCTCAAAATTAAGAGCTTACATAGGACTTGCGAAGTTCATCACTGGCTGCAAGACTAGGCAGGTCAGCAGCTCCCTGGAGAAACAGCGAACCAATGGACTCTGAGCATCTTGTGGTCTCAACACTAGAGCCATAACGCCCCCAACAATTTCTTGAAGAACCTACAACTCATGTTAATTAATTGTTGGATAAATGGATTACATCAAAGTTAAAAATGTTAGGCCTTACCTTGTATTCATGCTCTGAAGATAACAATGCAGGATGAAGTTCCTGTGAAACTATTAGGTGTTGCTTCAATCGCTCATCTCTTTCCTCAGAAGACAATGTTCCCATGACATCAACACCAATTTGAGACTGATTTTTCCGGAAAATATCTAGATGCTTTCCTATCAAATCAACCATGTCCCTGAAATAGAAAAAAGAAAAACGCTTCAAGTCTTCAACTTGTAACCGAGATAATTATGACTGAATAATAGCAGATACTGGATAGTACATCAACCCTTCAGTCACCTTGTTAGCATGTCAACTAGATTCATCTCCTTCACCCTGCCTGATAATTCACCAAGAGCATGAAGTATTAAACCACGTATCAGTTCTGGGGCCTCTCTGTCAGGAGTAATAGATGAATACCACAAGTCCACAACAAAGTCTCGCAAAATATTATCAATGAAACTTTCAAAAGCAGCCTCAACAGAAGGTGAACCAACTTTCCTTCTCCATCTTGAAACCGGTGGCACAGTTGAAAGCCGATGATCATTACTAGACAACTGCCGTTTTGACACTTGATACAAATATGACTGCTTACGTACAGGCTGAACTCTCCAATGGAACTCCACTTTGAAGGAGAGGTAACGGAGAAATGCAAGTATAAGAATTGACATGGGAACATTTGTCCACATTGATTTACTTGTATCTATTTCAAACAAAGGTGATAAGGAATGTTAGCAGGACTGCATATTCAGGATGAGAGATACTAAGGATATAGAAATCGCTAGCTGAACAACAATAGGGGAATACAACATGTATAACTATTGAACACTTCTTGCTTGTCAACAAATTGACGGAGCACATAGTGAAACAAAAGAACAAAGAAGGAAAGAAAGAGAAAGTTATCTTGAGAAGCAAAAGTGTTGCAGGAAAAATATATCCATGGTTGGCTTCAAAATAAAATTATACATGACTCAAGATTGACCTATCTTATTTTTCTTCTCCACCTCTGCGAAGCTAAATTCTGTCATTTATTTCAAGCTACTTTTCTGGTGACAACTGGATTGACGAAATATTTTACAGATAATTCACAAGTGGCGGTGTCTGTAGTCAATACTAAGATGGCCTATCACTTTTTGTGCAAGCTAGGTCACCTCATCTATTATTGTAGGTAGGTTCCCTTGCCCTCGTCTATAGATATCATGAAGGCCCAAAAGACCTTGTAGAGTTGGAGTTTCGTCAAGTGCGAATTAAGTCGAGCAACCAAGAACGAAGGGATCATCATCACATGATGAATAAGAACATAAAGTAGATGCTATTTCCGCTTGCACAAAATCACTACTTCCGTTCTAGCGCATTTAAAGATATGTCAAGACGCCTTACTAAAATATGGTAGCACACACAAATTTACGATTCCTTAAGCATTTTGATCTGACGAAGCAAGTTTCCTTACTAATGATATCAACTCTACCGCCACAGGCAGTAACTAAATCAAAGGCAAGCAGAAACTAACAGCTGAAAAATCCCCACGTAGCAGCCGTCAAAACTCCTGCTATCGGGTGGATTCAGGAGCTCACACATGGGGTAACCACAAGCTCTAGTTACCCGACTTACAAAATGGTCTCAACTTTTTAACGCATTATCACCCGAATTCCCTCACAATTCCAATATCTACAGCAGCAGTTGCCCAAAATTTCTTACGAATATATTCTGGTCTAGTGATAATCGCAAGTTTTTAGCGCAGGTAGCCATCAAACGACAGGGTAATCCAAATCAAACAATCTAATTAATCCCGCATCAAGGTGGTGTCATTCAGACTTGCCGGGGGTGGAATTTGGGTCGCAAATGAGCAAGGGAGAGAGGGCGCGTGCTTACGGGTGAGGAAGTAGGAGATGGCGAAGACGCAGAGAGCCCACCACACGGTGCGCACCTTGGCCTCCTCGATCAGATCGTCCACGCTCCCCATCGCCCTCCGCATCTCTGTCTGCGCGGGCGGGGACGCGGTCCAGAGGCGACGGAGGCTTCCGGTGGGATCTAGTAGGGATTCCTCTAGGATTTCTCCGTCGCGCCCGCCGTCGCCGGAGAAGAAGAAGGCGGGGATTGCGGCTCGCCGAGTCTCGGCGGCGTTTTATTTTTATTTTTATTTTTTGATTTTTTTTGTATCTGGAAGCGTGCCCGGCTTGATCCTGCATCTCTGCTCTGTCCCCGGACCAGATAGAAAGGAGAAAGAGTTTGTGTGCGCCACGCACGTCGCTGGCATGTGGTCCCTTTTTGTCAGTGAGCTCGGGAAATGCCCTGCAACGTCTCTCAATGACCGGTAGGTCCAACCTGCCAGTGAGCACAACGGCGAGAGCGTCGTGGACGTCCGATTGGAAACTGACGACAGTGATCGGACCGGTCCCTCGGCTCGGTCGCCCTGCCGGGAGGATTTTGTTTATTATTTAATCAATTATTTAAAAAATATTTTAAAGATAAGACGAGACGAGTGCGGGACCCGCACGTCATTCGGCGTGACGCAAAAAGAGGTTCGTTTAACGGTCAATAACGATCATTAAGGCGGTCGGTTTCTCTGACACGTAGGGCCCATCAGGGTAAACAAGGGCAAAGGCGGAGGACAGAGACAGCTAAATTGCGATGTGGATTCACATGCTCTGCTCTGGCCGTGCAGCAGCATCTCTATGTACAACCTCGTGAGTGTTGTTGAGCCACTCATGGGCTCATGCGCTTGTGCTTTCTTTCTTTCTTTCTTTCTAAATGCCAAGGAAAGAGGCCAACCATAGTGACCAATGGTGTTTACTTGTTTCTCCTAAGACTTTTCATCCAATAAACTTAGCTAACTACGGCATAGATGGATTCAAAATAAATCTTAAGAGCTGTCACCTATTTATGTTACAAATATTAGAGCAGCGCTGTTCAAGATCAATGACGACACCTGTCAAGCTGGACAATGCTTTTATTGAGTTCGGTGGCCAGATCTTCTGGATGTTGCGTGCAGTGGTGGATCCAAAACGAAAGCGACCGGGTGTCATCTTACATGTCATCATATATATATATAGTGAATAGACACAAACTATATGGTACACATCTATACGTACGTGGGTTTTGATAAGATAAAACGATATTGATTTCGGTGTTCTGTACACCTATGCGTATGCCAGCAATGCTCCATGAGGTGTTTGAGTCCATACTTTATCTAGATGTTACCTGGACATTGAGCGTGTTTCTGGAGGTTAAGTCAACTCTTCCTCTGACTAACCATTTGTAGATATGGTGTAATATGTTTTCCTTGGAATGTTGCTCCCTCTCCCTATAGCCGACACAAACTTGAATAGCCGTCCATTCATTTTTCCTGAAATAATCGAAACATGGGATTGGCAATGCTAATTAGCAACATTTATCTTCTTATCCTATACTATGAAGTACTCGTGCAGACCGCAGATTTACAACATGTGAGACATGACAAAGTGAAACGATTAATTAGCATTTAGTGACATATGGCTCTTTACAATAATCAAACAAGGCCACCATGTTATATGAGGCCTTTCATTGTGTGATGTCTCATGTCATAAACTTCATGATTATGTCCAATTTCATGTCTGACATAGTGGTTCATTGAACAAGGAGATACATGCCATTTGTATGTGGAAGCTTAGGTACAAGAAGCACATTTAACTTCTGTAAAATTATTGTGGTAGTTGTTGGGGTACAGGTCTGAGGACCTAGTCTAGAGAACTTGCCCTCATCTAACCAGCAACATGGCTTTCCTTGGCAAAGTAGAGAGGCTCCGAGGCCTTACTTTAGAAAGGAAGGAAGACTAGAGGCTTGTTTGATTGTTCATTGCTTAATGATAATGAGTGCAATGATGTCCCTTTTATAGGGATGGCTAGACTTGACCTGTAAGAAACCTATCCTTGTATTAAGGAAACTAATCCCGAATAACCAGAAACTTATCTCTAATACATAGAATATATCTAAAAGGAAACAAACCAAAATAATAAGGAAACTAATTATTCTCATCCTAATCCGCGATATGTTGCCAACGCTATGGCTTGTCATGCCAAAACATTTCACCCCTCGAGGCGAGACAACACATCCTCGAGCTTAGGCAGCGACCATGGACAGAGACCTTCATGTCCCCATGTTGACAGGAGTATTTGGTACCAGCGTCGGGTCGCTTGAGAGCATATCAGTGACACTTTGACATATGACACCCAAGGAAGAAGCGCCTTAGCATGTCGTGGTATTGAGGAAGACGCCGACGGCATGGCCAACCAACATAGGGAAGCATTGACACCCTTACTGCCACGGAGCATGACGATGGCGGGGAGGACGCGATGACAACGCTGGCCCCTCAGCTGCTACACTCTGCATCGCCTATGCACAACATCGGCCGACCGCATGGAAATGATCACCACTGGACAATGGCATCCTTCCTCCTTGGCGAACGCACTGGGGGTGCAGCCAAGGGTAGCGATGCCCGCTGGGGTGGCGGCGGTGGTGATGACAGGAGTGTCATCGGTGGTGGCGCTAGTTCTGAAGGTGATGGATGTGGTGCCACCGCCATGTTGGCGATGACAGGCATCACCTTCTTCCGCTCCTCCATCTTGGCCATAATTGAAGCCGACGGGGATACCGTCGAGGCCATCGGATTGGTGGGGCATTTCTTGCTTCTGGTGTGTCTTCTCTCTGCCTCCGGAATGTTAGATATGTCTTGTATAGGGTTGTTGATGTTTTACTATCGATCTTACGAATGAATATCAGGGGGTCTCCTTAAATTAGAACCACGTAGAGAATGACACATGGATTTATACAGGTTCATGCCTTCTCCGGAGAGAATAATAACCCTAATCCTGTGTTGCTGTATTGAGTGTGCTGATTACAATCAAGAGGAAGACTAAAGCCTAATGTCTTATTCTCTTGATTGCCTCTCTCTCTACCTTCTAACTTCAGCCTTTATATAATGTACGAAAAGGTGGCAGTTTCTCCGGGCTAAGAGGCGCCTCAACGTTCCAAATGATGAACTGCTTGACGGAGGTTACTGTCAGAGACGTAACACCCCTACATTGCCAAGCAGTTATCATCAGAGACAGAGAGATAATATGTGCGGTTATTCTAGAGAATAACAGCGTATATTAACTACCTCGTGTGTTAAACATGGTGCACAAGACTCCTTAACCGACCGGTCCCACATATCTGTAGACTCCATTGATTATAGGGTAGTTGTAATTGACCAGGTTGTAGAAGAACTCACGACCACATGGTGCTCGTAGAGAAGACTCACAACCAAGGACAGGTCGTAGAAAAGCTTATGACTAGAGACTGGTCGTAGAAAGGCTTACGACCAGGGGGTGTCGTAGTAAGACTTACGACCACTTAGTTAAGCTTCTCCCTTATGAACAGTAAGATGTATACTTGTGAGTAATATGAAGATATTGCTATCTATAATAAGAATTACAGATAAATAATTAAATGAGGATTATTAGATCCTCGTCATCTAGCCCCCCAGCTTCAAGTGAAAATAACTTATTTGGTACAGGAGTCGTCGAATAGTGGTCGAAAGTAGAGCCTTTCCGACTGACATTTCATTTGATCAAAAATTGACTTGGTCAAGAAGGTAATTTCACTTGAATTGTAAAGACATAATCAGTTTTCCCGAACAGACAAATTAAAGAATTCCAATCGACTCTCACAAACCTGTCTGTTGATGCGGTTCCCGAAGTTGTTGCAACTGTTGAGTTTCCACGATCTCTAACTCAAGTGTGCAGCTATAAAAATCCATCGTGGGCGTGACTTAGGGTTTTTACTTTCCCTATTTGCTTCAACTGTTCTTTGAGCCCTTGTTCTCTCCGCCGCCAACCAAGTCGAACTCTTCCTCGAAACCATTCCAGATCCAAGTCAATATCACTCAGAGAAGATGGCCGAAACTGTTTCCAAGTGGGTAGTATCGGAGATGGATGAGGAGAAAATGAAGACTTTGATTGCCGTCGAGAAGATTCCGAAGAAGGACTTTGTGAAGTGGACCGAAGCTGCTGGGAAGCATTGGCCCTCGGGTGAGGAAGACACCATTTCAGTATTTCAAGCATACTACGAATGTGGTCTTCAATTGCCCGCTCATCCCTTCCTTACACTGGTACTCGTACACTTTGGGGTGGAATTAGTGAATCTTGTTCCTAATTCCATCACAATGTTAAGTATATTCGTGTACTTGTGTAAAGCCTACCTGAGAATTTCACCAGACTTGGAGCTCTTCCAGTACTACTACAGGATGAGTAGACAGGCTGGAATCACAGGTAGCTGTGGTCTGAAGCTCCACGACGGGAAGTCGAAGGAGTACATTCAGATGTTCACCCAATCGTCATGCCCAGGATGGAAGAAGAGGTGGTTCTACTGGACGATGACCTAGGATGATAGTCTCTTCTTCGCGGGGAAATCTGCTGAGAAGAGTTCTTCCTGGGATTCGGTTCCCAGCGACCTCGACTGGATCTCCCCCTTCATCCAAGCCATAAAAGACTTGAGAGAAGAGGGGCTTATCGGATGGCACGTGGTGAGAGACTTCATCGCGCACCGCGTCAGTCCTTTGAAGAACAGAGCACATCCCATGTGGATGTACTCGTGGGCTAAAGATTCGACCGAGGATTTCGAGGAAGGTAAATAATCTTTCAACTCAGCTCGTTTTTATTCAATTTTAAGCTTGATTGTCGAATAGTTTATTTACCATTGTAGATCTCTCTTAAAAAGAGATTGACGCACGAGTCAAACTCGTTTGTGACAAAGCTCCAGCACCCACAATGACAGGGGTTCCTCGAATCTTGGTGGTCATGTTCGCAAAGGAAAGGGAGGAACACTAAAGGTAATTAAGAATTGATTTCTTCTTTAGAATTTTATGGTCGTAGATTTCGACCATCAAATGATGTTCTTTTTATGTTTGTTACAGAAAGTAGGCATAGCAGATTGTCGAGATGACCAAGAGGTCGGATCAAAGACTGTTGAAACGGGGCCAGAGAAAGACAAAATTCCTCCAACCAAAAGGCGTCGTCTTGTTAGGGCCACCGACAAGCAAGGCAAAGGCTCAAGCTCTACTCCTCCCCCGACCACCCCCATCAAGAAATTCTTTGCAGACGTGATCGCTGTAGAGAAAAGGGGTCCAATCGAATTGCCTACTCACAAAGCCCCTAAGACCAAGATACCATTCTACTATAACAACAAGACTTTTTCAGTTTATGCCTCTCATGGCTTTGCCAAGCAACTAGAAAAGGAGAACTGAAAGAGCTTTGTGTCTTTTGTGAAGGATACTACTGCATCAGTAGAAACCATGGTCGAGACAAGTGCTGCCCCTCAGGTGATCGAAACAAGTTCCGACCACCAAGAGGGACAGGAAGCTTCGGGAGTTCTAGCTCTCGTTCAAAACCTACGACAAGACACGGTCATAGAGGTCCCGAACCCTCAACAAGATCTTCGACCAGACATGGTCAAAGAAGCCCCGACCTCTCAATCTCGTGGCACCGAAAGCCCCTCAAGGGCCGAAAGTGTCACGAGGATTGAGGCGATCGATGAGAAGAAGAGAAAGAGATCTTCCTTAGGGAAGGTCTCTTCTGGATTCACAATTAAAGCCAGAAAGCCAATGTATGTAAAAATCAAAAGCATAAAGATAACATTTACCTTCTGTTTTTTACAATCTTGACATGTTTTATCTTTTCTGTAATTTTAGTCATGCTCCTCCAACCCCGAAGGACGCTTCTATTGAGAGGCCTACTGTTATTTCTCCCTCAATTGAAGACATAACAGTAGAGGTGGTCGAGGGATCGACCACTGCCTCTGTAGTGGAGGAGAGCATTGCCATTGGAACAACTACAACCACCGAAGTGGTCATAGATGCAGAGGCGAAGACGACGAAAGATCCGATCGCTATGATGATCGAGCCGGCCGGTTGTTGATGATATCAATAATCGGACAAGGGATTTTTTTTCCTTCAATCACCAGAATCTTCCAATCAAAATGGAGGAGGAGCCTCCGACCGCCGCGTCGGGAAAGAAGTCACTGAGGATGTTCCTCCTGGCCCTTAAGGAGGAGTTGTTGATGCTGACAACGAAGAAGAAGAAGAAGAAGAAGAAGAAAAAGAAGAAGGCTCCTTCGACTTCTTTTTCGAGTTCTTTGGCCCACCATCCATTATGGGATCTTCTTCAGTCAAGTATCGCGACCGAGTCCCACACCCTAAAGATATTCCTAATAGGAGACGTATTCAAAAAATATGGTAGGACCAAGTCGAAGAGCTTGATGAACTTAAAGATTCCCAAAGGGTATATGCCAATTTCGCTCGGAGAACCATAAATGTAAGTACCTGATATCAAACACTTACATATTTTGTTTGTCCCTACTCCTCACAGTCTTTCTTCATTCACAGATCTTTGGAACAAGTCATCACTATTGGTGAATACCATAGACAAGTTGTGTTGTTAAGGTAGCAAAAAGCTGAACTCTGCGAGTAGGTAGAGAGGTGGTAAGTCACCGTCACATATAGTCTTTTGTCTTTCGACCACTTGTTTAGTTCTCATGTCTACTTTGACCTTTACAGGTTCAAAAGTGACGAAAAAACCTTGGCTGATACAGTCGACTACGAAAAAGTCGAAACGCAGAAGCTAAGTGAAGAAAACCGCAGAAGCTAAGTGAAGAAAACCAAGGCCTGCTGAAGAAACTTCAGGAGGCGAATTCTACAACTTGCGAGTTGCAGAATGAGATAAATAGTAAGTTCAGAACTTAAGACTGTTCATAATAATGACTTTTTTTTCCATTTCTCTTTTCTTTTCAGAAAAAGATATCAAAATGGGTAAGCTCGAAACCGAGATCAAATCAAAGGCCTTGGTTGTCAACGAGCTATCCCGTATTGGTAAAGCAAAAGACCAAAGCATAAAGTCGTGGGAAGAGCAATGCGCAAAGAATGATGCCTCCCACAACAACGAGGTCAAGAAACTTGATTCTCGACTAGTAGGTAAGTAATTCTTTATCTACGACCAGATTTGTTTACTAATCGTTGAGAAATATGCTTCTGACTGGTTGTACTCTATTTTTAGAGCAAGCAGTCAAAATAAAATGACTCCATGAAGCTTCAACTCGTAGTTAGGAGGAGACGAGTCACTCCTCTTGAAGGCACCATGATCGCCCATACGAGTGCCATTAGAGAACAAGTCAGAGCTGTGGAGGAGTTGGTAGCCACTCTGAGGACCAACTAAACTGACTCTATAAGAGAAGCGGTCGAAAGTACAGTAAGTTATGCCTTGGCAAAGCTTAAGGCACATGACCGTAATCTCAATCTTCAACTAATCGAAGCCGACTTCGACTACCCTGAGGCACATCAGTACGACTAATGGAAGAAATGCAACAGGTCAACAAGAAGATCGTGGAGGAGATGCAGATTGGATCTCCTTCATCAGAGTAGTTTGTAATAGAAAACTTGTAAAGACAAGCTTTTGTTTATGAATATTAATCTTATTTTCCTGGAAATTATCTTGTCGAGTAGTTAGTAACTCATAATACAATGAAAAGAATTGAATTCAAGACTAAGAATTGAAGTCATATTAATAACTTCATCCTAACCCCTGACTATTTGTTTAGTTTATTTATATAAATTAAGTAAATAGTGTGAAAAAGGGTTTGCTTTAAAAATGTTTGTCCAACTTTAGTTATCGATCTCGATTATCATGTATTGGTTGCAAGAATCAATAACAGATTGACATTAGAAAGTTTCTTCTAGTGGGCAGGACCACATATAGAGAGGAAAGACTTCGACTAGTGGAGTTACGTTCTTCGACCATATTAATCAAATCAAGCGTGTCAACATGAGTTGGATAAACGATCAGAGTGCCTTAAAAATTCGTTCGACCTTTCATAGTGAACTCAATGGGTTTGTACCGATAGCAAGAGTTAGAAACAATACGACGCTAGAAAGTTCCTTCTAGTGGGCAGAACTACATGCAGAGAGGAAAGACTTCGACTAGGTGTTATGTCTTTCCTGACCAGTTTGAACAAATTGAATTTACTAAAAGTAGTCAAACAAATTATAAAAGTATACTCCACTTAGAGAAATTTTTTCAAAATGAATGAAAAAATAAACTAAATTGAAAAGAGCTTGCTTGAAATCATTTCGACCAGATTTTGTTAAACCCAATCTCTTTGTGTTGGTAGCAAAAGTTAGGAACGAGTCGACACTAGGAAGTTCCTTCTAGTGTGTAAGACCACGTGCAGAGAGGAAAGACTTCGACTAGATGATGTTACCTTCCTTCGACCAGTGTAAAGAAATATGAGTGTTTAAAAATGATCAAAAAATCATCAAAGTATTGCTCAATATAAGACAATAAAGATTGAAAAAAAGCTAAAACTTTATTGAGAAAGTAATAAGTTACACATAAAACTTGTGTAATTGGTCGATATTCCAAGAATTAAAGAGGACTCGGCCATCTTCCATTGCTAGTCGTACTAAACCTGGTCACATAACTTCGGCCACTGTGTAAGGACCTTCCCACTTGAAGGAAAGTTTATTCTAATTAGACTGAAATTTAATCTTTTTCAATATCAAGTCACCTACAACAAGGCTGCGAGGTTGGACCTTACGATCATAGTATTAGCGCAGGGCTTATTGGTAGATTGCTAAACGGATTAAGGCTTGATTCCTCTTCTCTTCGAGTAGGTTGATGTCATCCGCTTGAAGTTGTTCCTAGTTAGAGTTGTTGAAATTTTCAACCCTTGTCGACCTAATCTTTAGTTCTGGTGGAAGCATAGCTTTGACTCCAAAAACTAGGAAAAATGGTGTCTCACTTGTAGCCCGACTAGTAGTCGTTCGAACTACCCATAATACCGAGAATAATTCTTGTACCCAAGCCTCCGAGCGCTTTATAAGCTGGTTGAAGACTTGAGTTTTGGTTCCCTGCATAATTTGGCCATTCGCTCTTTCGACTGCCTCATTGCTTTGTGGGTGGGTGACAAAGGCATAACACAACTTGGTACCCAATTCGTCGCAAATTTTTTGAAATTTTGCACTCAAAAATTATTTACCATTATCTGTAATTATTCTACTTAGAACACTAAATCAAGTAATCACGCTTCTCATCATGAACCTTTTAGCTGCTTCCATTGTTATCCCAGTCACAGGTTCGGTTTTAATCCATTTTGTGAACGTATCAGTAGCCACAAAAAGAAACTCATAGCCTGTTGGTGCTTTTGGGAACAGTCCTAAGATATCAAGACCCCAGGTCGCAAAAGGCCAAGAAAGAGGTATAATTTGCAATGCCTGAGCCGGTTGGTGTATTCGTTTGCAATGAAATTGGCGTTGTACATACTTTTTAACCAACTCTTTGGCACCATGAAGGGCGGTTGCCTAGTAAAAATCTTGTCGAAAGGCTTTGACGACCAGTGTTCTGTAAGAAGCATGAGTTCCACATATATCCCCATGTATGCCGTGAAGGTGATTTAATCCTTCTCTCTACGATATGCATCGCATGAGAACCCCTTAAGTACCTCTTTTGTAGAGGACTCCTTCGACCAAAGTATATATTTTGGCCTTACGGGATAAACGATCTGCCCCGAGATCATTATTGGGTACTGTACCCTTCTGAAGATACTCGTAGATGGGAGTCATCCAGGTATCCTTGTATTCTAGATAAGCTATCTCAATAAGAGATGTTTCTGGTGTTTCGACCAGAGACGGCTTCTTCAGCTATTCCAAGAAGACTCCTTTTGGTAGTTGTGATCGGGAAGAAGCCATTAGAACTAACTGGTCAGCGAGGAAATTATCCTTTCGAGGGATATATTGTACCTCGAAACCAAAAAAGTGCTTTCCAAGCTTTTTGACTTCCGATAAGTACCGAGACATGGTCGGATTAGAGCACTGGTACTCTTTTTTTACCTGATTCACGACTAGTTGAGAGTCTCCTCTCACGAGTAGTCGTCGAACCCCGAGCGCTTTCGCTGCTCGTATGCCAGCCAACAAACCTTTGTATTTTGCCACGTTGTTAGTGGCAGAAAAGTTTAATTGAATAACATACTTTAAGGTCTCTCCTGTAGGAGATTCCAGGACCACCCCAGCCCCTGAGCTACTTAGCGTAAGTGATCCGTCCAAGTACAGCGTCCACTGGTCGTAGGAATTGTACTAGGGATCCTTAATAGGTTCAGGATTTGTCCATTTGGCGACAAAGACTGCATAGATTTGGGATTTAATGGCCGTTCGGGACGCAAAATGGAGGTCGAACTCTCCAAGTTCAACCGACCATTTTGCCATGCGTCCCGCTACTTCCCTGTTCTAGAGGACCTCTCCTAAGGGAAACTTAGACGACACAATTATCTTGTGCACCTAAAAATAATGTCTCGGTTTCCTCGAAGACATGAGGAGGGCATATAAAAGTTTTTGGACATGAGGGTATCGTTCTTTGGGCCTGTGTAAAAATCCACTTACATAGTAAATCGATCGTTGAATGTTTTCACGTTCGGCAACCAGTACTGCGCTCACTGCCTGTGGCGTGGCAGCTAGATATATTAAGAGCGTCTCTTCTAATTTTGGAGAAACCAGAACATGAGCACTCGTAAGATACCTCTTGACATCCTTAAAAGTGTTGTTTGCCTCTTCTGACCACTCGAAACCCTCGTGTTTCCTTAGAAGTTTGAAGAAATGAAGTCATGTTTCTCCCAGTCGTGCGATGAAATGACTTAAAGCCGCCATGCATCCTGTAAGTTTCTGAACTTCTTTCTTCGTGGTCGGAGGGCGCATTTTTTCAATGGCCTTTATCTTTTCAGGATTTGCTTCGATTCCTCGTGCAGAGACAAGGAATCCAAGCAATTTTCCAGATGAGACTCCAAACACACACTTCTCAGGATTGAGTTTCAAACGGTGTTTTCTGAGATTGTCGAATGTTTCTTGCAGATTGGAAATATGATTAAGTCGCTTGATGCTTTTTACGACAAGATCGTCAACATAGCCTTCCAAATTTTGGCCTAGTTGAGGTGAAAAAGTCGTTTGCATCAAGCGTTGACAAGAAGCACCAGCATTTTTTTAGACCAAACGACATTTTGACATAGCAAAATATTCCGAATGGTGTAATAAATATGATCTTTTGTTTATCATCTAGACACATACTAATCTGATGATAACCAGAATATGCATCTAGAAAGCTTAATATTTCATAACTAGCAGTAGAGTCAACCAACTGATCAATACGAGGAAAAGGAAAATCATCTTTTGGACGAACTTTATTAGTATCAGTAAAGTCTATACACATACGCCACTTACCATTAGACTTTCTAAACATTACAGGGTTAGCCAACCACTCTGGATGGCCGACTTCTCTTATAAAGCCTGCTCTAAGTAGCTTGTCCAATTTTGATCTAATAGCATCTCGTTGATCAGGTGCAAATCTCTCTAATTTTTGTTTCTGAGTTTCTTGTCGGTAGTAGAGCTAGCTTTGTGCTCGATTACCTCCTGGGGACTCGGGCATGTCGATCGTACACACGAAGACATCTGCGTTAGCTCAGAGGAAAGTGATGAGGGCGTCTGCCTATTTAGGGACAGAAGTATCCCCAATGTGAACGGTCTTTGAAGGCTCCTTTGGATCCGAAGGAACTTCTTTGACTTGATCGTTCGGCTTTGGTGTAGGTTTAGGCTTTAACTGCTTAGTCGAAAGTTGACTCTTGCTTGCTTCTCGAGTTGGTATCTGGCCAACCATCTTGAGGGATTTTGCGGCCGCATGTAAGCGCCATCTTTTTATCACAGCGGACTGTCATCACTCCTTTGGGGTCTAGCATCTTAAGACATTGATAATCATAATAAACAGTCATTAGGAATCTTGCTAGAGTTGATCGTCCTAGTATGGCATTGTATGCCATATCAAAATCAACCACATCAAAAGAGATTTTTTCTATCCTGAAATTATTTAGAGAACCAAACGTTACATGGGGAGAAAATTGACCGATTGGTTTGGCTAAAGATCACAGTATGATCCCATGGAAAGAGTATAGTACAAGTTTTAGTCCTGGGTACTTGCATCTCATCCAGGGCGCTCGTAAACAAAATATTTAATGAATTGCCACCATCAACATTTAAAGAATTGCCATCATCAACTAATACTTGATTTACTCGATAGTTGTTGATGGTGGGTTCGACCACAATCGGAAACCCGCCTGGTCGAGTAGAAGGGATCGGACAGCCACCCCTCTCGAAAGAGATGGTAACTTCCGACCACTTCGACAATTTATTGACAAGAGGAGGGTCAATGGAGTTTACCTCACGCTCGACAGCCTTAAGCTATCGTTTTGACTCATATGCCGAAGATCCTCCATAGATGTGATCGATGGTGTGCTTCGGATCCTGAAACGGCATCTCCTCATCGTCATCTGACTACTTTCGACCACTTGTTTGTCCTACCTCCTCGAGTGTAGGAAGAGGTCCTTTGCCGGTCTAATAGTCTTCGAGTTTTCATTAGAAAACTCAGCAATTACGAAGGTCATGTCCATCCTTTTTATGGAAAGGACACCACATAGACTTATCATTCTTTTGTTCAGGGCGTTTGCCCTTGCCCCGGTCGGAGTGTGGTTTGGAACTCCGAGGTTCCTTATCGCTTACGGCCAAGACTTCCTTGAAACTATTAGCTTGATGTTTCTGGCCCTGGGTTTTGTTTTTGGATTTCTTGGCCTTTTTATCCTTCTTTTTGCTACTTTCACCCACTTCCTGAGGATTTTTGTCGTCTCGATCGATGGTTTTGTTCCACTCGATTGCTTTAGCAGCGGTCGCATATCGATCGGCCATCTCGAAGAGTTCGACGACAGTAGCTAGAGGATTTAAAGCGATATCCTCAGTGATCCTTCTAGTACAGACTCTCTGCTTAAATGCTCTGATAACAGAAGAATCAAAAACTTCAGGTATGGAATTGCGAACCTGACTAAAACACTTGATGAACTGGCGTAGGTTCTCATGATCATTTTGTCTCATCCTGTGCAGGTTGTCCTCCTTCTCGGGACGATTGTAGGTGCCCTGGAAATTGGCCAGTAGTAAATCGCAGAGGTGTTGCCACGAATAGATCGACTCAAGTGGTTGATTTAACAACCACGACCGAGCAGATCTTTCGAGCATAGTAGGAAGGTAATTTATCATGACGTGCTCTTCTCCTCTTGCTGCTTGAACAACGGTTGTGTAAATCTGAAGAAATTCGATGGGATTCTGTGACCCATCAAACTTCTCCATGTTCACTGGTCGAAACCGCAGTGGCCAGCGAACTGCTCGGAGATCAGGTGAGAACGTCCGACATCTGGTAATGACATCATGACGCCTTATTTGTGAGAAAGAAGGGTTGACGTCACCAAGTGATCATACACAACGATACCAGTTGTAGGTGAACCTAACCTATGATAGGTCTCAGTCCTACGAGGGCAGTACTCCTCGTATTCTATCTACTATCGCAGATTTTTGGGTTAGAGTGGTGAACGATCACCTCCCCTGAGAGCTACTCGATCGTCAGATGTTCAAAGAATTATTCTCCAACTGGATTTATGGTTAGGGGAGCGATGCGACCTGTTGTCGTGCCGATCTGCGTGAGGTGAGTTGTTCGAACGACTGGTGTTTGATGTAGTCGTTCCGGTACGACTTCCAGAATGGTGTTGGCAAGGTTGCTCAAGTCTGGCCATCGTGCTCCGAAGCCTTCGCGCGATCTCTTCAGTGAAAAGGTTGTAACTTGGCGCTCGTCCAAGTTCTTGAGTTGGGTTCTCGAGTAGGTCATTTATATGTTGAAGTTCTCGAGCTTCCTCTAACCGATATTGAATGCGTCTAGGCAAAGTTCTCTGGGTTGCAATTCTTCTCCTCCGAATAGTCTCAGGATCATCCACATCTGAGGTTGCTTGAGTTCGCCTCAATGGAGAGCGATCATTTCTAGTCTTTCTCCCACGCTCATGAAGGTGTTGATCCTATTTATCGCCGGAGGCGTTCTCGCCATCACCCCGAGAGCTTATAGTGTGTGATCGAGGGGGAGCATCCTTAGTCCTGCCTCTAGGAGAGTGACTAGGATCTGAGGGGAGGGCAAAGACCTCCTAAATATGATCTCCACTTGCGCCCAAGGCCTCCTGGCTTGAGGAGTAGTCGAACGTCAACGCCTCGCGACTTGGAGCAAGCCCCTCTAAGAAGGGGAATTATGGGTTATAGCCACCTCCATCCGTAGGTGAGCCCTGCGAGGGTGCGGTCGAATCCGCAGGAAAAGCTTGCTCGACCATATCCTTTGCGAGGGTAACCGAAGAGTGATGACCACCAGATGCTGATGGACTCCCAGAATGATGGCTCCCAGGACTTGCCGTGCCAAGTCGAACGGCCTCAGACGGACTCAAAAATTTGGAGGGGGAACCCTTGCTATGTTTTGTGCCTGCCTCGGTGCAGTCCTGATTATGGTCGGATTCACCCTTGCCCTCTAAGGAATCTGGTCCCTCATTTGGATGTAATGTTGTGGGGGAAAAGGATCCCTCCTCAACTCTATCTGAGGTATGGTCTCTTGGATCTGGTGAAAGATCTCTGGATGCAGCATTACCATCGGACGAAATAATACTCTGCTCATATTCATAGCAAGCATCCATGTCGAGTCCTGAGTAATCGACCAAGTCGAACTAATTCTCTTGATTCCACTCTCCTGCCTTGGAAGCATCAGATTTGAGAAAATAAATAGAACTTGTCGAAAAGGAATCACCGGAAACTCCCCACGGTCGGCGCTAGCTGTCGATGTTTTACTATCGATCTTACAAATGAATATCAGGGGGTCTCCTTGAAAGTATCTAGGACCTCAAAGTTGATTTTGGTAATTAATGTCAATATTATGTTAATGGACTAACATGTGTGCTAAGATGTGTTAAAAGTTAAATCCTGATGACTGATTGATGACAAGGCTATTGGCAGTGCTAATGTGATGAAAGATCAACATGGATGAAGATAAAGGTATTGTATAGCCTAAGGATCCTTTTATAGTTTTTACCAGTCTCGGTGTTTGGAGAAAAGACTGGATTTATAGGATAAATGCTGTACTATAAAGAGGGATCATGGCTAGTAGCTTGAGAAACTATTTTTGTGCCATAATGATCAACTAGAGTTCATGCATTACTTTGATTTGAGCTTCTGGAAAACTGTTTTGAAAATCGTTATGACCGTAAGTAATAGACGATACTACCGCAGATCGGTAGTACCGATATTTACATGGCGGTACATATTTTCCAAAGAGCATGTTTTTAAGTGTTTTTGATCCTCTCTGAAAATCGGAGCGACCACATTTCAACTGCGGTACTACCGTAGGTCGGTAGTACCGATATTTATATGGCGGTACGTAAATTACTGAGAGTGTATTTTTGGGAGTTTTGGAGCTCTTCTGAGAATCGGTATGACCTCATGATCTGAGCGGTAGTACCGATATTTTCATGGCGGTACATTTTTTTTTCCAGATAAGGTGTTTTTGTGTGATTTCTTGAACTCTGGCGGTAGTACCGTAACTTTATTTTGTAGCGGCTAGTTCAGAGCATTAAATGCTACTGTTCTGACCGTTGAGCAAAAATCAGTAGTACCGGGTTTCAACGGCAGTACTACCGCAAAACCTGATTTTTCAGGAGAAGGGTTGTAACGGCTAGATTTGTTGGTGAGGGGTATAAATACCCCCCCACCTGCCTTCTAGCAGTAACTTTTGTGACCATTGAGTATTATACTCTTACATTGAACTCTCTTGAGCTCATATACACTCTTCAACTACTCATTTGTATTGATTTCTCATTCTTGTGGTAGTTGAGAGCATTAAAGTGCATTGATTCATTAGTTAATTATTTAGGCACTTGTAGTTCCTCAAGCAAAACTCGTGATCTATTACTCTTGGTGCTTGCCGGCACCTAGACGGCTTGGAGGAAGGAATTGCACGGTGAGCTCTTCAAGGAGATTGTGAAGAGTCTCGGCAAGATTGTGATTGGTGTTGTGCTCACCAACTCTGGAGCGAAGAAAGAGCAACTCTAGTGATTGAGGGTTGAGGCTTAATTCGTGGAGCCGGCTTGATTCGTTCAAGTTTCCTCAACGTGGACTAATGAAGACTGGCAAGTCTTCGATATCACAGGAAAAACTTCATTGTCCTCATTGTGGTTTATTCTTGTCTTTACTACTTTCGTATTTACATTTCTAGCAATTTACTTGTGTAGAATTGCCTAGCTAGAATTGTATCTAGTTTTGACATAAGTTCATAATTATCTTAAAAGACTTAGTATTTCTTTCATTACATTTGTGCTAGGAAGCTTTGTTAAGACAATCTTGTTTAAAATTGTTAATTAGTCCAAGGGTTTTAAAAACCTCCTATTCACCCCCTCTAGTCGGTTATCCTTGATCCTACACTTCTTGAATTAGAACCACGCAGAGAATGACACATTGATTTATACTGGTTCAGACCTTCTCCGGAGAGAATAATAACTCTAATCCTGTGTTGATGTATTGAGTGTGCTGATTACAATCAGGAGAAAGACTAAAGCCTAATGTCTTGTTCTCTTGATTGCCTCTCTCTTTGCCTTCTGACTTCAGCCTTTATATAATGTACGAAGAGGTGGCAGTTTCTCCGGGCTAAGAGGCGCCTCAACGTTCCAAATGATGAACCGCTTGATGGAGGTTACTGTCAGAGACGTAACATCCTCACGTCGCCAGACAGTTATCGTCAGAGACAGAGAGATAATATGTGCGGTTATTCTAGAGAATAACAGCGTATATTAACTACCTCGTGTGTTAAACACGGTGCACAAGACTACTTAACCGACTGGTCCCACATATCTGTAGACTCTATCGATTATAAGGTAGCTGTAACTGACCAGGTTGTAGAGGAACTCACGACCACATGGTGCTCGTAGAGAAGACTCACAATCAGGGATGGGTCATAGAAAAGCTTACGACTAAAGACTGGTCGTATAAAGGCTTACGACCAGGGGGTGGTCGTAGTAAGACTTACGACCACTTGGTTAAGCTTATTTTTTATGAACAGTAAGGGGTATACTTGCGAGTAATATGAAGATATTGCTATCTATAATAAGAATTACAGATAAATAATTAAATGATGATTATTAGATCCTCATCAAGGGTGTTCTTTGCATATATTTCCTACACCTGTAACTTGTATATTTTGACTTTTGACCCATTGAAATAGGTTCAGGGTTCATTCCAACATGTTATCAGAGTACATGACTCTCTCCTCCCCAAAAACCCTAACCTATTCTCTCCTCTTCTTCTTCCTATGCAGTGGCCGCCACCACCGTCTGGATCCTCCCCGACGCCACCTCGACCTCACGCCTCGAGCTCCTCCGCCTGAGCTCCCATCTTGCCTCGCCTCAGTGCGCCACGCCTGAGCTCCTCTGCTCGGGTCCTTCTTGCCGCCTCCTCTCGAGCTCTGCCGCCCGAGATCCTCCTCTGCTCGGATCTGCGCTGCCGCCTCGCTTGAGCCCCCGCCACCCCAAAGACCGAGCTCGACGTCGGACCTATGCCACCTCCTCCTTCAGCTCTGACCGAGCTGCTTAGCCCCGGATCCTACCGACGCCTTGGCTCCCGCCTCCCTCTGCTCTGGATCCAGCCGACGTCGGGCCGCCTCGATGCTCGGGCCCCCTCTGGAACCTGTATATTTTGGTCTTTTGCCCATTGGAATAGATTCAGGGTTTATTCTAGCTCGGAACACCAAGCATCTTTTCAAGCATCTCAACCATACGACTCAGCTTGGCGCTGACTATCATGGAATTGAAACCCTCGCTACCCGATATGGTGGAAGGGGCAATGATTGGCTCTGATACGAAATGTTGTGGTAGCTGTTAGGGTACGGATCTGAGGACCGATGGTAGAGCACTCGCCCTTATCTAACCAGGGATGGGGCTCTTCCCTGGCGGCGAGATAGAGAGGCTCTGAGGCCTGACTTTAGAAGGGGAGGAAGACTAGAGACTTGTTTGATTGTTCATTGCTTGATGATAATGAAGAAATCTATCCCCATATTAATGAAACTAATCCCTAATAACTGGAAACTTATCTCTAATACATAGAATAAATCTAAAAACTGGAAACTTATCTCTAATACATAGAATAAATCTAAAAGGAAACAAACCCAAATAATATGGAAACTAATTATTCTTATCCTAATCCGCGATATGTTGCCAACGCTATGGCTTGTCATGCCACAACAAAATAAAACTGTTCTTTCTTCCTCATTATCAAGAATCTGTTTTGAGGCTAGATATCTGAACTGCTGATAGTTGTTATTTGTACAGTACATCCTAAAGGATGCTTGGCAACATCTTTGCTGCCATCTCAATTGTCGGTTAAAATGGCAGGCTGCAGTATTAAGCGATAGACTGGTAATTTTCCAATCGAACTTGTTCTATTATTTGCACCCAGATTCGTGGCCTTCTTTGCCCTATACTCCCATGTTAAGATCTACTGAACTCATCACCTTATTCTTTTTTTTAAAAAAAAGAAAGAAATGGCATTTATGAATTAGCTTTCATAAGTAATGTTATTCTAATTTGATTGAGATTATTAGTTTAGACATCAACAGAACTTTGACATTAAAAATGTGAAGTATTTGTTAAGAATTCTAATGCATGTGTGGTGGTGGATCATGCTGTAGGTAGCAGAGACATGCCAACAGAGAAACAATGCTGCATAAGGATTGAGGTGCAGGTACAACTATCAGAAGTTGAGAACTAAACTGACAGATTGTTGGTAGGTGAAGTCAGCCGGTCTTTCAACAAGCACCTCAGTTGCATAACTTGCATTCCATTTCTTTTGATTCTGGTTTGGCAATCTGGATTTTAAGTTAAGCACTCGTGCAGATACTTTGCCACCTATAGTTGAAACATCACATGCTCTTAAGCTCACTTGTTGACATCTCTTGCACAGAAATAAATGAGCATCAGTTTGTCTTGGAGATAGATGATTACACCGCAGCAGAAAACTTGCTCCATTATTGACAGCAAGAGGATGGTAGCTGGGATGACTTGTTAATGTCATTGCTTTTGGTTCTATATATAGAGTGCACTACGAAGTCTGAGCACCAACGAAGCACATCTATTCATCCTTTCTCTTCCATTTCAAACAGAAATACATCATTGTACCATCCATTAGAAACATGGCTTGCCATCAAAGATCTACAAGTTTGCCTTCTAGGTCTCACTCCAATGAGGCCAAAGTTGAAGAAGAGCTACAGGGCCTAAAATCACGCATCTCTTGGCCTTCCGCGACTATTGACACGATGTATGATGGTTTGAGGAGGGTTGGAGACGTCTACAACTGCATAGAGGAGATCATGTGCTTGCCCAGCAACCAAGTTGGCCTCTCCTTGCCCCTGCAAAAGAAAATGTTGGAGGAAGAACTTGACAGGTCCCTTGTGCTGATTGATCTTTGCAATGCCATGCAAGAGAACTTATCAGAGTTGAAGATGAGTACCCAGGAGTTGCAATTGGTCCTTAAGAGAGGAGATGATGCTGCTGTTCAGCTCAAGATTGAGTCTTTCATTCGTCAGGCGAAGAAGGCACAAAAGCCTTTCAAGAAGACAAGCAGCAAAGCTACTGTTGAAGATTGCAGGCTGGTCAGGCTACTGGCAGAAGGAAGAGAGATGGCTGTCTCTCTACTTGAATCCACATCACGTCTCTTGCCGAAGCAAATTGGAATCCCCAATGCAAGCAAATGGTCTCGTCTCCAAAAGGTTCCAACAAAGAAAGGTTGTATGTGAGGAGCAGTTGCAAGCACTAGAGCGCAACATGGGGGATCTTGAGAACTGTGCTGAGTTTCTGTTCAGGAGGTTGATCCAGAGCAGGGTTTCTCTCCTCAACATTCTTAGCTCATAGATGCTTCTCAAGCCTTGTCGCTCTGGCACCTTGTGATCGGCATCCGCCTTTTAAAGGATCCACCAATCTTCTAAAACCTTTCAGGTTTGCATACGACACCAAATGTATATAAAGTTGATCAATCAAAGAAAAAGTTTTGACTCTGTTCATGTTATCGATGATCCTTTGTTCATACTTCTGATTCCGGTGGTACTTCTGTGCTGTGATATTGCTTGTCCTTTTTTTTTGACGAGGAACAGTAAGGGAGGCCCTAATGTATATATATTAATAAAAAATAAAAAAGGTTTTATGTACGGGGTAAAAGAAAAACAAAAAGATACAACCCACTAGGGACAAAGAACCTCAAACAATTGTTTGCAGCCAATCAAAAAAAGGTTGTATGTGATCTTCTTTAACTCGATGCATATGCAGAGCAAGTTTACTCTTAAAAAGATTTTTCCAACTAATAATATTCGGCTTGATATTCTCAAACACTTTGCCATTCTTTTGTTTCCAAATAAGCCATATGGCCAAAATAAAGATTTCCATATAGAACATATAATTGAAGATTAATCTCGTTCTTTCCACTTTAAGTTGAACATCAGTCGTATTATCCCAATTAATGCCAATAATATTCCAACGTGATTAACTGGATTGGCAGCCAAAGAATAAATGGTGTAGATTTTATTCCTCTCTATCTGGACATAGGACACAATATTGATCATCCTCAATATTATAATGCCGCATGTGTAGCATTTCTTTTATGTTCAGTATGTCTATTAAATGTAGCCATGCAAAAACCTTAAGTTTCATAACACATTTGCTTTTCCAAATCCATTTGAGTGACCGAGATGGCAAGAGAGTATTAAAAGAGAACTTGTAGTATCTTTGAGATGAATATTGTGCTGAGCCCCATATGTATTATTAATTGGAAGAAAAAACCTAATATCTTCCTTAAGCATATTATATTCATCAGATGCTTCAATAGACAAAGGAAGGTGGAAATGTCCTCTTATACCTGGATTTTGGAGTAGATTAGCTACCGAGATTTGTTGGTTTTTAGCAAAGGTGAATAGCATTGGATATTTGCGACAGTAAAGGTTAGAATTCCAAAAAAATCCAACCAGAATAACACTGATGTACCAGCACCAATTATTGACATAGCAATTCCTCTATAAATCATAATGCCTTTCATAATATCTCTCCACTAAAACGAGCCTTGATTCCTTGTGTTGTGAGGAACATTATTTCGATAATACCTTTCCTAGATCAGCTTCACCCATAGTTCATGGTGATTATAGAACTTATGTAGATTCTTCATTAGGAGAGCTTTATTTTGTGTTTCTAAATTAAGAACTCCAAGACCCTCTTTGTTTTTTTGGGTTGCATACCAAATTCCATGCGGCTAGATTACCACCTTTTGAATTTAAATCCAAACCCCTCCAAAGACAGTGCCTTCGAGCTCGATCAATATTATTAATGACCGTCACTGGGATCTTGAGTGAGCACATCTAAAAAGTTGGGAGGTGGGAGAGTACTGAGTTGATCATTGTCAATTGCCCTCCATAAGAGAGATAAGCTGCGCAACTAGATAGTCTTCTCTCTACTCGATCAATCAGTGGCGAAAAATCATGTACTCTAAGCCGTGTTGTTCCCAGTGGTAAACCCAAATAAATGAAAGGAAGAGTACCAATTTGACATCCAAAGATGTTTGCCAGGGCAGACATTTTGTCACCAGTGACATTAATGGGCACTATAAATGACTTGTTATAGTCGACTTTCAGTCCTGTGGAGGAAGCAAATGAATTTAATAGACCATTAAAACAAAATAATTGTCTTGCATCAGCTTCCATAGTGACCAAGGTATCATCCGCATATTGAACTATAGGAAAATCCCCATCTGTCGTCAACGAGATTGGTATTGAGGAGATTCCTTCTATGTGCTTCATTTATAATTGTCTGCAGGAAATCCACTGCAAGAACGAAGAGAAGTGGCGAGAGAGGATCACCTTGTTTCACTCCTCTTTTACATTAAAAACATTTCTCTGGTACTCAATTTAATAAAACCGAGGATGTTCCAGAACTGAATAAATTTTCAATCAAGGTAATCCATCTATTATCAAAACCTTTATTTTGCAAAATTTGGATGATAGTACTATGCTCCACCATATCAAAGGTTTTCTCAAAGTCCAGCTTTAGAATAATAATTTCATTTTTTTGATTGCCGACATTGATGGATATATTCATAAGCTCAAGTAAGACAATCTTGAATCGCTCTTGTTTTGATAAATCCATATTGATTTTTTATGAACAATTTGCAGAATGATTCGTTGTAGTCTATTCGCCAATATCTTTGTGAGTAACTTAAGTGAGGAATTCAAAAGTGAGATAGGTCTATAATCATTTACACTTTTCGAGAGACTTTTTTGGCACTAAAGTAATGTGTGAATTATTGATACCCTGTAGCTGAATCTTATTTTCATAGAAGTCCTCATGTAGCTTGTAGAAATCATTCTTGATAATATGCCAGCACTTTTTTTTTTATAAAGAGTCCATTAAAACCATCCGGCCCTTGCGATTTATCAATAGGGAGTTCGTTTATTATTTTGTCGATCTCATCATGAGTAAATCTTTTTATCAAGATATGCAATCCTTGAACTAGGGCAACTATTTTAGATAATTTGAAAAGCATTTCAGTATTGGCCAAAGTCCCTAGTCTATCTTTAAATGAATGCCAAAGAATAGCTACCTTCCCATTGTGATCTGTTTCAATTCTATTGTCTTGAGTAGACAACTGTGTAATAGTGTTCCTTCTATATTGTTTTGTAGCTATAGCATGAAAGAATTTTTTTATTCTCATCTCTGAACTTAACCCAACGAATAGTGCACCTTTTTTTCCAATATAGTTGTTTGTAATGCAAGAGTCGAAGTAAGTGCCTCTTGATAATGTTACAGAAGTTCCATTTCGGCCTATCTAGGGATATTTGGTCTTCCAGATTATCCATAAGGGTAATAACTGAATTGCAGTTCAAGATTAATCTGGAAAGTTGAGAGATATTCTTGCTTCAAAATTTGAGACCACGCCGGAGACTCTGAATTTTGCCAAAAGAATGATTTTTTAAAATAATATTTTTTAAAAAGATAATTACAAAAATAAATATTTGCCCTAAAAAATTACAAAAATGTGTCCTTGTTGCCAGTTCAACTGGCGAACCTATCACCAGTTGAACTAGTGACAGGGAACCTGTCGCCCCCCTGTCGCCGATCCACGTACCTGTCACTAGTTGAACTGGCGACATGTACCTATCGCCATTTGAAACGACGACAGATACCTGTCGCCAGTTGAAATGGCGACAGGTACCTAAAACCCTAATCTAATTTGTCTACTTGTGATTTTCATAGATTTTGAACGATATGAAATCTATTAGACTCGCAATAACATTTTGTGATCGTCGTATGTTGTTATAATGCGCTGAATTTCTGAAGAATTTTGCGAGGACGATTGAGGTATCAATGATTCGTAAGTAGAAAGGTAAGTGATATTGCGATGCACCAGGGAATTCATACAC
This sequence comes from Phyllostachys edulis, assembly GCA_036346405.1. Lineage (NCBI taxonomy): Eukaryota > Viridiplantae > Streptophyta > Magnoliopsida > Poales > Poaceae > Phyllostachys > Phyllostachys edulis. The sequence goes on from CM070566.1 coordinate 7,327,191, forward strand.
TTGCTCATGTACATGCACGACATATTATTGCTACCTGTTGCCATTTCAACTAGCGACAGGGAGATGTCGCTAGTTGAACTGGCGACAGGACCCTATGCTGGTTGGTGTGTTTGGTATTTTTGTAGTTTCAAAACGGTACGAAATATGTTAGCGATGCGTTAGCTGGAAGGTAAGTTATATTGTTATGTGCTAGAGAATTTTGTGAGGACGATTGAGGTAGTAATGATTCGTAAGTAGGAAGGTAAGTTATATTGCGATGCGCTAGAGAATTCACACACGGTGCATAATATTGGAGAAATGGCGCAACGATAACAACACGACAGTTGATCCGATAAGAGGGGTCACATGGCACGCAGGCTAACGAACAACGGATGGTACACACATGCCTTTAGGGAATTAGAAATACATGGGACATATGGACGAAGAGGGTCGGACTACTGTATGGACCGGGGTCATTTGCCCTTCCTTGCGAGCTCAGTATTGTACTCCTCGTCAGCCGCCTTGACTTCGGCCGCCATTTTCCTCTTTTTTTTCAAGGCCCTCTCATGAGCCTCGCGCTCCGGCAGACCAGACGCCGAGATGGGCCTGCGCTCTCACGGATCTGCTGGTTGTGCTCTTCGATGCGGTGCTCCTCCTTTCTCCTCTCGTGGTCTCTATTGGCATCCCACTCCTCGCAGTCGAGAGTCCACTGGTCGTGTGGGTGGATCTCTAGGTCGATCCACTTGCGGTAGCCACATAGCGGATCCGGGGACCACGAGTAGACGGGAGAGGTTGTTAGTGCAGACTTTTAAAGAGAAATGGTAGGGGAACATACTACTACCTGTCCTTACCAGCTGCCGATAGCATCTCGTGTCCCAACGGCGGTCGGGATAGTCGCTGAAGTAGTTCGCGTAATCCCAGTAACGCATGCCTAGTCTTAGCTGGTGCTTGGACTTGAAGAACTTGCATCTGTCCCTACACCAACAGAGGGGCGGCGTCTCCCCCTCGGGCGGGTGTTGCGACGAATGCTCGGTTGGGATGTTCTGGTAGGGGTTGCTGCTATGGGGGGTAGCGTCATTGCAAGGAGGTGGCCTCCTGAAACGCTCCCTTTGTTCCTCTTGGGCCGCATACTCCCTTTGCATTTCGCGGATCTCCTTCCAGTGCTTGTCCATCTGAGCGAGATTGTATTGAAGTTTGGATGCAGGAGAACCCGGCATGGAAGGGGTAGTACTTATATGCTGAGCCGTCACTGCGTACGCGACCGAATTGTAATTCAGTTGAAGGAAATTTGCGTCCGCGAGGCAGCGGCCCTCAAAAGCTAGCTCGTCGAGTCACATCGTCCTGAAAAGCTGGCTCGTCAGGTCACGTCGTCCTCAAAAGTCGGGTCACGTCGTCCTAAAAAGCTGACTCGTCAGGTCACGTCGTCCTCGAAAGCTGACTCATCAGATCACGTCGTCCTCGAAAGCTGACTCGTCAGGTCACGTCACTACGAAGATGTGCGAGGGTCCTGAGCTCCCGAGGAATCAAGCACCCGGCAGGGTTTGCCTCCCGAGGAAGCCTGGCCTCCGGAGGATCCTGGCCGCCCGAGGAGTCCCGGCCTCCAAGGAATCCCAAGCCCTCCGAAGGGATCCCGAGCGGTCCGCTCAGCGCCGAGCCACCGGCGATGGGAGGGCTCAAGCGCCCAAGGGAAGTGCGGAGGGCTCGAAGATCTAGGGGCTCCGGATGGGTTACTGCACTCCTGGACCGATACACCAACAGGGTAGACCAAGTCTAGGGCTGCCCACCACGTGTTAGAAGCTAGCACTAGGGGTAGGAAAGGTCCCTGCAGCCCCTATCAGCATAGGGTCTAGTAAGGGTTAAACTTGTAACTCTGTATACCTCCTAGGAGAGCTATAAGTAGCCACCCTTGCCCCCATTGGGGGAGAGGCTTTTTGGCTTTGTATAAGGATCATATGATAATACAAGTGTGTTGACTTACTAACAGCTAGTCCCCTCTTGAGGACCCTTCAGTTATCGGAGGGTCCCCCCTTACTCTACTGTCTAGTCTCGTATCTACGACAGTTGGCGCCGTCCGTGGGGACCGGCAGGTAAGCCGCGAAGCACGAGCACAGCATATCAAGATGCCCCCCCCCCGAACGAGGGCTAGACCGAAGGCCTCGGTAGCCAAGCGGCCAGGCTGCCCGACCCTCGCAACCTCGAGGGCCAAAGGAGCCGAGTCAAGAAGAAGAAGCGCCCGCCCAAGCTTCGGAGGAAGAAGCGAACAACTCGGCGCACGGGGGAGCGAGCCAAGAATCATACAAAACTCTCCAGCAAGAACTGGCGGCCCTCCGCCGGGAGCTAGCAAACCTCCGGCACCCGCCAGAGACAACCCTCGCCGCCCCACTCCGACAAATGCCGCAGAATGGAGCGGAGCCCACCACCGCACCCCCCCGGCCCCACTCCGACAACCGCCGACGAACGAGGAACCCACCACCGCCACCGACACCCCGGTGCTCCGAGGCGACCCAAACTCGCCATTGAGCGCCGGGCTGGAGGCAGCCAGGTGGCCTCGAGGATTCAAGATGCCGGAGGTCGCGCTGCATTTAAGGGTCCCATGCACCTCGCAATTCCTTCGTATACGAGACCGCCATTGAGGCCGCCGGAGGAGAAGATACCACGAAGGCAAAAGCGCCACCACCGGCGCCAAGGCCGCTATGCGTTGACTTGGTTCTTTACGATACCTCCTCGCCCGTGATACGCGTGGGAGCAACAGGATTCGCCCGCAACAACTTCTGTGGAACTACACGAGCCAAGGACGCCGACACTTGTTCGAGTGAAGCAGCGCCGGATGAATCCTCCGCACTTCTTCGTGAAGTTCGCAGAGGTCAAGTGCCATGTACAAGGCGTCAACGAGACAACCATCATCAACGCAGCAACATGCGGCCTCCGCAACGGGACGCTTTCGGAGAGGCTGGCGCGCAAGCTCGCGCGCAAGAGCCATCAACTCTTCGACAAAATGGAGGAGTACGCCGAGCGGAGGAAGACAAGGTTTCGAGGGGAGCGACGGCGACTCAACACCAATCAGTGACCCTTCGGCGAAGCGGTCACCACGACATCGGCCGAGCATCCGGCAGCTACTTAACAATGACTACAGCAAAAGGCCGCGAGTCTACCATGTAGACGCGCACCGCAAGAACGGCGAGGAAGACGCGAGGCAGCTGGAGCGAGGCCGCGCCGCGGGTCAAACACGGACGCCACCGATAACCGCAACGGCACCTCGCAGCTTTGTGACCTCCATGGCGAGGGTCGCACACAACCGCCGAATGTCGACTATCGCCGCATATGCAGACTACATGCGTCGTGACCAACTGCAGAGCATGACGGCCGAGCGAACGGACAACCGACTTCGCACCACCGCAATACCGCGCGATAGGTGGTCGCCGAGGCGCACCGAGGGTCATCAACATGATCACCGGAGGCTCCTCGCAGCATTTCAAGAGGCAGAGGCGGCGACGCCCGACAAATCCACCATCTGGCGACGTACCCCGCCTCGAGCCCACCCCGCTACTCCGAAATACCCATATCTTTCGGACCCGAAGATGCTCGCAGGGTGTATTTTCCGCACCAAGATCCCCTCGTCATCTCGGCCAACATCGTGGATTTCGAAGTAAGGCGCGTCCTAGTCGACGGAGGGAGCTCAGCGGACCTCCTCTTCGTGGACGTCTTCGACAAGATGATGATTCCTCGTGATCGCCTAACACCTCCCGCATCCCCGTTAGGGCTTTGAGGAACGCCACGGCATTGGGACAGATCCGCCTCGCCACGCTCAAATGACGACTTCAAGATCCCGAACCGAGGTCGTCACGTTCGACGTGGTCCAGATGGCTTACCAGTACAACGCAATCCTTGGCCGGGCCATGCTAAACACCTTCGGCACAATAGCTCACCACAACTACTTGTGCATGAAGCTCCCCGCCCCATCGGGCATCGTCACGGTCCGCGGAGATCAAGACCTCGCACGGCACATAGAGCTTGAAGTACTGTCCCCGGCTCGCCACGTACACGCTGTGGGACCCAACCGGGGCGAAGTAGCACCACCCTCTGCAAGATGGGCCCCGAAACACAGACCGCAAGGTCACCTCCGAAGAGTGGCATTAAGGGACAGCTCACCAAAGAAGACGGTGGCCCTCGGGTCAGACCTCCACCCGGAGGCGTACGGCGCAGTCCTGGGGGTGCTCCGCAGCAACGTAGAGGCCTTCGCTTGGGGGCCCAAAGACCTCCCAGGAGTGGCAAGGGCAATGATCGAGCACAGGCTAGCCCTTCGAGCCGACATGACGCCCAAGAAGCAGAAGCTGCGGCGCATGTCGGCCGATCGCCTCCAGGCCGCCAAGAAGGAGATTTTGAAGTTGCTGAAAGGCGGAGTCATTCGCGAAATCAAATATTCCGAATGGCTCGCAAACCCGGTCCTCGTCAAGAAGGAGACGGGCAAATGGCGCATGTGTGTCGACTTCACCGACCTCAACAAGGCCTGCCCCAAGGATGGTTTTCCCTTACCTCACATCGACCAACTGGTGGACGCCACTTCAGGCTGCAAGCTCATGAGCTTCCTCGACGCCTACTCCGGCTACCACCAGGTGCACATGGCAGAGGAGGACGAACCGAAGACTGCCTTCATCACCCCGATGGGAACATATTGCTACAAACGCATGCCTTTCGCCTCAAGAACGCTGGGGCGACGCTTGTCTCGCCATCACGAAGGTCTTAGCCACCAGCTCGGGCGAACGCGGAAGCATACGTCGACGACATAGTCATTAAAAGCAAGCTGGCAGGGACACATGCCCAGGACCTCCAGGAAACCTTTACCAACCTTCGAGCGGAGGGTATAAAACTCAACCCCGGGAAGTGTGCGTTCGGTGTGAAGGCCGGGAAACTCCTCGGTTTCCTCGTCTCGGAGAGAGGGATTGAAGCCAACCCGGAGAAAATCAGGCCATCCAAGAGATGAAGCCCCGACAACGCCGCTGGCACAAAGCCGACGGGCCGCCGCGCCCTTAGCCGCTTCTTGTCTCGCTGCCGAGAGAGCACTACCGTTTCTTCAAGACACTCCGGCACGGAGCCGCTCCGTGGACCGAGGAATGCCGAAGGCCTTCGAGGACTGGTTATACTCGCCTGACTACCAAGCTTGACCGGTCCGGCAGGAGCCGAGCTGCCAGACATCGCCGCTACTCCGTCATCGGTGAGCGCGGTGCTCATCCAGGAGTGGACCGGCCAGCGACCGGTATACTATGTATCGGAGGCCTTGCAAGGAGCCAAAATCCAATACACGGAGCTTGAGAAGCTCGCGTACGCTTTGCTCATGGCATCGAGAAAGCTCCGGCACTATTTCCTGGCGCATCCCATCAAGGTCCCCACATCCTACCCCTTGGCGCTGATGCTCCGAAATAAAGATGCCTCCGGATGGATAGGCAAATGGGCGGCGGAGCTGGCGCCTTTGACGCTCACTCAGGCAAGAACGACCATCAAATCGCGAGCCGCAGACTTCGTTGCCGAGTGGACCCCGCAAGCGGAGGACAGCCCCACCGTGGTGGAAACACCATGGGTAATGTACACGGACGGGTCGTGGTGCGCCGCAGGGGCCGGCGCCGCGGCCATCCTAGTTTCCCCAGACGGGCGAACTGCATCGCATGCCACCCGCCTCGACTTCTCGACCACGAACAACGCATCGGAGTACGAAGCACTGCTGCTGGGCCTCCATAAAGCGCGATCCCTTGGTGCGAAGCGCATCCTTATCAAGAGCGACTCCCGCCTGGTGACAGGCCACTTTGACAAGACCTTCGTGGCAAGGTGTCCTGAGATGAGTCGTTACTTAGCCGCGGTGCGCGAAGCGGTGAAGCACTTTCACGGAATCACGGTACAAGCCATTCCTAGAGGAAACAACGGAGCGGCCGACAAACTGGCAAAAATGGCAAGCTCCGGAGAGGGACCCCCCTTGGAGGTTTTCTATGAAGTCCTCACAAAACCCTCCGCCCCAAATGAAGCGCAAGGGGCTCCGCCCGAAGCGCAAGGTCAGCGCCACAAGAGAACAAGCACACGGTAGCCGCCCACTGAACAGCGGCAGCCCCGACAAGGGACTGGCGAGACGTCATTATCAAGTACCTTGCCGGGGAAGAACCAGAAGACCCGGCCGAAGCAAAGCGCATCCGTTGCCGAGCAAGAAACTACTATATGGTCTCCGTGAGCCGCATAAGGGGCGCTCGTGCTCTTCCCGCGCTGTATCACGGAGGAAGGCCAATCACTCCTCAAGGACGCCCACGAGGGTTTATGCGCGCGACACTAGGCGCTCGGGGCCTCGTGGGAAGATGTTCCGCCAAGGCTTTACCGATCGACGGCGCCCGAGATGCATAAGACTCGCCCGGTGTGCTGGGTGTGCTGGGCGCTGGCCAGAACTCCAAAGGCGCCTGCGCTTCCTTTTGCAATGGTGCCGCCAGCAGGCTATTCGCACATTGGGGTTGACATCATCGCCCGCACTTCGCAGCCAAGGGTAGCCTCCGATTCGCGTTCGCCGCCATCGAATACTTCTCAAGATGGGTCAAGCGAACCGTCGCCAACATCACCGCCGCAATACCCCAACGATTCGTGTGGAAAACATCATTTGCTTCAGACGGCATACCAAGGCACATCGTCGCCGACAACGTAAAGCAGTTCGACTCCGACCACTTCCGAAAATTCTGTAGCGACCTAGGCATAACGTTATGCTTCGCCTCCGTCGGGCACCCAGAGTCCAACGGAGCCGTCGAGCGAGCCAACGGCAACCTCCTCGACGGGTTGAAGAGGCGCCTCGTAGGGCTGCCCAAGGGACTATGGCCCGAAGAGCTCTAGAAGGCCCTTTGGTCAATACGCACATCGCCCACCAGAGCCACAGGTTTTTCTCCTTTCAAGCTCCTCTTCGACGATGAGACCATGACGCCAGCGGAGTTCACTGTTAATTCCTACCGAGCTACAACCTGCATAAACACAAAGCGAACGGAGCTCTCGCTTGACCTCCTCGAGGAGCAACGCGACAGCCGCCTCAACCATGCAAAGGTACAAAGATGCATCGCCAAGGCATACAATGTATGATCAAACCTCGCCACATCGCCAGGCGATCTCGCCTCAAACGAGCCACCAACCAAGTAGCGCTTCGCAAGTTGGACTCCAGTGGAAGGACCGATGTCGCCACAGCGCCATAAGGCGGCGCTGCTCAAGATCGCAACCCCGGAGGGAGACCAGTTGGGCCATACCTGGAACATCAAATCCCTACGAAAGTTCTACCCTTAGCAATCGTGTAAAAACCGACTGCGTTCGGGGAATAGCCCCGCAGCCTTCTCAAGGCTCGGGCATGTACAGACTTTTGCTGCAAAATAACTTCGCTCGGAGGACAATCTGTTCAAATGGTGAAAATTGTATGCCTCATCGCTTTGACTGGTCCCTCCGAATGTATAAACGGTTACCACAAGATGGCTCGCGCCTGGCACACCGATGCCCACCGCGGGCACGAGTGTATAAACGGCCACCGCCATGGCTCATACCGGGCACACCAATGCCCACCGCGGCACGAGTGTATAAACGGTCACCGTGCATGGCTCGCATACCGGTGCACACCGATGCCCACCGCAGCACGAGTGTATAAACGGCCATCGCGCGATGGCTCGCGCCGGCACACCGATGCCCACGGCGGCACGAGTGTATAAACGAAGACATCGCGCGATGGCTCGCGCCGGCGGCACACCAATGCCCACCGCATGCACGAGTGTATAAACGGTCACGCGATAGCTCGCGCCCCGGCACACCGATGCCCATCGCGGGCACGAGTGTATAAACGGTCACCGCGACATGGCTCAAGGCCGGTGCACACCGATGCCCACTGCGGGCACGAGTGTGTAAACGAAGCCACCGCGCATGGCCTCGCTCCCCGGTGCACACCGGTGCCCGCTGCGGGCACGGTATATACGAATCACATGAGCGGGCGTAACGCGCGAATCATAACCCGACCTGACGTCGGCCAACCGCCACCAAAGCTGGGGATCACAGGCCGCCTCCCTCGCAAAATAATATAATTAGGCCCCGCACTCTATCTAAAAAGTATGGGGGATTTGCAAGTAGGCTTCGCCTCCCTCGCAGAAAATAATATAGTTAGGCCCCATGCACCTCATCTAAAAAAGTATGGGGATTCGCACAGGCCCGCCTCCCAAAAAATAAATATAGTTAGGCCCCTCAGACCCCATCTAAAAAAGTATGGGGACTCACATGAGGCTCGCCTCCCTCACAAAATAACATAGTTAGGGCCCTCACCTCATCTAAAAAGTGTGAGGGATCACAGGCCCGCCCCCTCAGAAAATAAATATAGTTAGGGCCTCGCACCCCATCTAAAAAGTGTGGGGACGGCACAGGCCCGCCTCCCCCTCAGAAAATAACATCGCTAGGGCTCCCCATGACCCTATCTAAAAAGTGTGGGATTACACAGGCCCGCCTCCCTCAGAAAATAAATATAGTTAGGGCCCCGCACCTATCTAAAAAGTGTGGGGATTGCAGGCCCGCCTCCCCACCTAAAATAAATATAGTTAGGGCCCCTGTGCCTCATCTAAAAAGTATGGGGACTACATGAGGCTCGCCTCCCCAAGAAAATAAATATAGTTAGGGCCCCTGCCCCATCTAAAAAAGTATAGACGGCGCGAGGTTCCGCCTCCCCTCAAGAAAATAAATATAGTTAGGGCCTCACAACCCTCATCTAAAAACAAAATAGGGGACGCACAGCGAGGCTCGCCTCCCCAAAAAAATAATATAGTTAGGGCCCCACACCTCATCTAAAAAGTATGGGATCGCGGAGGCTCGCCTCCCCTCAAGAAATAATATAGTTAGGGCCCCGCACCTCATCTAAAAAGTATGGGGGATCACAGGCTTCGCCTCCCTCAAAAAATAATATAGTTAGGGCCCTGCACCCTATCTAAAAAAGTATGGGGATCACACAGGCTTCGCCCCGCACAAAATAATATAGTTAGGGCCCCTAACCCCATCTAAAAAAGTATGGGGGGATAGCGAGGCTTCGCCTCCCTCAGAAAATAAATATAGTTAGGCCCCTGCAGCCCCATCTAAAAAGTATGGGGGGGCACGAGGCTCGCCTCCCCCAAAATAAATATAGTTAGGCCCCTGAGCCCCATCTAAAAAAGTGGGGACGGCGCGAGGTTTCGCCTCCCCCATAAAATAAATATAGTTAGGGCCCCCGCACCTCATCTAAAAAGTATGGGGACGGCACGAGGCTCGCCTCCCCTCAATAAAATAATATAGTTAGGCTCCCCGAGCCCCATCTAAAAAGTATGGGGACGAGGAGGCCGCCTCCTCCCCCGCAAAATAATATAGTTAGGCCCTCATGCCTCATCTAAAAAAGTATGGGGACGGCGTGAGGCTTCACCTCCCCCTCGCAAAATAAATATAGTTAGGGCTCCCCGTAGCCTTATCTGAAAAAGTATGGGGGACGGCGCGAGGCTTCGCCTCCCCCTCGCAAAATAAACATAGTTAGGGCTCCCCGGAGCCCTATCTAAAAAGTGGGGACAACGCAACCGTTGCATCCTCCTCGCAACGAAGCGAGAGGGCGCCCTGGAGCACTACCGGCACGAGCGCAAAGATAAAACATGCAGCGAGAAAATAAAAGTGCATATGTATTGATTCATTCACCCGTCACATACATTATACACCAGCACAAATACACGGCCGTATAGAACGGCGAGCAGATGACCTATGGGCCGCACGCGGGTGCAAAGTTGTTTGCCTCGCGCTCGCGCTGCTCCCGCAACTCGCACTCGAGTAGCTCTTCGTTAGATGGATGCGTGGCCATGAGGCGCCAGATACTCCTCTCCACAAGCAGCCTTGACGAGCCCTCCAAGAGCTCGAGGAAACCGTAGGAAGAGGTCGAGCAGATGGCCCTCCAAGCACTCCACCACGCCACGATTCACCGTATGATAGTATTCCATCCCGCGCCTAAGGCCTTCGCCAAGAACCAAAAAACCTCTTCATAGACCCCCGATTTTCCTTTTTCCACCGTTTCCATTTCGCACTATGGCACACTATACCGCGGTAACAAATCCTCCGAGGCCACTTGCAAACCAAATAGCTGTTCATAGGACTTCAGACGCCACACGGCGAACCAAGACTCGTCCGTGCAGACGGCGTAAACAACATACCCCCCTGAGTAGAGCAAATGCCAATGTGAAACAGGCACCCAAACCCCTTTTTCGGTGTATATTGATTGAGAAAATAACGGTTACAAGCCACGGATAGTCAACAACTGGCCCACGTAGCGGTGCCAGTCGAAGCAACAAAACCCTAAAACAACGATTACCCAGGAAGATGGCCGGAGGGTCACACCTTGCCGCCGGGGTTGGCCCTCCGCTCCGCTACGCTCGCACCATCCGCAGGACCCTTTAGTTTCCGCTTCTGGGCCAAAGACGCCCAGAGCGACTCCATGGTAGCGTCCCGACCAAACGAAGCCCAGAACTCCTTGGCAAGGGCATTGCTCGCCCTCCGCGCCTGCCTCTGACCTAAAGCGACCTCCACAATGAGGCGACGGCACGCGCCAAAGACCGAGCGATCAACGTGACTACGTACCACCACGCCGCAGGAAACAAAGGCACTGCCCACACCACCTTCGGCAAGAATGATTACCATAGGCACGAGCAAATGGGAGAAAGACTTCCTGCAAGACGACGGGCCGCCGGGTGGCCGCCAACCGATCCACGATATGCCTCCGGGGGCACAAGACCAAGCTCACGATGGCGCCTCCATGCGTCCAATGTGTGAGGACCCCGGAATATTGGAGATTTATACCGAATTAACAATCATACCAAAAGCATAATTCTTAATCAAGAACAACCGATTCTTAATTAAAAATTATACTAGAAGCATAATTCTTAACCAGGTACAAATCTAATATTCAGGTTCCCGGATATATGTATCACAATAGTTCCTAGGTTCCAAACTATTGCACATATACCCTCAAACAACATTGTATCATACATACAAGGCATACACTTACATAATTATACATAACATTTTACAATTTGACTTGGAAATCTACAATATCATGTGACCTTGGGCCACAACAAAAGTTAACAGCGGAAGCAAAACAAAACAGCAAAAGACCACCAACGGCCCCATCACCCGCAGGCTATTGAGTGGAAGTTAGAACTAGCTTCACTCGTTAGCGTCACCTTGATCGGCGCTAACGGGCATCTCATACAAATAACCATCCTCACCTGCAACAAGAGGTTATAAAACCTGAGTACAGAAGGTACTCGCAAGACTTACACAAACTATGAAAAGAAAGTGTTTAATAGATCCTATTCAAAGGAGTAGAATGTATACATGCTTAAGGTTAACAACAGGAAGGTTATAATGGTTTCAATTTTGCGTAAAGCAGCACATCTTAATCCTACACTTGCTACATTTTGGTAAGGCAGTGTTATAAATCAATTTGGACTAAAACAGTGAGTAAAAGAGAGCATAATCATAAACAATAACCACAGTTAAGTGGCTGTCCATACATAGCGAAAATATTGCAAAAATGTATCTCATGCTGAAACAGTATCCATACAAGTTTCATTTCAAAGTCTATACAAAGATCTATTCAATTCAAGCGTTGTCCATAACCGTGGACACGGCTATTCGAATAGTTTTAATCCTTGCAGGGGTGTACATCTTTACCCACACGACTTAGCTAGCCCGTAAGCCGCCTAGAATAATAGCACACCGCCTTTGGTATGCCGTACGTAAACTAAGATTTGGTGTTTTTCAACAAGTTAACACTATTGAGCTAGAATACCCATGTGTGACCGATCCCGCCAGATTCAAGTTACTAATAGAACTCGCCAACCGGGGTCCACATGTTGTGCTTGGGAATGCCGATTCGATCAACAAATGGAAACTGTGCTCACCGCACATATTACATCGCAACGGAGCCCTTAAGGTATGTACATGTGATGGAACGCATGTACGTCCTCACCCTCTTAAGAACATATGATATAGATACGAGATCAACCACATATGTCCTTACTTTCCTGCTTTTCCAACTCAATAGCACTAACACTTTACTTAACCAAACAAAGGCCCATACATCGCTGCGTGGAAGTACGCTGGGTTCGAATCGCCCATCAATGTTCAGTCCTTAATCAATCCAGACAAGACATCCACATTTCCCAATCTCGTGCACGAAGGCACCATCACTAGCATCCACTTGTCCAGATTTATAATCAAGTTAAATAAACAAAATTTACTTTCATTTCAGATTTAAATAGACTGAACAAAGAATCAAAATAAATGAATTTCATTTAATGTTTCCAAGTGTGGTAAAATAAACTTGACAATACTACAGACTGCATGGCTAAGCAATTCCTGGAATAAGTACTTTATTATAGAAGCACTACCTTATGTTTGAGTGTATGATCAGATTAAAGGTAAGCCTCAAGTGTTAGGTGGTAACTAACTATTAACAGATCACAAATAAATTTTTAGGAAACTAGCATGCAACAGTGTCACTGTTTTTAGAAATCTACAGTACAAAATTTGGGATCAATATGGTGCAGAGAGGATGCTTGCCTTGGTAATAATAGACCTCTTGTTCAGGTTCTGGATGTTCGATAACAGATTCAACCACTTCAGAAGAACCAGAATCTAAAAGACAAAAATCCAATGAATAGCAAGAAAATGGCAGAGAGCAAAATGCAGAAAAAAGTACATGATCAATAGCTCAATGCATATTTAACAACATGCTTAAGTTACATCTAACTCAAATAAGGATTATAACCAATTTTTAATATCCATTGATACTAACTGTCAAGATTGGGGTTTAGTAGCATTGCAGTTTTGGGTCTCTAAAACTGAAAACAGGACAAGTTACTAATGAATTTGTCGATTTATGCACATTATAAGCAAAATACTTTTGCTTAAGCTACATCTAACTTGCATAAGGACAATAGCATACAGCCAGTTTCTGCTAACATATTTTGCCACAAGTTAGAGTTTAAATTAGAACTACAATTTCAGATTTGGAACCAAATGAAAATAGGGCAACAAGATAAATGGACTGCTTCATACATTGAGAGGAAGAATATCATTCTTATGTTTAAGTTACAGCTGAATTAGTAAAGCTAAATGCTTAGTTTAAAACTTACAAGTTTACTGGTAAGATTTTTACAATTGAGAGGTTGGTTCAGTGTGCTACAGTTTCAGATTTTGGAGAAACTGAAAATGGACAGATTTCAACATGGTCGGCAAGAAAACGGCAAGACCGAACTGAGATTCGGTTAGCTAAAGTCTCAGATTTTGGGAAAGTCTGAAACTGGACAGGTTTCCCAAGAATATTGTTGCTGATTTTTACATATCACAAGTTAATAAAGTTAAGGGTCTAATTTATCATTTATACACTTTACTAGACGAAATCAAGGGCCAACATCTTGTTGTATACTGTTGGCATGGCCAACAATAGCAGCAAGACAAGAAGTGAACTTCAGTTTCAGACTTTAGCCAAAAAAAAATGAAAACTGGACAGATTGTAAGGGAAGTGTTTGCTGCTCCAATATACTATGACAAAATGATATTTTGGTTAAGCTACAGCTAAACAAGTAAGACTAAAAGTTTAACTCATCACTTAGCATCAAATAACACTAACTATCAAGATTGAGGTTCAATCTGGACTGCAGTTTTCAGATTTTGAAATCTGAAAATCTGAAAACTGGACAGATTACAAAAACTGATTTAAACCTCCACAAGTGAAGTGCTATGCCTAAGTTTAGAGTATTCTCAACTAGGTTAGGAAGTGAACTCATCATTTACTAGCACTAAGTGATAAAAATTAATGAAGTTGCTGTGTACACTGTTAGCTTACTGAAAATGGGCAGGGCACAATCGGCTGTTTAAAGACAGATTGCCAAAACTGAAACTTGCTGTTTTATTAAAGTGTGATCAAGGTAATATTCTTGTTAAAGTTGTAGTTAACAAGAAAATTAAAGTCTACTTATCATCCATTAGCACTAATTGACATGAGTTAACAAAAGCAGTCTCTACTGTGCACAATTTCAGTTTAACCGACCATAAATAAAGGTGCAGCCGACTGCTCTAATTCCCAATGTGAAACACATATAAGCAAGACTTTAGCTCAAGTTACCACTGCCTCTATGGTAAACCTAACTCATCATTTAACCACTGATTAACAAGAACAAAAAGAGGAAGATTCTGCTGTGCATAAAGTTGGTTCAACCGGCACAAAACAGCAAAACAGAGATTGCAGACTTTTGGGCTGCTATGAAAATATACTAAACAAAAGATTCTTGGATTAAGGTTCAACTATTATTTTGGCAAGGATAGCAACCCAATTGAACTTTGCTAACCCTAATTAGTAAGGATTAACAGAAAAAGAAAGCTACAGCTTTTGTCGGTTTTACCCGACAACAGCCAACAGAATTGAATCTTTGCCCTAAACTGAAATGGAGACATTATGAATCAAAAGGATGGTGGCTTAAGAAGCTAGGGTTTAGTAGGAAGCTATCTAAACTTGGAGGTAAAATAGAAAAGCTCAAAATCTTGAAAACGATATGAAAGACCGAAAAGTTATAAAAAGAAAGATTTCGGTAATATCAAGATTTGAGCATCATATGCACATGTGAGTGCTTCAGATCAGCTAATGAGATTCTTAGGAAGCTTAAGTTGGCCAGCAAAGAGAACAAAGCTTACTGTACCAAGTTGTAGAAGAAAGATTTGTAATTTTTTGGCTAACAAAGGCAAGATTTGAAAATCACGCACTGCTTAACCAAAAACGAAAAATGAAGGAAGCCTTGAGCTAAATGGATCACAATACATGATCTTGACATGAAAGATTGATGAACACCTCACCGGAGCAAGAAATCCCAAGCTATTGCTCCAGCCAGTTCGGTTCAACAGGGAGCAAGGTTTCAGCTCAACCTGCAAATGATGCCCAAAACTCACCTTATTAAGTGAATTAAGCACCAAGAGAGATGAGCATGAGGTGAGAGTAAGAGAGGCTTCACTGGACAAGGGAAGAAATGAAGAGCTTTTCTCTCCCGGTCAACCATGTCAGGAGCCAATAACTAGGGTTTTACAGAGTTGAACCTCCAGGGCAAATGGAGAGAATTCTGGAGAGGATGCGGTGGCAGCTTGGTGCCAGGTGGCAGAGGTTCATCCACAAGCTCCGGTGATCTCCCCCCATTTTCCGGCTTTGGTCGGCTGCTGCCCTGTTTTTCATTGGTTAGTCAAGAAGACGACACAACAAAGAGAAGAAGAAAATTTCAAAGAAGCAGCCCAAAGAAGAAATCACCATCCAAAATGAAATGGGTGGTCAGATCGATTTGGGCTAAAAAATGAAGATTTTAGATTATAACAACATATCCCAGTTTCAAAATAAACAGTGATGCTACGAAAAGCATCTTATTACTGTTTATTAAAACTGGTGCTGTTACATAATGCCTCCCAACTAGCCTTCGCCGCAGTAGCGGAGACAGACCGCTCCGTCGCAATCTCCGCCTCAAGCACGGAGCGGGCACTGCGCAGACTCTCAACCTCCTCCTGAAGGATGCGGCGCTCACCCTCTAGCTGGGCAACCTTGGCCTCCAGCCCCTCCGCTTTCTCAGCAAGGGCCAAACGCGCGGCAGCCAGCTCTTCGCTCCGAGCGAACTCTAGGTCAACTTGCTGCTAAATCTCCGCGTAATCGCTCTGGATGTCCCTCTCCAGCGACTGCGAGAGAATGATTGTCTGCCAAGAAACATGTCAACAACTCGCCCATAACAAGGAGGACGGTTATCGGGACCTACCTTCATCATGTTCGCCTCAACACTCCGGAACATCTTCTCCGTGCTCCATTTCACGAAGAGCTCAGACACGCACGGCGGAGCGGCAAAGTTCGACACTTCCTCGCAGACGGCAGCATTTCGGGTGACCCGAAATCGAGAGAGAAGTGGCCCAGTTCGCAACGCCACGGCGGCAAGAAGGTCGCAGCTACCACGCTCGCTCGGAGCAGGCACCGCCGCCAGCCGCCAAATCTTCGTCCTCGTCCCGGGGATCCTCCGCGAGCGGCGCGCCCACGGAGGTAGCTTCACCTCCACGATCCCCCTGGCCGACCTGCCTGGCTGGGAGATCGGTGCGAGCCTCGACTACGAGATCCTCGTTCCGGACCATAAACACGCTAAGGCGCATCGCAGACGATCTCGAGGGCCATGCCGCAATCCCAACGAAGCTGGCAATCGCCCGCAGCTCGAGCAAAGTGAGGAGCAACCAGGACCCGTGGACGAAGCTCATGGCGCTTTCGCCGTCTCCGCACCACGGGCTCCGTGACACCCTCTTCGAGGACGGCCCGGTGAGCCACTCCGCAATGAGGTTCGCTTAACCGCCACGGCGCATCGCGACAAAGACGCACCCAAGACAAGGTTAATTGGGTTTACGATTTGAGCTCCTCTCGACCTCGAACTCGCTTTCTTCTTCCCGTGCTGGTCGGCCCGCCCGCCGTAAACGGGTGTTCGGATCTGCACGCACGGTTCAACCGCCGATCGTGCATGCTGCTCGCCCGCTTCAATGCTCCTCCCCGTAGGGTCCAAGGAGCCGCCCGCAACACGCCGCCTCCGCAAGAGGCAAAACTGCGCAGGGGATGCAGATGTTAAAAAATCACACACACACACACACACACACACGGACACACCTGCGGGTCCTCGACCTCAGACAGCATCCTGGCCCTCGGCTCGTCAAGCACGACCTCCCAGTCTGCGCCAGCGGCCACACCCAGAGCGCACAAAACTCCTCTACGAAGTCCCAGATTGACATGCGCCGCGCCGCGCTAGTAGCATATGAGTGCACCTCCTCCCGGTGAGAGGTCGATGATGGGCGCTATGATAAGCTCGATAGGCCCCCTACAGAGCGTAAGCCCTACCTCGCTTAACACTTGTGATAGAACCAACGAGTCCAATCAAGATCCCACTGCCCCGGCGGCCGAGGCGTAGGTAGTGGAGGAGGCGCTTCGGCTGAAAATTAACACCGCCAAATTCAAGGTCTCCCGTGTCCTTCTTTTTTTTCTTGGCTGCACCGCCGTCGTGAAGGTATGCGAACAGCCTCGCCACTACGGCCACCCATGGGCGCAGGACCCACTCAAGACCCCAAGCTTGACGATCGAGTTAGGTGTCAATCGGGCCAGTCCACCCTGCATCTGCTTGAAGGACGTGGTACAACAGATCAACGCAAGGCGCATTTAAGACCCGCATCCGTAGGCCACGAAGACGATCGTCTCCTCCTCCCGGGGCGTGAACGACCTCCAACCTGTGGACGCGAACATCGTCCGTGTTCGCGATCTTCCCTTGCTTTGCAGGCCCGCAGAATCAAGGCCACTAACGACCGACTCCAAATTGTCGATTATGACGACCGCGCCACCCCCATCCTTCGCTCGCTTGGTCATCGCGATAAGCACGAGCTAAAATGCTCCTACCGGCCGCAGAAAGCGAACCTCGCAGCAACACACGAGCCCTCGAACCGGCGGCGGCGGTTGAACGGAACACCAAACAACAAGAAATCGCTACGGACAAATGCGCGCAACCGAAGGTGATGGGACCCAAGGCCACCTATTTATAGGCGGCCCCGATAAGTCACAGAAAACGAGGAGCCCAACGCCAAGCAACATGCGACACGTGGCAAGCAGCAACCCATTAGGGCGCACGAAAATTGAGGCGTCACATTGAAGTACGCGCCGACTCGGCCACCATAACACGAGGCGGCCGCCAAGCGCATAACAAATAAAAGGCGCTGCATAACGAAACAACGGAAGAGCGAAAGCAGATGGCGGCACACGCAACCCGACGACCACAAAGACTAACGCTTCGCTAGGCCGGGGACGGTGTACTGCATTCTCCGGAAGAAGCGCGGTTTCAAATGGCGACGGCAAGACCTCGACCGCGAGGGCTTGTCGAGGGCGCACAACGCCCCATGACCTAGCGAAGAGCGAAGCGCACACGTCACGATGGCCAAAGTCGCCAAGGGGCCAGATGCTGCGAATAATCCCCGAAGGGTACGAAGATGTGCGAGGGGTCCCGGAGCCCTCCGGAGGAATCCTGAAGCACTCCGAAGGGGTTTCGAAGCCCTCCGGAGGAAGCCCAAAGCCCTCCGGACGGATCCCGAAGCCCTCCGAAGGAATCCCAAGCCCTCCGAAGGGATCCCAAGGGGTCCGCTCAACGCCGAGCCACCGGCGATGGGAGGGCCCAATAAGCGCCCAAGGGTCATGAGGGCTCAAAGATCCAGGGCTCGGATGGGTTATTGACTCGACCGACACACCAACAGGTAGACCAAGTCTAGGGCTGCCCACCACGTGTTAGAAGCTAGCACTAGGGGTAGGAAGGTCCCCGCACCTCTATCGGCATAGGGTCTAGTAAGGGTAAACTTGTAACTCAGATACCTCCTAGGAGAGCTATAAATAGCCACCCTTGCCCCCATTGGGGGAGAGGCTTTTTGGCTTTGTATAAGGATCATATGATAATACAAGTGTGTTGACTTACTGACAGCTAGTCCCCTCTTGAGGACCCTTTGTTATCGGAGGGTCCCCCCTTACTCTACTGTCTAGTCTCGTATCTACGACACAAGCACTTTTTGTTTTCTTCTTTTGTAGACGTTGTGTTTGTATCCTGTGTCGTGACTTAGCTTAGCCTATATGCTATGTTTCAGGAGTCATGTAATACCTAATCCCCTTAATATAATGCATACATTCTAGACTTTGTATTGTACTTATTCGATCTTCTTAGTTGGTTAAAGTGCTTCTATGTGTGCTTAGAGGGCTAGTAAACCCTCATATACTTCCCTATAGTTCTAAAGCCTCAGCATTTCTTCAGATGCCACCTAGGAGAGCCACTACCCCAAGCCATGGAGCTTTTGCAGCAGGCCGAGGAAGAGGCCATGGCAATGGCCGTGGTCATGGCCGACGACAAGATTTAGCTCCCCTGCCACCAGCAAACCCAACAATGGCTCAAGTCATGTTCCAGCAGACGCAGATTCTTCAGACTTTGCTAACCAAACAGCAGACTGGAGGAGCTGGTCGCAACTCCAAGCTCGCAGACCTCTCACCTTTGCTGCAGCCAATGAACCCCTGGAAGCTGAAGATTGGCTCAGAGATACTAAGAAGAAACTTCGACTCGCCCATTGCTCAGGCGAAGATAAGGTGGACTTTGCCACCCATCAGCTAAAAGGAGTTGCCACTATTTGGTGGGAGAACTACCTCGCTGCTTGAGATGGTGACAGTCCAGTGGCCGAAGAGCAAGAAGAGGAAGAGGAAGAAGCAGAAGCAGCAGCGTTTTTACCCAATCCTAATACCTTTCCTTTGCTATTGTCGCCGAATGTGATCTTGTCAACTCCTTTACCATTCTCTGATGTGGTGAATATCTTTCTATCACCAGTCATGTGTTGAGTGCATCCACTATCAAGCACCCAATGTTTTTCATTGGTTTTATAGTTCACCTACAAAACAAGAATCAAGTTCTTTTAGGTACTCAAATTTGTTTGGGCTCTTGGAGGTTAGTGACCAAGGATTTAGACACACAAATAGCATTCTTTTTAGCGCCTAAAATTGAAGTGCCAATAAATTTAGCAATAATTTTACCATTCTTGATTTTTCTAAGCATATAACATGAATCATATATACCAAAGGATGGAGTCTTACCACTAGGACAAGCTTGTTGCACATGTCCTATTTCCTGGCACTTATGGCAATACTTACCATTTTGCTTAACAAACCTTGTGGACTTGTTTATCGGTTTTTTACCTTTCTTAGGCACATACCCAAGTCCTTCTTTGTTGAATGAGTACCTTTGCTCACTCAAAAGTTTTTCAAGGGTAGCCTTACCCTTGAAGCACCGTTCAAAGCTTTTGCTTAGCTTGGTCACTTGCTCTTTTAGCTCATTGTTTTCAACGATAGGCTTTGCATCATTATGCTCAACATTATCATGATTAGCATTAATACTAGAGCAACAAGGCATAGCAATAGAATCATTACATGAAGTAAATGCACTAGTCTTAGCAATTTCTACACTAAACATTTCATCAATAATATCACATGTAATTCCTATGCTAGAGAAAGACTTGCTTGAATTTTCTTGGATAAGCAAATCATGAGCTTCCTTTAGCTCCTCATAAGATTCTTTTAGAGAGATACGCTCTCTCTTTAAAACTTTATATTTTGACATTTCTTTTCCAAGATATTCATTCAAGTCTTCAAGCATATCCATTAATTCATCATAAGAAGGTTCACTATCATTAATGGATTTTACCTTCTCTCCTTTTGCCATGAAGCAAGTAGCAGTGGAGAATAGTGGTGGAACCTCCTTGATGGCGATGCCAACGAGTCCCTTCTTCTTGGGGGGACTCATCCTCATCAGAGTCAAAGTTGGTTGAATCCTCATCGGAGTTCCACTCTCCAATGTGGGCTTCATGCTTGCCATCCTTGTGAAGCTTCTTGAAAAGGTTCTTCTTGCCATCACACTCCTTCTTCTTGAATGACTTGCCCTTGTTATCCTTCTTTGCTGAACAATGAGAAGCAATATGTCCCTTCTCTTCGCAATTATAGCACTGGATGTTGCTATAACGCTTGTTGTTACTTGAGGATTTCCCTTTCTTGCTCTTGTCAAAGTTGAAGCTTTTATGTGGGCGTCTTCTCATGAATTTCTTCATTCTTCTCACAAGAAAAGCAAACTCCTCTTAGGAGTCTCCTTCTTCATCCTCATCATCACTAGACTCTGCTTTGGCCTTGAAAGCGGTAATCTTCTTCTTTAAGTAAGACGATTCCAAGAGCTCTTCCTTGTCTTTCTTGAACAACTCATTGGTTATGAGGTTGCCCAAAAGTCTCGTTGGCGTCATTCTTGGCAGCTCGGGAGAGTTGAGAAATAGCGTCACCAATGTCTCATATTTGTCCGGTAGAGCCCTAAGAATCTTGCGCATAATATCAACATCAAGAAGGTTAGTGCCAAGACCTTTGAGTTCATTCACAATGTTGTTGAGTCTTGAATACATCTCATTGATATTTTCATGAGGCGACATTACGAATGTCTCATATTTAATCCGAATCCTATGCAATTTAGCCTCTTTGACCGTGGATGTTCTCTCATGAATTTCAGAGAGGGTGGTCCAAATTTCGTGAGCGGTTTCTAAATTGCTCACTCTATTGAACTCATCCGCGTTCAAAACACCAAAGAGAGCATTCATTGCTTGGGCATCTAAATGAGCATTACGCACCTCTTGATCCGTGGGATGTAGTGGATTAAGAGGTATGACGTAACCCTCATCTACGATTTTCCAAATACTTGGACTCATAGCCTTTAAATAAATTGACATTCTAATTTTCCAATAAGCATAATTAGAGCCATCAAATAAAGGAGCCTTTCCTATAGCAATTCTCTCACTAGCCATCTTTTTCTCTCTTAGACGGTTAAGCCTAAATCAATGAGAGACCAAGCTCTGATACCACTTGTAGGATTAAGGATAACCAACTAGAGGGTGAATAGGAGGTTTTTAAACTTTTTAACTAATTAACAATTTAAGCCACTTATGAACTAAGTCTAAACTAGATACAATTCTAGCTAAGCAATTCAACACAAGACAAATGCTAGAATTGTAAATGCGGAAAAAGTAAAGACAAGAAATAACCACAAATGAGACAATAAAGTTTTTCCCATACTATCGAAGACTTGCTAGTCTTCACTAGTCCACATTGAGGAAACTTGAACAAATTAAGCCGGCTCCACGAATTAAGCCTTCCCTCGATCACTATTGGTTGCTCTTTCTCCGCTCCGGAGATGGTGAACACCAAACCACTCACAATCTTGGCACCAGTCCTCTTCACAATCTTCTTGAAGAGATCATCGTGCTCCCACCACCAAGCTATCTAGGTGTTTGGCAAAACACCAAGAGTAATAAACCGATGACCTTCGCTTGACGGCACTCAAGTGCAAATGAATCAACTAGAATGAATGAATGCACTTGAATTGACTCAACTACCTCACAATGAATGCACAAATGTATTTGAGGTGTTGGAAGGATGCTCAAGGCTCTAAGAATGTTAAATGTGGTCTGGCTTAACTGTCCTTGAGTAGGTGGAGGGGCATTTATAACCCCCCACAACAAATGCGACCGTTGGGAGAGAAATCCCAACTTTTCAGCGAAATACGGTACTACCGCCAACCAAGGTGTGGTACTACCGCATCCCACCAACTGCTCCGTAACGGCTATAACAGGAGCATTAACTCCCTCTGACATAGCCATTTTATACACGGCGCGGTACTACCGCCAACTATCATGCAGATTACTGCTGCCGAGGCGTCGATCAAGACATTGGAGCGGTACTACCGTTCTCAGGGTTTTCAAACTTAGCCGAAAAGGTGCTTCTCTGGATTTTACGTACCGCCATCTAGAAAACAGAACAACCGAGGAGCGGTGGTTCCGCCACGAAATCCCGGTACTACTGCCTCACACGAGTGACTTGAACCAGCTTACCCAAACAAACCAGCCACGTGGATGGCTCAGATGCAATGGGCCGTTCGGACCACCGTTTTAACCGTTTGATTCAATGGTACATTCGGACGGTCCGAACGTGCACTGGTAGTACCGCCAAAGGACATGTGGTCATACCGCTAAACGGTAGTTCCGCCAAGTATCCTCCGGTACTACCGTTTCTAGGTTGAGGCACCGAACCAAAAACGGTGTCTCTCTGGTTTTTTTACGTACCGCCAACTAAAGAATGGAACGACCAGGTTGCGGTAATACCGCACCACGAGCCAGTCGTACCGCTGAACGTCCAGGTCAACATTGTCCGATCGGACTGAACACGTGGACGGCTCAGATTCATTGGGCTGTTCAGACCACACATCTAAACCGCACGATTAGGTTGCTTTCGGACGGTCCGAACGTCCCCCGGTAGTACCGCCAAAAGAAATGCGGTCATACTGCTAAGCGGTAGTTCCGCCAGGTATTCTCCGGTACTACTGTTTGTCCTGTCAATTGCACAGTTGGCTATTCAATTCAATTTCAAAAGCATGCATGATCCTAAATTGATCCAATTTGCACAAGAACAAGCTATCAAGCTACTAGTCACGATCCCTCTTAATAGTACAACATTTAACTCATAATCCAGTCTTCCAACCAATTCTCCTAAGACCGGTAAAACATAAAAAGGATCCTAGACTACTTGTACCTTGTCTTTGAGCTATGTAGATCTTCATGTTGTCCTTTAGCATTCATCTTCAAGTCATCAACCTCACCAATGGGACTTAACTTTGTAAATACTCAATAAACACGTTAATCCCATATTCACATATTATCATTAATTACCAAAACAATTTTTAGGGGTCTAGATGCTTTCAGCTGGAAAATAAAAAAAAAAGACTATAGAGGTCAGCCGCAAAAGAAAGATGGCATTTCAGAGGCCACAAGGCAACTTTCCGTAGAAGTCAGCATTTCATGGCAATTCCTCATCCAAATCATTTGCAGCCTTGCCACAAAGAACTTTAGCACCAGCCCCGCGTCCCAGTGGGGGTGGTTTTCGCACTCTTCGCCCCACTGGACAACCTGCAGTAGTCAACCCCGCAGCTCATCTCCACTGCTTCAATTGTGGGGGATAAATGACACTTTGCCAACAGATGCCCTCAGCGTCAGAACACTACCGCAAAGTTCAACGTAGGACCTACACCAACTCAAGGCCAAACATCAAATCAAAGCAAGAGTCATCAGACTTCGCAAGCCTCAAGGTCTACCCCAACACCAAACTATGGCCGTGTGAACTATGTCACCGCCGAGGAATCCCAGGATGCCACAGGAGTACTAATGGGTACGTTCTCTATTAATTCAGTACCCGCACAAGTTTTGTTTAATTCTGGAGCTTCACACTCTTTTGTTTCAAGAAAGTTTGTTGAAAGGCTTAAGTTGTCGACCTATAAGTTAAAGAAACTCGTGGTACTCAGTTCACCCGGGGACCCTTATATGCTACCTCAGTAAGTCCTAGAGTAGAGATTGCTTTGGAAAATTCTGGATTCCTAGCAACCCTTCTAGTGCTAGAATCTCAAACTCTGGATATCATCATAGGGATAGATTGGTTGGCTAAAAATCAAGGATTAATAGATTGTGCCAACAGAAAAGTGGTGCTCACCAAGAACCCAGAAATCACAATAAAAGTTAGTGTGGATCGTTCCTCTCCCTTGGATCGAGCAATCCACCACCTTGAAGAGTTGTCCCTAGAGACAACGCCTATAGTCCAAGCTTACCCCGAAGTCTTCTCAGAAGAATTACCGGGCATGCTACTAGACAGAGATGTTGAATTTGTAATCAACTTGAAACCAAGGACAACCCCAATTGCCAAGAGACCTTATGGAATGGCCGTCGACGAGTTTGAAGAGCTTAAGACTTAGATTGAAGACTTACAAGAAAAAAGATTTATTAAACCTAATTCCTCTCCCCGGGGTTCGCTAGTACTTTTCGTGAAGAAGACGGATGGCACCACCAAATTGTGCGTGGATTATAGTGCACTCAATGATGTGACCATCAAGAACAAGTATCCCTTGCCCTGCATTGATGACTTATTCGATCAGTTGTCAGGAGCAGCACTTTTCTCCAAGATAGACCTAATGTTAGGATATCATCAACTCAAGATTAGGAATGTGGATATCCTTAAGACGGCTTTTACCACCCGGTATGGCCTATATGAGTTCACAGTTATGTCATTTGGCCTGACCAATGCGACAGCCTACTTCATGAACCTCATGAACAAAGTATTTATGGAATACCTAGACAAGTTTGTAGTCATATTTATAGATGACATCTTGATCTATTCAAAGACCAATAAAGAGCATACTGAACATCTGCATTTGGTCCTAGAAAATCTTAAAGAGCACCAGCTTTATGCCAAGTACAGTAAATGTGAATTTTGGCTTCGAGAAATCAGTTTTCTCAGACACATTGTATCTGCTAGAGGAGTCGCAGTTGATTCATCCAAAGTAGAGGCTATTTTGGAATGAAAACAGCATATCTCAGTAACTGAAGTGCATAATTTCCTCGGTTTGGCCGAATACTACAGACGCTTCATTGAAGGATTCTCTAAGCTTTCTAAACCAATGACCCATCTACTTAAAAAGGAAAAGAAGTATGAATGGACAAAAGCTTGTGAAAAGAGTTTCCAAGAATTAAAGAAAAAATTAACCTCTACACCAGTGCTAATTCTACCTGATATACACCAGGACTTTGAAAAGAGTTTCCAATTTAAGCATGCACATATATATATTGAAACTGAATCACTGACCATTTCATTGAAAGGTACAATCTGAGTTATGCCTGCTGTTCAAGAAATGACGTCAGGTCTCTCTGCTTTTGTTGATACAGCATGTGCCCTCTACAACAATCTTACCTACTTCAACACAGGGTTTCCACCCAGGAACGGTGTGGAGTAAGAACGAATCAATTAAGACGGCCATGACAGGGTTATTCGAACGAGGCAGTTCGAGTTGCTCAACCATTTCGATCGACACAGAAAGACTGGTGTCCTCCTCCACATCAAAGGGGAACTCGACGTTCTTAAACTTACCTACATGGAAAGAGAAATCAAAATCAAGTCTGTTACGTCAGCACTCGGTAGGGAAGAAATTCTAATTCAATCCCAAAGATGACTCTCCGATGCTTATGATTACCATTCGGAACAGGAATTTTCAGGAATAGCATGACGGGGTTGGTGATGCTCATACTTCCTTTCAATACAAATTCACCCTTTCGAAGGACCAGGCTATCAGATTCCTTCCCGTCAACAGAGACAAAAATTGGTTCAGATTCTAATTTTTGTGGGACAGATAACGGTTCTTGCACTGAATTAGAGTTTTTCTGGTTTAGATCATCTTTCTGAAGAAAAGGACTCTTCAAGAGCTCGCTTGCGGGCAGTCTGTCAGCTACTGAAGCTAGACAGCTCTCAATGAAACTTTTTACTTCAGCATCTTTGACCTTGGAGAGAGCAACTGGTTTTATACCCTATAATTATAGCGCCATGTTATAGCAAAACCATGAAAGTAGGTAAGTACTTTGTAGACGAAAGGCCACTTACTTCAGAAATTTTCTTATATGTCTGAACAAAACAACCCTGGCATTCACTGTATGGGCATTCACAGGTCACCATTTCAAGCATGCACATCCCAAAAGAGTATACATCGACCAACTCATTATAACTTTCAGTAAATAGCTCTGGCGCCATGAATTCTACTGTGCCTGTATTTCACAGTAAATGTTATTGCTAATGTATGTCTCACGTAAAAAAGAAAAGTTTTTGAAAAAAACAAAAACTGCAGTCATCTCCAATTCTTCAAAATTGTGGATGCTATAAAACAGTACGTTGTATGATATATTAGGTTTACTTCGCAAAATTGTGGCTCCTATAAAATTGTACCTTGTATACTCTGGGTTTTCCTCTGCTGCATGACCATTGCCAAACCGAAGTCGCCAATCTTCACCTTTCCATGATTTCCATTGATGAAAATATTGTCACACTTCAAGTCCCTGTGTATGATTGGTGGATTCTGACTATGCAGATACTCTAGCCCTGTCAGTATCTGTTTTGCCCATCGCCTCATTGCTTTCATGTCAACTTTCTTGTGCTTTGTACGATACCTAATCATAACATAAATCGAAGATATTGATCACAAGAGAAAAGGGCATTATCCAGTTAAATGCAAACTTAAAGATTCTGGTACATTCCAGTACAAAGAAAAAGATTACGAGACATTTATCTAATTATGCTCATATGTCTTTATTTCCTTCTAAATGAAATGCCAAAAGGATCAGCTATACGTGAAACAACAAATTTCAGATAGGATCGAAAATCCTTCCATGAACTCATTCAGATTTTGTTTCCACATTGTTAGATTCTAGGAAAAAATCTACTTAATCCCCTCCAGTATGGTGGTTTGTATACTATACCTCCAAAGTATAAAACCAGGTATTGTGCCCCTAAACTATACAAAATCGTCTAAATACCCCATGCGGCGGTTTTGGAGGTAGTTTTACCACCGTGATGAATGATGTGGCTAGCGACATGGCGATGACTCGACAGATGAAATTTTTTTAAAAAAATTCAGTACAAATAGGCCCACATGTTATTGAGTGAACCTCCTTCCTCATCTATCCCGCGCTTGCCTCGCCTTGCACAATGCCCTGCCCGCATGCCGCTCTACCTCTATTGCTCGCTCAATGGAGCACCCCGCCCGCACACCACGCTGCCTCTGCTCCTCCCTCATCGCTGTGAACACCATCGTCACTTTCCTCCCATCCCAGCCTAGAAAGAGAGCACAAAACCGAGCCACCTCACTCCCCTTTATCACGTGCTCGCCCCCTCTTCCCCGTAAGACGCACAAGGAGAGCTACTCTCCACCAAGCTGCCATTACCACCAGCCATCGAAGCTCAATCTCTCATATCGGAGAGCCACTTGGGCATTTGTTCGCGTCGCTTTGTGTTCCACCCTATTCTCATCCAAACCCCCAAATTAATTTGATTGTTGCCCACAGTGGCTGGAAATCGAGTTTCTTCTCCCTTACCTCCATTCGGGTTTCATCACCCTCGTTTGTCATCTACAGGAGCCTCCATCTAATTAACTTATACTAGAGCTTCCCCTTGTTATGTTCAACATTTTGACTCAGTAGC
Source organism: Phyllostachys edulis (assembly GCA_036346405.1). Taxonomy (NCBI): domain Eukaryota; kingdom Viridiplantae; phylum Streptophyta; class Magnoliopsida; order Poales; family Poaceae; genus Phyllostachys; species Phyllostachys edulis. Next base: position 7,354,870 of record CM070566.1, read on the forward strand.
TATTCCTCCCAACCTCAGAAGCACCACCTACACCATGACCGAACCACCATCGCCGTTGCCACCCGTCATCTGCACCTCCTCGCTGCCCCACTCCCCGAACAACCACCACCATCGGCTCTGCATCATCGCAAGCATTGCATTTTCCCATTCCCGGGGCCTAGCCACCCCTCCTTTGCCATTCTCCTACCTAGCCCGGTGTACCTATCTTCGTTCTCTCTGTCCAGAGCTAGAGGAAGATGACCCCTCTTTTTCCCTTTGACAAGTAGGCCCCACCAAGGAATTTTTTTATTAAAAAAACATTAAACTTGACTTTATGACAAGTGGACCCCACTGCTTAAAATATTTTTGAAGCTACCGCCATTGCCACGTCGTCGGCCACATCATTCGCTGCGGTGGCAAAACCGCCTCCAAAACTGTCTCATAGGGTATTTAAACGGTTTTGCATAGTTCATAGGTACAATATCCGGTTTTATATTTTAAGGGATTAAGTAGACGAACCGCCGTACTTGACTGGGCTAAGTAGACTTTTTTTCCTAGATTCTAATATTATCCATTTAGCACAAAATAAAGCAGAAGGTATACATAATACAAATCTAAAAAAGTCAGTACGACAAGACTATAGAATCAGATAAATTAAATAAACCTTGGACTAGTTGTAATGCGCGTGGGATAACAGGGGCATACGTACTCTCTCAAGTTGCCAGACGTGAACAACTCGGTAACAATGTTAACTGCTCTTTTCTTCTTGTCAACCCACGAGGCGTAGAGCTTGAGAATGTGTTTGTGCTGGAGCGATTTCAACAGGTTAATCTCTGTATTAAGCCGCTGCAGTTCTTTCGAAGAGCCCATGATACGGTCGTTTATTTCCACTTTGCCCCATGCCACCTCAATGCCATCCACGGAATCAAAGGCTTTGTAGCTGCCATCAAATTACGTTAAGCAACACAGTGGCAACATTTCTTTTTGAAAAGTAGTAACAATTAGCAACCACACAAAACATTAAATTTTGCGACTTCTCAAGCTTTAGGCGATAATTGGAATGAAGAAATTATGAAGGGAATTCGGAGGAATTGCACTGATTCCTGCGAAATTCATATTCCTACGCTCCAAACACGCCCTTGAGTATCCAATTTGAGTCATCGACTAGTCATAGCTTCAACATGTAACTAGATAATAGCAACCAACAACTGGTTATTGCAGCGATAGTTCATCCGGGCACTAAGAGGCTATGCATGAAACTGAACACTCGTGTGGATTTTACCAAAACCGAAAGGAATAAGAACATTAGAAGAGCTAGAGAGATGGAAACATACACAGTTTTGAAGGATCCTGAACCCAGAATCTCGTTGTACTGCACATGCACGAAGCGAAGATAAATAATAATAATAATCCTCTCACACAAATTCGCGATGTACTACTAATGCTTAATCAAGAAGAGCTCTAATCTACTCATCAAGAACAGGAGATCGATGGGATCAATTTTAACTACTTTCAGGAATAACTAGAAATGCGAGAGGCAGATTGAGTACGCACCCGGAAGTAGCGCCCGGTTGGATCGACCTCGGCGACGTCAGGGTCGTCGTCGGGCGGCTCCAGCTGCTCGTCGGCGCCGCCCGGGTTGGCAGGCATGGCCGAGTCCTCTCTTCGTCTCCTCGATACGGACTCCGACTCGCCCGATGTGATGCTCGGGTCGATTATACGCGCAAGAGCAAGATCGATGGATTGTATGCGAGGCTCGTAACTTGTAACCGATTGCTAACTAATTAGGTATTCGCATCGGATCACAAAATCAAAAGGGAAGACGAAAGAAAATAGATATGGATCCGGAAGCGTTTAAGAACAACGATCGCTTTTTTTCATTCTTTTTCACCTAGCGTTAGGCGGAGCTACGTGAGAGCATGGTGCAACTGCACCTCTAAAATTTTTGTATAGCACTTCTAAAATTATTACACGCAGATTTTTTTATACAGTATATATATCTAGTAGAGTAAAGTCCATTACCGATCCTTAAACTTTTTATGCTGTGTCATCTTGGTCCATAGACTTTCAAAGTGTGTCATCCCGGTCCCTAAACACTGTTTGGGTCTCAAACATAGCCCTCTTCTTAGGCACAATAATAGCACACTTTGAAAGTCTATGACCGATGACACAAAGATAAAAAGTTTAAGGACTAATTTGAGACCCAAACAGTGTTTAGGGACCGGGATGATACACTTTGAAAGTCTATGGACCGGGATGACACAGCATAAAAAGTTTAAGGACCGGTAATGAACTTTACTCTATCTAGTATAATATATAGACTATACAATAAATTACATTAAGTTATTCTCAGCAATCAATAATCAGTAGCTCACCAACACAAACAATATTTTGTGATGTCGGTTGTACTAGAAACATGTAATTTGTTCCACTTGAACATTTACTATGTCATTTAAACTTTTATATTGAAATATGTCATTTAAGTTCGCACCTTTATACACATACGAGTGCGCTTTCAGTAGATATTTTGTAAAGTTGCGGATTTATTTCTGTCCTCCGTCTTTCTAGATATGTGATATGAGACACACTCATACGTATATATGGTGAAGTGTGTGTACATATGTTTTCCTTGTAATTGTAAAAAAAAAAAATTACACCCCTATAAATAAAATCCTGACTCCGCCGAGCGTATTGCACTTCGGAGAAATCAGAGAATTATTAACACTTGTCAATTGTGGGTCATCTGCCCTACTGATAATATAAGCTGTGCTGCGATCCAGAGGGCTGTTAAGATGGGGATTTGTATTGTGGTATCTTACATCCTGCCCGATTATTCTAATCCTCATCATAAATATTGTCATAAATTATAAAGACAACGGAAATTTTAGATAGTTTCTAATTTTGAGATACGTCACTACGAAGTGATATCTTAGAAATATGCAACCGTGGAGTTATGTCCTAGTCTTCTACCTTCGATTTTTTTATATAATATTATTTTAATTAAAAATTACAAAATTAAATAGTCAAATTTTTTTTTTTTACAAAAATAGCATCATGTCGGCATTTCAAATGACGACAGGATGACAGTCGTTAGTGCTACAATTCTAAAATAGTACTTTTGCCATTTCAATTGACGGTAGGTTCCCCATCGCCAATTAAAATGGCAACATTAGGTCAAATTAAAATTAAATTAAATTTATAATTTTGGTATATCTTTAAGTGTCTGTGTAACCGATAATTTTCGAAAAAATAAGGAAATATCAAGTAGAGAATAATTTAGGAGTTTCGATGTGACCAAATATATCTAGAATGCATTTTAGTCAGCGCAATATAAAAAAATAGCCACATTCAGCGACGCAATATCAAAAATAGCCCCGTTCGGCGATGCAGTATGAAAAATAACCCCTTTCGACGGTGTGATAATAAAAATAACCCCGATTTATTTGAGAGCATAGAACGAAAAAAGGGTGTGGTCATTTCGCGTACAAAAAGGCTAGAACTAGGGTGATGTGGGGGTGTCGCGACACACAGCAAGAACAAATACTATCAAAACACGATACTAGCATAATGTAAGTCGTACATAAATTAATATTTACATAACATGACTGGTACATCTACTCGCAGGCCTTCTTGGGGCGTGCCCCACGTGTGGACCCTGGTCCCTGGTCTCGTCCAAGGCGGCTGCGGGTGCTGGGTCGAGTACGTCAAAGGCTCTGGTGGCTGAGGTACCCTACCGACGCGAGTAACTCGAGGAGGGTGTCCCGACGCAATGAACCATCGTCCGCGTGGAGTACCACTCGATGTACTCCTCGTACGTCCTCGAGTCGTAGGGAGAAGTCTCCCGGTGCATGTCCTCCAAGCTGTGGAACCAAAGCTCAACCCAATGGGCCATCTTCTTAGTCCAGGAAGTTGTACCAGCTACTCCCTTTCTGGTGTACTTGTGGAAGACAAAACGATAAATTCTTAAGTCCGTAAGGGAAAGACTACGATAGACATAAACCGTAAGCTTACCTATGGACGTTTGGCGGCAACCGTGGCCCCCAGGGCACTGGAAACTCCTGTCGTAGACAGAACTGGTGCATCATCCAGTGCACGTGGTACTCCTCCATGAAGACGTTGTGCACCAAGTAGCTCCGCGTGTACTAGATGGACAAGCCTCATGGTGCACGCGCCCCTCTCTGGAGTGTACGGCGCCCAAATGACACGGTCATCCATCAACTGATCAAACATCGCGACGTAGTCTGGGTAGGACGTATGTGTAGTGATCATAGTGAATATGACATGTGGAATAGAACAACAAAAACTTAGCACATGCAATTAAATTACATTACGAAAAAGACTAAAGGTTCAAAAAACTTACTCATCGACGACACCACACCGTACCTATGGTCGACCGGTCCACTGCGTCGGCGGCGGCATATATGGCATCGGTGTAGGTTCCCAGGTCCAGTTGTGGTCGTCCGATCTGGAAACGCTCGAAGGACCATAGCTGAAGAAGCAACGGACATCTGGAGAGGATGGAGCATCCGAACCGGTGGCACGGCGGACAGTATGCGCAGACGTCACAAGACAAAGACTATCGCCCTGTGCGTATGACGGGATCGCCTCCATCTCCACGCCCACTAAATCTCGTGTGTAGCAGATCATGTGCTTGTCCACGCTATCGCCGTGGGACCCTAGAAACATGACCCACCCGAATAGCCACAACAAGTATACCTCGAAGTACCTTCTCACTATGTGCTCGGCTGCGTCCGGTCCCAGGGCAGCTAGCTGCAAGAAGACAAACACACATCCCTAGAACCTGGCGAGGGTCTATGCGCGCCACATGTCTGGGATGTCGTACACTGCTAAGGGAAGCCCGTGCAGGGCAACCCAATCAGGTAGCCCACGTCCCGAAGCGTCGGTGTCATCTCCCAATGTAGAAGGTCGAACGTGTGTGTCTCCGGTCTCCATCGGTTAAATAGCGCCGCCAGGAGGCACTGGTTGTCCTCCCACGTCGCCTCCACTATCCTAGCTAGTGGAAGGAGGCAAGTCGCTCTCAACCTGCGTCGAAAGGATTAAGAACATACGTGAGTCTACCCACACAAGTCAGACTGAAATTGAGTACACAAATGTCAGAACTATACGTAACTCGGAACCCAACATGGGTCCACCCTTCATGCCCTCATGGGTGTGTGCAGCCATAACGCACCAAGCTCAATGGGCCGCTCGCCCTCCTGGGGGAGGATGGTACTGAGGTGGCTACGATAAGTCACGTCAATGGCCTAGTCAAGTAGCTCATACGGCCACAGCACAACGTCTCCTAGGGTCGCCATACCTGAAAATTCAGTTCATACATTGTAAACACTACAAAACGTACATAAAAAGTAATAAGAGGGGACATATTTAAAAGTTATTCTCGGTATTTATAAAATATTTACCGTGCAAAAATAAAAACAAAATTGAAGCTTATAATATTTTAACTAGATTGTACACGCCCTATTTAGCTATTCTAGAATTTTAGTATAATTTTTTGAGTCATCTTGCTATTTTCCTAGTCTAAAAGGTTTTATCGGCATTTATAAAATATTTACTGTACAAAAATTAGAACAAAATTGAAACTAAGAATATTTTAATTAGGTTGTACACACCCTATTTAGCTACTCTGGAATTTTAATATATTTTTTAGAGCCATCTTACTATTTTTCCTCGTTTGAAATGTATTCTCGGCATTTACAAAATATTTACCATGCAAAAACAAGAACAAATTGAAGCTGAGTATATTTTAATTAGGTTGTATACACCCTATTTAGCCACTCTGAAATTTTAATATAATTTCTAGAGCCATCTTGCTATTTTCCAAGTTTAAAAGGTATTATTGGCATTTACAAAATATTTACTGTGCAAAACTCAGAACAAAATTCAAGCTAGGAATATTTTAATTAGGCTATACATGCCCTATTTAGCTACTCTAGAATTTTAATATAATTTTTACAACCATCTTGTTATTTTTCTAGTTTAAAAGGTATTTTTGGCATTAACAAAATATTTAATGTGCAAAAAGAGAACAAAATTGAAGCTTATAATATTTTTAATTATATTTTAAACACACTATTTAGCTACTCTGGAATTTTAATAGAATTTTTGAAGCCATCTTGCTATTTTCCTAGTTTAAAAGGTATTCTCAGCATTTACAAAATATCTACCATAGACAAATTAGAAAAAATAAGTTGACAATATTTTAATTAAGACCTAAACACCCTATTTAGCTACTTTAAATTTTTTTATAGAATTTTTAGATCTACCTTGCTATTTTCCTAGTTTAAAAGGTATTTTTGCATTTCAAAATATTTACCGTGCAAAAAGAGAACAAAATTGAAGACCAAAATATTTTAATTAGGTTGTACACACCCTGTTTAGTTACTCTAGAATTTTAATATAGTTTTTAGAGTCATCTTGCTATTTTTTTTAGTTTAAAAGGTATTCTCGGCATTTACAAAATATCTACCGTGCAAAAATTAGAACAAAATTAAGCTGACAATATTTTAATTAAGATCTAAACACCCTATTTAGCTACTTTAGAAATTTTTAGAGATACCTTGCTATTTTTCTAGTTTAAAAGGTATTTTCCACATTTCAAAATTATTTCCCATGTAAAACTTCAATGACAATCTAAACTATAACAGACTACACTAAAGCTAAAATGATCTAACGAAATCAATTCTACGTCGCTAGTTTTATTAGCTAACCTACCAGGGTTTCAAATTTAATTATAAAGTTGCAAAAATATTTACCTACGAAGTGGATGACTGGATCTGCTTCTCTCTCTCTCCTCTGCTACAAACCAGCAGGGTTTCGCTACTCACTTTCCCCCCTCTCCTCCTCTCCTTTTCCTCCTCTCTTTTTCTCAGAATAAAATGAGGTTTGGGGGTTTTATAGGGTAGCCCCTGTCGCCAATTCAACTAGCGACAAGAACCCGTCCCCTCCTATCGCCATTTCATTCAGCGATTTTGTATTGTTCACCCTCCTGTCGCCAAATAAAATGGTGATAGGAGGCCGAACCAGCCTGTCGCTAGATAAAATGGTGACAGGAGGCCGAACCGGCGATAGGGCAAAATGGCATCTTGTCGCCATTTCTTTGCACAAAAAAATGACTATTTAATTTTGTAATTTTTAATTAAAATAACATTATTTAAAAAAAATTCTTCTACCTTCTCACCTCCCTTCATGGGCGGATCTAAGTGAGGCTTGAGGGTGCACAGGACATCAGGTCTAATTTTATTTTACCTTATCAAAACCCCTATATATATGTGTACACTCCGCAACATATGCTCCATGACCTCATACACATGTGGTGATATGTATGGAGACATCTGGTTATTTTTATTCTAGATCCACCACTGTCTCCCTTGCCAAACACACCACTTATAGCTCTCTCGCTAGCTCGCTATCTCCTCCCATGGTGCATGTCCACCTCGTGGCCGTGCTCTTCACCTTTGCCACCACACTAGCCTTGTGCGCCACCCCGACACCCACCCTCTGGCGACTCCTCTACTGCTCATCCCTCGGAAATACATGCCCTATAACGTCCTCACTCTAGCCCATAAGGTGGCCACCCCCACCTCGGAGTCCCCCGCCTTGACCGCTCCCTCACCGTTGGTGTTGACCAAGAGTTCGATCTCCCAGACTCCCAGACACCTTCCAAGCCCCTAGCGACCTCCCCTCCACCACCCAGCACTGCCTCCGTCATCTCGCTCGCCACTGTGTGGGATACCACCGCTGTGGTCGTGTTCTATGGCTTGACATTGTTGACAGGGGCATAATTTGCCAATCTAGTACAAATTCTTAATGGAGTGGCAGTTCTCTAAATACGACAACTATGTTATCGCCTATTTCTAAAACGTCATTTTGCAGCGGCGTATCTCAGGACTAGGAACTCTAGAGTGGCATATATCTAAATTTTCCATGAAACAATGGTCCAAATTCCACCATCTTTAGAAAATAATTTTCGAGGTACAATCCTACCACAATCTTATGGCAATCATATGACCCTTATCTTACAAACCCAAATATTCTGTCTAGAATCTCAATCCTAACAACCTTCACTCCAATAGTCTGTCATGGCTCTCTCTCTCAAAACAAAATCCTGGTACAACCAACAATGTCTGTGTTGGCATGAAAACTCCATGGTCCCATTGGTATATGCAACGTACTCTACATTGCTACTACTGCTATTCAATACTTGCTTTGCCAACCTGGGTGTTACAGCCCACAGTTAAACAGTCAAAACTAGTAAAAATAAGGGGAAACAACTCCAAATTAATAACAGTCAAAGGAAAACAAAATACTACAGTTTGACAATGGCAAAACAAAGCTTCTTGAGACGAGGAAGACGATCCTATCCTGACGATCCTATCCTTGCTTGACTTGAAGTTGGCATCATATACTACTAGAAGTAGTATTAACCTTTTTGGTATTGGCTTAGTCGATCAGTCGTGATTTCACTTTGCTGGCCACAATTTTGTCAATTTAAAGCCTCCCATTTGGAATTTTTTGGTACTCTCTCCGGTCATAAACACATGTCATTTTGTGATATGTGCGGTCAAACTTTTAAAACTTTGACTATCGATATCTTTTTAAATATTTAGATTGGATATATGAAAATCATATGTATAGATTTGTATCAAAAAGTACTTTCATAGTATTATAATTGTATTGGGTTTTATAGATGTATTACAATAAAAATTAGCTATCAAAATTGTGTTTTGGAGACCGTATCGATGTCCAAAACAACATATATTTCTAACTGGATGAGGTAATTTTTACCTCTCTTTAATCTTCCCCGGCCCCCAACTAATCACTATGCCGGTTCTTTTTCCTTGAGAAAAGTGGAATTAAGCTGTGTTTGCTCCACAGTTAAGTGCCCCCTGCCTAAACCTTTTGGAATGCATCTCAGCTTCGTGGTCGTGGGACAGCAACAACCCATTACTAATGTCTGGATGTGGTATTACCAAACTCAGTTGTAACCTCCACCGTTATTTTCTCTCTCTCACCAACCCAAACACACTCACAGATTAATCACAACTTCTGTATAAACTTAACCAAACCATGCATGATGCAAAACATCAGGCCAACATGGCATCAAGGGCAGCTTCTACTCGTGTGGAAGTTGTAATCAAGATGTCATACCTCGTGGCCTTCACCGTAGCGCTGCTCTCGCCTTGCTGCGTCGCCACCTCAAGGTCGGTCTTGGTCTCCTCCTATGCCGATGCACCGGAAGGCGGCCAGGCCGCCGCCCCGGGGCCGTCGCCGACGTTGACTACACGGCCGCCATGGCTCGAACCGGCGGTGCTCCAGCCGCCAACTGCGGCTTCGGCTGCGGCTGAGCTGGTGCAATCTCCGCAGCCAGCCGTTGCTGCCGAAGCACCGGCGCCGTTGAGGGACAACGGCCACGTGAAGAGCAAGCACCACGAGAAGGCTCCGCCACCACCCAAGCAACATGCGAAGGCGCCGCCCAAGCACCACGGGCACGAACACCACGCTCCTCCGGCGGACCTTACGCCGCCGGCGCCACCGCCAGAGCCGTACGACGTCCAGCCCCCGGTGGCGCCGGCGCCCAGCCAGGATGATCCGGCATGGCCGTTCCCGTGGCCGCGTCCGGGCAACCAGTGGCCCCCGCTGCCGCCGTTCCACCCACCGCCGTTCCCGGCATGGCCGCATCCAGGGAACAAGTGGCCGCCGCTGCCGCCGTTCCATCCGCCACCGATACCCGCATGGCCGAATCCAGGCAACAAGTGGCCACCACTTCCTCCTTTCCACCCGCCGCTGATCCCGGCGTGGCCGCACCCCGGCAACAAGTGGCCGCCGCTCCCGTTCCACCCACCGCCATTCCCGGCATGGCCACAGCCGGAACCAGGCAAGCAGTGGCCTCCACTGCCGCCGTTCCCATTCCACCCGCCGCCGATGCCGGCATGGCCGCATCGGCCGCCGGCCCCGTCCTTCCACGGGAACGACGTCCCAGCGACGACGCAGAACCCCAAGGAATTAGAAGCGCACGCGTCTACGCTCCCGCCGCCGGTTACCTCGCACAGCTGATCGATCAATCCGCGCGCGCGCGCTCTTGCATGCCCTCAAGGAAACAAACAAAAGTTTGATTAATTGCTATATTTACACAGTACTAGTACTAGTACGACGAGAGGGATGAATAAATCTGTTTCGTTAGGTGAGATTACAGTAGTAGTGTGTTGCTGTTAATTTGGGCAGCATTTGTCCAAGATGATTGATATTGATTTGATCTGGCCGATCGACGAGGCCATGATATGAATAAAACAATTTGGCAATCCCTAATGGCCAGATCCAGTAACGGAGATGATACTAGCACTACTATAAAAAGGCTAATACTGAACGTCTCATCATAGACGGTTGATCAAAACCGTCTGTATTACATACAATCACATTCGGTTTTAGATTAGAGACTGTCTGTATTACAGGTGCGCTAAAAACCGTTTGTGAAGAGGTAATATCATAGACGGTTCATATTGAAAACCGTCTGTGAAGTATCACAGACGGTTTTGAATATGAACCGTCTGGGATAATTGTAAACTTTATATACGGTTTTTAATTATAACCTTCTGTGATAATATCGCTTCAGCTTCGGTGAGTTTCTTCGTCGCCCGATGAGTTTCTTCATCGCCCGATGAGTTTCTTCATCGCCGATGTTGCCGATGCGTCTCTTCGTCACATCAATGCCGCTTCGGCTCCTCGATGCATCTCTCCGTCTCACACGTCAAATTTATTTCCTATTTTATAAAAATGATCATCCGTCATCGAAGATGATCATCTCCACATATAACTCTATACTTCTAAAGCAGAAATGACTCCCTCTTCTGTTTCATTGTCGCCGGCATTGATGGCCTACCTGGTCATACTGTACGAGCGCCTCTCCGGCCGTATGTTGGCGGATGCTGTGGAAGGACACTGTTTCAACAGTGTCTTCACTCCTCTGTCCGAGGATTTGCCGGAGCAGGTGACGACCACCTTCTGCCGTCTTGACATTCTCCTTCGCTGCGCCATATCACAGACGATTCCATAATAGAACCGTCTGTGACATGAGACCATACCACAGACGATTCTATTATGGAACCGTTAGTGATAAGAATCACTATTTATTAGTAGGAGCCCACTAGGGTTTGCGCCCTAACTCGTCACTCCCCAGCGCCCTTACTCTCGCCTGTTCTCCTCCCTACCCGAGTGCTCCTGACCTCGACGCCACCGCCCAACCCCGTCGCCGACGCCGCCCTTCTTCCCGTCGCCGCTGGTTGTGATACCACAGTTCACTACACAAGACACTCGTATGATAAGAGTGTCTTGTGCAGTGTCACCATCGTACCACAACTACGGTGACGCTGCCTTCCCCTCTTCCTCCTCCCTTTGGCGTGCTCGACGACCCCGGCTACCTCTCCACCGACCTCCCCCGGCTACCTCTCCACCGACCTCGGCCTCGGCTACTTCACCACCGACACCGGCGATGTCGAGGTAAGACGGATCTATCACCTATTGGTTTGTGTTGTTGGTATTTATGTGAACCGAACTGCAATGTGGGCTACCTTGTCGGTTGATGGTCGGTTTGGATACCCTTGGCCTTGTTGTCTTGCTGTCTTGCCCCCTATGACTGCTGGCTGGCTGGATGGATGGATGGATCTGGAGGTAGGAAATAGGGTTGTGTTCGGGTATGACTGCTGGTGCTGCTAGTTGTGGATAGAAATATTAGTATGCTCTGTGTGATTTGTCTGTGCCTAGCACTCTGTGGTATTGCAAATTGGTATTTGTATGCTCTGTTGAACAGCTCAATGATGTTAATAGTCTTATGCTGAAATTGAATTGATAATTAGTTCATATTTGAGCTCTAATGAATTGCTAATTGTTGTCACTTTAATCTTCAGTTTATCAATTTGAGGCCCGGTTGTTTGGAGCTTCCTCCTCCCTGGACTCAATTTAGTTTCATGCTTGAGCTTGTTTTGGTTTACTGATGTGAGTTGATTATTTACTGATGTACGTTAATTTATTGATTAAGCATGGTAAATGAAATGGAGGTGGGTTAATGAATGGTGGAGGCGTCGCACTGAGGTAACTACTCACCTCTACTCTCTATCGATTTCCCTTCCCTTGCTCTGTGATGTAAACTGAGGGCTATTGGTGTATGTGCATTCTATGCATCTTGCTTAGTTTATGCTGTGGGTTCAGATTGATAAAAATGAATGGGGTAAAATGGTGGGTTTGGTAAATGCTCTCTGATGTATACTGAGGGTTATTGATGCCAGTTCTTTGTGCTTGGTTGGCTTACATGGGATGTAGTTCGGATGGAGCAAAACATCAGTTTGTACACATACAAATTTTTCTACATGTAACTAGTCTTATGGTATGTTCCTGTATGGTATTCTGCTTTTGAAAGCTGCAATTAACTTTTCAGATCTGTAAAGGTTAGGCTAATTTGTAAAGCTGCAATTAATGTACAAATTTCTGGAATTTTTACCTAGTTTGAACTTCTGTCATTAATTATTTATTAATTGGTGTGTATTATATTCCAAAACAAGACCAAATGAGTCAAAAACTACTACAACACCTCTTTACCTGTCTCTCGCCATTCATTTCACTTTTGTCTGTGTAACCATGTTCATGCTGGTCAAGTTCTCCTCCCTTGCGTCCCAAGTACGTCATACCATTCTATTCCTGATCTCTTCTCTATAAAGTCTCCAAGTAGTGGCTGCTTGTACCTTTAAAACCAGCTTCACATATGTGTGTGTGTATATATATGTATATATATGTATGTATATATGTATATGTACATACATACATATATATATATATATATATATATATATATATATATATATATATATATATATATATATATATATATATACATATATATATATATATATATATATATATATATATATATATATATATATATATATATATATATATATATATATATATATATATATATATGTATGTATGTATGTATGTGTGTATGTATGTATGTATGTATGTATGTTCAGTTAGTCTTACCACTTTTTGCGTGGGGAGGATGAGGCAGCGACCACGGACAACCTCATCGATCACGCAAGTTCAAGAGTATATGTCGCCAGAGAGCGCGTGGACATCCAATTATCTAGATGCCGTCGATAGGTAATTGGACTTAACATCAATGAATAGTTGGTTACTGATATATAAAACCACTTCCCAGTCGGAGTACCTGCGTGTCCACGCCATGTTCAGAAAGTGGCGTGGATGCGCAGGTACTCCGACTAGGAAGTTGCTTCATGTATCAGCAACTAACCATTTCTTGATGTTAATTCCAATTGCCTATCGATGATATCCAGGTAATGGTATATCCATGTACTCTCCTGGCAACTATGCTTCTTAAACTTGCAGGCTCGATGAAGTTGCCCGTGGCGGCTGTCTCACCCTCATGACCCCCCAAAAGTGGCTGAGAGACTACGAACTATATATATATATATATATATATATATGAAGCCAGTTTTAAAGGCACAAGCAGCCACTGCTTGAGACTTTATAGAGAATATATATCACAGACGGTTCTAAGTTAATAACTGTCTGTGATGACCTCATGTCATTACTGACCTATAAATTCAGACGGCTCACGAAACCGTCTGCGATGACGTTTTCTAACTGTCTGTGAAGACCTTTTCTGTAATAGTATAGCCTTTGCTAGCTCTCAGTCGTCTGATTTTTTTTAAAAAAATCTAGTCACCTACAATTGCACAATACTAAGCCTAAAATTGTGTTACCAAGTGATGTGCAATTTTAGCATAATTTTAATGTAATTTTTAGTTCTATTTATTTTTGTATTTGTATGGTTCACTTAGATTTATTTTGTCTAGTTTAGAATTTTTCAACATAAAAACCAGAAACAATTATTGAATGGTGATCTAACGTACTGAAGAAAATGACTGGGTTTAAATAAAAATTTAGATGACTGTAGCTTAGTTAGCTCTTCTTTTTTTAAGATGAATACTAGCATGTCGATACTATGTATTGACCAGAAAATTTAGACGACTGTAGCTTAGTTAGCCCTTCTTTTTTTAAGATGAATACTAGCATGTTGATACTATGTATTATGTATTGACCAGATATTTGGGGCGTATTGTGACTGTGATATTGTCTGGACCAACAACACAAACACACGAGGCCCGATACATTATACATACATACGATCGGGAAAAGAACCAAGAGAAAGAGAGGAACTCGCATGGCGTTTAGCTTTAATCAGCAGCTGTTGGGCAAGGATTTTGACTAAAGCCCAAAGGTCTGTTTGGTTTTGCCTACACGGTAATTTGACACCATTGCATGTCTTTGATATTCATTCATGCTAAAATTGTTAAGAAACATAAGGTTTGTGATCAATTAGCAAAATACCCTTTGAAGAGCTCCACTCATTATTCTATAAATATGGCTCATTGTTGTAAAGAGACAACCGATGATGAATAACAAAATTCTGCCTATTCCTTCTCACATTTATGTCTCCCATTGTGTTCATGATTCTTTCGTGGCGAAGATTAACAAAATTCAACACATTATAAGCTTTTCAAATCGGGTATGTCGTTCTATATATTGATGATTAGATCAACCATGTTTTCGGCTCTACTGTGCTTCTTTCTCATCCTTCTTCTTCTCTGATTCTCATCAAATTCTTCTAAATTCTCACCCGAGTTCTTCAAGTATACCCATTTGTGTGATTCTGAATTTCTGATCTCTCACACGACCCGGTTGTTACACGTTGCTTGCCCGTCGTTATTTGGATCTAGCATGATAGACTTTGAGTTTAATCAATTCAATCTAAAGAAAAAGGGGAATCAAGCTATGATATGCTTTGTGGATCGGGTTAATCCATACATGCGAATAAGCGAATTGATATGCGGTGATACTGACCTTCGAGCCGTTAGCCATGGTTGTCGTCCTCCTACGCACGCTGCCCACTCGCGCACTGCCGCCGTGCCCTTGCCTCGTGTCCGTAGACACGGCCTGGTTTGCGGTGGTGGCGCGGGGCCCCAGATACCGTCCATGATGCCAACGGCCTCGCCGGTTTTGAGTCGTAGCACCGCTGTTGAAGAGGTCATCGTCTCGCTTGCCGAACCCGTGTTGTTCACGGGTGCATGCGAGCCACTCGTCGCGTCCCACCGTCGTGCGACCAGCCGCCGCATGTCGCATTGTCGCGCTGTGCTCGCACCGGCGGACCCACCTAGCACACGCGAAGAACGCCGTAGCCGCGCACGGATGGTATCGTGTGCTTGCCGCCGCCGTGCCTAACGCGGCTACGCGCCCCCGCCACCGTCGCGCGCACTCACCTGATCCGCCTCCACGCCGAATGCAACCGCCACTCACGACGCGCTGTTGCGCCCCACCGCGCGACCCGTCATCGCACGCGCCTGCAACCGCCACCTCAATGAGAGGGATTTAGTCCTGAAAACTGTTAGCTATAATCTTGATTTGATTGGTTTTTGCATGTAGCTATGCATTAGCAGTCATTGATTGTTGATTAATCCTGCTAGAAATGTTTGCATGTGGCATGTTTATTTGTATGCAAACGGCTCAAGCACTAACTAGTGGGCACTAGTAACTGTAGAACTAGTTGCATGGGTGTGTTTTTTCTTTGCATTGCTTTGCATGTAACACTGCATGTTTCTAGCTATAAGAGGAGAAAGAAAAACCAGGAAAAGCTGAGAAGTTGGACAGCACAAAATTTTTTGTGTCTCCTGTGTTCTCGCGTGAGTGTGTTCCAGTCTTCTGTTTGTGTGCGTTTTTATCCAGGCCATTCGTGTGAGCCAGCGGTGCTAACAATTGGTATCAGAGCAAGGTTCAATGTGAGGAGAGTACCCACCCAGTGGCGCCAGCGGTAGAGCACGACGCGCCGCTGGCGGCGCGGCATGGTACCCGGCGAAGTGGGCGAACCTGGCGATGGCGCAGAACCTGTTCGAGGGCCAGTAGGAGTAGTTGGAGCGCAACGTGGATTGGCTGTCGGAGTCGTCCGGTGAGTTGTACCACCGGCAACGAAGTTGTGACGGCAAAGAGGTAGCGGTGAAGAGAGGTGGCGGCATGTCTCCCAAATACCTGTTACTAAGGATCATCGTCGTCAACCGGCAAGGCAAGATGGACGAATGTACTGTCCATCTCCATGTCCCGACGAGAAGAACTGCCAAATGCATGAGCTACGGTGGCGCCTATGTTCATGGTCGTAGATGGCGGGAATGACTGTAATGTACCTCAAGTGTGATCATGTGGTGAGGGCGATTGTACTGCCCCTCAATGCGGAGTGCATCACGTGGTAGAGAAGCGGCTGCAAGCATGGATTCGGCGACACATAAAGGGAACTTGTGTTGCTAACCCATGCCGAGTGGGAAAGGAGCGTTATCGACAACCGGCAAGGCAAGATGGCATTGGCGACCATCTCTGTGTCTCTAGGAGAAGAATTGCCAGGTGCATGGGCTGCGATGGCGCCCATGGTCATGGTTGCTAACGGCGAGGGCGAATGTATTCTTCCTCAACAGTGATCGCGTGGCGAGGGCGACTATACTGTCCCTCAAAGAGTGCACCACGTGATAGAGAAGTGGCTACGTGGGTTCGGCAACACATAAAGGGAGTTTGTGTTGCTAACCCGTGCCGAGTGGGAAGGCGAAACTTCTTAAAGATAAGTGTTGAAGACCATCAATAGCGTGATGAGTCGTGCAAGAGAAGCCGCTGCGTGTGGCAACAAGGAGAAAGCCGCTGCGCGTGGCAGGAGGTTGCGGGTGATCCGCAATGGTGAGTCGGTATGTCAAGATTAGGGGGGAAATTGTTAGCTATAATCTTGACTTGATTGGTTTTTGCATGTAGCTATGCATTAGCAGTCATTGATTGTTGATTAATCCTGCTAGAAACGTTTGCACGTGGCATGTTTATTTGCATGCAAACGGCTCAAGAAACCGCAGCACTAACTAGTGGGCACTAGTAACTGTAGAACTAGTTGTATGGGTGTGTTTTTTCATTGCATTGCTTTGCATATAACACTGCATGTATCTAGCTATAAGAGGAGAAAGAAAAACCAGGAAAAGCTGAGAAGTTGGACAGCACAAAAATTTTTGTGTCTCCTGTGTTCTCGCGTGAGTGTGTTCCAGTCTTTTGTTTGTGTGCGTTTTTGTCCAGGCCATTCGTGTGAGCCAGCGGTGCCAACAAAAACATTGAGCAGCAAGAGCTATACAAGGAGGGATTAAATGCAAGTTTGCAAGGCGTCCTGACTGGAGGAACAATGGGTTATCTGTTTGATTACCATGAATGGGGTCCTCCCGAGTTTACTGATGCACCTCGACGGTTTCATAGAGATATCAACATCTCTATTGAGGTCTGAGAACATAATGTTTGGTATTGATGGCCTGATGCCTATGTCTCTTCTTACTATCAATAGTGTCACATCTTTGGCTTAATAGGATGCAGTGGAGTGCTTCAACTGACTGCTTGTGTTTTAATGCCAGGGAGCTAAAGTGGACAGATACTATTGTAAGGCAATGGGATCCAGGAATAAAACAGATTGGTTTTCATAAATTTCTCTTGAAGTGGTGTGCTACTGAGATGTTATGGATGCTACTACCTTGGCCACATTCCTGTCAATTACTATGCATCCCTGACTATATGCTTAAGCCTAGACGATCTAGTCCACTACTTGGTTTTCATGTCATTATACATGCTAGAGCATCTGAATGTTTTGCCATTGAAGTGATTGTTGTGCTAGCCAAGTGGTCTACCAACCTTCAGTGTTACAAGAATGTTTGCTTCAGAACTGAAAGGATGCTGCTACAACTTAGTACGGCAATACTTGCGCTAAGTTTGGGATTAACATTACATAAATAATCCTATACATGCGGCTATTGGATGGTTTTGCCTTTGGTATGAGATGGAGACACGAACATTACGGCAAATTCAATGAGATTCAGTGGTGCTGCAAGTGGCCAGATGCCACTCTTAAAGGATGTTTTCATATCCATATAGTGGTTGATCTCTATTGGACACAACCAGATCTTCATGTGTTAATATTGCATATGGTGGTACCAGAAATTGTCATGTTGCCTGACAAGTGCATCAAAGAGCTAGATCAGAATGCGGCCTGATCGAGATGGGAAATATAGAGGTGTGCATTATTATCCGCCACTGCAGGGTAACATCTGCAGACTTAGCTACCTGGAAGGATTTCTGTATAGTGTGCCAATATTTCTTTGGTTCAACAACTTGGGGGCAAGTTGTGTTTCACGGCGAGGGAAGTGTAATGCCCGGAGAAGGAGATGATAGTAATGAGCAATTGACAGGTGGGGCCAATGGGGCCAATTCTTCCTCGTCCTTCTTCTTCTCTGATTCTCATCCAATTCTTCCACATCCTCACCCGAGTTCTTCAAGTATCCCCATTTGTGTGATTTTGATCTCTCACACGACCGGGTCGTTACACGTTGCTTGCCCGTCGTATTTGGATCTAGCATGATAGATGTTGAGTTTAATCTATTCAATCTAAAGAAAAAGGGCAATCAAGCTACGACATGCTTTGTGGATCGGGTTAATCCATACATGTGAATTGATATGCAGTGATACTGACCTTTGAGCCGTTAGCCATGGCCGTCGTTCTCCTACGCACGCTACCCACTCGCGCACTACCGCCGTGCCCTTGCCTCATGTCCGTAGACACGGCACGGTTTGCGGTGGCGGCGCGGGCCCCAAATGCCGTCCACGACGCCAACAGCCTCGCCGGTTCTGAGTCGTAGCACCGCTGTTGGAGAGGTCGTCGTCTCGCTTACCGAACCCGTGCTGCTCACGGGTGCATGCGAGCCACTCGTCGCATCCCACCGTCGTGCGACCAGCCGCCGCATGTCGCGCTGTGCGCGCACCTGCGGACCCACCTAGCACATGCGAAGAACGCCGAATCACAAGACGCTGGTACTGGTGCTCGCCGCCGCAGGTATAACGCTACGCTACCGCCATCGCGCACAGACTCACCCGATCCGCCTCACGAATGCAACCGCCACTCATGACGTTGCGTTGTTGCGCCACCACCGCATGGCCCGTTGTCGCACGCGCAAGGCCGCCATTAACGAATCGAAATATGCGGTAAATGGATTATGAAAATCCTTGACGAGATCTTGAAGCTTGAAGGACTCAATATTTCTATAAAAAAGGGATATATATATATATATATATATATATATATATATATATATATATATATATATATATCTTGTTTCAGATTTAGGAGAGTACATACTTCCGCTTCGAATATACCACTTAACCGAAAGTATGATACTTCT
Organism: Phyllostachys edulis; assembly: GCA_036346405.1. NCBI lineage: Eukaryota > Viridiplantae > Streptophyta > Magnoliopsida > Poales > Poaceae > Phyllostachys > Phyllostachys edulis. The sequence goes on from CM070566.1 coordinate 7,374,174, forward strand.
TTATCATTTTCAATAAATATACTTAAATATCAATTATAAGATAGAAAGGACTAGCCCACGCTATACCGTAGAAACATGTCTCAATGGGATAGATCTAGACCGTGCGATTCAATTTAATCGGACGACCCAAGGAATCTGCTGCACGCCTTTCACGTCGAGCCCGTCACCCGTCTGCCAGCCTGAAACCTATGGCAGTCCATGAGTACAGATGTGTGGACATCCACCACAACATGCAGGAGCTGGGAGTCATATTCCTCCATGCGTGTGGCAGCTAGTTGCCGTCCATGAGCACATATCCCATGGATGGCCTCCATGTTGGCCTATTGAAACATGTAGATTTCAGGATTCGGAAACAGCCATACAGGAGGATTCAGAAACAGCCATACATGATTCAAAAAATGAGTATCATGTTCAAATCTTTTCAACAAGTTTCACATTCGAAAAAATTGTGACATCTTTTGGATGTCAAGATTAAAACTACATAAGACTTTATGAAACTATATGAAACGTGATGAAACACGATGAAACTTCATGAAACTTAATGAAACTTCATGAGATTTGGAATGAAACTTTATAAAACTTAATGAAACACGATGAAACTTGGGATGAAACTTCATAAGATTTGGGATGAAACTATATGAAACTTGATGACACATGATGAAACTTGGGATGGAACTTCGTTAAACCTAATGAAACTTCATGAGACTTGGGATGAAACTTAATGAAACTATATGAAACTTAATGAAACTATATAAAACTTGATGAAACACGATGAAACTTGGGATAAAACTTCATGAGACTTCAGATGAAACTTGATGAAACACGATGAAACTTGGGATAAAACTTCGTGAAACTTAATTAAACTTCATAAGACTTGGGATGAAACTTCATAAAACTTAATGAAACTATATGAAACACGATGAAATTTGGGATGAAACTTCGTGAAACTTAATAAAACTTCATGAGACTTGGGATGAAACTTCATGAAACTTAATAAAATCACATCTTCGTCAGCCAGCCACAAGACTGTCACACAACTTCATGAGACTTGGGATGAACATCAGAGCTTGCTCCTAGTAGAATCTTCCAACTTTTCCCTTGAAAAATCCCATCGATCCAGCCAAGAATGCACAGAGTCCAAGAACCCCATAGTCCAATCAACAAAAGCAACTAGACCGACCCAGGCAGGAGTGAATTCTTACGCAAAAGGCAACGTCTCAACGAAGAGCACGATGCGTCGTGGGCGTACGACCTCATCGAGGAGCAGTGACGGTGCCTCCTCCAGGTCCTCCTTGATCTCGGCACCAATCGCCATTGCCACCCCGCAACATGTGGAGAAGCTATAGGTGTGAGTGTGACGAGTCATTGAGATTTTTAATGGTGATGGCTGATTTATGATGCTACATGAGGAGAATGGAAAGTGGTTGGGAAAGGTCCAAGGGGAGAAGAAAGCATACGTCCACATAGCCATGTGGAGAAGCTACATGAGTGTGACAAGTCATTGGGATTTTTAATGGTGATGGCTGATCTATGATGCTACATGGGGAGAAGGGAAAGTGGTTGGGAAAGGTCCAAGAGCAGAAGAAAGCATACGTCCACATAGCCATAGCCTAGACAAAGGGTTAGCTGGTCGTCGTCAGGCTACGTAACTTATTCAGATCCAATGGTAGATTGCTATCACGTTGGATCGGCTTCCAATACTATAGCATTTTTTAGCTTTTCTCTTATAAGATACTCCAATGCGACCTGTTTGGAAAAATTTATTGGAGTACTTTATTTTTGCTATATACCCTTTTTCATATATAAAAGAAGTATATACACAAATTTTGCTATAAAAAGTGGACTTTAACGATTTTTTTCATAGAACTCACTCTGGACTATCTTATAATCATTATTAGAGTATACTCAAATAGATAAAGAGGTATCATCATACAATTTAAGTGGTATATGAAAAGCGGGAGTACGTACTCCTAGGAGTACCATACCATTTTCCTCTCTCTCTCTCTCTCTCTCTCTCTCTATATATATATATATATATATATATATATATATATATATATATATATATATATATATATATACCCATTTCGTATTTCTTGAGTATGTACTCCCATTTCCAATATACCACTTAAACGCACATATTATATCTTTTTAACACTTTCAATATACTTAAATACCAATTATAAGATACTCAAATGCGACTTGATTGAAAAATTTTCATTGGTGCCCTTTGTTTTTTTGCTATATACCTTTTTTCATATATAAAAAGTATATGCATAAATTTTTCTATAAAAGTGGATTTTCATGAAATTTTTCATGGAACTCACTTTGGGGTATCTTATAATCATTATTGGAGTATGCTCAAATTGATAAAGAGGTGTCATCATACGATTTAAGTGGTATATAAGAAGTGGGAGTACGTACTCCTAAGAGTACCATACCATTTTCATACACACACACACACACACACACACACACACACACACACACACATATATATATATATATATATATATATATATATATAGTGAAATTAGCGGTTTTACCATCTTCTCCCATATTAATGACCATTGCATACAATAATAAATCCCATACCTAATAATCTCTTACCTGAAGAAAGAACATCTCCTGAAACAAAGATGTAACATCCCAATTTTTCGAGCTTTCAAAATCTTTTGATTAGTTAGTAGTTGAAAAATTCAACCTTGAGTTTTATTTGAATTTTAATCACAAGCTTAATATGGACTTTCAGTATCAAAACCATTTAGTATGATTAATGTCAACATTAACAATTATCAAAATTATTTTGTATTCTATGTGCTTGGATATATTTTCTAGATTTTTCTAGAATTTTTCCGAGATCATTTGCTATTTTCTATTTGCCATTTGCATTTTCGGTATTTTCTAAAATAAAAAGTCTATTTAAAATCTCGCAAAGGTGTCAGCCGAATCTTCTTCCACCGACCCTTCCTATTCCTTTTTCGCCTCACTGCTTTCGGCCTTTGCCTTCGCTTCCACTGTTCACAGCACTCGCCCGCTCCTCTACCAAAGTTGGCGCGTGCATCGTCCTCTTTGCATTGTCTTCGCTGCGCCTGAGTCGCCTTCGACCACCATGGCTGCCGTGTCCAAGTTCAATCTGACAACGACGTATCCAATCAAAGAATCCTTTGACGATATGATTTTTGAATCCGTTGTAATCCCCGCAACCGATTCTACTCCTTATCTCCTTCCGAATTCATTTGAATTTCCTTATCTTGTCTCGGATCCGATTTGGACTTCACCGCCTTTACATCCTCTCGGCCATGCCCCTACTGTATAAATAGCACCTGAGGATCGCCTCAGCGCCCTCATCCCAAAACCCCAAGCTGCTGCACCCCTCAAGCTCTAGCGCCACCGCATTGGAAGTTTTAGGGTTCCACCGTCGTCGCTTGTTTTCTTCAAATTGTGCCGCTGACGCTGCCGCCTCATCGTTGTTGACCACGCCATCATCTTTGTTGTTGCCAGAGCTACCTCCAGAACCTCTCCACGTCGCCGGAGGGATTTCCCGACAAAACCCGAAGCATCTTCTCCGCTCAAACTTCACCGTCAGCCATCACCGTCGTCCTCGACCACCCGGTGAGCACCTCATGGGATTCGCAATAGCGTCAGCTACATGTTGGTACCACTCATCGCCGGCGAAGCCACACCGTTCACCATTGACCTTGGGGACCCGAGCCTACCACGTGGTCGAAATCTTCTATGACTAGTAGTCGTAATCTCCTATGACCAGCAGTTGTAATCTTTCTACGACCAGTAGTCGTAAGCCTCCTATGACCAGGTAGTCGTAACTTCCTTTCGACCACGTGCAGTCGAAATCTGTGTACATTACTCGATACTCCTTTTTTAGTATTCCTTTAGGTTTTGATCTTCCGAGAGCCATATCTTCTTCATCCGAATTCCAATTGAGCTCATTCAAATGTCTAAATTCATCTAAATTTGAATTCTATTTATATGATATTTTTACTTAATTTTTGGAGCTTGTTTTCTCTCTATTTTTATTTATTTTGTTTATTTACTTTGTTTGCGAGTAGACATTGATTCTTCGGGAAACTTTGAAGAAGAAGGAGCGCATCAAGATCAAGACTAGTACCTGGATCTATTCCAAGGCAAGCTGTACCTTTGATCATACTGAACCCAATTTTCAAAACTACTTTGATTCAAATTAATGCATTTACTTTAAGTATTTATTTAAATGCTTTTGGTTTTAGTTATTAATCTAATTTGATTATATCCGCCTTGTCTATTGTTATGTCATATTCTTTTGTCACCCTAGATTGGTTATTATTTAGCTGGTATTATCATAGCACTAACGTGGGTTGGTTAGATATGAGTAGATTGCTTAGCCATGCAATGAGTCATCATTTCATGTGAGTTGCAAATATGAATTTGACTAAGTGATCATGGGACTTTGTGATAAAACTGTGTGCTATGTGTTATTACTTTGTGATAGCATGTGTTGCACTTAACCAATAGGTTGGAAAAAGATTTAGATTGAGACAAGTGGTGTATACTAAGTGATATGGTGGAGCTTTGTGAACGGGAACGATAATCTTTGTGGCATAGTTAGAAATTGAAAGTCTTGCCTTGGTCAATTAAGGACTTAACTTTGTGCGCCATTGAACTGAGCCATAACTGTACGACCACATGCCTGGTATGGGACGGGCCTATGTTAGTAAGTTATGGAGTCTCGACATTGACTACTCAGGTTGTAGGTTAGATGCTCAATGATGGGCGGAGGTATGGACTACGTGTAGATCACATCATGATCGGTTCACGCTTCCTATCCAACGGTAAAGCGCTTGACTAACTTTCTTAGTGGGTTAGAGATGGTGGTAAAGCACATTGGGAGTGTCAATGTTTGAGATGAAGTTCCTGAAACGTTTTGTTATGATTAGTGCTTGCAACACCGATTATATTGTGTGGGTAAAATGTACATCCTCTGCAGAGTGTTAAACAATCTATTGGAATAGCTACGTCAGCGGTCATGGACATGCTCGGGGATTTCACACAAGGGTTAGATTTTCATAAAACACTTGGGAAGGGAGCTGTGTGATCTAAGTCATATGGTTGTGCGAATAATTTGTTTAGGCTTCGTGTTCTTGGTGAAAATAAATGTTAAAATTAATATTGTTTATTTGTTTTAAGTAGTGTTTTAATCTAGGGAAAATTAGCTCAGTGACATCGCGTTGGAGCGTAATCGAAGGAATTACACTCCATTCATAACGCACTGGAAAATAACATCTCGAACACTTAAAAATTAGACGAATGACATCGCCGCTAGTTACTTACATTTCCAGAATTTTTGAAATATAAAAACTGAGCTCAAAAAATTATCCTTTTTTTTGTGGAGTCTTCCGACACAATTTAATTGCTTGTGTATTTTTTTTCAAAACTTTATACGATATGATTTTGTCTCTGAAATTCATTTAAGTATACTATCTGTAGGAATTTTTTAATATAGAAAATGAGGTCCAAACATTATGATTTTTTCAAGCTCCTTACGATGGACTTGATTATGTAATTTTCTAGAATTTTATAAAATTAAGTAATGCAATTTCATAATGTCCACTATGTGAGGAGTCTAATATTTTATAATGTAAGGACATTATGAAATTGTATTAATTAATTTTGTAAAACTTCTAGAAAAATTACACAATCAATTTCACTTTGTAAGGAGCTTGAAAAAAAATTCATAATGTTTAGACCTAATTTTCTATATTAAAAAATTCCTACAAACAGTATACTTAAATGAATTTTAGAGACAAAATCATAGCGTATAAAGTTTTTTTTTTAAAAAAATACATAAGCAATTAAACTGTGTCGGGAAATAGAAGTAACTGGCGGCGATGTCATTCGTCTAATTTTTAAGTGTTCACAATGTTATTTTTTAGTGTGTCAGGAATGAAATGTCATTCCTCCGATTACGCTCTAACATGATGTCAATGAGCTAATTTCCCCTTTAATATATTATTTGTATTCAATTGCAAATGTTACATTTCTGCAAAAGAACCACATAAGCCATTCCTTTGGAATAAGCCATCTTGTATATATTTCATTCTGTGGTATGACTTGTGAGTACAATTGTGTACTCATGCTTGCTATAATCAATCAACAGAAGTGGAGAAGTCTTCGCCCGCTTTTGAGGAGGAGTTCTACGAAGGTGCTGATCGCTGGGTCTTGATCTCAATCGGTAGCCTGTGGTGAATCGATGGGTTCCCGTTGAAGTTATTTGTTCTGCTGCTGCTTATTTCATTATTGACAGCCCTACGAGACTTAATAAATGTAAAACTCAACCTTAAGGTCACAACAGTTATTTGTTATTCAAACTACTCATTTATTCTATTACTTCGTCTTGTGTGGATCAATATTCACCTGTGTTGACACTGTGTACATTAGCGTGATCCTAGACTAGTGCAATATATACAGTGGGTCCAGAATTGTATTTTTGGGTCTTGACAGAGGTGGTATCAGAGCCATACTGACTGTAGGTCTTGACCTTAGTAAGATCAGCAATCTTTAGAGTGTCCAAACTATTTTCTAAAGCAAAATTAACTTGCAAGATTAATTGGACTGCTTAACTTCTCTTATGTCTCTCTTGACTCAACTATTGCTGAAATTTTCCTCACCCTGCTACTTTAATTTGGTTCTTACCCTTTTGTATGTCTTGACAAATGCCGCGTTTCCAGAACTATGGTGAGCGCAAGGGAGGACTAGCTGCCGAGCTATGGAAGCTATTCCAAGTTCTCATTGGATTCGACCGACCGATGTACAAGGGCACCGACTGGATGGTGAGCGGACGAAGCCGTGGAGTGTTTTGTCGTGTAACCATCTATGCTCGAAAGGACACTAAAGCAAGTCGTCCTCTGAATATGTCTGTTCGGGGGATGGTCTTTTTAGAAGGAGTTCAAGAGTCCTCGTTCCTTGCTATCACTACTACAAAACAGGCTATAGTAGACGCCCCATCACAGACGATTCCTTTGGAACCGCTCGTGTTGGGTCGATCAACCCGGAAGTGGCGCGAACAACTATCACAGACGGTATTTTTAGAACCGCTCGTAATAGTCACTATCACGACGGTTGAGAAATAGAACCGTCAGGAAGTATCCTGACGGTTCTATTCACAAACCGCTGCGTGATAATCTCTAATCACGCATTTATTTTACGTTACAACCGTGCGTAGTATCACGCAGCGGTTCTTATTTAGAACCGCTCAGGATATTTTGTTATCCTGCACGGTTCTTATTAAGAACCGCTCGTGATATCCTTCGCCAAGATCAAGGCTCAGGTTCATCGCCGACCGCCGCGATGGACGCCGCCTCTCTGCCACTACAGCGGTGGAGCAACCCCGCCCGCCGCCGGCGGCTCCAGATCAACATACCTCCACACTTCAAGATCGATGGGATGAGGATCTAGCTCTTACTATGGGCAAATAGATATAGTAACTTCTCCTCCAAACTTTTTTTTAAATTTTGGAATTTTCATATATATAGCCAAACAACGTGGCCAAGAGCTTACAAAAGATTAAAAACTAGAAACCTATCAAGTGGTGGAGGTAGGTCGCTATCTCCGTCTTCAATACTTCAGTGGCGGCGGTGTCGGGCGGACGGTTTAAGATCGAACGAATCTCGAATACGCCCACTACCGACGCCATTGCTCGAGTGTGTCCCAAGACCCTGATCGTTGAATCAAGTCAAGAGAGCCCATAGGCTCTCTTCTCTTGCTTGAGGGTCTCGGCCTGGTCGAATCGATCGCTTCTTTGCCTTGATTAAGCGCCCAAGTGACGACAAGCCTCCGAGAGCGTGCAACCGTTTTGGAGGACCACGCCGACGACACGTAAACTCGCCGAAAGTGGGAGATCACCCGAAGACACGGCGGAGGAGAATGTCAAGACGACGGAAGGTGGCCGCCACCGCTCCGGCAAATTCTCTGACAGAGGAGTGAAGACATTGTTGAAATAGTGTTCTTCGCAAGAAGACGACTCAACGTCTGACAAATGAGAGAGGTGCTTGACAAAGGTCGTGTCGTAAGAGGAGGCACCATTTGCTTTTGTGGAGAAAGGGATCAAGGAGGTTGTGTGAAATACATTGTAGAAGGGACACATCTATATATAGAACAATTTCTAAAGCCGAGCGGAGACGAAGAGATATTTGGGGAGTCAGAGCGACGTTGGAAAATGAAGAGATGAAGCCGCGCTGTGTGATCGTGAGACGAAGAGACACACGCAGAAAATGAAGACGAAGAGACACGCGGGAAAATGAAGAGTTATCACGACGGTTCCGTTGTATAACCGTCGTCAGGAAGGAATCACTGACGGTTCTAGTTAAAACCGCTCAGGATACGTTCATATCACGAGCGGTTGTAGTTAAAAACCGTCTGTGATTATCACAGACGGTTCTTTTATAGAACCGTCTGTGATATTATTATCACAGATGGTTCTCGTTATAAACCGTCTGTGATATACTTTTTATAAGGCGGGAAACGCTAGGGTTTTGCTCTCACTTGTCACTTCCTCTCCCGCGCCCCTTAGGCTCTCGCGCGCTCGTTCGCCTCCTTTAGGGTTTAGGGCTCGCCCGTAGTTCACCGCCGACTACGACCTCGGCGCCGCCGCCCCCGACCTCGGCGCCGCCGCCCCCAACCTCGGCGCCTTCAACCTCGATGCGCCGCCCGACCTCGGCGCTGACCTCGGTGCCGCCCCACCACGGCGCCTGTTCACCTCCCTAGTCAGAAGCCAGGCGACGCCGCCTCCGACCTCGGACGCCGTCCTCCTCCCGTGTGGGCCTCCTCCCCTCTGCCGGCCTTCTCCCCTGTTGTCCTCCTCCCTCTGACTGCCTTCTCCCGCGCCGTCCTCCTCCCGTGTCGGCCTCCTCCTTGCACCGTGAGTTCTTGTGCGCATCCTCTCTGTGAGTATTGCTCCTCTGTGGCGATTCGGCTTTGTTGATCAATGGGCTTTGTTGACATGCTCTGTGATGAACTATGTCTTATCTTGAGATTGAATGTGATAGTTAGTTCATACTTGAGCTCTATTGTATTACTTGCTCCGTCAATATGATCTACCGTTAATTGGTTACTTTCGGTTGAGCTCATCGCTACATTGCAAATTGATCGGTGGGCTTTGTTGACATGCTCGTGATGAACTCATCTTATCTTGAGATTGAATGTGATAGTTAGTTCATACTTGAGCTCTATTGTATTACTTGCTACTATCAATATGATGTATTGTTAATTGGTTACTTTCGGTTGAAAGCTAGTTATTACGATTCTTCATGTTGATTCTGTTGAGAGTATTCAGGTTTTCGTTGGTAATCTAATGACTAGTTTGTGATTCTTCTAGTAGTCTGTATGAGCTCATTCAACTTTTCATTTGCCATCTTGATCTCTGTAGTCAACCTCTGCTTGATCGAAGTTTAATCTGTTTTCGTTAACAGTTGAGATCGTTTGACAGTTAAGCAAAGTATTGTTTAGAGCTCATAGTTTGAATTTATATTATCATATTCATTTAATGAAGAGTATAGACAATAGGATTGAGATGGCAAAGACTTGTTCTTTAGCTACTCTCCTTCTGAGAGCACATAATATCATCAATCAATATGTTGGAATAGTGTCGTGCAATTGTTAATCTCTAGACCTTTTATTGGCTGAGAATTTAATCCAAACGGTTCTTATTAAGAACCGTCTGTGATTCCTTTGCATTTCCTTAGAGAAGCTGGTGGATTAAGGAGTGTTAAATTCTTTAGAAATTATGCTTTAATGCTAATTAATTTTGTTGGGATTAATTCTAAAATTTTGCTAAAGCGCATTTTTACAACAATCCAAAAAGAAAGTTTTACTTGATTCTATTTTGTTTCTATGTTGGGATTAAACCTTTGCTTAGCATTTCCTTAAATCGATCATTTTACTTGATTCTAGTTCTATGTCTTCATTAAAGGCTAGTCTTACGTACATGAAGCATTAAACCTTTGCTTAGCATTTTCTTCGTCGATCTCGACACACTTGAGTGTACCTTTGCTTCGTGCCAATCCTCCACAAGACGAAGCAAATGGTACACTCAAAGGTGTCGAGCTTCGATGAAGTAGGCTCGAGCAAAGATTTGTATCACTAGTTTCTATCTATACAAAGATCACAAGAGAATTTGGTGGATTAAGGAGTGTTAGGAGTGTTAGAATAGAAGTGGTGGATTAAGGAGTGTTAGGAATGTTAGTAGTCATGTATGAGCTCATTCAACTTTTCATTTGCCATCTTGATCTCTATAGTCAACCTCTGTACTTCTTCTTGAGATTAATTGTTTCATATTTATGCTGGAATTATTTATGATTATTTGCTATGTCTATTTTACTTGATTCTATTTTGTTTCTATGTCTTCATTAAAGGCTAGTCTTACGTACATGAAGCATTAAACCTTTGCCGTTGATTAAGGAGTGTTAGGAGTGTTAGAATAGGAGCAGGAGGCGGCGAGCCCTACAGATTAAACCTTTGCTTAGCATTTCCTTCGTCGATCTCGACACACTTGAGTGTACCTTTACTTCTTGCCAATCCTCCAAGGCAAGAAGCATATGGTACACTCCAAAGGTGTCGAGGTCGATGAAGAGTATAGACAATAGGATTGAGATGGCAAAGACTTGTTCTTTAGCTACTCTCCTTCCGAGAGCACATAATAGGAGCAGGAGGTGGCGAGCCCTACAGATTAAACCTTTGCTTAGCATTTCCTTCGTCGATCTCGACACACTTGAGTGTGCCTTTGTTTCATGCCGGTCCTCCACGGCATGAAACAAATGGCACACTCCATGTCAGTGTCGACCTCGATGAAGTAGGCTTCCTTAGAGAAGCTAGTGGATTAAGGAATGTTAGTACTCTGATGAGCTCATTCAACTTTTCATTTGCCATCTTGATCTCTATAGTCAACCTCTGTATTTCTTAGGAGATTAATTGTTTCATATTTATGCTGGAATTATTTATGATTATTTGCTAATATTGCACATGTTGAGCATATTATTAAGTTTAAATGTATATGTTAATTTGGGACACTTGCAATCCATTTTATTGCATATTTAACTTATATAGATAGCAAGTAAGCGAGATGGCAGAGACATCGTCTTCGCCGCCGTCACCGACGCCTTGAGATGGAAGAGGCGCCGACAAGGTCACGACACCGACGCCATGAGATGGAAGAGGCGGCGACGAGGCAGCCGTCACCGTCGGCGATAATGACACGCAAGCGAGATGGCAGAGGACAATCGAAAATGCCTACGGCCGATCGGTCATCATGGAGGTCGGTGACTTTGGGGTCCCTTTGAGTCCCAAGAGATCAGCGGCGAGATTCCGGACCATCTGCGGGATACTTGCAAGGGAACGGGTCCTCATCACCATACCAACGTGGAAGGACTGACGAAAGAAGCGAAGGCGTTGTGGAGGAGAACTTTCAGAGAAGTTCACTATTCGAAGCACATGTGGCACGCGCGGCGACGGACGGCGATGCTCACGATGGGTAAATCGTGGAGGACCTTCAAGAGCATTCTTGTCACGGCACGTGAACACGGGTCAAGCGCCCTTCAGTAAAGTACAAATTCTTGACGCGGGAAGCATGGGACACCTTGTGGCTATGAAAACAGCGGCGAATTTAAGGAGCAAAGTGCGGCGCACAAAGCTCTCAGACACGAAACACTCACCCAAGACAGACTTCGGCACGGCTGGTACGCGGTAAATCTGAGGAATGGGCGGCGGAGAAGGAGAACCCGTTTCCTGAGGTCACAGACCCACGTTCCCTAAGCTGGTTAAAAGCGAGGGCACAAGTCTCGTCTTCGGGCAGCATCTCCTTCACAAACCCGGCAGACCAGGAAGTGTCCCAACGTGTGGTAAATATGTCGAACTACTAAGTTGTTAATAAGTCCATCACTTCATAGTGCCTATAATAACATGATGACCTCTTGCGGCGTGACTTGATCGCCCAAGCTTCCCAAGGCTCCTTCCATGCGCAGGAGAATGATATACTATCTACGACCTTGGGAAACAAGGAGCACCGGGTCGCACGCGAGGCTTTGGGGTTAATGTACCTTGGAGTCATGGATTCGCGGACGACTCATCGCGTATAGGACTAAGAAGAGATCCAAGGCGAGCACGACAACCGGTTAGTACAGATGATTACTAACCAATTTCAAGTAGAGATGGCAACATTGCGAGTCAAATGGATATACTCATGAGCCACGGTGCAAGCCACCCCGCTAATTCGGGAGGCGGTCCTCCTCGGCGTCGGAGTGGCGTCGGCGTCACAAGATAATTGTGAACATGACGACGTCCGACACCGATGAGCGACATCAAGGTAACGTACATCTATGGATCGCACCAAAGATAGACCTATAGGACGCCTTAGCTAATTGCGTGATCGTTTTGTAGGAGCCGACGCCTCAGAAGCTCCAAGTGAGGATGGATGGGTCCTTTGTATTGAGGCTACGCAGGATGGTGTATCCATACGAGGAAGGCGGTCTGACAAAGACGGTGCCGGTGGCGACGGTTACGCCAGGTCCAGTGGATATGGTACATGTCAATTTCGAGCCGCCCCGTGAAGATTTGCCCGAACGAAGAGATCACAACACTAGGGATGCCGTCCTCTCTTTTATCCGATGGCCCAAGAAGGACATCATACTCGACCCAGAAGGTCTGCGATCCGACACGACCATTCCTCTCCAACGGACCCTCGATGACTCCACCTCATGTTTAGCCTCATAAGGCCACCTCTTCGATTCCCGTGGAGAAGACGCCAAGGAACAGACAAAAGCGTGCCGTCGTATCCGTTCCCGAAGTCGTCTCTCACAAGAAGACGCCGCCAATCGCTAAGGCCAAATCGAAATCCACAAACGTTAAAGCGCCTCCCAAGTCCGGAAGTCCGCGATACAGGGAACTACATCATCGGAAAACCATTGTGCTCCGATGCAAGATAATGCACGTTGGATATGCTTGTCGGGCTTTGCATGCCCGGTATGGCGAAGACCCAAAAGAAGGGTGCGATCATGGAATCACCGCCGAACGAGGACAAGCATTTCTTCAACGGACGAGGTACTTCGTCGTGGGCTTCAATGACTTATTTCAACTATTCAACCTCGTTGGCCTCGACGTCTCGCTTCTCACGATGTTGGACATCGTAAGTGCGTACAATCAAGTTCTACATTCATGTAATACCAATAAATATCACAACTCATTGCTTATGTATAGATACATCTTTGAAAAATGTCCGGAATGGAAAGAACCGGTGGGTTTCCTCGACCCACATGTGGTATCGTTGCAAACCATCCAACAAGACTCATCCTTCGCCGAGAAATACATAACGAGGTCATTGCTTCGTCGATTTAACATGAAGTACATAGTGGTGCCCTACAACCCGGGGTAAGTGTCACTACTTGCTATACAAATTTCATTTGTACTTTATACGCAACCACGAACTTAGGTTTAATGACTATAGCGACATACATGAGTAGGTACCATGGATCCTTTTAGTTATTATACCCAAGAGGAACCATGTGATATACCTTGATTCCCTAAACCGCAACAAGCACGACTTCAAAGACTCTAAGAGGAATACTCGAGAGGTATGCTCATTTCCTCCTTACATAACTCTATTGTAGTCTTCATTCGCTTGAAATGGCCGAGAATAACCTTTTGAATCATGTAGGTCGTTCATCAATTATGTTGCCAACAAAGGAATATACAATGGAAAGAGCGCCTAACTAACACACGGGATGGATTTTTCGATGACGCGCTACAACACTATAATCCTATATCATACTTCATAATAACAGCGTCTCGGATGACTATACCTATATATGTAATTCTATTTTTGCGGGCCGCTAGCAAAAAGATGATGAGTTATGTGCAATCTACATCCGCTATCATATGCACTAATCCTTCTGACTAGGAAGAAGGATCACGAGGTTTGTCAATCTCGAAATAATTATTTCCTAATTATAAATTTAAATATATATATCTTACCACTTTACTCTTGCTAGCGGCAGCCTTGAATTTACAATGTGATTCACTCGTATGAAGAGATCAAGGACATTCGAGGAAGCTCTGCGCCTTTATCAACACAGAAATCATTAACGACAACGGAGAGTTTCACTCCGTCGCCAACCCGAGCATCACCCCACTAAAACCTCTCAACGCAAAACAATTGTAATCTAGTTGTAACTATAGCGACAATACTTGAACAAATGCGGATCTTTTGTAATTTATTTTGAGTAATGATCACTTTGAGTTGTCATGGCTCCTTGAATCTGTTTTCGTGAATGCTTGAATCATTTACGTGAAAGCTTGTTTTCAGAGGGCATGGCTAGCAATTCCCGAGGCTAGCCAGAAAACAAAGAAATTGTGGGCGGGAGTGCGAGCTATCACAGGCGGTTTTGTGTTAAAACCGCTCAGGAAGGCAAATATCACGAGCGGTTTCGATCGCAAACCGTCAGGATAGCGAAATATCACGACGGTTCTACAAAAAGCCGTCAGTGATAGGAGAATATCACGAGCGGTTCTACACAAAAGCCGTCGTGATATTCGTAAATCACGGTGGTTTTTATTTAGAACCGTCGTGATATTCTCCTATCACGAGCGGTTTTTATTTAGAACCGCTCGTGATATTCTCATATCACAAGCGGTTTTTGTTCAAACCGTCGTGATACTTGACTTCCTGAGCGGTTTTTAATAAAACCGTCGTGATATTCGTATCACGAGCGGTTTTGTACCGCCTGTGATAATATCTGTTATCACAGACCAACAAACATAGACGGTTCGGAAACCGTCTGTGATGACGGTTCCGAACCGTCTGTGATGTCGGTTCCTGTAGTAGTGTATCTTGAGGATCTGCAATATCTGCGCTCATGAGCTTTAGGACACAGTCTTCTGCTACCATCCCCATGCCTCCGCAGTGGACCTTCCTGCACGTTACCCGTCTAAAGATGGAGAGCGCAACGCCACTGTAGTGCATCTTTCCCAGTTTGCAGCTGCTCAGGAGGAATCCCTGGAGTTCGCCGCCACAAAGTTGGAGTGCATCTATGAGACTCTGTGGATGGCAGAAGAAAGGATCGCCACACTAGAAGAAGCTCTCTATGGCCAGCATGAGCATAAGGAAGATCATGAAGAGGAAGACCCTGAAGAAGATCTAGAGGAAGACCCTGAAGAAGAAGATCTAGAGGAAGACCCGGAAGAAGCTGAGGAGCCAGCAGAGCCCGAAGTACCGGAAGAGCCAATTGTGCATGCACCAGGGACACCTATTCCTGTTGCACCAGTTTCAGGGCACTAGGACCAGTTTGCGAGGATGCCAGCACAGTTCCAGGTCCACAGCAGGCGGGAGCACCGTCGTGGCTGTGGAGGTTTTCTCCTCGAGTAGTTCGTTTAAGTTTAGGCTAAGTCAGCTGAGGCTTAGTGTGTTTGAGCCACGTCAGTCTAAGATTAGGAGTGTCGCCATTTAGGCGGTAGTTTGTGTGTTAGGTTCGTTTGTTTTTCTTGTGTGCGAGTATGAGTTGCAAAGGCCCTTAGCCATTTGTTATAGCCATGCTAAGACCCTATTAATATAAGTATTTCAGTTGGTTTCTTCAAGCTGTGTTTGTTGGGTTTAATCTACCCCCTCGATTAGTTCTTAACTTATCTTGTGCTTGCTACCATATCTAATCCATGGAGCACTCGCCATGTCGGGACCCCAGATCTCCAGATCCAGGGCCCTCTGTGTATAACTGAACTCATCCCTGGATCAATAGCTAGCTCACACAGTGACATCATCAGTGAAAATCATAACCATACAACACAATATCGATGAAGCAGACAAATTAATATTATTTAGTAGCAAAAGAACTTTATGGTCAGTTCTTACAAAGTTACCCGCATCGGGCTTTAACGACAAAAGATAACTTGCAGCGGAAACCAAAATGTCTTGTGGTGGCCACCCGACATGCCCACAGGCAATCGAGTGTAGCACATGACCTAGTTCACCTGATCTTCAAAATATTCTTCCTCGTAGAACTCTACGGTTCCCGGTCCTTCCTCGGTGAATGATCAACAAATGGCGTATAGCCGTGAGTACATAAAGTATTCAGCAAGTCGTAGGGAAATGTATGCAAATAGTATTTATGTAAGGCTTGACAAGGATAGTTTTATGGCTATTTTGCAGAAAGCAGTATTGATAGTAAATACAGTAAATAGATTGAAAGCACAAGTTAAAATATTAAGTACATAAGTAAACAGTTTTCTTTGAATCCACTAGTGAACAACCATGTTCACTTCTCAACCATTAACCAATTCTAACCATTCTAATCTCAACCAAACCATTCCAACAGTTTTATCAAAATCTACCCCTCGTGTGAAATCACCAGGCATTATCCATAACCGGGGACACGGCTATTCGAATAGTTTTACACTCTGCAGAGGTTGTACAGCTTGACCCACAAGAGATAACCATCTTATAATGTCAGGCATTACACGCTTCTGAAGGCGTGCGACTAAGTGATTATCACAAGGCTTTTACAAAGTTTTGTTTTGACCCAGTTCTGCTCGCTAAGGATTTGCCATTTTGGGCCCCCTCTTGCGCCAAGTGTGAATGTCTAACCCAGGGTTCACACTTCAACCAAAACAGAACCGAATCAAAGCATTGCTAATTATCCAGCCAGGTCATCCTAGACATGTGGTTGTACGGTATGGCCCAGATCAATGGCGCACAAAGTTAAGTTCTTAATGTCTACTCAGGCGAGGCAACCACATCCCAAAATTCTCCCCCTTTACTACACGATTACTGCACGATCAATCGCCTGAGTATGAAATCATTTTTGGTTCAACCTGGCCAAATGGCGACCCTTGCCATGGCACAACAATTTTTAACAACAGTGGCTTCGCACCACAATTCCATATATCATTAAGTCAAATTTATCATCTTTGAATATGTGATTAAGAATCCCATTGTGACTAAGCATGACTAAGCATCATACGTACCCATATTGGTATTTCAATAATGTCCAACTAAGATTACCCAACCTAAGCTGTCCAAGGGTCCATGTCAACATGTCGTTTACAATTATTCAAGGAGTCATACAGTCAAGTCGGTATTTATCTATTCCCGAAAACCATTTATATAAAAATAGCAATGCATGCTGATATAAAACAATATAATTTTACAAAATGGGTACGACATGATCAAAGGTCTACGACTTGCCTTCATTGAAGGTTTGATATGCTTCGGTCGACGGATCTGCGAATTCTTCGTTAACGCCGGAATCTACATGAGCAAATAGAGCCAAATAAATACATAATTCCACATAAAATCCAAAAATTATCAAATTAGCACCAAAAGAAAGGTACTGAATTTATATGAATTTAGAAATGAGAATCGATAGAATCGGAGTTCGTAAGAGGGAGAACGAACACCCGGAAGATTTGCGATCACATGAAATGATAGAAAGTACAGAAAATGGAATATGCTAGAATATTATATTTAAGGAGCTAGGATGAAAGAAGGATGTCGTCTGGGTTACTCTTGGGAGTGAGTGTGGAGATAGGCTGATGGTTAATTGGTTCCTAAGTATGTGAGCTTAAAGATTAATGATTCTCGATTAATATCTAACTATTCTACAAATTCCGACTAACTAATTTTGATTAGAAAGGGTAATGACCGAATGAATGTTCACATTCCAAACATCCATTTAGCTATCTTTTAAAAGACTTGACTTATTGTCGTTAACCAAATTTGCAAACTGTTAGTTGATCAATTACAAATTAATTAACCTTCTAATAAACTTGGGCTAATTACCCAACTGAGTTAGCCCCTAAACCAAATGCAGAACTTTGCTAACTGAACTCCTACTCGGTTGAGCCTATGGCTAGTGGGCCCCACGAATTGTTTGAGAGAGGACTAAACATGAAGACTTCAGAGCAGATGCAGGGAATGGAGGCAGCGCTTGGGGCTTGGAGTGGCCGGCGGCGAGGTGGGGCCCGTGAAGCTTGGTCGACAGTGAAGACAGGTGGCTGGGACCCCGAGGAGACTTCGAGACGTGGCGGCACAGGCGGAGCGGCACGGTGGCGGTGCATGCGGACGAAATGGCGCACAACGGCGTGGGCGTGCGCTGGCACTTGCGATTGAGCGGCGCCCCGAGGGAGGCGGCGCATGCACGATTAAGGCGGCAGCCAGGGGAACACGCAGAGCCACTCGGGAAGACTCAGGAGGGCCCGAGGGGGTGGTGCGACGGAGCTAGAGGTGGAGAAGAAGAGACGGCGTGTCGGACCCGGGATTAACACCCCAAATCCTCTGTGCATTTCTGAACTAGTCCCATGATTAGTAGCTAGTTCACACAGTAAACAGATATGGTAACATCTATAAATTGCACAATAATTTTAATAATCAACAGAGTTTACAAACGAGGCTTACAAGCCAACAGTAAAGAAACACAGCGGAAGACGAAGAAGTAGTGGAGTCCAGCTGATCTGCCACAGGTAATCGACTGGGGTAGCGACCTAGTCGTCGAGATCCTCACCGGTAGCAAAGTCCTTCTCCTCTGAAATTATTTGCATTAAGCAAGGATGATCACAACTTCCGTGCTCACAAGTTACACCCAAATAACAGAGTTAATGCATGCAAGGATATATCAAAGGAAGGCTTATTGGTTGAGTTTGTATAAAGCAATATTTTCTTTAAATATTTGTACTAAGTTCTAAAGCAGTTATTCTATAACTAAAATTCATTTTATAAATTCTCAATTTTATAGTTAGATAACATTCACACATGAATGGTGAAGGATACCCTCCTATCACATGGCTTCCTGTCCAACTTCCATTTGCATAAATCATTTGATAAAGTCTTTTGAAAACCAAAAACCGAAGATCTAACTTAGAGCAGCTTTGCTAGGCACGTCCATGACCGTGGTGTTGGACCCAGGATTAAAACTCCCAAATACTCTGTGCATTTCTGAACTAGTCCCATGATCAGTAGCTAATTCACACAGTAAACAGATATGATAACATCCATAAATCGCACAATATTATTAATAATCAACAGAGTTTATTACAAAAGAGGCTTACAAGCCAACAATAAAGAACACAGCGGAAGACGAAGAAGGTGTAGTAGAGTCCAGTTAGTCATGGGCAATCGACTGGGGTAGCGGCCTAGTCGTCGAGATCCACACCGGTAGCAAAGTTCTTCTCTTCTAAAATTTGTTTGCATAAAGTAAGTGTGAGCACAACTACCGTGATCGCAAGTTACACCCGTCAAATAACAGGATGACATGCATACATGGATATCTCAAAGGAAGGCTTAATATGGTTGATTTGCATAAAGCAGCATTTTCTTTAAATACTTGTACTAAGTTACAAAGCAGTTATTCCATAACTAAAATTCATTTTATAAATTCTCAATTTTATAGTCAAATGACATTCACACATGAATGGTGAAGGATACCCTCCTATCACATGGCTTCCCGCCCAATTCCCATTTGTATAATCCATTTAATGAAGTCTTTTGAAATCAAAACCAAAGATCTAACTTTGAGTGGCCAATGCTAAACATGTCCATGACCGTGGACACGGCTATTCGAATAGGTTTACACTCTACAGAGGTTGTATAGCTTTACCCACATGACATGAATTCTCTAGTTTGTCTGGCATCCGTCGATACCTCCGCTCACTACCTTAGGTAAGTAGTCTAGAGCACGTGTAAAGGCCTTTACAATGCGCCATTCCACCGCAGTTTCCCCTCGCTAAGGTTTCGCCCCCTTTGGATAGAAATCCGCAGAGTTCCTAGCCCCCTCTTGCGCCAGGTGGGAACAATAGTCATGAAAGACTTTGTCAAAAGAAATGGCCATGAAAGACCGCCCACGTACAAACAGGATCAACCGCGACGGAACTTTACAAATTAGTTGGCCAGGTCCTGCCCACACAGGACATGTGGTAGTACGATTGTGGCTTAGCAAAAGTGGCTCTCAGGCCGGTCCTTAATTGACTTGGGCGACTTCCAAAATGAACCCTAGGCCTCAACCATTCGCTACATTGAGCCTGTGCATAAACTTGCACCCACCAAACAACCATTTCGCCCCAGTACAAACCATCATTTTATTTCCTTTTTCAAAGTCATTTCCAAACTTCCATAGCACGCCAATGCTATGGATACAAATTAAACCATAATTGATTTTTGGCTGAAATCCCCAAATTAAACATTTTTGGTCTAAGCATGGCTAAGCATCAACTTTCCCAAAGTGTTCGAGTTCATACTATTGCATAAACTAGATTTTCATCTAAGGTGACCAGGTAGGTTTATTTCAATGTCAAGATTGGCAGTACAAAGGAATTAGGCGTAACTATAATTTAAAACAGGAATTTAAATTAACTTGAATATAAATAAGCATGCAATAATTTAAAACAGAAATTAAATAATTTTAAATAATGGGGTCAAATATGATCAAGGGTATAATTTTCCTTGCTTGATTACTCGATGCTCTCAAACGGCGTCAAACTCTGACTCTCCGAAGTCGTCGAAATCTATACACGAAAACGATCCAAATTCAAAGAAAATTCAAATAACAATTCAAATGAACTCCAAATTAAATAATTCTGGTTTATTTAGCTAGATCTTGATTTTATATGAATTTAGAAATTTGAATCGATGAAATCGGAGTTCGTATGAAGGAGAACGAACCCCGGGAAGTTTAGACCCTAAAGAAAACCCTAAAAAGGAATTTCTGGATTTAATTTTCTAAAGGAAAATCGAATAATGACATCAGGCTGACGTCATCGATTCATTTTTTATTTTCCAGCCGGATTTATTTTTAAACCGAAAACTTGGAGTCTATGACAGGTAGGGCCCTCGGTCAATAGGCGGGTACACGTGGTCAGCGGTCCATGATGCCAAGACTCACCAAACGAAGCAGGGTGTGAGGTGGCGCAATGTGCCACATGGTCATGACACGCAGGCGCCACATGGGCGAGGGTGCTGAGGTGGCGCACGGGTGGCGCCTACGTGGGCGAGCCACATCGGCACAAGGCCACCGACGATGTGCTCGGGCTCGCCGGCGTGGGGCGCCACGGTGAGTTCCGGCGAGGGTGGCAATAGAACGAGGGGGATGCGGGGGTTTCGGTGCTCACCACGGCGGCACTCGGGCATGGAGAAATCATCGGCGGTGAGGACTTTTGGCGACGGCGCGGAT
This sequence comes from Phyllostachys edulis, assembly GCA_036346405.1. Lineage (NCBI taxonomy): Eukaryota > Viridiplantae > Streptophyta > Magnoliopsida > Poales > Poaceae > Phyllostachys > Phyllostachys edulis. Next base: position 7,395,368 of record CM070566.1, read on the forward strand.
CGGGTCACGGTGGCGCGGTGTCTCGGGAGGCACTCCGACGAGGCTGGCGCGCGCACGGGGACGGCGAGATGGCGGCGATGCCATTGGTGTAGACGGCGACGGCGAGGAAGCGGTGTCAGCGCCGGAATCGGAGAAGTAAGGGAGCTCGGTTGCGCGAGGAAGAACTCAAACCGTCGGCGATTGAGAGGGAGAGAGGATAGAGCACTTGGGGGGTCCTGATGTGGTTGAGAAGGGGCTCACCGTGCTCCCTTTTATAGGCCATGGGGAGGCCGGAGGCGGAAGATCGGGCGCGCAGGCGTCGCGGCGGAAATGGCGTGATTCGGCGGACGTGGGCGGGATTAAGGGAGAGATGGCCGGGATTGGACGCGGCGAGACGCGGAGAATTAAATGCGCACGCGGGCGTGGAGAATGGGGGCGAAAATCGTGGCTGATTTGGACCTTCATGCGAGCGGCAATGGCGGCGGCTGTTGCTTCCGCGCGAGGAAGAAGAGACAGAGGAGGAAGACGGTTCAGGGCGGGCCCACATGGCGGTGACGGCCGAAAAGGAAAGGAAGCGAGATCGTTGGATTTCCATCCGACGGTCATGATTCATTGAAGTGGCGCGCGGGAGGAAAATGGTCGGGTGGGCTGCGTGCATGCGAAACGGAAATGGGCCGGAGACTTTCGGCCCAAACACTGCTTAGGGATTTTCTTTTGATTTTCCATTTAATTAATGTGATTAACTCAAAAAGGGGCTTAGAAAATAGCAAATAAAATCCAACAATTCTAGAAAAATTCACAGAAATTCTTAGAGTTATTTTGGACTTAAATAAAATTATTTCCAACTTAAAGTTGGTAATAGATTTTGAAATTAATTTATTTTGGCTTTAGATTAATTAAGGAAAGGTTTTAAAATTTTAGAAAATTCTAGAAATTAATTAAATTTTTATTTTTCAACTTTTACTCAAATAAAACTTCAAAGACTTCAATAAATTTTGTTTTGAATTTTGAAATATCGAGAAATTCAACCAAAGAAATCAAACTCTTTCAAATTTGAGAAAATCTAATAAATAATAACTTTATTTATTTTAATTTGGTAACAGCACTTTGGGATGTTACACATGGACACGACTATTTGAATAGTTTTACACTCTATAGAGTTTGTACAACTTTACCCACAAGACACGACTTCTCTAGTTTATTTGGCATCCGTCGATACCACCGCTCACTACCTTAGGTAAGCAGTCTAGAGCACGTGACAAGTCCTTTACAATGCTTCATCCCACCGTAGTCCCGCCTCGCTAAGGTTTTGCTTCCATTGGGTTGATGTAACACCCTGGTTTTTCTGAGCCTTTTTGGAAATTTTCAAAATAAAAAGAACCATTTGATTTTATTGAAATTCCAAAGCTTAACCAAAGTTTTTAGAATTTGAAGTGTTTAAAATGACTAAGCTAAACTTCAACTAATCCTAAAGTTTGGTTCTTTGGAGCTATTAGAGCTCTTGTGTTGAAATCCTCACTTTCGACTTGTTACGCTCTTCCCTTGGCTCAGCCCTTTCTCTCTAGGCTTTCCTCTTGTTTGGGCATTTCCTTATGTCCAGACCTCCCTTCTGTCTAGACATGCTCTTATGTCCAAATTCCCCTTGAGTTGGACATTTGCCCACGTCCAGATCCTTCCTTCTCGATCAAACCTCACTTGCCCCTCTAGACCTCCCCTCATATCTTTGGTTTGGATTTCCTTTAGTCCAAAGCACCTCCTTGTTGGTTTGAACCTCTTTATGGTTCAGACCTCCCCTGTGGTTTGGACCTCCTTATGTTCATTTGGATTTCCTCGTGTTCTTTTGAACCTCCTCAGGTTCATTTGAAGCCCTTGGTGCTCACATTGAACATCTTTAGGCTACATTGAACCTTCTTCTAGTTCATCTGGACCTCCTTGTCCATTTGAACTTCTCTCTGGTTCATCTAGGCCTCCTGTGTTTACTTGGACCTTTTTTGGATCCTGTGAACTCCTCTGTGTTCCTTGGACCTCTCTGTGTTCATTGGAACCCCCTCTGAGTTCATGTGGACTTCCTGGTATTCAATTGAATCCCTCTCTTGTTCCTTTGGGCATGGTGATTCATTTGGATCTCCCTCTGATCAAATGGACTACCTTCTGTTCATTGGATCTCTTTGTGTTCAACTAGATCGCTTCTTGTTCAAATGAACCTCCTTGTGCCCAATTGGGTCTCTGTGTGCTCAAGTGAACCTCCCTGGGTTCATTTGGAACCTCCCTTGGGTACAGTCGGACCTCCTAGAGTTCATTTGGACCTCTCTATATCCATCTGAACCTCTTTTGGACCTTCCCCAGGTTCATTTGAGTTCCTTCTACACTCTCTCGAACCTCTCTGTGTTCAGGTGGACTTCTTCTTTGCTTTGATCCATGTAACTCTCTCTAGAAGTTCCCTTCTCTGCCAACCCGGTATTATCACCCCCAACTCGCGGTATCAATGTCCTTCAAGACCTCCCTGTGTCCTTTAGGACCTCCCCCACGTTCGTTAAGACCTCCCCTTTGAAGATCTTAACCGTCCAGACCTCCCCTTTGTTAGATCTGACCGTTAAGACCTCTCCTTTGGAGATCTTAATCGTCCAGACCTCCCGTTTGTTAGATCTGGCCATTAAGACCTCCCCTTTGGAGATCTTAACTGTCCAGACCTCCCCTTTGTTAGATTTGGCCGTTAAGACCTCCCCTTTGGAGATCTTAACCGTCCAGACCTCCCCTTTGTTAGATTTGACCGTTAAGACCTCCCCTTTAGAGATCTTAACCGTCCAGACCTCCCCTTTGTTAGATCTGACCGTTAAGACCTCCTCTTTGGAGATCTTAACCGTTCAGACCTCCCCTTTGTTTAGATCTTGACCATTAAGACCTCCCCTTTGGAGATCTTAGCCGTCATGACCTCTCCTTGTTTAGATCTTGACCGTTAAGACCTCCTCTTTGGAGATCTTAGCCGTCAGGACCTCTCCTTGTTAGATCTTGACCGTTAAGACCTCCCTGTTGGAGATCTTAGCCGTCAGGACCTCTCCTTGTTTAGATCTTGACCGTTAAGACCTCCCCTTTGGAGATCTTAGCCATCAGGACCTCTCCTTGTTAGATCTTGACCGTTAAGACCTCCCCGTTGGAGATCTTAGCCGTCAGGACCTCTCCTTGTTTAGATCTTGACCGTTAAGACCTCCTCTTTGGAGATCTTAGTCGTCAGGACCTCCCTTATTAGATCTAACCGTTAGGACCTCCTCTTTGGAGATCTTAACCGTTCAGACCTCCCTTTTGTTAGATCTGACCGTCAGGACCTCCCCTTGTAGTGCCTGTTGAACCTCCTGCCCGTGGGACCTCCCCCTTAAGCTTTGACTGGTCCCAGTTGTTAGTCACGCCCACTTTTCTTTATCCTTTAACCATGTCCTTTACTCATGGGAGTCTCCCCGCATTTAATACATGTTGTGTCGCATTAAATTCTACCATCCTTTTTGCAGCACCCGTGCTATCTTTTTGTCACTTCTTGTACTAGCTCCCATCTTTTTCCTCACCTGCCCTTGACCACGTGTGCCTTGGACCTCCCAACAACTCTAGCCTTATAAGCTTGAGCAAGCCCTTTATCATTGCCTCTTTTTCATTCCAGCTCTCTAATTCTCTCAGTTTGTTCTCTGGACCTCCCTCCAACCTTCAGCTTTACTTTCACCACCTCTCTGGACCTCCTCCAAGCCGTTGGACCTCCTTCCCGCCAGCATCTTGGACCTCTTCCAAATCGCCAAACTTTTCTATGGTTCTTGTTTGATGTCTATTTGGAGTTCATTTGAATTCCTTTCTGGTCTTTATTTGATCTTGAGCTGTTTTAAACGTGTAGACCTCAACGCCTCTGGTGAGCCCGAGCTTTGTGAAGCAATGGATCCGTGAAGCCTTTTAAGCAAGAGGCAAGTTACACTCTTGATCATATTGCGCCCATTACTTCACCCTATATATGTTCCATTTTAAATGTTAATGCATGCTTACTTTACTAAGTTATTTCAATACCTTTCTTTAAACTCATAGCTATGCCTATCTCCTTTGTATGGCCAACATTGAAATTGAACCAAACCTGTTGCTACCCTAGATAAAATCAGGTTGATGCAATAGTGTGAACCAGGAGCAATTGTGAAATCTTATGCTTAGTCTTGCTTAGACCAAAAGTGTTTGATTTGAGGAAATTTTACCAATATGACCAATGCTATCAAAATAATTTAAAACCATGGCATTGGGTTGTCATGGAGGTTTTGCAAAAGCTTTGGAAAGCAAAAGAAAAAGAAAACGGATTTGGACTTGGGTGAATTGGTTTGCTTGGCTGGTGCAATGTTTATGCACGGACTCAATCCTAGGCAAGGTTGAGGTGCAGGGGTTTGTGGTGGTCGCCCAAGTCAGTTGTGGACCGGCCTTTGAGCGTCCCTTTGCTATGCCTATAATGGGCTATGCCTCACCGTACAACCATATGTCTCCATAATGGGGCGTGGGACCTGACCAATTAATTTGCAGAATTCCACCGCGGTTGTTCCACTTTGATGTGTGGGAGGTCTTCTAGGGCCTATGTTCTTTTATAATCTATGTTTCCCATTGGCGCAAGAGGGGGCACGAATCCGATAGATTTGCAACCCATCCGGAAGCGAAACCTTAGCGAGGAGGGGCTGTGTTGGAACAATGCATTGTAAAGGCCTTGTCATGAACTCTAAACCTCTTACCTTCGGCAGTGAGAGGTGGCATTGACGGATGCCGAGTAAACTAGAGGAATCATGTCGTGTGGGTAAAGTGTACAACCTCTGCAAAGTAAAAACTATTCGAATAGCCGTGTCTACGGTCATGGACGTGCTGGCAAAGACCACTCAAAGTTAGACTTTGTTTTGTTTTCAAAAGACTTTGACAAACTGGTTTTGGGATTTCTATCCCATGGGTTTGGGCAGGAAGCCTTGTGACAGGAGGGTATCCTTCACCATCTTGATGATGAATGTTATCCAACTGAAAACTGGGATTTACAAAATGAATTTTAGATATTGTATAACTGCCTTGAAACTTAGTACTTGTATTTGAAATAAACTTGGCTTTATGCAAATCAACCATATTAAGCCTTCCTTGAGATATCCATTTATGCATGTCATTCTGTCATTCCTTGAGATAGCTCAGTTGAGGCAGAAGAGCTATGCTGATAATCATCGTCGTGATCTCAGCTTTGAACTAGAGAATTTTGTTTACCTTCGAGTCACTCTGTTGAGAGGTGTCAAAAGGTTTCATGCCAAAGAGAAGCTTGCCCTTAGGTAGGTGGAACTGCCGCAGACATTGGCAGGAGTGCATGATGTATTCCATGTCTCTCAGTTGAAGAAGTGTCTCCATGTGCCGACAGAACAAACTCCCTTGGATTCGATCGAGTTGAAAGAAGATCTCACGTATAAAGAGCAACCATTTTAATAGATGCAGGCTTGAACTATTATGTTGTCTGTCTTTTGGAACTATGAATGTATGTTTGTGTATGGATGTGATCAATGCTATATGTGAGTTTGGGGCATGTTGGTCGCTGATCTTGGGAGCCAAGATGATCTCATGCTCGCTGTTCCGTGGATTCCCATTTAACTCGCTAAGTGTGGCCTTTGACTGTTTAGGGAACCGATTATCATGTAGTACTCGCAGTGGTGCAGCACACATGGTCGTCGGGGCTCTAGTTTCGATCGAGCCTCTCACTTAGATGGAATTAAGTTAGAATCCATTAACTTGGGGACCCCGAGTTACCTCCTTAAGGTCGGGCGGGTCTCGGTCTTACGGAAATATCTCGGGAGCTCCCACAGCGTTGGTATCAGAGCCATACTGACTGTAGGTTAGAAATAGCACGGGCGTTAAGTTAGCAAGTCCCTTGGTCAAAAATTATTTTTGAGTTATCAAAATAATTTCAGAAAGTTAAGATAGGATATCTTTTATTCCTCATCCATCTTAGTATCACTTCTCACCTTATTCTGGTTTCAATTTACAAAACTAACTCATCTTGTCCTTCTTGTCCTTAGATGAATCACCAGTACTTGGTCAAGGAAACCCAGGTAGAAAATATGGATGGATACCCGGCCCTACTACGAGACATGATGTGGAAGGCCAACTTCACTTATTAGCTGACCTACTCCATCTACAGGCGCGACAGAGGACCCAGAATGGAAGACTTCGAGGCTGTGGTCCACATCATTCCAAGACAAGTTGCGGGAAGCATTCCGTACTGTTTCCAGGCACGTGGCACTTCTGAGGCCATGGCATTGCAGGAAGTGGCACGTATGGCTATGAGCCGACTTTGTTATGATTTAACATAGTTATCCCAGCCACCATATGCCCACTTTCCTATGCAAGCACATGGCGTGGAGGTGAACACGTTTGCCGGGATTCAGTTCGGGGAAGATCCCCAAGTGAGGCAACTGGCGAGGTTGGTTCGTATCATGAACCAAATTCACCTTTGCACTGTACGGGAGCTGTACGAGACTCGACGCCGTCTTATAGCGGCACAAGGGGGTCTTCTGCACTTGTACAACATGGGCCTCGTTGGCCGTCATGTTGTATATGGTGCAAATGAGGTTTCCCCGTATGTGTCTGCACCCCTAGAGTTTCAGCTCCCTGAAGTGGAGAATCAAGCGTTTAATGAGTGGTCACCCATGCGTCTCGCCAATCTAGAGTACCCCGAGGACATAGGATCGTCGGGTTATCATCTTCTGGATGAGTTCCCGGTGAACTTTGACCAGGAAAATCAATAGATGTTAGCGTAGTAAGCATGCTATTCGGACATGTGTCCAGCAAGCATGTATCCTTAGGTTATGTAATAGGGTAGAAGTTGATGAACCCTTGTTGTTTATTTGCAAGCACTTTTGGTTTCGGGCAATTACTCTTCGCCTACGGGCCTATAAGGATGTAATTGCAACAGGAAAACTATGTACTGCTGTAATGGATTTTATTGTTGGCCGTTGTGCCTTTGTGCTTTCATCTGGTGATAAATTTGAGCATTTCATTACCATTTTGTATGCTAGATTGAGATCATCTCCTTGCTGTCCATTTAACCCCTTCACACTCGTTTGAGTGTATCATTCGTTCTTTATTTAATCATCCGTGTGACAACAGGATGACAGGGCCTAACACTAGGTCGAGGGCTCAACAGCAAGAAGGGTCACCACCCCCGCACACTCGCCCAGCTGTGTTGGATGAGCTCTATGCGCAAGGCGAAGGTGGTGAACCTTCCCAAAGGCAACACCAACCTGGCGGACCACCGAAGAAAATGCTTCCACCACCGCCCTCTATGGCGGAGGTCTTGGCCCAAATTGAGAGAAACCGTATGGACCAGACGCGGATTCTCGAGGCCATCACCCGAAACACTTCTCCAACACCTGGACCATCGGGGTCATGTGCTTAGGGAGGACTCGCTGATTTTCAGTGGACCCATCCCCCAACTTTCTCCGGCACGGAGAGTCCTATGGAAGCCGAAGATTGGCTCAAAACTATTGAGAAGAAGCATCGATCGCTCGATTGCAGCCTTTGGGAAGGTCCTATTCTCCGACTACCACCGAAGGCTTCATGGCGCATGGTGGGACAACTTTTCCGCCATACAACCGAATGGAGACCTTCCCATATGGCATGAGTCCAAAGAAGCCTTCTGCGAGGCTTATGTTCCTGATGGTGTGATGGTCATCAAGCAGCAACAGTTCCTTGCCTTCAAACAAGGAAAGAAGACCATCACGGAGTATCTAAACGACTTCAACTCTTTCGCTCGTTATGCTCCTGATGACGTCTCTACTGATGTCCGCCGTCAGAGCCGGTTCATCAATGGCCTAACAGAAGAGATGCAGCTAGCTCTTGTTGTGCTTGATTTCAAAAACTTTCAGCACATGGTCAACAAGGCTATCGTGGTGGAACACAAGAGTGTAGCGTTGGAGGAGTCCAAGGAAAGGAAGAAGGCCGCTCAACTTTCAGCAAACGGCAGTGTCTCTCGTCCGCGCACCGGACCGCCCCCGGCACCTCGTGCCCAAGCTTCGGTGCCATCGAGACCTCCCACGTCGTTTCCACGGCCTTATCCACCAGCGGCACAGCAGCGCATTGGGGGCCAAAGCTCCCAAAATAGCAACTCGTTCAAGGCCAACGCCATTTGCTACCATTGTGGCCGCCCCGGCCACTATGCGCATCAGTGCCTTGCGCGACAGCGTGGAATGCCCCGGACTTATCAAGCTCCAACACCACCACCAGCTTCGGCAAGATCCTCACCACCTCCAATAGTAGCATCTAATCCACCTCAAGTCATCACTTGTGGCCGAGTGAACCACGTGACTGCTAAAGAGGCGAACGATGCACCCGACGTTGTTTCGGGTACGCACTTTGTCAATTCTTTTGTAGCTACTGTCTTATTTGATTCAGAAGCATCTCATTCTTTCATCAAGAAGTCTTTTGCTACACACCATCAAATTGAAACACATGCACTTCAGTCACCTTATCGAAATCAGTCGCCGGGATCGGTTTTCCAAACCGATCAAGTCTGCCAAGGCATAAAAGTGGAAATTCAGGGGATTAAGTTTTTGGCAAACTTAATAGTTATAAATTTAGTGGGTATTGATGTGATTTTAGGGATGGATTGGCTGTTCAAAAATCAGGGGCAAATCGATTGTGCTCAGCGGTCCATTTCGGTCACAAGCGAAGATGGCAATCAAGTCGTTTTTGCACCTTTAGTGGGCAAATCTCATCTCTATGCCTTAAAAGCTAGTACTTCCCTTGAATTAGAGAAATTACCAGTGGTGTATGAGTATCCGTATGTATTCCCTAAAGAACTTCCAGGCATGCCCCCTGATAGAGAGGTTGAGTTCGTCATTGAACTCGCACCCGATACTGCACCAATTTCAAAACGACCGTATCGAATGCCCCCAAATGAGTTGGTAGAATTGAAGAAGCAACTCAATGAACTCCAAGATAAAGGATTTATTCAGTCGAGCTCCCCACCTTGGGGGTGCCTGGCCATCTTTGTCAAGAAAAAGGACAAGAGTTTGCGGATGTGTGTGGACTACCGTTCGTTGAATGAAGTCAATGTCAAGAACAAGTATCCGTTTCCGCGGATTGATGATTTGTTCGATCAATTGAATGGAGCCCAAGTGTTCTCCAAGATTGATTTACGATTGGGCTATCATCAGATCAAGGTTAGAGCTGAAGAAATACCGAAGACTGCATTCTCTACTCAATATGGTTTGTATGAGTATACCGTTATGTCCTTTAGCTTAACCAATCTCTAGCTTACTTGATGAACCTTATGAATTCGGTTTTCATGGAGTATTTGGATCAGTTTGTCATGGTATTTATTGATGACATCTGTGGATATCATGGGGATATGCCTGAGATCTTAGGATGATGTTACAATTGGCAATGTCGTTGACGGTTTGTCGAATCACGTGTTTTCGGCAAAGATTCAGTTCTGTCAGGTCTCTGGCGGTCTGATCGGCCATTTTGGCGGTCTGACCGGCCATACCTGTTTGGTTTTCTGAAATGGTCGCTGGCAATCTGACCGGCTAGGATGGTGGTCGGGCTTGAGCTTGGAAGCGACGGCCAGCTTTACTGGCGGTCGAGACCGCCACTTTATGAACTGTGGATTTTCGAGTTGGGCCAAAAATAGAGGGTGTAGGCAAGTGAGAGGGTTCTTATGCACTTGGTCCCATAATTTTGGAGCCTCGAGCAAAAGTTCTATTTGTTTGAAATTTCGAGAGAAGGTTCGGGTTTCGGGTTGGATTTTTGGCTAAGTCATGGTGGCGGTCGACCGCCTTTGGTGTGATCGGCCGGCGAGGCGAGCCGACCGCCATGGTGGCGGTCGACCGGTTTTCACTATCTCGTCGTCGCCGTGGCGGCGATGTTTGAAGTTAGGTCAAGTTCATGGGTTTCATGGCATATGTGTTGCATGATGCATATTTTGACTAACGTGGGTCAAGTTGTGAAGAACTTGTTCCCGAATTCGATTTCTTTGTCTATTGATGTGCGAGGTTGCTTGGAGGTCAATGACGGTCAAGCGAGATGATCGGGACTAAGCTTGTAGGCGAGGTCGAACGATCGGGGATGCGGGTGAGGTCAATGAAGTCAAGCATTGTGCAAGAGGGACAAAGGTGACCGAACAGCAGCGATTCGGTGCGACAGGTTCGATCAAGCGCCATGAGGTCGGTGCAAGTGCCATGGTGGTTTCGGTGGGAGCGGATGGAGAGACTTGCCGACATGAAGAGAGTCATTGGATCAACCTACACGTGGCGAAGCATGGATGTGTTTCACGAAGATGGAACTCGGTCTTTGCAAAAAGATCGAGAAGGGGTATTTTGGTAATTTTACCAAATACCGTCTTGGTGACCTTTTGCCAAATCACGGCGCAAGATGGTGCAAGGTGAAGTGGATTAGGTCAAGAGATGAAGACGGCGCTTTAAAATGCGTGCGTGTGTGACCCGTTTGTTTTGGGCCTTAATGGGAGCCCATTAGGGTTACTCTTCTAGAAGGTCTAAGCCTGCACTATAAATAGAGGAGAGAGGTGGCTGCACCCCCTTTAACCCTTTTATTGTATTGAAAACCCTAGTTTTGCTCTTGTGCTTAGGGAGTTGATAGTTGGAGGTTAGGGTTCTAGAGAGTTGGATTTGATTTCGTGCTCATGTATTGAGTCTTTGTCCTCCATTGATGGAGTGGCTGTAAACCAATACCATATCAAATCAATCCAAAGAAAGTTCTCTCAAAGATGAGTTCATTTGCTTTCTTTCTCTCTATTTGATGATTTTGAGTCTTTCTTTGATCCGCGAGTTTTTGGTTGGTTTCTTGCCGTGATCTAACTTGCTGTGACATGTGGGAACCCATCTAGGATCATCTTGATCATCAATCACCCACGGGCAAGTCTCTAGATCATATTTCGCTTTTGACTCGGTTTTTGAACCACCTTCACTCAAACTGAAAAAGATAGGAACTTTCGCATGGATCTCTGCAATCTTTGATTGGAATAGGTTCCTAATATCTTTAGGAAGGTGTGGTTCAAATTTCGTGAAGTTTGGCCTTACGGATCAAAAGTTAGACCAATTTTAGTTTCGGTTGTCGGGCTAATTTTGCTGATTTTCCTGTTCACTGTCAGGAGCGGTCAGACCGCCCATCCTAGAGGTTAGACCGCTAGGCAAACCGGTCAGACCGCCCCTGTGAGAGGTCTGACTACCCATCTAGTTTCAATTTGAGTTTTTGGTTATTTTTGGGTGTTTTTGCGTCGGGGTTTGGATTGGATTCAATACTAGTCTTCCGCCGTACTGGTATATTGATCTTCATAGCTTCCATAGTTATTGGAATGAAATTTGCGTTGAATCTAATACTTGTGAAAAAGTGAGCGTGCTCCTATTCACCCCTCCTCTAGTCGCCTTTTCGGTCCAACAAGTGGTATCAGAGTCCGGTTAGTTCAATCTTGATCTTAACCGGTCATTGAACTTGGCGATGGATAAGTACTCGACCAAGCCGCATGTCTTTGATGGGCTCGACTATGCCTATTGGAAGAATCGCATGCGAGTTTTCCTTGAGAGCGAAGGACAAGCTATATGGGAGGTTGTTCGAGCCCCGCTTCTTTTGCCGAAGTTGCTCTACGGCTTCAATGACCCTCTTGGCTAACAACAACAAGGCAAAGAACCTTCTATATGCTAGGCTTGGTAGGCAAGAGTACGATAGGATTTGCAACCTTGCGACCGCACATGAGATTTGGCATACCCTCGAAACTTACCATGAGAGATTATCCCAGATCAAGCAAGTGCGCCAGACGGTCTACAAGCGAGAGTACAACAAATTCGAGATGCATCCTGGTGAGAGCATCAATGATGTCTTTACTCGCTTCAACAAGGTTATCAATCAGATGAGAGCTGTTGGCATTGAGTTCTCTCAATCTGAGAATGCCACCCACCTCTTGGCTGCAATTAACACCAAGGAGTGGGAGATAAAGGCAACTGCCATAGAGGAGAACGTCGATCTCTCTAATCTCACTTTGGAGCTACTTTATAGCAAGCTAAAAACTCATGAGATCAAGAGAGGCGGTAATCCTAAGAAGGATAACATGGCTTTGGTGGTGATCCTCTCAAGGGACTCGATGGTTCTTCCGAGTCTTCTTCGGTTTTTCTCTTGCATGTTTATCTCGCTATTCAAGAAGAAGAGTTTGAGAGTCTTCCGAGGTGATTTAGCTCTTTTAGCCAAGAAAGTCACAAGGGCATATAACAATGTCAAAAACAGAAAGAGAGGTGGTCCTGTGACATGCTATGAGTGTGGAGAGCTATATCACATCCGGGCCAACTGCCCCAAGCTGAAAGGTAAGGAAAATCGCAAGGATGAGAAGCCTGCCTGAAAGAAGCCTAAAGGGAGCAAGCCCAAGTATAACGCTGCTAAGCTCATAAAGGCTGCTCACCGAATCCTTGCCGCTTTCGGAGATCAATCCATGAGCGATGTGGACTCCGGGAGCGAGGAGGACAAGGAGGAGGAGATTCCTCAAGATAAGAAGGGGAAGGCTAAGGATTTCACTGGCATGTGCTTCATGGCCGACTCCATCGACGCCGATGACGACGATGAGGTACCTCTCTCCTATGATGTTCTTTCTGCTAGATGCGATAACATGTATGAGCAATTGCTTAGTCAGGATAAGGCTTTAGAGTTCACCATGGCTAGAAACAAGGATCTAGAGTCACAAGTCGAGAGTTTGAAATTAGAGCTTGTGAATGCTAAAAGTCTAGATGTTGATGAATGTTCATCCTGCCATGCTTTGCACTCCGAACTGTCTAAACTGCAATCTGCTCATGATATTGCTTTGCATCAACTTGAAAATGCTAGAACTGAACTAATTGATGTTAAATATGCTCTATGTGAAAAATGCTTAAAGTCTAGCAAGTTGGATGCTTCTGGTAATGTGAAATCTAGCTTTTGCTTTTTCTGCTTAGAACGCGAACATGAAGTTAAGGATATTCTAGAAGCAGTTAGAGCTAAATTTGCCCAGCTTAAGGACACAATTGATTCTACATCTTGTGCCTCTTGTGCCGCCTATAAGCTTGAAGTTGCTCATCTTAAGGAGAAACATGCTAGAGCCATTAAGGGCAAGACTTGTGAATCATGTGTTAATATTGAAAAAGAGAATGCCTATCTCAAGGAAACTTTAGAAAGATTCTCTAATGGTGAAAAATAGTTAAACATGATTCTAGATAAATCTAAAACTCCTTTTAAGAAGCAAGGTTTAGGATACAACTCTGCCCAGGACATGTCCAAGCCTAATGTCATTCAGGTCTTGGAAAATGGCTTAGTTGAATTTAAAACCCAACCTGCAAAAACTGTTTTTAAATCTGCAGGGTTTGTCCAACCTTCTTTTAAGGCAAAAGGTGCTTCTCCCAATGGTACAAAATACCATTGCACCTATTGCAAGAAGAGTAGACATTTGGTTGAGTTCTGTTGGCGTAGGTTGAAGAACGCTCAGAAAAATATTGCTAGAATGTCATCTAATCAACCTAGAGCTTTTATGAGACATGGTCACGTACAAAAGAAGAACCCCAGTCTAGGATTTGTTGCACATGCTCATCACCATGTTCCTAGACAGGATGCATCTCATGTTCTGGTTACCATTGCTCATAATAGAACTGTTAATAAAGTCAAGGATAGCACATCTGCTTTGCATACTACTCGCAGACGAGTGTCTCAGTACTGGGTTCCTAAGTCGCTTTTAACTAACCCCAGTATTGAGACACATCGCTCTTTTATTCCTTGATTTTCAGGATTGGCGCGGAAGGGGGAAGAACACATGGTTCGTCGACTCCGGGTGTTCACGCCACATGACCGGAGACTCAAGATGGTTCACCTCCTTCATGCGATCAACTGGTGATAACTTCATCACCTTTGGAGATGATACACAAGGGCGCATTGAAGGAACTGGAATGATTAGGGTGAACGACAAGTTCATTCTCAAGGACGTCGCGCTTGTGTCTAAGTTAAGGTACAATCTCCTTTCTGTCTCACAGCTTCTTGATGATGGCTATGAGACCCGTTTTAAGAAGAATGCCTGTCGTGTGCTTGATTCTTTTGGTGAGCTCGTTTTTGGGATTTCTAGAGTTGGTAGAATTTTTGTAGCTGATTTTTCAGAATCTCTTCTTTGGATCCCTTAAGTGCTTAATTGCTTCTTCTTCGATATCGGCTTTGGCAAGCGGTTGGGGCACATTGGGTTTGATCATCTGACACGAGTTAGCGGCCTTGATCTCATGAGAGGTTTGCCTAAACTCAAAGCTGTCAAGGATGCTGTATGTGCGCCCTGTAGGCATGGCAAGCAAGTTGCCGCCTCACACCCGTCATTGACTATGGTTATGATTGACGGACCGGGACAATTGCTTCATATGGATACTGTTGGTCCTGCTAGGGTTCGGTCAGTCGGTGGCAATTGGTACATTCTTGTCATAGTCGATGATTTTTCGAGATATTCTTGGGTGTTCTTTCTTGCTTCGAAGGATGAGGCTTTTGATCACTTTCATGACCTTGTTCTTCGTTTGGCTTCTGAACTTCCTGGTGCCTTGAGAGCGATCCGCAGTGATAATGGCACGGAGTTCAAGAACGCTTCTTTTGCCTCTTTTTGTGCTAAGCGCGGTATTGAGCATCAGTTCTCTTCTCCACACGTCCCTCAACAAAATGGCGTTGTGGAAAGGAAGAACAGGACTCTAGTCGAGATGGCTAGGACAATGCTAGATGAGTATAGCACACCGAGGAGATTTTGGGCCGAAGCTATTGCTACAGCTTGCCATATTTCAAACCGTGTCTTTTTGAGACCGTCTTTGGGCAAGACTTCTTATGAGCTTCGTTTTGGTAGAAAACCCTCTGTCTCTCACTTTCGAGTCTTTGGATCGAAGTGTTTTATTCTCAAGACAGGGAACTTAGATAAATTTGAATCAAGAACTTGTGATGGTTTATTTCTGGGTTATCCTGCTCATTCGAGGGGTTTTCGGGTTTTTAATGTTGAAACTAACATTGTCCAGGAGACATGCAATGTCACTTTTGATGAGACTAGCCCTGGAGCTAGATCCGATGTTTCAGGTGACTTACGGGTGACAGAGAGCATTTTTGTTGAAGAAGATGAGGATAAACTTGATACTGCTCCTCCACTTGTTGATGATGTTCCTATCCAAGCTGCCCAAGTTCCTGAACCCGTGACGACTGCTTCACCTCCAATTGAGGCTCCTGCTGCATCTTCGTCATCAGCAGTACCTGCGGAGGTCGAGGAGACGCTATCTCCCCAGCACTCCTTTGCACATTCGAAGCAACACCTCCGGATCGATGATTGGTAATCTCCATGAGCGAGTCACTCGCTCTGTATCATGATCCAAGTCTTTTCTCTCACTCTGCATTTGTAGCTTCTTTTGAACCCAAAGATATATCACATGCTTTATCTGATGCTAGTTGGGTCAATGCTATGCATGAGGAGTTAGAGAATTTTGAAAGAAATAAAGTTTGGAACCTTGCAGAACCTCCTAGTGGACATAATGTTATAGGAACCCGTTGGGTGTTCAAAAATAAAGAAAATGAGGATGGTTCTGTGGTTAGAAACAAGGCTAGGTTGGTAGCTCAGGGCTTTAGCCAGGTTGAGGGGTTAGATTTTGATGAGACCTTCGCTCCTGTTGCTAGACTAGAAGCTATTCACATTCTGCTTGCATTTGCTGCATCCAAAGGTTTTAGGTTGTATCAAATGGATGTTAAGAGTGCCTTTCTGAATGGTTTTATAGAGGAGGAAGTTTATGTTAGACAACCCCTTGGCTTTGAGAATCCCAAGCATCCTGATCGTGTTTATAAGTTATCCAAAGCCTTGTATGGTCTTAAGCAAGCCCCTAGAGCCTGGTATGAAAGACTTAAGACCTTCTTGCTTAAGAATGATTTTGAAATGGGAAAAGTAGATAAGACTCTTTTCATTCTTAGGCATGGCAATGACTTCCTGCTTGTTCAGATTTATGTTGATAATATTATCTTTGGTGGTTCCTCTAATACTCTTGTTTCAGTTTTTACGAGACCATGTCCAGGAATTTGAGATGAGCATGATGGGAGAACTCAATTACTTTACGGGGCTACAAATCAAGCAATGCAAGGAAGGATCTTCATCCATCAAGCGAAGTACACCAAGGATTTGCTCAAGCGTTTTGATATGGGTGACAAGAAGTCGATCGCCACTCCCATGGCAACTTCGATTGCTTTGGATCCAGATGAGGAAGGAGAAGCCGTGGATCAACGCGAGTACCGCAAACATGATTGGCTCTCTTCAGACTGACGGCCTCAAGACGGACATCCACTTTGATGCGCCTCTGCTTGAGGTTTGAGCGTCACCGAGGACTTCACATCGCCAAGCCGTTAAGCACATTTTCGGTATTTACACTCTACCCTTGATTATGGCATTTGGTATTCTTGTTCTTCTTATTTGTCCATTCGGGGTTTTGATTCGATTTTATGGTGTAGGCTAGATAGGAAGAGCACTTCGCCACATGTCATTTCTTAGGCACCTCTCTTGTCTCTTGGTCATCTAGGAAGCGGTCTTCATTGCACAATCCTTCTTTGGTGAATATATAGGCTGCGCTAGTTGCTATAGTCAGATTTTGTGGATGGTCTCCACTCTTAAGGATTTTGGGTTAACTTTTGCTAGTGTTCCTCTTTTCTGTGACAACACTTCTGCTATTAACATTGCTAAGAACTCAGTACAACATTCTAGAACCAAACACATAGACATTCGCTATCACTTCCTTAGAGACCACGTTGAGAAGGGTGATATTGTGCTGCGTTTTGTGGAGTCCGAGGCTCAGTTAGCCGATATCCTCACCAAGCCTTTAGACCCAATAAGGTTTGCCACCTTGAGGAGTGAGTTAGGGGTAATTTATCCCTATGGGTTGGCTTGAGGGGGAGTTGGATCTTTTCTGATCTTTCTTTGTTCATTTGATCTTTTGTTGATTTTCTTTTTGAACTTGTTGATCTTTTTAGGCTTTTTAGGCTTTATGAGCTTTTCTTGGATCTCATTGTATCATATTGCATTCATATGAAAAATCCAAAAAGATGCATTGCAATATAAGCTTTTCACTTATCTTTTAAAATTGATGAAGCTTTGCTTATTACCCTTTGGAGCTTTAGTGTTTAAATCTTGCTCAATGCCATGTCTAGTTCTTTGACTTGCTAGAATTATCATGCTTTCTCATGTATAGCTAAGTCTTTGTTGTATGAGCTAGAACTTGAAAAACAACTTGAACTAAGAAATTAGCAATTTGTGAATTGTTTAGCTAGTTCATAATTAGTGCTCCTTTTGTGACATTGGCCTGTCAAAATTGCTTTGTTAGCTCTTGAATCTAGCTTTGATCATTACTTGAGCTTCTTGTGTTCTTAAGAATCTAAAACTGCTCTTGTGAAAAATGAAAAATCAAGCTTCAAGATTGTCTCATGCTTAAATTGTGCCAAACTATTCTTACGAGACTGCATGTCAAAGACATGAACTTGGAGATAGTTTGATGATCCAGACGATCTCATGGGGACTGCTTGTCACAACTAACATGAACCTCAAGATTTGTCGCCCTGGTAGAGGCTTAGGAAGAGTTTGTGGATGGCTCCTAGTCCAGGATCTTCTTCACTAAGATATACCTTTAATCAACTTTTGGTCGAAGCTTAGGATGAGTTTGTGGATGGCTCCTAGTCTAGGATCTTGTCACTAAGTTAGACCATTCATCAACTTCAATATTCATTGCAAATGAAAAACAATTGAAAAATGGGCGTTTGAGAAAATTGAGCAAAATGATTCAATTCAGGACCTTTTTGTCTCTTAATGTGGTCATGGTTAGCTTTTGGATCTCACGTTAACATTTTGACATGGCCAGTATCATTTTAGGATCACTGTTGATGAACTTGCTAGATTTGAAGCTTTGCTCAAAATGCTAAAATTCATTGCTTTATATTGAGCCTTCTTGCTTAGCTTTGTTATATATGTTTTATCATGATCTTGCTAGCGATGTTAGGCTTGATATGTTGTTTGTGCAACTTTAGAAATGCTAACTTGTTCTTTTGGGTAATCTCCAAAGCTTCTTGTTTTCAAAAATTGAAAAATACAAAAAATTGAAGCCACTCCACTGCATTTCATGCATGCTCCTTCTTATGCTTTTTCCTCATTCTGCATTTGTCATCTCTGGATGAGAGGAAGGTGTGATTCCTTGATGACTCCATTGTCAAAGGGGGAGAAGATGGTTGAAAAAGGGGAGTTTTGAAAAAGGGGGAGTTACTTGGAGAAAAATGAAAATCTTGAAATTTTCTGAATTTTGAGGATCATAGCGAGGGGGAGTTTCGTATTTGCTTTCTTATGGTTTTAGTGCCATTTCTGAACTTGAATTGCATTTCTTGTTCCTCACAATGATCAAAGGTCATATCGAACAATTGTTCTTTCATATGGACCTTAAGTGAGTTTTTGATTCCTTTCTGGAATTTGAAGCTTTCGTGCTTTCTTTTGCCGTATCTCACTTGCTAATACTATTCTGGAGCCATCTTGGTCATTTCTTTTGCTTTTTCTTGCATTTGGACCAAGTTGTGCCTTTGAGCGAAAACGACGTGTTTTTACTTTTCAAACCTCTAAATTTGCATTTGTGGAAAATTGCCAATGTGTTCATCAAGGGGGAGATTGTGGATATCATGGGGATATGCCTGAGATCTTAGGATGATGTTACAATTGGCAATGTCGTTGACGGTTTGTCGAATCACGTGTTTTCGGCAAAGATTCAGTTCTGTCAGGTCTTTGGTGGTCTGACCGGCCATTTTGGCGGTCAGACCGGCCATACCTGTTTGGTTTTCTGAAATGGTCATTTGGCGGTCGCCAGTCAGTGGCGGTCGAGCCAGGCTTGAGCGGTCGGACTGGCTTTGCCTCGAGCGGTCGACCGCCACCACTATGAACTGTGGATTTTAGAGTTGGGCCAAAAATAGAGGGTGTAGGCAAGTGAGAGGGTTCTTATACACTTGGTCCCATAATTTTTGCAGCCTTCAGGCAAAAGTTCTATTTGTTTGAAATTTCCAGAGAAATTTCGGGTTTCCAGGTTGGATTTTTGGCTAAGTCATGGACTGGCGGTCAGACCGGCCTATGGCTGGCGGTCTGACCAAATACCGCCTTGGTGACCTTTTGCCAAATCACGGCGCAAGATGGCGCAAGGTGAAGTGGATTAGGTCAAGAGATGAAGACGGCGCTTTAAAATGAGTGCGTGTGTGACCCGTTTGTTTTGGGCCTTAACGGGAGCCCATTAGGGTTACTCTTCTAGAAGGTCTAAGCCTGCACCATAAATAGAGGAGGGAGGTGGCTGCACCCCCTTTAACCCTTTTATTGTATTGAAAACCCTAGTTTTGCTCTTGTGCTTAGGGAGTTGATAGTTGGAGGTTAGGGTTCTAGAGAGTTGGATTTGATTTCGTGCTCATGTATTGAGTCTTTGTCCTCCATTGATGGAGTGGCTGTAAACCAATACCATATCAAATCAATCCAAAGAAAGTTCTCTCAAAGATGAGTTCATTTGCTTTCTTTCTCTCTAATTGATGATTTTGAGTCTTTCTTTGATCCGCGAGTTTTTGGTTGGTTTCTTGCCATGATCTAACTTGCTGTGACATGTGGGAACCCATCTAGGATCATCTTGATCATCAATCACCCACGGGCAAGTCTCTAGATCATATTTCGCTTTTGACTCGGTTTTTGAACCACCTTCGCTCAAACTGAAAAAGATAGGAACTTTGGCATGGATCTCTGCAATCTTTGATTGGAATAGGTTCCTAATATCTTTAGGAAGGTGTGGTTCAAATTTCGTGAAGTTTGGCCTTACGGATCAAAAGTTAGACCAATTTTAGTTTCGGTTGTTGGGCTGATTTTGCTGATTTTCCTGTTCACTGTTAGGAGCGGTCAGACCGCCCATCCTAGAGGTCAGACCGCTAGGCAAACCGGTCAGACCGCCCCTGTGAAAGGTCTGACCGCCCATCTAGTTGCAATTTGAGTTTTTGGTTATTTTTGGGTGTTTTTGCGTCGGGGTTTGGATTGGATTCAATACTAGTCTTCCGCTGTACTGGTATATTGATCTTCATAGCTTCCATAGCTATTGGAGTGAAATTTGCGTTGAATCTAATACTTGTGAAAAAATGAGCGTGCTCCTATTCACCCCCCCCTCCCCCTCTAGTCGCCTTTTCGGTCCAACAACATCCTTATCTACTCCTAGTCTGATGAAGAACACGAGCGTCATTTGCGACTTGTGTTAGAAATGCTTCGTCAACATCAACTTTATGCCAAGTTCAGTAAATGCGAGTTCTGGCTTCATGAAGTTAGTTTCTTAGGCCATGTTCTGTCCAAAGGTAGCATCGCTGTTGATCCAAGCAAAGTTTAAGATGTCCTTGATTGGAAACAACCCAAGAGCGTCACCGATATTCGTAGTTTTCTCGGACTTGCAGGTTATTACCGCAGATTTATCCATAATGTCTCAAAAATTGCGAGGCCAATGACCCAGCTTCTAAAGAAAGAAAAGAAGTTCGAATGGTCAGCGGAGTGTGAGCATAGCTTTTAGATCTTAAAGGAATGTCTGACCAAAGCCCCAATGCTCATCCTGCCTGATATTCACAAGAACTTCGATATTTACTGTAATGCATCTCGCCATGGGCTCGGTTGTGTGCTCATGCAATAGGGCCACGTTGTGGCATATGCATCGAGGCAATTGAGACCTCGTGAAGTGAATTATCCTATGCATGACTTGGAACTTGCAGCTGTAGTTCATGCTTTGAAGATCTGGCGGCATTACCTCATCGGTAATCGTTGCGAGATCTACACCGACCATAAGAGTCTCAAATATATTTTTACCCAAGCCAATCTGAACTTAAGGCAAAGAAGATGGCTCGAGTTGATCAAAGATTATGATTTGGGACTCCATTATCATCCAGGGAAAGCCAATGTGGTAGCCGATGCCTTGAGCAGAAAATCCCAATGCAACTGTTTATCGGTAACTCCCATTTCGGCAAGCTTGTGTGTTGCACTACTACGTCTACACCTAGAGATAGTTGAAGAAGGGTCTCTTGCTACCCTTAGTGTGAACTTTAAACTTGAGGACCGGATCAAAGAAGCCCAGAAAGCTGACATAGAAGTCGCACAGATTTAGGAGAAATTAAAACAGGGTGAAGCCAAGTGTTTCACCGAAGATGCACAGGGCACCATATGGTTCGGAAACCGTTTGGTGGTGCCTCATGATCGTGACTTGATAGAGTTGATTCTCAAGGAAGCTCACAACTCTCAATTCTCCATTCACCCCGGAAGTATCAAGATGTATCAAGACCTGAAAAAGAGGTTATGGTGGAGTCAAATGAAACGACAAATCGCACAATATGTTGCTGAGTGCGACATATGCTAGAGAGTCAAGGCTGAACATTTAAGACCAGCGGGTACTCTCCAACCTTGGCACATTCCAAAATGGAAGTGGGAGGAAATCGGCATGGACTTCATCACTAGACTTCCAAGGACTCAATCTGGATCGGATTCCATATGGGTGATTGTCGATCGTTTGACAAAGGTCACCCATTTCATCCCTGTCAAGACTACCTACACCGGGGACAAGCTAGCCGAGCTTTATATCGCAAGGGTCATCTGTCTCCATGGCGTGCCAAAGGTAATAGTTTCAGATAGAGGTCCTCAGTTTACCTCTCATTTTTGGAAATGCTTGCATAAAGCAATAGGGACCAACCTATCATTCAGTTCCGCTTATCACCCGCAAACGGATGGACAAACTGAGAGAGTGAATCAAGTTTTGGAAGACCTTCTCCGAGCGTGTGTGTTGTCCTATAGCAAGAACTGGGAAAGGTGCTTACCATTTGCAGAGTTCTCCTACAACAATAGCTTCCAATCAAGTATTCAGATGTCACCCTTCGAGGCATTGTATGGGAGAGCTTGTAAGACACATTTAAACTCAATCCGATGACCTGTTTCGGTTGTGGATTTATACTGCTCAAGATATGACTTAAACAGAGGGGTTTCAAATTTTATATGGGAACTAGGTCATCCCAGGAACACCTCAGATTTATTTCATATTTTTAGGAATTTTATTCCTATTTCTTAACCTCCGGTCAAAGTTGTGGAACTAGGTTTTAATCTCAGTCAAACCTGATCCCAACTCAACCTAGTACTGTTCATTCGACTCGAACCTGACCGTGCCACTTGACCTGGCTAAGTCAACTAGTTGCACCCCGCCGCCCCAGTAGCTGAGAGATCCTTTGGGCCGTCCGATTCAGAATCAACGGCTCAGATCTAGTGGGCCGTTCGGACCGCCCGAACGCGCCGTAATTATGGATCGTTGGATTTTCATCTAACAGTGGGAGAAGTGGCTCGAGAGTTCGCGCGTGCAACCGCGCCATTTTCTTTCGCTGACATTGTGGACCCATGTGGTCAGTGCCTTCTTCAACCTCCTGTCACTTCACGCAGGGCTTCAATGTCACGCGGCCGCGATGCTCTGCATTGCTCCGTCACCACCGTGACCGCACCGCCTATGGAAACCTATCGTGGAGCTCCATTGGTTAACGCCGCCTCCATTCCGTCTATTCTCTGAGCTTAAGTAAGCTCCAAACCCTAGCATTTTCCTCACTTTTCCTCTCGGTGGCTGAGGAAAAGGAAGCTCTTGTTTGCATCGCTAGGGTAAGCTTACACCGGGTGGTACCTTTTGATTCTACGCTCCACCCCGTGTCCATTTTTGCTAATGCAAGCTTCTCTCGTTGCTTGTAGTATCTGGACCATCTTTGTGCTCTCAGGAGCTCTAGAGCACGCACTCGAGTGACATCATCGTGTCAACTTCACTTCCAGTGAGTATTATCCTAAATCTTTCACGTCATTTCGTGTCTTTGTGCATGAAAATGAAAACCCCTAAATTAATTTTGATAATGCACGACAGGATTGAGGTGAATTGAAGCTTGGACCATTTTTGGCCGTATAAGCGACTTTCCATCTCCCACTTGTTCCGGTAAGCCATTTTTCGATTAATTGTACCTATAGCTTGTTCTTAAGATCTTTAAGCTTCTCCAAGCATTCACTGGTCTTGGTTTTGCTCAGGATCTTCTCTACTCTTTGAGCCACACCGTCTCTGTTGTCTTCTCCGACGCTGTGGCTGTTCAAGCTACTCCAAGCTTCCCCGGGCTTCCTTTTTGCTCAGGTAGCTCTCTAATAGTCCCTAGGACTTTGGGCACCCGCTTAACTGAACTACTACGGAGCTTTATCACCTTTTGCATGTTTGCCGTGTTGCACGCCTTTGCTGAACTCCGGCTAGCCATCGGTGAGGGTCATCTCAGAGGGTGTAACCACTCCCATAAGTTGCGCCCAGCTATTGCACACCTATCCATGCCCTTAGCTTGCGCCGCCGTGGCGCATAGCGTCGACGAGCCGCCGGTGAAGCACGCAGGGCAAAACTCACCATTGTCGTAATTGGACAATCGCTGTAGCGTAATGATCAACTTTAAAATGATGTCTTAACGAGTTAAACTGCCACTTACTTGTGGACCCTAGCCCCTAAACCCCTGCACCTTGTAGTTGTGCACAGCCTAAAACACTAGGACCATTTTGGACCCTTAGATGCGCAATCAACGATCCAGATTCAGTGGGCCGTTCGGACCGTCCAAACGCACCACGACTATAGATCGTCCGATGCAAAGTGAACGGTTGGGATCAATTGGGCCGTTCGGACCGTCCGAACGCGCCACGATTGAGGATCGTTGGATCTTAATCCAATGGTTCATGAGCTTGGTCTGAACGCTCACGCGCGTGCCCCGCAGCGTTTCACTGACAAAGCGGACCCACTTATCAGCACAGCCTTCGGTAAGAAAAGGAGTAAATGCTTAATAAAATCTAAAACGTATTAATCTGCACACTTAAATTTGAATAACTTTAAAAATACATAACTATTTCTCCTCAACTCCAAAATGGATGAAACCAATTCTGATCATTTTCATTTTTGATGAACTTTATTATGAAACTAGTTTCAAACCTTTCTCTATAGCAGAAATTATTATTTTGGAGAGTGATCCACAAACCTATTATTTTTACAATAGAAAAAGGCTGTTAACTTGGAAAATGCATAACTAATCCATGAAAACTCGAAAGGAGTTAAACCCAGATGTTTTGGACTTATAAAAATATTCCCAAATTATCTATATAATCCTTGTATCCCCTACTGTTCTGCAAATTTTTGGCCAAATAATTAAGTTACTTGAACTTGAACCTATTGAAATCTGATTTTCAAATGCCATAACTCTCACACACTAACTCCAATTGAAATAAATATTTCACCTATTTACATCTGAAATCATGCTCTAGTCACTATTGAAAAATCATGCATTTTTTAGAAATTTGATTTTTGAAGTATTTCTCAGTGTTTATCGATATCAATAATTCTCTAGATTCCAGAGAAATCGATATTGACTCCTACGCTACTGAGAGTGGGTAGCTAAGCTACCAGTAAGGCAAGCATCATTTGAACTTTCTTTTGCACCATATTTGATCTCAGTTTTGTTAAGTTAGTGCAATGATAATCGCTTGCACGCTATTTTGATAACGTCGCTATTTTTGTGATGTGTAGATTAGTTATACCCTATTCATGAGGTTATCCTTGAATTATTGCAGTACCACATGCTTAAGTTAGGATGTGTGAAATATATTGTTCGAGTTTGCTTAGCCATGCAAGTCTAGAACGGTAGTTTGATTGTCGGGATTAACCTGACAATTGTGGGAAACATACACTCCCTTATTCTTTTAATTCTAGATCTTCGTATCTGTTTTGTGAACTAAAGTTTGTCAATTTAAATGATTTTTGGGGTCTGGACAAGTGTTGGCTAGTGATGGTTCCCTCGTGCACGAGATTTGGGTATGTGGATGTCTTGTCCGGACCATTAAGGACCGAACTTTGGTAACGTCATTGATTCAAGTACACTCGTGCTACCACATGCGGGATATGGGTGCTGTACGGTTAAGTAGGGGGAAGGTTTTATTGTGTTAAGCCTCATGGTGGAGTAAGGACATAGCGACCATGAAATCATATGTTCCTTAGGAGCCGATGTAATTTTCTATAGAGTGCAAGAGACACACAATTTTTCTTTTTGTACATTGCATCGGTATTTCCAATACAACTTGTGAGCCCCCTAACAAGTGCTATCAAACACTTGTACTAGGAAGGAACCATCTCACAAGGGGGACTTAGCTCAATAGGGTCTTCTTGCTGAAAATGATCGTATCTCGAATCTCCCCGGCTGACACAACAAAGGAAGTGTGCTCAATCTGGTGGCTTACGGGCTAATCGAGTCATGTGGGTAAAGTAGTACACCTCTGTAGAGATAAATCTATTCGAATATCCGTGTCCACGTTTATGGACAACCGCTTAAGTTTGGGAGTTACTATTGTTAGACTACGTATTTAAAATGTGGGTATTGTTGGTTCGGCATCAATGGGATGTTCATGCATTTTGCTGTACCAAGGTGGGTAGCCACTTTGATGTTTGTTGTTTCATTTGTTATTCAATTTATTACTTATTTCGCATGCTTTACTTCTACTTCAAATCTGTTTACAAAATGGCAATTGAAAACTAGTATGTGTAGGTTGTTAAAATTGTTGCGTCTTTCGTAAAACTAAGCCAATATGAGCCATCCATTGGAACAACCTCTATGCATAACATTTTTTTTATTTGTGTAAGACTTGCGAGTACAACTTTGTACTCAATCCGGTTGCTGCAATTTCAGGTGAGGAAGATTGTGAGCCCGATGAGCTTGTTAGCGCCGATTTAGGCGACACTAACGAGTAGTGCTATTATTTAACTCCCAGTTGGTTGCCGATGGGTATTGGGCATACCATGCTGGATATTTTGGTTTATTTACTTGCTTCCACTGTCACTTTATGTTCTCTTTTGTTTATGGCCGACCGAGCCATTGTAATAGATGTAGACTTGAACTATTATGTTGTCTGTCTTTTGGAACTATGAATGTATGTTTGTGTATGGATGTGATCAATGCTATATGTGAGTTTGGGGCATGTTGGTCGCTAATCTTAGGAGCCAACATGATCTCATGCTCGATGCTCCGTGGATTCCCATTTAACTCGCTAAGTGTGGCCTTTGACTGTTTAGGGAATCGATTATCATGTAGTGCTCGTAGTGGTGCAGCACGCATGGTCGTCGAGGCTCTAGTTTCGATCAAGCCTCTCACTTAGATGGAGTTAAGTTGGAATCCATTAACTTGGAGACCCCGAGTTACCTCCTAAAGGTCGGGCGGGTCTCGGTCTTACGGAAATAACCCGTGGGCTCCCACATCCGGCACATGGAGAAATCCCTTACTACGTGCCAAGAGGTTAAACCTCTGACATTAAGGTGCCAAGAGTCCAAATCGGATCTGAGACGAGATAAGGAAATTCAAATGAATTCAGGAGGAGATAAGGAGTAGAATCGGTTACGAGGTCAGGTTCGAGCCCAATGAACAGTACTAGGCTGAGTTGGGTTTAGGTTTGACTGAGATTAAAACCTAGTTCCACAACTTTGACCAGAGGTTAAGAAATAGGAATAAAATTCCTAAAAATATGAAATAAATCTGAGGTGTTCCTGGGATGACCTAGTTCCCATATAAAATTTGAAACCCCTCTATTTAAGTCATATCCTGAGCAGTCTAAATCCACAACCGAAACAGGTCATTGGATTGAGTTTAAATTTCCAGGGTTTGAAACATAACCCCAAAAATTTGGGAAAAATTATTTTAATTCTTAGCCATTGATGTAGTGTTTGAATAAATTATTTCCAGAGGAACTTTAGTAGCATTAGTTTGAGATTTTCTTTTGGGGTTCACTTCTTTAAGTGTGGGTTCAAGGCTTGCACAAGATTTTTTCCAAGTGCAATATCTAATGCAATGCTTGAAAACAATGATGCATGCTCATGAGATGCAAGGTAAATATCTTTATTAAAATGAGGATGTGACACCGGATTAGCCCTCTGAAGCCCGAGCACATTCGATGCTCTGGTATATTGGTCGTGACGACGCGACCAAAGATTCCAAGGAGGGGTAAATCCTGAAAGATTCTGACCGGTTTGCTCATCTTGGCTGACTACTTTTGTGATCCTAAAGTCCCTTATTTATTCTTGCAACTCTTTCTCCTGATGAGATTAGAAGCTGGATCAAAATGATCTGCACTGGAGAGCCTGGCGATAAAGCTGATTTCCCCCCGATTTTAGTGGTTGTTTCTGCAAAAGAGAGAGCTGAGAGACTTAAGGTAAAAATATCAATCACCTTTCATCTTTTGTATGATTTCCGATCGGTTTATCATAAATCCTCTTTGATGTGCAATCGGTCGGATTGAGGATTAATGAGGCCACCGAAAGTTGTGAGCCGATTAATGCTCCAACCACTCCTACGACCACCCGAGATGGTAGTCTTATAGAGATAGGTACTGAATAGAAATGTGTATTCCGGATGAAGGATTTTCATCACCTAACTAACTTTGAATGTTAATTAGACGGTTGTCGTAGACTCCAGTGTGGCCGCTGACGACCTGTTAGTTGCTACTGGAGTAACTATTCTGGAGGCCGAGGAATCCACACCTTCCAACCTGATGGTTAGGGGTCTTGTTCTCGATCAACTGGTCGAGAATATTTCTTCTGACCTCCAGTCGGAAGACATGAGGGATCTAACCAGCCCTACCGGTTCAGGACAGGAGAAGTTGGTCGAATAGAAGAAAAGGAAAGCGAACATGGCAGACTTTGCTTCAGTGTGCTTCAAACTAAAGACCAAGAAAATGACCAAGTATGTATACATGAAAGAAGGACTTATGTAAGTACCTACCTCTGGTATTTTTAGAGTCTTAAACCTCTTTTCTTCTTTTGTTGTAGATCCTATGGTTTTCCGGTTGATTTCGACCAGGGCACCCCTCAGAAGAAAGCTCTTGAGGAGAAAGAGGTCGAGCCTGCCCCCGAGCAAGTGGCAGCGCCAACGCCCGCTCAAGAACTTGTGGTAGCCCCAACCCCGCCTGTAGAGGTGATTGTTCCTGAAGAATCTCAGCTGGTTCCGACCCCTGCTAGGAATTCTCCTCTTCAAGTCGCCTTTCCCCATCGCCTCCGGATCTTCAATGATGAAGATCTTAATGAAGCTTGGGGAAGAATTTTGGACTGTCAAGTAGAGATGAGTCCCAACTCTATTTTTGCCAAAAATAATAATATGACAATTCAGGTAAGCTTCAATGGCCTCTTTTAATAGCCTTTCCCTTAAAAAGTACTTAATGGAGTTTGCTATTTTTGTAGCATTTGGTGGAAAACTTCGCTGTTGTCGGAGGTCTAACCCAGTGAATAAAGCTCTTGGAAAAAAAAACTCCGAATTAGAAAGTAAGCACCCTCTTAGTGTCTTCTTCTCTCCTTCTTTACCATTTGGCTCTTTTTCTATGAACCAATTTCTCTCTTTATCGTGTTCGATAGATTCGGAGAAACTTAAAGAAGAAGTTATAGCTAAAGAAGCCATAAATGTCAAGCTCAAAAAAGAATATCAAAACAAGGACCGGTCAATTGAATACCTGACGACCAGGCACAGGGAAGTCCTTGAGACTATTGAGAGGAAGCGCGAAGGTCCGGTCGTAGACTCGACCAGTATGCTTCCTTTTTCTAGTCGTATGTACTCATTCTTTGATCTACTCGTGTAGAGCAAGCTCAAGTATTGAAGAGAACAGAAAAAGCTCTTCAGTTTGAGTGCGGTAAGGAGACAGCCTTTGGACAAAATATTGAAGAGAAGGTTAAAGCTTTCAACAAAATGCTCTTCGATATGGGATCAGGAATGCAACTGCCCAACTTAGGAGATCCCATGGAAAAGATCGATTACCTTGGCCAACAACTCAAAGACCTAAGTATCGTGCTTAAGACTACTCGGGAGAACTATACACAGACGTTGTTTGAAGCTGTCAAAAATGGAGTTAGTTTTGCTTTGGCAAAACTGAAGGCCTCCGACCCCACCATAAATCTCCAAGCTGTTAAGAAAAACTTCAACTCTCAGGAAATGAAGCAATTAAACTTTTCGAGGAAATGACTCCTCTCAGAAGTAAGGTTGTGGAGGAAATGGAGGTCGGGTCTCCAACGCATAGCGACCAATCTGATGGCTCCGAGAAGTAGATGATCGTAATATTTAGACTGTTATGAATAAAACTTACATTTTATCATCAATGAAGTCTTTGTTCGGTCTTCTTAAATTCGTCGAGCACTCATATATTTTCTAGCCCTCGACTGTTTGTATTAGTAGAAGAACTTTACTAAAGAAGCAGTAGACCAAGAAAATGGGAAATAGCTACGACCACGGTACAAAGTGTATGCTAATTATGTTATAAAAATGATCTAAGTATCACTAGGAAATCAATGTAGTCGGAACCAGCGTATGATTTCGACTAGTTTTAGATCTTTTCCATAATCAAAATACTGTGTAGTACCTTGTGTGGTTGGAAGATGTATAAGACATGTACTGATCATAATGAATCATGCAAAAATGTACGCAAAAATGACAAGTGAACTTGTTTACATATATTATCCAAAACTAGTCATAAGGGTTGCTAAGAACCAGAGACTAAGAGAAACACTCGCGAAACGTGCTCTTGCTCAAGTTCCGACTGGCAGCGAGGACCGTAAGAAAAAGACCATCGCTAGAAAGCTTCTTCTAGTGGGTAGGACCATGTGCAGAGAAGGAGAGACTTCGACTAGGAGGCTTTCCGTGTCCCGACTAGTAGCCAAAATGAGAGTGGAACAGAATGTTGAAGGTAAAAAATTTAGTCTCCGAAATCTTAAACATGTAAAGTACTATATGTATGTAACATCTTGATTTTTCAGTGCCTTTTTTTGATAATTTTCAAAATAAAAAGAACCATTTGGTTTTGTTACAATTCTAAAGCCTAACTTGAGATTTTGGAATTAAAAGTGTTTAAAATGACTAAATCAAACTTCAACTAATCCAAAAGCTTAGTTTCTTTTGAGTTTGTTGGAGTTCTCTGGTGTTGTTTTTCACTTTCTCTATTCGCTCCGTGTTCCCCTCGGCCCAGCTCCTTCTCTTCAGACCTCCCTTTTCATTTGGACCTCTCCCTCCGTCCAGACCTCCCTTTCGTTTGGACTTCTCCCTCCTTCTAGACCTCCCTTTCGTTTGGACCTCTCCCTCTGTCCAAACCTCCCTTTCGTTTGGACCTCTACCTTTGTCCAGACCTCCCTCTCATCTGGACCTCCCTCTCAGTCCAAGACCTCCGGGTGGTCCTAGAAACCGGTCACGACCTCCCCTTGGGTCACGACCACCTCTTCGGTCACGACCTCCCCTTGGGTCACGACCTCCCCTTTGGCTGGACCACCCTCCTAAGTTTTAACCAGCCCCACCTGTCAGCCCTGCTCACCTTCTTCTTCCTCCCGTTGCGTCACTGCTGACACAATAGTCCTTGCACATTAAATGTTGTCACTTCTGCAGCACCTGTTCCCCCTCTTGTCTCCTTCCCCTACTTGCCCCCGTCTCCTCCTTCACCTGTCGGCTGTGCTCTGTCCTATCGCACACCTACCCTTGATCATGTGCGTCTCCAAGTCTCTCAGTGAATCTCCCCATCTCCCCTGGCTATAAAAGCCTGAGCAGTTCTCATTCATCACCTTTTTCCGCACCCAGCTCTCTTTCTCTTGCCCAGTTTCACCGTGCTTCAAGCCTCGCCTTCCCGTCTTCAAGGAGTCCGCTGGAGCCTGCGCCATCTTCAACCACCTCGCTGCCGAAGGATTCGCCGGAGCGCCCGCACCATCTTCGATCGCCGCCCACCGTCCTCCGACTCTCCCACCCCCTTCAGTCTCTCTCTCTTTGCCTTTGGTGAGATTCTCCGTGCCCTGTTCTATTCCCTTGTTCCTACGGCTACGTTGCGTAGTCGTATTCCTTCTTACGACTACGTTGCATAGTCATATCCCTTTTGTATTCTTCTTACGATCACGTTGAGTAGTCGTACCCCTGCTGTATTCTTTGTACGACCGCGTTGAGTAGTCGTACCCTTCATTGGACCTCCTTCCGCCCAGTTGAACCTCTTCGACTAGGTCATTGGACCTCAGGGCCTCCTCCTTAGGATCTCCTCAGGGCCTCCTCCTCAGGACCTCTCTTGACCACCTGAGGACCTCCTCCTCAAGACCTCCTCAGGACCTCACTCGACCACTCTCTCAGTTGGACCTTCTCCCGACCAGTTGGACCTCCTCCCAACTAGTTGAGCCTCCTCCCAAGAGTCGTTCCTAGTTCATTTAATTTAGTTCCTTCCTGTTGGTTCTAGTTTGTTTTGTTTCGGAGTTCATTTGGATTTTAATTGGCCTTTATTTGATTTGCTTCGTTCTCACTTGTAGATTTTGACTACTCTGGAGTGCCCGAGTACTCCGAAGAAGTAGACCCTCAAGCTTTCGAGCAAGGCAAGTTACACCCTTGATCATATTGGTCCTAGTATCTGAAATTATTTAAGTTCTGTTTCAGATTATTATTGCATGCTTATTTGAATTTAAGTAATTTAAATCCCTGTTTTAACTTCATAGTTACTCCTACTTCCTTTGTACACCCAAACTTGATTATTGATTCAACCACCCCTTGTCATCGTAGTAAAGAGCTAGTTTGTACATTAGTATGAACAAGCATGTTGCCAAACTCTATGCTTAGTCAAGTTTAGACCCAAAATTCTTGATTTGGGAATTTTACTGCCAAAAGACCAATGCTATCAAAATATTTTAGCCATGACATTGGTTGTCGTGGAAGATTGCAAATGTTTTTTAAAAGCAAAGTAAAAGAGAAATTGGTTTGGACTTGGGCGAATTGATTGTTTGGATGGGTGCATGTTCATGCATGAGATCGAGTCATTTCTATGATCGAGGCCCAGAGTTTTGTTGGAAGTCACCCAAGTCAGTTAAGGACCGGTATTTGAGTGTATTTTGTTATGCCTCACCGTGCAACCACATGTTCTGAGTGGGCAGAACCTGGCTGACTAATGTGCAATATTCCACTGTGGTCGTTCCACCCGGTTGTGTGGGTGTCTTGATGACCTAATTTTATTCATTCCCACCTGACGCAAGAGGAGGCTATGAACCCGGTGGGTCTCTATCCAAAGAGGGCAAAACCTTAGCGAGGGGGGACTGCGGTGGAATGACGCACTGTAAAGGCCTTGTCACGTGCTCTAGACTGCTTACCTTCGGTAGTGAATGGTGGTATCAACGGATGCCGAACAAACTAGAGAAGTCATGTCTTGTGGGTAAAGCTGTACACCTCTGCAGAGTGTAAAACTATTCGAATAGCCGTGTCCACGGTTATAGACATGCTAGTAAAGCTGCTCCAAGTTAGATTTTGGTTTTGTTTTCAAAAGACTTTATGAAATGGTTTTGGATGTCTATCCAAATGGGAATCTGGGCAGGGAGCCTTGTGATAGGAGGGTATCCTTCACCACTTGTTGATGAATGTTATCCGACTATAAAACTGAGATTTAGAAAATGAAGTTTAGTTATTGTATAACTGCTTTGGAACTTAGTACAGTATTTGGAAAGAAACTTGGCTTTATGCAAATCAACTTTATAAGCCTTCCTTTGAGATATCCTTGTATGCATTGCATTATGTTACTTGATGGGTGTGACTTGCGAGCACGGTTGTTGTGCTCACTCTTGCTTGATTCATTTGAGCAGGAGAGGACGTCTTCAAGGAGCATGAGGACCAGGACGACTAGGCTACGCCCTCCAGACGATTGCCTGTGGCGAATCGTATGGTCTACTTGTTTTTGTCTTCCGCTGTGTTTTGGTTTTGTCGGCTCTTAAGCCGCTTTTGTAATCAACTCTGTTGTTTATTAATAAAATTGTGTTGATGGTTGTTACCACGTTTGTTTACTGTATGAGCTAGCCGTTGATCCTTGGGACAAGCTCGATTATGCACAGAGGATTCGGACCTCCCGGGTCCGGGTCGTTACAATGTAGTTGCATGTGTGATGCTTCTTTTACTCGTATATTTCTTTAAGAAAAGAGTGTTGGTCGCGTGTAGGAACCATTGACTGAATGGTCACGAGTAGGACCCTTACGGCGTTTGGCTTATATGTCGTAGCCACATAGTAATAGAGATCCTTAAAAAAAGATATCGGAGAGAATTTGGTCTTCTCTGACCAATTAGACAACAATAGTATGCAAACCAGATTTATGAGATAGTCATATAAACAATATCATTCGTCGGATAGTAAAATTAAATGCATCTTTATTAAAAATGAAAGAATGTAAAATACAATTATACAAAGAACTTACGCAGCTGGTCAATATTCCAAGAGTTTGACAAAACACGTCCGTCTGACAAAGCTAGTTGTATCGAACCAGGTCTGGTGACTTCGACCACAGTGTATGGACCTTCCCACTTGGGAGAAAGTTTATTGCAATTACCTTGGTTCTGAATATTTCGTAGAACCATATCACCTACAACTAGACTGCGATGTTGCACCTTACGACTGTGGTACCTTCGTATGGCTTGTTGGTTAACCGCTGATCGTATGAGGGTTTGGTTTCGTCATTCTTCAAGGAAATTGATGTCGTCGAGTCTTCGTTGTGTCTAATCGTTCACATTGAAACATTCAGTTCAAGTAGAGCCTATTTTCAGTTCTAGAGGAAGCATGGCTTCACCACCGTAAACCAAAAAAAATGGCATCTCACCGATCGCACGACTGGTCGTGGTTCGAGCGGCCCATAATACAGAGGGAAGTTCTTGAACCCAAGCTCCTGACCGTTTGGTTAACTGGTCGAACACTCGGTGTTTCACCCCTTGCATGATGATATCATTGGCTCGCTCAACTGCTCTATTGCTCCGCAGATAAGTGACAGAAGCAAAATATATCTTGATACCTAGATCCTCACAAAATTCTTAAAAATTTTCGCTAGAGAATTGGATACCGTTATCTGTGATTATACGACTAGGTACACCAAATCGTATGATCATATTTTTTTTGGAACCTCTTAGCAGCTTTAGTTGTTGTTTTAACAACTGGCTCAGCTTCTATCCATTTTGTAAACGTGTCAATCATGATGAAAAGGAATTCAAAGCCCCCAGGTGCTCTTGGGAAATGTCCTAAAATGTCTAGTCCCTAGGTTGCAAATGGCCAAGAAAGAGGTATGGTTTGCAAAGCTTGTGTCGGCTGATGTACCTATCGACTATGAAATTGACACTGTACGCACTTCGTCACGAGCTCTTTTGCATCATAAAGGGCAGTTGGCCAGTAGTATCATTGCCTAAAGGTTTTACCGACCAGTGTTTTGTAGGAATGATATGCTCCACAAACTCCTCCATGAATGTCGGATAGCAACTTAACGCCATCCGTTTGAGATATGCATCTCATCAACACTACATGAGATCCTCGTTTATACAAAGTACTTTCGATCAGAGTGTATGATTTGGCTTTTGAAGTTATACGATTAGCCTCTACATCATCTTCAGGAATAATGCCATGTTGAAGATAATTATAGATCGACGTCATCCAATCTCTACTGTGATCGTGATGTACAACCTGTGGAGTATCCATGTTCTCAGGATCGATTTGTACGACCTCCGGTAGAACATCTATGTCCTCGGAATGCTGAACTACCGAGGGTGAATCAAGTTGCTCGAGAAAAACTTCGGGCGGGACAGGTGACCTTGTGGAGGCTATCCATGCCAACTAGTCTGCTAGAAAATTTCCTTTCAAGGAATGTGTTGGATTTGAAAACCGAAGAAGTGCCTTTTGAGTTTCTGTACTTCCGCTAGATAAGATGACATCTTGGTACTTGAATATTGATACTCTTTCTCGACTTGATTCGCTACTAGTTGAGAATCGTCTTTCACTAGTAATCTGCGAATCCCGAGCGCACGAGCTACTCGGAGTCCTGCCAGTAAACCCTCATATTCTGCAACATTGTTTGTAGTAGGAAAGTTTAGCTGGATGGCGTACTTGATGTGTTCACCAGTAGGAGATATCAAGACAACTCCAGCCCCTGAGCCTTTGAGCATCAAGGAACCATCAAAGTACATTGTCCACTCATCGTGGTGTTTGTACTTAGGCCCTTGGGTGGGTTCAGGATTTGTCCATTCAGCAATGAATTCAGCTATTGCCTGGGACTTGATTGTTGTTCGTGGGATGAAACGGAGATCGAACGGCCCAAGCTCGACCGCCTATTTTGCTATTTGTCCTGATGATTCCCTATTTCCAAAGACTTGACCAAGGGGATATCCAGTTGGTACGACTACTTTGTGGGCCTAAAAGCAATGCCTTAGTTTCCTTGAAGCCATAAGGAGACCATAGAGCAACTTTTATACCTGTGGGTATCTTTCCTTTGGTCCATGTGAGACTTGGCTTACGTAATATACCGGTCATCACTGACTGTTTGCGGCGTTGCAGCTACGTAAATCAGCAATGTTTCTCCTGATCTCAGAGAAACTAAGATCGGGGCACTCGTAAGGTACTTCTTAAGTTCTTCAAAGGCATCGTATGTCTCTTTAGTACATTTGAAACTTTCATGTTTTCGAAGAAGTTTGAAGAAAGGTAATCCTTTTTCTCCAAACTACGCTATGAAACGACTTAGTGCTGTCATACAGCCGGTTAGTTTTTGGACTTCTTTCCCTCTAGCCGAAACTGCGCTATGAAATGACTTAGCGCTACCATATAATCCTTTTTCTTTGTGGTCGGAGGGCGCATCTGATCGATGGCTGATATTTTTGCTGGGTTTGCTTCAATCCCTCTAGCCGAAACTAGGAATCTAAGAAGCTTTCCAGAAGAAACTCCGAACACATACTTCTTCAGATTTAACTTAAGGTTATGCCATCTTAAGTTGTTGAAAGTCTCGAGAAGGTCGGAAATATGGTTGCTAGCGTTGATGCTTTTCATGACCAAGTTATCAACGTAGGCTTCTAGATTTTGACCTATTTGAGAATTAAAGGTTTTCTGCATCAACCTTTGAAAAGTCGCACCAGCGTTTTTGAGACCAAATGGCATCTTAACATAGCAGTAAGTGCCATATGGAGTGATGAAGGAAGTTTTATCTTCATCGTCTTTACTCATATTAATCTGGTGGTACCCTGGGTATGCAACTAAAAAACTTAACAACTCATACCCGGAAGTAGAATCTACAAGTTGATCAATACGTGGAATGGGAAAGTCATCCTTCGGACAAGCTTTATTAAGATCTGTGAAGTCAATACACATTCGCCATTTCCCATCGCTTTTTCTAATCATTATAGGGTTGACGAGCCACTCTGGGTGATCGACTTCACGAATAAACCCAGCCTTGAGGAGCTTGTCGATCTCCGACTGGATTGCCTCCTTCTAATCAGGTGCGAAACGTCTTAGCTTCTGCTTGACCGGTTTCTTGTCTGGCTGGAGAGCTAGCCTGTGCTCGATCACCTCCTTGGGGACTCCGGGCATGTCGAACACCTGCCAGGAAAATACGTCCTGATTGCTCAGAGGAAGGAGACGAGCGACTCTTCCTATTTGAGGTCAAGTCATGCCCTGACTAGTGCCTTTTGGGCAGACGCGCTAGCATTTGTTAACCCAGACGGTGTGTTAACGCTCTCCAGAGGAGCGCCTTTTTCGAGTGGTACATCCTTGGTCTAGTCGGAAAGCTTTGGTGCCATCTTTGGTCTTGAGTGCTTGACCTGCTTGGCAGGCGGATTAGTTTCCCTAGTCGGAAGTTCATCGACCAGTTCTAAGGACTTTCGATCATATGCATAAGCCATTTTTTGATCTCCTCGAACCATGATGACTCCTTTCTGTAACATCTCAAAGTTTTGTTACCAAAATAAAAATAAATAAAGTTATTATTTTATTGGATTTTCTAAAATTTGAAAGAGTTATATTGCTTTATTTGAATTTCGAAGTTTTAAAAGTCAAAAATAAAAATTTATTGAAGTCTTTGAAGTTTTCTTGCATTTAAAGTGAAAAATAAAATTTTAATTAATTTCTAGAATTTTCTGGAATTTTAAAAGCTTTTTCCTAATTATGTTAAAGCTAAAATAAATTTATTTGCAAAATCTATTACCAATTATATGTTGGAAGTATTTTATTTAAGTCCAAAATAACTCTAGGAATTTTTGGATTTTATTTGCTATTTTCTAAGCCTCTTTTTATTTAATCGGTTTATTTAAATTGGAAAATCAATTTGAAAATCCAAATCGCTTTTGGGCCGAAACCTTGGCTCGGCAGTTCTGTCGCACATCTTATGCCCAAGTCAGCCCTCCCGGCCTCCCATCTCTCTCCCTCAAACCCGGCCCCACCCGTCACCCTCTCCATCTCTCTTTACGCTACAGCCACTTTGCTGACCTCACGCCCTTCCTCTTTCTTTCCTTCTTCTCCACCGCGTCGTTCGCACGCTGCCACCATTGACGCCGCGAGAAGCTCCATCAACGCCGTGTTTCCCTCCCTTTTCTTCCGCGCCCGCGTGCGCAATCATTCCCGCACGTCACGCCGCCCCCAATCCCGGCCTTTCCCCACTTTATTGCGCACGCAATCATTGGATCGAGCACCGCCGCCGTGAACGCCACCGCAATGCTCTCCCTCTCTCGGCCCACTTCGCCCCTATAAAAGGGAGCATGAGGTGTGCCTCCTCCATCTCATCCCAGGCCCCCAATTCCCCCATCTCCTCTCCCTCCTAAGCGGCCGGATTTCAAGTTTTTCCTTGCACCGTTGAAGCTCAGTTCTCCCTCGATTCCGGCGGCCACAAGGCCTCATCATCGACATCGACCACTATTTCGGCATCGCGGCATC
Organism: Phyllostachys edulis; assembly: GCA_036346405.1. NCBI lineage: Eukaryota > Viridiplantae > Streptophyta > Magnoliopsida > Poales > Poaceae > Phyllostachys > Phyllostachys edulis. The sequence continues at coordinate 7,433,130 of CM070566.1, forward strand.
ACCGCCGACCAGTGCGTGCCTCGCCTTCGCCAGAGACCCGTCGCATCGCCTTCATCGCCTCGGACCCGCAAGCGCTGCCGCCTTCGTCCTCATCGCCGGCCACCGCTTCGTGTCCCTTCGTCACCGTGGTTAGCCCTAGACTCCCCGTCGTCCCCTCTCTTTGCCCATGCCCTTGCCGGCCATCGCCGTGGCGCGTGGCGCCGGCGACGATTGTGGTCGAGCTCCACCTCTCGCCGGTGATGATGTGGCTGCCCATGTGGCGCCACCTGGCGGCTGTGTCAGCGCCACATCACCGCCAAATCATCTCTACGTACACGTCAGCGTACACGTCAACCCTAGCTGCTGTTTCGTGAGCTAGTCCACGGTGGACCATTGACCGTGCCATGGACTCGGTCCATTGACTCCAGGGCCCACTTGTCAGTGGAGTTTTCCATAGAAAAACAATTCCGCTGAAAAGATTTTCGGGCGCTAACGTCATCCGACGTCATTTTCCTAGTTTCCCTTTAGAAAATAAATCAAGAATTCCAGGAAAATCCTTTTAAGGGTTTTTCTTTAGGGTTTAAACTTCCAGGAGCTCGTATTTCTTCATACGAACTCTGATTTCGTCGATTCAAATTTCTAAATTCATATAAATTCAAGATCTAGCTAAGTAAACTAAAATTATTTAATTTGGAGTTTATTTGAATCATTATTTTAATTTTTTTTGAATTTGGCTTATTTTCGCGTTTAGATTTCGACGACTTCGGAGAGTCAGATTTCGACGCCGTTTGAGAACAACGATTAATCAAGAAAGGCAAGTTATACCTTTGATCATATTTGAACCCATTATTTTAAATTATTTAAATTCTATTTAAAATTATTACTGCATGCTTATTTCTATTCTATGTAATTTAAATACCTATTTTAAATTGTAGTTATGCCTAAATCATTTGTATTGCCAATCTTGATATTGAAATAAACCTACCTTGTCACCTTAGATGAAAATCTAGTTTATGCAATAGTATGAACTAGAACACTTTGGAAAAATATATGCTTAGTCATGGTTAGACCCAAAAATGTTTCAATTTGGGAATTTTCAGCCAAAAATCAAATATTGCTTAAATTCTATCCATGGCACTGGTATGTCATGGAAGTTTGCAAATATTTTGAAAAATAAAATAAAATTGAAAACCGGTTTGGACTTGGGCCAAATGGATAGTTGGTGGGTGCAAGTTTATGCACGGGCTCTTCTCAGAAATGGTTGAGGCCTAGGGTTTGTTTTGAAAGTCGCCCAGTCAATTAAGGACCGGTCTGCGAGCTGCGGATTGTTAAGCCAAAATCGCACTAACACATGTCGTGAGTATGGGGAGGGGACCAGGCTGACTAATTTGCAATGTCTCACCGTGGTCGTTCTATTCGGTTGAGTGGGTGGTCTTTTATGACCTACCTACATGTATTCCCACTAGCGCAAGAGGGGGTTATCGTTTGACGCGAAGCTTATGATAACAAAACCTTAGCGAGGTATAACTATGGTGGGATGAAGCTTTGTAAAGGCCTTGACATGTGCTCTAGACTACTTACCTAAGGTAGTGAGCGGTGGTATCGATGGATGTCGGACAAACTAGAGAGTTCATGTCATATGGGTAAAGTTGTACAACCTATGCAGAGTGCTAATCTATTCGAATAGCCGTGTCCATGGTCATGGACATGCTGAGCAAAGCCTTTTGCGGATTAGTCGATGGTTTTGTTTTAAAAATGGTTTGACAAAAATGATTTCATTGATATTTATTCCATGTGGGAAAGTTGGGCAGAAAGCCTGGTGCAAGGGGGGTAGTCCTTCACCACTTGTGTACAGAGATTTATCCTACACTTGAGAAACAATGAATACAAAAATGAAATTTGATTTTAGATATAGTATAACTGCTTTTGAACTTAGTACTGTATTTAAAATGTCAAATATTGCTTTTGCGCAAATAACCCTATAAGCCATCCTTTGTTATATCTTTGCATGCATTAACTCTGTTATTGGGTGTAACTTGCGAGTACGGTAGTTGTGCTCATATTTGCTTTATGCAAACAAATTTCAGAGAAGAAGGACTTCGCTACGGTGTGGATCTTGACGACTAGACCGCTACCCCAATCGATTGCCTGTGGCAGATCAGCTAAACTCCATTACTTATTCTTCGTCTTCCACTGTGTTCTTTACTGTTGGCTTGTAAGCCTCTTTTGTAATAAACTCTGTTGATTATTAATATAATTGTGCGATTTATGGATGTTACAATATCTGTTTACTATGTGAACTAGCTACTGATCATGGGACTAGTTCAGAAATGCACAAAGGATTTGGGAGTGTTAATACCGGGTCCGACACTTTCAGTCCTGGCATCATTAAACTCTGATAACCATAGTGCGTGGCTATCAGGAATTTTGCTAAAACCGGACGACCGAGGATTCCATTGTATGCATTTCGAAATCATAGCGGTAGAACCAAGAACTATACCGTGGAAGGCATATTTAACAGGTTTTACCTTGGACTTGGGAATCTGCATCTCTTTCAATGCTCCCGTAAATAGAATGTTTAAAGAGCTACCTCCATCTATTAAGACCCGATTAACTTTAGAGTTGTGAATAGTAGGTTCAACTACGATAGGAAACCTACCTGGTCGAGTCGACAGGACGGGGCAGTCTTCTTTACTGAAGGAGATTACAGTTTTTGACCACCTAGATGGCTTGACGGTGATCGAAGATTCGGCAAGGTTGACCTCCCGCTCCATGGCCTTCAGATGATGTCTCGATTCGTACGAGGAGGATCCTCCTAAGATCATACCTACTGTGTGCTACGGCTCCTGGTATTCTATCTCTTCATCGCCATCTTTGTCCTTCTTGGAGTTTGGTTCTCCGAGTTCTGTTATGGAGGGTAAGGGTCCCTTACCTGAGTAGTAATCCTCCGATTTACTTTGCCAAGCCTGGCAGGTGCGCAGATCATGCCCTGTTGCCTGGTGAAGTGGACACCACTTATTCTTTTTCTTGAAGTCACTGGTCGGAGCCTTAGTTTTGTTTCAACCAGTGAAATATTTCTTGCCTTTGGTAAACTTTTCTGGAATCGCAAGGATTTCTTTGTTGTCAGGCTTGCGATTCTTCTTATTCTTGAGAGACTTCTTGCTTTTCTTCTCTTGCTTCTCCAGGCTTGACTGAAGATTTTTGTCTTTTCGATCAATAGCTTCATACCATTCGACTGCTTCACTAGCGGTTGCATACTTGTCTACCATGTTGAAAAGTTCGATGGTCGTTCGTGGAGGATTTATTGCAATATCCTTCGTAAACCGGCGATTCCTCAGCCCTGCTTTAAAAGCCTAGATGACAGAAGACTCTGCGATCTCTGGGATAGAGTTTCGAACCTGACTGAATCTCTTGATATATTGTCAAAGAGTTTCATTGGTTTTCTACTTCATTCGATGAAGATCATCCTCTTTCCCGGGACGGTCGTACGTCCCTTAAAAGTTGATGATCAGAGTATCACAGAGCTTCTCTATGTTGGCTGGTCGGAACTTGTCCGGCCAACGAACAGCTTGGAGACCTGCCGAAAATGCTCGGCAGCTCGTAATGGAGTCGTGGCGCCTTCTCCTAAAAGGATACGGATTATAGTCAGTCGGGGATCGGTTCCTCAGATTTGCATATCTAGGATCCGGTGTCCCAACCCGATCATGGAAATTATGATAACGTCTTTGACCACCTGCTTGGTTCAGATGATGCTTGAGATCGCCTGAATCAAGTGGTCGTTCCTCTTGACGAGGAGGAGGAGTGGCTGCTGTGAGAGCCATCTTCCCTCGTGATTTCCTGGTCAGAACCTATGAGGGGGTCTTGGTGTTGATCGATCCTCTGCTCGACCATGTTGTCCCCTGCTGAGAGAGGAGTGCTGGGACGAGGTCATCGTGTGACTTTGCAAATTCCTCTGTTACCAGTACATTTCTGTACGTTGCATGGTTTGTTGGAGGATTTCCGACACCTGACCTGCAAGCTGAACAAAATCTGGAGTTCCTACTAAAGTAGGGTCTGGATTATTCAGGATATCCTGGACTCATTGCAGGTTTTGTATCGTTACCGAAGGTCGTGGAAAATTCTCGCTTGCGGTGGGCGTTCGATGATTTGAGTTTTCCCTCGACCTCTTGGTTGGCCCTACATGATTCCTTACTCGCGGTGGTGTAGGAACAGGTGAATTAATTGATGCACGTCCATCAGCTCGGTTGCCTCTGGTAGTTGGTGCTTGAGTGACCGCACCATTTTCACTAACAAGTGGTGGCAACTTAACCTGTGGAGGATCGTGCATGGCATCCTGATTGGTATCTCTGATTGTGTTAACTTCGTGGTGCCAACAATGATCTTCTGATGAACTCCCGTCGTAGCTAAGGGAGTGCCTTCCAATGCTTCTGCAAGGAGCCTCCATGATGGGGAGCGGTCAGATATTACTGCCTCTGGTGGAATTTGTGGTGGACTCGGCCTAATCCGGCGAATTGTCGATCGTATGCTTAGTTTCACCATGCCCACTTGCCCCACGATTGGTGATAACTTCGTAGATACCCTTACCAGATGTTAGTTGGCCCTTAGAATACGTAGGAGCCATTCGCAAATACTGGTCGCCCATGACAATATCAAGAGTACATGGACTCTCTGATTACAGTGCTGGGCTTCCATTGCCGCTTTTGCCAGTCGGATCGACCGAGCTTGTAGATGCGTTTGGACGTTTCGAACTGGTCAGAATAAGCGGTTCCTCTGAGAGCGTCATTGTTGGTGGCAGTGTATCCTCATCCATCCGATCGATTTCGTCAATCTCTACGGCCGGTGAGCCGGCGGAGGAGGAGAAGGATGACATCCTGTTTTCTTCTATGGCGTGGATGCATGTGTCCATGTCGAGATTGGAGTAGTCCGCCAAGTAGAACCAGTTTTCCTCATTCCAAATCTATGCCATATTCGCATGAGCGATTATGGGGCAAAGGAAGTGGATGAGAAATGCTTGAGCAAAGTAATCTTCAAGAACTCAACACCTTCTTCCCGACGGACGGCACCAGCTGTCAACGATCAAGTCGCTAATCTTACAAAATAAAAAGAGAAAAATGGCTAAGAGTTCTTGGGAGAGAATGAGACTACTCTTTATCGCTATGAACTGACTATTACAGGGGGTGCCCTCGACAAGGCGGTGGACTAATCCTAATTACACTGAGCGTAATACTTGCTATGCTGCTGAATCAGACTTGAAAACATCAATCTAATGCTGATTGCCGCGCTTCAATATGATGCCTATCTGCTCCGCGCTCCATCTTTAAATAACCGTCAAAGAGGTGGCAATTGTTTCTGGAGAAGACGTATGTTGGAGGTGACGCGACTGGTAGGAGCGAGGCGCGGGTTGATGAAACATTAACCGTTCGGCAGTTGAATGTCTGTAAGACACTTCAACTGTATGGTGTTTGTTATCAGTGTCTTAGAACTATGAAACGTCGCGTGGTATGGATGAAATATAACATGTGTTCCATTCATCACACGGTAAAGAATATACTTGGAGTTAGATCCGGGTGCCAGTTCATTGCTTCTACGAGCAATTATTTGGTCGGGGACTAGGCGTACGACCTCATCTGATCAGGGTTCTCATTATGTAACCTCTGAAATCCTTACGACCACAGGGATTGTTAGCCTTAGGGGTTACGACCATGTAGACATATTGTCTTTTATTATGTATTAAAATAATATATAGAGATTTTAATCCTCGTCACTACTTAGGTTGTAGGTTAGGTGCTAATGGGTGGAGGTGTGGACTACCAGGTAGATCACATTGTGGGACGGTTCGTCGCTTCTTTGTCCAATGGTGTGCGTTAGACTAACTTTCTTAGTGGGTTAGAGCTGGCGGTAAAGCACATCGGGAGTGTCAATGTTTGAGATGAAGTTCCTGAAACATTTTGCTATGATTAGTGCTTACAACACTGATTATATTATATGGGTGAAGTGTACAACCTCTGCAGAGTGTTAAACAATCTATTCGAATAGCCGCGTCCGTGGTCATGGACATACTCAGGGATTTGACACGAGGGTTAGATTTTCATAAAACACTTGGTAAGGGAGTTGTGTGAATAATTTATTTAGGCTTTGTGTTCTTTGTGAAAACAAATGTTAAAATTAATATTGTTTATTTGTTTTAAGTAGTGTTTTAATCTATTATTCGTATTCAATTGCAAATGTTTTATTTCTGTAAAAAAACAACATAAGTCATTCCTTTGGAATAAGCCATCATGTATACATTATATTCTATGGTATAACTTACGAATACAGTTATGATCTCCTCTATCATGACGACTATTACCAAAATTAAACAAAAAATAATTACAACCCCCTCGATGTCCCTCTCCCACACCCCTACTCCACACAACCGCCACGTTCCCTCTCCCTACTAGCCACCTCGCTGGAAGAGACCACCGCCGCTGCCACCGCCATTCTACAGTCGAACTCCGTGATAGGTGGTGCCATCGCCACCGAAACTCGAACAATCTCTCCACTGTTGTTGTCGCCCGGTTAATTCTAGAGTTGGAGCTCCCTTTTGTCCATCTCGTCAGACGGTATCCTGTTAATTTATTGCTGTTGTATCTATGAACATTTTGTGTTCTTCCTTAATGAAAAAAAGAGCTTTGCACGTTCCAAAACAAATCTAGGGTTAGAGTCCTGTAGACACCAATGACTAAATCAGAGCACCAATATTCAAGCCTAATCAGGAGTCATAGATGTGAGAGAATCATATACATGGTACTTAGCAAACCGCTTTGAAAAAGGGATCATGTGAAAAAGGCTGCTTATATAAATATCATTTTTTTTCTCGATCACCATTAGATCTATTCAAGAGCCGGGTCAGTCGGACCGGGCCCGAAAAGCCCGACCTCAAATGGGCATGCCTGGCTCGGCCCAAAAAATGGCTTTTCCCACTAAAAAAATTATTTTAATTCTTTTTGAAATAAAAAGTAGTATTTAATTCATTCTAAAAATAAAAAATAGTTTTTATCTTGCTTTGAACTTTTTTTATTATTTAATCTATTTTTAAAAAATATTTTAAAGATAACCCCTCCCTAACTTTATTTCTAATTATGATCCCTCCAAAAAGCATATTATCACGTCACGGATCTCGGCGTGGCAAACGAGTATTGTTACGTCACTCCTTCTGACGTGACAGGACTTAGCTCAAAAACGAATGTGTGTTGGCTCGGAGGACTATCGTGGTAGGTTTAATCACGCTGTGGTCGGTGACATAACAACACAGTTTGATTATACCACGGGTCATGATGTAACTAAAGGAGTCAAAATTAGAAATAAAGTTAGAAATGAGCTATCTTTAAAATAGTTTTTTTAAATATATTTAAAGAAATAAGAAAAGCTCGCTTGCTTTTGGGCCAAGCTTTCGACCCAGAAATGAAGCCCCCGAGCCCGAGCCGAGCCACCATGAACAGCTCTAATCACGATTCATGGTGAGAGGAAAAAAAGAGAGAGCGTCCGACGATAAAGTGGCCGTGCTTTTGTTGGCAGGAGGATGGAGGATCGCTTTACCGATACGTTTTGCTGCAAAAAGCTGAACAATCAGAAACGTAAGTCTCAGTCTCTTGGACTGACCAACTCCACCAATTCTACGTTAAAGATAATTAATCCATTGATACACATGTCATTATCACGCCAAGTGTCGTCGAGCTCGTATTTCTCGACTTGTATGGAACTGTGGATAGGAAAATCCAGCACTAAATGCTTGAGTCGATCCGGAGTTGACGTTGCACGATCTTGGTGGACGTGACATTTGCACGCCTAAGGATGATGCGCACGCATAGGCACCACCACGCATGCTTATCGTACACACATCCACTCGGCACACGTCTAGAAGGATAGATGCTAGGGCAAATTCGAGGCTTCAAAAAGTTTTTACTAAATCGTATTCATGTGTATATAAAAATGGACGGTGACGAAGTTTGAGCAAAATCTCAATAAGAGTCAAAGGTGGAAGCTACGGATCATTGTTCAATTTCATCGAAGTTCAGCGGCATTCAGTTACTCAAATTAACTTTTGATCTTACCAAGTCAGAAACATTGGAAGAAAATGATTTATGCATTGTTAAAACAATTCTAGAAACGTAGGGAAGCACAAACTAAATCCAAGAACCCACACTTCAGTACTATTTTAATTCTACTATCTGATCTGCTCTTAACAAATACTAACATCACCAATCTACTTGACTTCTACCCATGGCACAAAAAAAAATGGTGCATAGCTAGTATTCCTTCAAATACATCACACACAAAGTTTAATTAACTTTTTCAGCATCCAAGGCAAATAATGCCTTAGATCGAGGTCATACATCGCACGCGACTAGGCAAGACAGTGATCGAAGCCGGGACAGCGGAGAGGCAGCTGAAATCGGAGGCGGCGGCAACTGAAGGCGGGCCGGCGAGGCAACTGGGACGCATCTTGGACACTCGTCGTATGTTAATTCTTAATTTGCAGAGGTACACTTGTCCACCTGTATATTCTCTCCGCTTCACATCTTGTATGTTCTCATGTTCAGTTATTTACCCAGAAGGAATCTATTTTACATCTATTAATCGTAAAGCAATTCCTCCTTTCTTTTCTTTTTCTTCTTTTTTACTATTTAGGAAACCAGAGCGACAACAATAGATAGCTGCAAGCTGTTACTATTGGTGATACATGGACAGCAGAGTTAAATGGGAGCATGGGCTGGGTTACTGCCTCACAAGTCAGAATCGAAGTGACATGACCATCAGTGGTTGCTGATTACTTAATTACTCTCTAGGATCGGCAAGAAGAGTCTTGCTGTTGGCCAATCTTTCTTTTTCTCCTTTAACATCAGTTTTTTAAAGTACTTTTAACATCAGTTTTCAAATGGGAAATCTTGCAACCTTCAGAAAATCAAGTTCATATGCTCTCTTGCTATCATCTAAGATCGAGTTAGTAGTTGGCTCTGAAGTCTGAACACCCAAGGATTGCACAATTTAACTTTTTACCAAATCCTATCTTCAGCATCTAATTTGCCTTCCATATTAGCAACAAAATTTCACACAACTTACTCAGCAACAGGTTATGTTATGGCCATCGTTTCTACTGTGGAGTTGCCAGTTACTACTACCCAATGGGAAAGCTCCCTTGCTTTGCTTGCATTCTTTCTGCCCCTGAAAAAAAAAACACAGGCGAGGATGACTAAAGAGCTCCCTGATGTGAGGTATGGAAAAGGACGGTAGAGAATTTTCGAAAAGAGCCAAGATCATGATCGATAGCATCTCTGGTAACCTTTTATTGGTAGTACGTCGACACCTAAAACGGTAGACGGCAATATCCGCACCAAAGACTCTAAATTCTATCTAGACTTGAACTCGAAATTACAACATAACTATGAGATGGTGTAATATGATGTTACGACCTAAAAATCGTCGTTGTTCATCGTGGAACTCAATGATGTTGTGGGCTTAAAATACAATGTCTAAACAACATTCAGATTCAAGATAGTAAGCAGAAAGTTCAGTAGGATAATGGTCCTCTCAGGTGTGCCAGATTATCTAGCTAATGGAAGAAAATCCTCCGCATTACAAACTAAATAGTGCAGAGATACAATTGTCTGCGTTAGGAGAACTTCTAGAGTGCTTGATCAAAGATAGATGGCTAGGATTGAGTTGCTACAGTGCATTTGCTACAGCATCATATCTGAAAAGTGATAGGTGCAGCGACCGCTACAACACCCCCTATAACCTGGACTTTCCATCTTCAAACCTATGGCTAACAAGAAAATGCAAAATATTGTAGCAGTGTGCATTTACTACGCTAATGCAGAGGATCCGATTCTACCTTTTTTTAGAGAATGCTGGTAATTTATTGACTATAAAACATCGGATCCGATTATACTTAGAGGCAGTGTCCCGACCAAATACACCATAACATTAATACGATCAATTCCAATAGCACAGCTACAGTACTACTTAGCAACAACAAATCATAACCATGTCCAATGCAAACTAATTACAGCGCTAATACTAAATACTAAATCGCCAACATAGCAAGATGAACAAAAATTGCAAAATTTTGTGGTGCCATGAGGTTATCGGTTCCCACAGGTAGCTTCTCTTGGCTTGTGCCGCGTGCAACCTTTTCTGGCTTTGCTCGCTGCTGATGCCGGTGGGCCCCACCCGCTCCCGCAGCAACCGGCAAGGCAGTCCGCTGAACGCCACGTATCTCACTGCCTACTGGGTCCCCCAATGTTCCGACCCCACATGTCATGCGCAGCTTGAGAGGCCACCGCCAAACAGTGATAGGCCCGGTCCCGCCCCGCAGCGACTGGCTGCTCTTTTCCGCGGAACCACGCGGCATTTCTTCCACCCACGAAAAATTACTGTTTCGCCCCTCAGCTCTGTTCCTGCTCTCCACTCCCGTACGCCCCCCTCACGCACCAGAGCGAAATCTCACCGTCCACCACGCCTCGGGATTTGGGCGGTCAAGCTGCACGCTTGTAGACCCGGTCCATCCAGCGCTGGTGCCTATGGAGGAATTACCATTTCCACCGCCGGATATTCCTCTCCTCCCTGCACCCTCCGCAAAAATCATAACCATACTCCCTCCTCCCTTCATGTTTACTCGTTATTTTTGACTTTGACCGATCGAATTTTAACGTATATTTTTTAAGCCACATAAAAACAAATAACTTTAAATATAGAATATTAGTAAAGTTTTTTTGTTATAAATCTAATAATACTATTTTATGTTACATAATTAGACATTTTTAAAAATATCGCTGGTCAAAATTTGATGAGCCAAAAACCGACGAATAAACGCAGACGGCAAACGAATGGAGTAAACCATTCATTGGAATTCAAGATTCGTGTTTACTAGTAGGGTGTTTGTGCGTTACAACGGAACCCTAAAAGAGAGTGATACATATCAGTAGACGAGATTCTAAGCCGCATAATAAATATCATTTTTCTTGCACAAACATATAAACAGAAACATTAACTCCGCTTATTGCATCACCTACTACTACTACTACTCAGAAACTAAAATTTTGAGCTTATAGATTATTTACATTTAGAAGTTAAAGTTGATGCCAACTTTCCTCTCCAACGTGCTGTCTATTTCCATTCATTATTAGTTAACAAAGAAGAGAATTACACGTCGATGGCCACCTTCTTTCACAATGAACCCAAGCCACGACTCGGTTCTCATGACCATCGGTCTCTTCAGCCTTCGCAAAACACATCGCGACGAGGAGATGGGAGGCTAGGGAAGGAAGCAGTGGTGACGTCGTGGCGGTAAGCAAGGAAGCGACGGTGATGCTTGCTCGGCCAGTACCGAGTAGGAGGTGACGGCAACAAGGAGAGGATTAGGATGAAGATGACACATGTAGAATCGTATGGCACAATCAGAGGGGGGGTGTCAATGATTTGCAGCGGATTTGTCCTTCAATAATTTCAGCCGAAAACCTTATTGCTAAACCTTTCTGATAGCTTCTTTGAGATCACCACAAAAAACCTCTCTGGATGTCTTCAAAAGACCTCCAGAAGAACTTCTCAAGACACTATCAAAACACAGCAGAACAAAACGAAACTCTGGAGACAATATTGAATCAATCTAAATTGTATTGCTCACTGACTTTGATTCGTGGCTACAAGGTGCCCTTCAAACACCCCTCACAATCTTCCTCGGAAGACCTCTCAAAGTTTCACCAAAACGCTGTAGCAAAACAGCAACATAACCGAACAGCAAAAGCTATGGCCAAAACTATCTCAACAGATTCACACAGCTCGTAGGTTAGCTCCTAACCCTCCTCTATTTATACCTTAGAGTCCTATCCATGTCCCACACGACACCGACACGGACTCTATCTCAAAAACGTCCAGATTTGAAATTCCTTCCAAATCTGTCACCCTTTCCAAAACAACCACGCTGCAAGCCTTTAGGACTCCATCCCGTAGCTTCTAGCGCGCACCCCTTGATCTCCACATGCTCCAGCGCAAGCTCAAACATCTCGCAACATCCACGACCACCAAGACCTCAGATCTCCCCAATCCTAGTCCGAGTCCTCCTCGTCACGACAATAGTTGCCTTCACGCTCAACCTGCACATGCAAAGACCAAAGAAACCAAATCTTGGCACAAGTTCTCCAACTTGACCATCCATTAGCTCACACACACCCATAAACACTATCATGCAACCTGCAAGACTCACGAATTTAACAAACCCTAAGTCAAAACCCCAAAGCGACAACTTTCAGAGTACACCCAGACTACCGCCATTGTACGTCCCAGATTATCAAGACACGCAGTCGCATCAGCTCAAAACTCTTAATGGAACTACCGCTCATTGAGAAATCTCAAGATCTTCCAAAAAACATGCTCTAGAATTTCCATACCGCAACATTGCGGTCATACCTTTATCTTGGTACTACCGCTGTTCAAATCATGCAGATATTGCAGTCTGCGGTCGTCTTAGTTTCACAATTCTTGGTACTACCGATTTTGACTTAACAGTACCTGTCAGAACCAGTCTCTCTCTTGAATAACAAGCACGGTACTACCGTCGGCAAACCCACGGTACTACCGCATTCATCCTGCGGTATGAATGTATGGCAAAACGTTTTACGAACCTCAAAGCATTTACTATTCAAAGTCCGAACGTTCCCGTGAATATCAACCGTTGGATTTCAAAACAATGACTCACAAAGCTTTCGTCTCGGATGGTCCGAACGTTACAACAATAACAACCGTCAGATTTCAGATCAAGGGCTCACATCCCTTGAGACGTTCGGACGGTCCGAACGTTCATCTCAATATCAGCCGTTAGATCAAGATCTAACGAACCGAGCAAAACGCACCAGAGAAAATGACTTACGGTACTACTGTAAACTACTCGCGGTACTACCGCAAAGCGGTAGTCTCGTGAAAACAACACCGGTATTACCGCAACACGAAAAAGCTCAAAAACTTCAGAACAAAGCCCTTTTTGCCACGTGGACGCTCCAGATCAAGATCTAATGATTCGAGCTAAAACACGTTCGAAAACAAGACCTGCGGTACTACCGCTGCACACCCGCGGTCATACCGCACTTCGGTAGTTCCGCATGTACAAAGCCGATACTACCGATAATCCTGACAAGAACTAATTTTCAATAGAAACTAACAGAACTCAAATGCAAGTCAGTTGAAGAGCACAAACAAGTTCCAGAGACAATGTATGCAACTTAAAACACCAAGACTAAGTCTTCCTTATTGTCAATGTGTTTATCATCAAATATCATGACCAAAAACCTCCTAGTCTTACAACACACGCGGTGCAATGAACTCGAGACGGCGGCGTGGCAAGGAAATGACATCTTTGTCTCTGCCTCTTTCTCGTGCGGCATCGCTGCCTCCCCTCTCTTCCCCGCCGCCACCGCTTCTCCTCCAAGGTATCGTCTCCTTATCTCCTCTCGGTGCCTTCTTCCGCCCCAACGCCGCCTTCCCTCCCCTCTATCTGCTCCCGTCGCTGGCGTTACCTCATCGCGTCGCCTCCTCCTACACTGTCAGATTCTCTCATCTTCGTGCACGCCGCCGTTGCAACCCGCGGACTGAGTGTTCGAGAGGGGCGGGATCTGTAAGACACGAAGCGAATGTTGAACAGACGCAGGTAGCGAGTCGTGGCACGAGATAAAAAGGAGTGGGACGACGATGAATTTTGGTGTATATATGTGAAGAAGGCGATGAGGAATTTACGAGAGAGGTAACCATACACATAAGAGAAAGAACACAGTTCTTTTGCGCAGAGGTACACTTACACTGCTTTTTTTATTGGCTAAGGTAAAATATTTATTAGTTAAGATAAGATATCGTTAGCTCTACTATACACCGGGTCGACGCGGAAGCGAGCCGCAGCCTCCGCCCCTCTCCTCTTGACTCTTGTACTACTCACTCCCCCCACCCCGACCCATACTTACCCGATCTCCTCCGGCTCCGAGCAACCCCGCATACCCCAACACCCGCGCACGAGCCACCGCAACCGCCTCCCGCGCCGGCGTTGAACGGAGGTGATCGCCATGGACACGCGCTTCCCGCCTCCGGCGCCGTCGTCCGTTGGCGGCGGCGGCGGCCCCCGCGGCCACCGGCGGGCCCACTCCGAGACGTTCATCCGGTTCCCCGACGCCGACCTCCTACTCGACACCGACGGCGACTTCTCCTTCTCCGACCTCGACTTCCCCTCCCTCTCGGACGACTCCCCCGCCGCCTCCGACCCCACCCCGCCTCCGCCGCCGCTGCCGCAGGCGGCTGCGGCCGCGTTCCCAGCTCCCCGGCCCCCCGGTGGGGCCCACATGAGGAGCCTCTCGCTCGACGCCGGCTTCTTCGACGGCCTCGCGTTGCAGGGAGGAGGGGCGGGGAGCGGCGTCGGGGCGGGGCATAAGAGGAGCGGGTCCATGGATGGAGCGACCTCGCCGTTCGAGGGCGAGTCCGCGCCGCCGGGCGGGCTTCCGAACTACGCGAAGAAGGCCATGCCCGCTGATAAGCTGGCCGAGCTCTCGCTCCTCGACCCCAAGCGCGCGAAGAGGTGAGAACATTTAAAAAAAAGCTATTTCCGTCCATTTTCTGCAGCTTGATAAGCTTGATAGATCCAAACGGAGTTGGCTTGCTCTGTATTTTGGAGCTAATTAGCGTTTGCTGCTAGTTCTAGTGCGTTGCGTGCTTGAGATCTGGCTTCTTGCTGTGCTAATTTTAAGTTTCTAGGGTCTCCTGTGGTGCAATCGATGTGTAATTCAGGTTATAGCTGTGGTTTCATGGTGGTGTTCTCTTGTGTGTAGGATTCTGGCGAACAGGCAGTCGGCGGCGAGGTCGAAGGAGAGGAAGATCAAGTACAGCAGTGAGCTGGAGAGGAAGGTGCAGACGCTGCAGACAGAGGCGACCACGCTTTCAGCACAGCTCACGCTTCTTCAGGTGTGTATAATAGCTTTGCCTTCTTGTCTTTGGTACGTATGGTAGTATGATTGCTTGAACCGAACCTAATTATTTGACTCAAGCTTGTCGCGTCCTACAATGACTGCAATAAAAGTGAAGCTAGTATTTTGTCCGATCAGTCGAAATTATTTGGTTGCTTTGCTTATTGTGTTGGACAGTGTGGTAACTACGGCAGTAGCTTGTACCGAACCTAACTAACTCAAAGCTTGTGGCCTAGAATAAACAAACGATTGCCTTTACTTACATCCTCTCCTTATGATTGGTCACAGTAATAGTTCTTTATTTCAGATTATCCATTTCCCTCGCGTAATTTGGGTTTCCATGCGTTCACGTTACTAGAGTTGTTGACGTTTTTTTAGGATTCCCTTAAGATTTAACTAGTTTCTCTCCCTAGGGCTGATAACAACATTCTCTTTGTCTGTTCCATCGAGGGGGGAACTGTGTAAAAAACTATAAACTTATATTAATACTGTCCACTTGCATTTTCTGATATGGAAGATCGCAAAACATCTCGGTATCCTTTTATAGGTACCTAACTTGGGGTTTTTTGGTACCTTATAGTTCGTTTGCAAGTTGCTTGCACTTTATGCATTAAACTAGGTTAGTTGTCCAAGACGGATTTATTGTTTTAAGACAGTCTACTAAAAATATCACAAATCAGTTAGTTCTCTAGCTGTATATAAATGAACATGTAGTGGATGTAAAAATGTACATACCGTGCCATGGGATAAACCCAATTACATTATGAATACTATTATCCTCTTTGGTTATCACGGATGCTAATCGCGCTAATTCCTAGTTACACGAAGATGGGGTGCGAGAGTTTGAGATGAAAAGCTCTTAGTGTTGAGGGAATACTTTGAACAATCTTACCTACAGCTGAATGCTCTGGAGCGGAATAAGCTGATCCATGCAAGTGCAATTACGACTCGAACTTTTGGGTCTATATGGACGAAGAACTGCCTCCTGCATGTGTCATTTGATACTTGCGAAGTTAGCTGTGGTCAAGTGATAGTGAGGAAACGTAAACGTGTAACCTTTTGTTTTAGGGAAACATACCTCGAGCATTGCCATAAATTTTAACTCGTCTATTTGATGATCTTGTCTGAGAGTGTCCTTGTAGTTGATGTGACTACTTGAGGATTTCTTGCACCCAAAAGTAGGGGTGATAAACGCCTCTGAACTTGATAGGTCGGTCATGTCACAAACAGGTAAGGGATGCTGATTTGATTGAAGCTGGTGGAATCATATGGGTGGTGTTAGGCTGAAGCTGTGGTTTGGTGGTCGGGGATAGTAACCGAAGAAATATCTTTTGATCCACAAAGCTTGTCTAGTACTGAACGATTTATTTAAGTGAAAGAGATTTAGTAAGAGTTAATCCGGAGTCAATACTAGCTGATGGTTTTTTAGGCAAGTTGGGTGTTTATTTACTTATTATTAATGCTATTTTCTGATTAGGATGAATTTAAATTGTTACTCCACTGGTAATCATTTTGAGAAGTTTGTGTTTGTGATTGCTCATCAGGCCCGTTAGCTAGTGTTTTACTTTGGTTTGCTTTGCGAGTGTCCTATCCAATGTTTTGTTGGATTATCTTAATAATGTCTTTTGTTCAGGGCATATCTAATATTCTCTCCCGTCTCGTGTTGCAATTTATTTGTAATCCAGAGGGATACTTCCGGTTTAACCGCTGAGAACAGAGAACTCAAACTCCGGTTGCAGGCCATGGAAGAACAAGCTAAACTTCGAGATGGTATGTCCTAGTCTTCTTTTGGAAGCTCTTTAGTCGTTGTCATATAGGCTCAGAAAGAAAGTCTTCCTGTTTCGAGAACATACTGGTCCTGCCGTCTAACCAGTCATCTTATGACCATATACCTAGCTAAGCAAGCAACCTGTTGAAAGTCCCCTTTCTGTTTCGTGCAGCTCTGAATGATGCCCTGAGAGAAGAAGTCCAGCGCCTTAAGATAGCGGCAGGTCAAGTTCCAAACATGAACGGAAACCCCTTCAACGGAGGACTACAGCAGCAGCAGCAGCAGCAGCAGATGCCAACATATTTCTCGCAACCGCAGCGGATGCACTACTTAGGCGGCCACCAAGGTCAGCAGCATCATCACCCAAATCACCCCCAGAATTCTTCGAACGGAGGCCAGTCGCGGAGTGGTCAGTCCCTAAACGACTCCATGGATTTCATGTGAGGAGAAAGCCATGCATGCACCTCAAGTCGCATACGGACTGCAACTCGGTACTGTAAAGATAGCTGATGTATACCATACGCGTATGAATCATCGGTAGGGTAGCTAGCTGTTCTTTGTGCCATTAATCAAAAAAAGTTGATTCGTGTATCATGATCAGTGACCTCTTTGGTTTTTGGGGGGTAATGCCTTAGTCTGAATTCTGAACAAGTGCGTTTAACATGTTGCCCGTCGTTGTTACCCTGTAAAGATGTGCTTACAGTGAATGGAATGGTTTTCTGGTTGAAGCTCTTCTTCTACTTTCCGGCTGCTTAAGCCATTGCTGTGAGCGTAATTGCCAATTGATCTTGGGACAAGGAAGCTGGTTTAGCTTCGGAAAATAGAAGAGCTCACAGTCTCTCTCTCTCTCTCTCTCTCTCTCTCTCTCTAATTGTACTCCAGTAGGGTGAGGCAATGCCAAGTTGTTGGGCTCTCACACTCACTTAGACGGCAGGAACAGTATGCCGGAGGTTGATGTGATGTATGATGTGCATCTACTATTGAATATCGATCCCTATCTTTTGACACTGCCGTGAATGACAGCTCGGAACCCCGGATGATCTACTCGACTGCACACTTTTTTAGACTGTTCCAGCTGAGAAATGGCATGGTGTGGCTGCAGTAAGCTGAAGACCACTGACATCAATGTCTTCGTGACAACTGGTCTAAATCCCATCTATCATCCTCAAATTATATGCTGTTTTTTCTATTCACACGTCTTTCCCGTGGAACAGTGGGTGGACTCTTGAGAAACGGTTAAGTCCCCACAGAGAGAAAAAAGGGCGGTTAAGTCCTCGAAAACTCTACACCAATCACCGTGTTCTTTCTGTTGCATCATACTAGTAATTAACACGGTTAAAGCCTGTGGGGCTATTTAAATAAAAGGATTCTAGTGCTTTTTTGTTTTTTCTGAATTTTTTTAAAATTCTACAGCTGCTTTCACTTTTTTAGAGGGATTCTAGTGCTGCTTTTTTTTTTTTTTTTTTTTTTTATATAGAAGAATTTAGTGCTGCTGAGAAGTAGGAGTCACAAGCTAAACATGGGCCACTGGTTGCATGCTTGCTTAGCCTAGCTACGAGCTAGACAAGGCAGCAAACCCAAAGGGAATTACAGCCCAAATAGGAAAGCCCAAAGCGAATTATGGGCCAATTGGAAGCCGAAGGGAATTACGGCCCAAATAGGAAAGCCCAAAGGGAATTACGGGCCAACTAGGAAAGCCCATCGCCTCCTCGCCTCAATTCGACGGGGAGGCCGACGCGTGTAACTTGCTCGGTTCCTCCACTCGTCAGTTACCCTCTCCGCCTCCGGCGTGCACCGACGTCGTCGGTCCAGGCGGCGCCGGAGGCCGGAGCGGAGAACCCACCCTTCCGCGGCCGCGCGCCCATCTCCGACCTGCCCGATCCTCCTCCTCCTCCTGCACGAAGGCACCGATCCGACGCAGCACCGACCACCGAGTCACCCGAACTGGCCAGCTCCGAGGTAGGTACCACCCCCACCGATGCACACGCACGCACGCGCATAAGCGCTTTCCACATGGCGATTCCTTCGCTCGCGTATTTTTTCTGTTTCGTTCTGCGCCGATTTGCTCCTGTGATGAGGCGCTAAGGCCCTCACATCACCTGGTCGGCACAGGGAAGGCCGAAGAAGAGTGTTCTGTTCTGGACTTCTTTCCGTAGGCGATCGCCCTGCAATTGAAGGTGCAAAGCATGCCAATTGCACGCACATCTAGGGCATTATTGTGCATAACATGCAGTCCGTGATGATGCACTAGGCCTGAAAGTGTTCTTGTGGGGAAATCGCATCCAGGCCATCTCTAGTACTCTACGTTCGGGTTCTAGCTATTTTCTTGTTTCCGAAATGACCCATTTACGGAACTCGTTCTATCAGCATCTTAAGTCATGGAGTTCTAGATGGGTTCAATAAAATTTTTTTTTTCTTCTTATTTGGAGAAATGGAAGAGTTATAATTAATGAACGATGTTGACGTTGCAGAGTAATCATGCCACACCGTCGTCGTAATTTAATTTTGCCAGTGGTGGTGAAGATTGAGGAATAGCAAAAACAAGCAAGGTTGTTGCTTCAAGAAACGAGGTAGATTTTACTTGATGCAAATGCCATTTTAATCTTCAGCAAAACCAGGGTAAGCTTTCTCCGGAATGGGCCTACATGATGCCACTTCCCTAATCCTTTTTTTTCTGGTCTGAGTCATGGGTCATGATCACATTAACTGAAATGAACCAGATATTTTATCTGGAATTTTGGACCTTAGCTTGTTAGCAGAGCAGGAATCTACCCAGCGCGGCAACTTTCTAGTCCTTTTGTTTTCAGTAGTTAGGCAGCTAGGTTATGCAAGTGATCACAACAAGTTTTTGATGTTACCTTTTCAGAGTTCAATACACTGCTGCATAATTTTTGAAGTCTTCCTGCCGTCTTGCTGGTTTCATCCTCCAGTAATGTGCAGTCAGAATTCTGGAAGAAATCATTTTTTTGTGTGTGTGTGGAAATTTTGAAAGAGAAATCAGTTGACCATGCATTGCCGTCCATGGACTGTGATGTGTTGCTTGCTTAATCGAACATGCTTTTTTGGTGCTCCATGTAGTAGGTTGTCTTCTACTGTGGTTTTGTGATTCTATCAAGAGGATAGGGCATAATGCACAAGTTTATCCCTTCATTTTTTGTCCTGGTCCTGGAATCTTTACCCGACTCTTGCTGAGCTTGAAATTGAGATTATTTTGTCCACTTTTAGCTCCTTTGAACTCCATTCTGTCATTCATGGGGCAATCATGTAATCTCATGCTCCCCTAGAAAATTTGTGCTGACAGACCAAGGCTGATGTAATTGTTAGTGACTGACAAACTAGTTGGTGAAGCAGCAGAACATGAAACAAATGTTGTTTAGTATGGGTTAACTTCGAAATGCCTTTTACCTAGAAGGAAGACTAACTTCTTGCAGTAGAGATACTGTTTTCTCTTGAGTGAAGGCGTAATACATAGGCAAACCACATTATTTTAGCCTAGTCACCTAATTGCTCACATTGGAACCTTCTACCTGCCTCTGTAGATAAACCAAATAGAGACTATACAGTGTCAGTGTGCTCTTTTGTAGTTCTTTTTGCGATTCACGTTATGAGTACATCGTGTATCTTATGCTGTATTAGGAAATGTATATTGATAGACAAGGGATGATACTTTAAGTGACTTACCAGACTAGCTGGGTATTTGGAGACCAGACATAGCTGATGCTGCAGAACAGAAAACAACAGGTTGTTCTTCTGCTCTTGTCTTCTGCTATTACTTGAGATGCTCCCCGCAACTACCAAAGGCCTTTTATTGGGGCTATTCTTCGTGATTTTTGTCCACTTTTCCTGCTTAGCAATATTTTTTGACAGAAGTTAGGCTGTGTTGCATCAATGAAATACCGACAAGTGTCATTTGTGTAGCTCTGCTATCTGCGTGAAGCCGTGAACTCTCCTGTACTCATTACAACCTTTGTGATGATCATCAGATTGCCCACTCAGGAGGAATAATTCAAGAGCAAAAATGAATATTTTATTATATATGTTCTCACAATCTGCTCATTCCATCAATGTCTGCTTAAATCATCATGAAGATTTGACTAATTAATGCTTTCTTTCTTTTCCAGTTGCAGTGCTTACTAACTATGATTGGGATGATATTGAGGTCTCCTGCCAGCCTTAACTCGTTTGTTGTCATTGATAGAGTGTGTTTCATGAGCATGGTAAGCTCCAAAACCCTATGGTTGACTAACTGGACCATCAAGTCATTTCTGTCAGTTTCAAGGAACTAGTTAGTGCACTCTATGACGAAACCTTGAGGGTGTATGCTACTCATGCTGTATGATATATTTCCTAGCATTAGATTAATGAGCTTCCATCTTTCTGCCAAAGTCTGTTCTATTATGCTTTTATATATTCAGTTTCAAAGCAGTTGTACTACACTTATGAAGAAATGTTCCATGTAGTCAAGATCATTTTCAAAGCAATTACTTTTCCGTCGCATTGTCTATGCTCTTACAGTTGCTCTGTTGTGCTTCAATATCCTTTTTTTCATGGCTGAACATGAGAATAATCAGTGGTGATAAACAATGCATTAGTGTACTGAGTGAATTCACAATGCAGAGTTACTCTTGATAGTGTCCAGATGGCGCCAGCTTAACTTGTCCTGTAGCCCGAAACACATTTTGGCAGGACAAAATATTTTATTTATTTCAATGGAACCATCTAGATCTTTGAAAAAAGGGATCAATCCAATGCTGTGAAAAGCTGTACATCATTGTACCCCATTCACTGTGGGCCAGCCATTTGTGTCTGAACTAATCAGCCATTGCTGTTCTCTGGAAGTGATACTGGAGATGTTCAGATTAAAAGCAAGAGGCAGCTTGGAACCAAGAAAATTGTTTGGCCCACGTTTGTTCTATGTAAGTTCTCCTTTGCAACAACTCTACTCCTTGAGACAAGCAGCATTGTCCTCTTTCAGTTTCACTCTATTGTCTGCATCTCATAAGTCATAACTATTAATTTGTTGACAGAACCAATGACGCCATTGACTACATTAAGAATCTGCCAATAGTTTAGTATCACCTTACAATAGCGGCGCTGTATGATTGCCTGATTGGTATGAAATAAAGAATTGAGCCTGGAAGGAAGTTGGTGTCATGAACTTATTGGACACTGGTAATAATTAAACTGAATACACAGCATATGAAAATTAACTGTGTTTGGGCTGGTGATAGATAAAGTTGGAGTCTTAAACATTTATTCTGGATCAGACTGAATGAACTGCACGTACATTGCCAGAAAGAGATAGTAAGGAACTATTTCTTGAGCACAAAATTAAAAATCAAAACACATGTTTTGCTTTTAGGGGTTGCATTTTATCTTTGCTTTCTTGCATTGTTATTGCTAGTTGACAACAGGCTATAGCAATTAAGCAAACAGCAACTCCACATGGAGTTTTTTTATGCATATGGCCCAATACTTGACTAGATGCTGACACGTAGGAAGAAGCATTATAGGAATATGCCCTCAGTTCATTCCCAGTTCCTTCTGCCTCACTCTGACAGGCCAACAAAAATGACACGCAGCACAGAGTATGCTTCTTTTTTTTGTAGTATGTATGCTCAGAAGTTGGTAGAGAGTTACACAAGAACCAAGCACCTTTAGTTAGATCCATGCCATACTGGGGCTCCAAGATCAAGACAGTTTAGCTTGCATTAGCATTTGGCCACGAAGGCCCACACAGTATTCTCTATTTTCTCCTCTACTATGCTATTCCCCCTTTGCCTCCTCATTGTGTATATAAGTCACATTGAAGCACACAGAACAAGGCGGTTCTTATGGTAAACAGCAACTAAATGGCCACCATGTCATATCCTTGCTCCCCTCTTCTCTCCTAAACTCATGGCCATTAGCCGCACTAATGACCACCAAGACTACCTATTCTCGCCCACAAAGATGCACCACTAACACACCCATGCATGCTCGCATGCAAGCACCACGATCACTTGACCACTTGTGAAGCCATGACCGCTAAATGTGCGCACCTTCTAACTAGTCACCTAGCTAGCTAATCTACTATGATTCTAGCTAACAACACGGTAAACTAACCAAATCAAGATTATGGCTAACATTCCTTGCTCCCCTCTTCTCTCCTTCTCAACACATGAAGAGAGTAGCTATTTCCTATGGTCTCCTCCAGTAGCTCTCCATGAGAATGCCACCTTCCATGTTGATCCTTCCCCTGATCAACAAGAAGATTGTGAGTTGTTGGACACCATGATCCTGGATTCTAATGATTTTCACTATCAAGATTCTTATGTTGATGTGCTCACTAATTGTGATGGGATGATGTGGGGCCAAGAGAGTGGCAACTTGGCAGCGATCCAAGAGGAGCTCATGGAGGAGAACAGTTTAAGTGATCTCCTTCTCGCTGGTGCAGAGGCGGTCGAGGCGGGGGATTCAAGCCTTGCCTCAGTAGTGTTCTCAAGGTTTGATGACCTCCTCCTTGGCATCCCTGACAGTGCAGCAGCCAGCTCTTTCGATCACCTAGCCTACCACTTTGACCATGGCCTGCGGTCCCAGATCTCTGGTGCATGCACCGGGTGCTATCTGCCAGAGCCGCTGCCATCTGGTAGCATGTCTGTGCACCAGATTATACAAGAGCTATCACCATTTGTCAAGTTCGCTCACTTCACCGCCAATCAGGCCATTCTAGATGCCACCACAGGAGGCACGGATGTACATGTCGTCGACTTGAACATTGGTGAGGGTGTCCAGTGGCCATCACTCATGTCAGACCTTGCCCGCCATGGTAGCAAGTCATTCAGACTTACAATGATCACAACAGATGCTGACGACAACGACAACGCTCACCATAGAGCTGCACGGCAGCTCTCTGAGTTCACCGAGGCCTTGAACCTTCCCTTTCAGTACAACTCTATCTGTATACACAATCAGGAGGCCCTGCGTGACTTCTCCAAGAATTGTAAAGGCTCAGTGATCATCTCATGCGATACAACAAGTATGTCTTACAACTCGCTGAGCAAATTGCAGATGCTACTACTTGGCTGTGTCAAGAAGTTACAACCTAGGTTAGTGATCCTCATAGAAGAAGAGCTGGTTAGAATTGGAAAAGAGGCATCTCTATCTAATGCCTCCTTTGTTGAGTTCTACTTTGAGCCTTTGAGGCATTGCACCACTTCACTACATTGTTCGAGTCATTGGCGAGTTGCTTTAGTGATGGTAACTATGGGGTGTGCCTGAGACTTGTGGAGAGGGAGATGTTGGGGCCAAGGATACAGGACTTTGTGGGGCAATATGGGTCTGAGACAGTTTCAGCCAGCCACAGCCAGATCCGTGCCGGATCTGCTCTCCCCGACAAGACGCGCCATCGCCCTCGCCTCAGATGCGCCGCCGCGCCGTGGCCGTCGTCGCCGAACCTCAGCCGGCTGTGCTCTCCATGTCGGACGCACTCACGCCTCTAACGCCGCGAGCTCTTCGCATCCGCCGCAAGTTTTTCTCTGCTCCTGTCGCCTCGCTTGCCGGCCATTAAGATGTGGCGGCTCTTCTCCATTGTGCCTTCCTCGGATCCGGTCTCTCCGTCACATCGCTGCCGACCTCATGTCCGCCGCCCGCCACCATTGCTCGTAGGGAACTCTAAAGTTCCCGTGCGTTTGCTTGGCCGTGAAGGCCCTTTATTTCCGGCTTGGCCATGCCGTCTCCTCAAGGCTTGGCTTCTCCCTTTCGGCCACCGCTGGATCCGCCACGCCACTCTGGCCTTTGGTGCTAGCCACCGCCTCGGTGAGAACCCTAAACTTCCGTGCTGCTCGCCCAGGCATGAGGCCTTTTTATTTTCCGGGTGGGCGGAGCAGATGGAGCCGGAGGAGGAGTAGATGGAGGATGAGGCGAAAACAGTGGTGGAAAGCCGAGAGTCGGGAAAATCGAAAGAGATCGACTCGGCAAGAAGAATCAATGACAGCTGGGGAATGAGAGTAGTAAGGGCGGGACTCGTCAAAAGTGACATCCCGAGAAATCCTCATCCTACGAAACAGGAGGTCATAACAACGATAACCCTTATGCTCAAGATCAGTAGCTAAGAAAAACACACTCAACCGACCGCGATCGGTTTGGTGGCCACGAGTGGAAGAAGGACGAAAGCAGATACTGACCAAAACAACGAAGATGATGTACTGCGAGCTCGACCAAAGAGACGCTCAGCAGAGTAGAACCTCAAGAGCGTAGAAAGTCAGAGGTTGATCGTAAAAGCGGAAGTAGAGGCGGCCTCGGCCAGTGAGGAGCAGAGAGGCAAGCATGAGAGCATGAATGTCTCAAGCAAGTGACGATGTTTACGCTCAGAGACACCATTACGAGCATGAGCACCGGGACAAGAGTCTCGAGGAAGAGTGCCTCGCCAGAAGAAAGCGACGAAAGCAAAGAGAGAGATACTCGCGGCAGAGTCGGCACGAAAAACACGAATGGTGAATCAAAGCGAGTGCGAACCATGGTGGAGAACATCGATAAATAGAAAGAACTTTGGCAGCTTTCGGACATAAAGTAGATCCAAGTATAACGAGAATAATCATCAATAAAGATCACATAATAGCGATGACCCCTTCGAAGCGAAGGGAGGGGACCCCAAACATCGAGTGAACAAGATCAAAAGGACAAGTAGAAATAGAATCACTAGTGGGATAGGGGAGTTGCGGTTGCTTGCCAAGCTTGCAACCCATACAATGTAAAGAGGTGTCCCCGAAGCAGACCCAAGAACACCACGGCCAGGCTAAAGACGATGAGACGCGAGCCACGAGATGACCGAGACGATGGTGCCCTTGAGCAAAAGATGTAGTGGAGGACTTGACAGAAGAAGAGGTAGTGGTAGTGGTCGATTGGTGAGTGGAGACAATGGAAGGAAGATGAAGCGGTCGAGCTCCCAAAGACGCTGCGAATCACGGCCGAGGGCAAGACCAAGCGAGTAGTCCTGTGCGGCGATCTGAACACAACAAGAGTCGACTCAAGAACAATCGACCGGTCATGATCGGTGATCGACCCGGTAGACATAAATTGCATAGTAAGTCGAGGAACATGAGAGGCTGCAGGAACATGAAAAGAAGAAGTGAAAAGGGTGCCTCTACCGTAATAGGAAGGAGGTACCATCTGCATCTGAGCAGTGGAAGAAAAATCGGTGGATACATGCAGTAAGGTGGGTAGAATCTGGTGTCATGTGAAAAGAAGCACGAGTCCAAGATCCACGGAGACAAGATACTGACGAGGGAGGAGGCGGAGGCGAGGAAGATGGCGAGAAGCAAGAGCGACGAAAGCAGAACTCGAGGAGTCCGAGGATGGCGGACACCGAGGGCAAGTAGTGAGAGAAGGCTGGCGTGTGGCGTCACCGGAGGAGCCTGGCGAGAGGACCATCCACGAGGGAGAGGAACCTCGAGCCCTTTGGGGACGTCATACTGACGACTCTGGTCCCTCCTCCGCTTGTAATAATCCTGATACTGTGGTCAAGACCTGACAAGATGGGTGCGATGGAGACCCATGATGAAAGCGACAACCACTGGAGGAGGTGGAGGAGGGTCACGGTGGAGTCTTGAAGAAAGTGGCAAAGGAAGCGGATGTGAAGCGAGACAAGGCAGATTGCATCCGAGCCATGCCACGGATTTAGTCTCCTCAAGACGCACACTCGTGAGGGCCTCCCAAGCTTCGAGGCGTGGGTGGCGAGTCGAGCTGGCGCATAGTCTCGAACTCAGGCGGAGACGTCCAGAAGTCGTGAGGCGGTGAGTCTCTGGTGCGTGAGCCGCACCACAGCAGAGACAGACCAGCAGACATCCGGCCCCAGAGAGTCAAGCTGACGCCACACCTCTGACAACTTCTGGTAGAAGTCATCAACGGTGGCATCAAGCTGCTGAAGAGAATGTGCCTGGTGCACAACTGAGAGATACATAGCATCACTCGTCGGCTGGTAGTGAGCTCGAGTCGCTCCCGCATGAGGCTGTGTTGTCGGCGACCCGCCACATCCATAGAGATGGTCACGGGCATGCTACCCGCTAGGATGGCGATGCCACGAGCCTCGGCCTCTGCCGGCGCTTCGTGGCGTGTAGCTCAGACTGATAGAGCTCTAGCGCCTCCTCCAATGCAGCATTGTCGACCTCCTGAGCCGCCCCGTCCGCACCAGCAGAGAGAGCGAAGGTCTTTGCGATGTGGGACGAGGCGGACATGGTCCTTCGCGATGAGATGACCCCGAGAGGCGGCTGGTCGTTGAGGTGGATCCTCGGTGAACGGCCGCTCCGGAAGTTCGTTCTATCAAAACGCGGCCTGGGAAGCTGGGATGGCGAAAAAGCCTCGGTAGAGGCCATCAACTTTTTTTTTTTTTTTTTCCTTTTTTCCTTTTTTTTTCTTTTTTTTTTTTTCTCATTTGGGCCTCGGCCCGACTAAGCGCCAGGTCAAGACATTAGGGTTGCCCTAGCGTCCGTCTTGTGGCATGGCATGCGGCCGGATCCGGCCATGGAGACATGCAGACTTGGAGAAGCGGCGGCGGCCGGCAATCGCATGTCTTTGGCGGATCCGGCTGAGAGCTTCCAGCGACAGCCGGAAGGCAGTGGATCCGGGATCCCGGGAGAAGCAATGACCTTGAGAGCCAGGCCAGCCTTCGACGGCAAGACGGATCCGACGCGCAGGCGGACGCCGACCAAGACGGAGAGCAGAGCAACGGCTGCAGGCGGAGGCGGCGAAAGGGAGGATATGGAGGCGGACATGGTGGCGGCAGCGAGATGGCGGCAAGTGGTGGCTAAGAGGTAGGGTTTCAAAACCCTAGCTCGATACCATGTTTCAATGAGGCTAGTGCTCTTGAGGTTTTGGAAGGGTTTAGGGCTTGTGAGTTGAGTGCTTGTAATGTTGCTCAGGCCAGGATGCTAGTTGGGTTGTTCAATAGGAGCTTTGGGGTTGTGCATGAGAAATCCAGGCTTACATTGTGCTGGAAGTCTAGACCTTTGACCTCTGTATCTGTTTGGGCTCCTGTCTGAAAAGAAAGGAGTTTATGATGTTTATAGGGGCATTTTTTCTTGTAAGAATTTGCAATGAAGAGTTTTTAGGTAAAGTGCTTTGATACTGTGGAAATGCTAGTATTGTGCTGGAAGTGTGAGTCTCTAATCTGTGCTCACGTTTTTTTTTTGTGTGGATTTGGCAATAATATTGAATGTTCTCGTGCAAAAGTTGGACAGCTTGTACAGCATATTTGATTTATCCTTCTCTGGTAGGGCATCTTCTCTGACTTTTCTTCGGTCGGTGTCAACTTCGTACCTGCTTTTCTGATTGTCATTGTACTATTGCAGATAGCACTGACCTATTGGTTAATGGGCCCATCTTATTTGGTTTCTATCTCACAAGGAACTATTCAAACTGTGAATTGGCTTCATTGACCGTCATATATTTATTGTAGACCGTTGTCTTTTTTGACCTCATTTATTCATCTCTGAAATAACGTCTCTCTTGGCAGAGTTCCATTAGATTACTTGCTCCCAAGCCCCAAGGTGTGCTCGTCATGGAGGTTCTGATTTCTGCAGTGGCAAGTGATCTTGTCAGCCGATTCATCTCTTTCCTAGCGCAAAATTATGGCTATCATACAGGGGAAGAGGATGATTGTAGAAGGTTGGAACACGTCTTGCTAAGGATGCACACTGTTGTTGAGGAAGCGGAGGGAAGGCACATCACAAATCGAGGAATGCTCCTACAGCTGAAGACACTCGTCGAGGGCATGTATCTTGGGTACTACATGCTCGACAGGCTCAAGCTCCAATCCCTTGAAGAAGAGAGCGTTGAAGATGAGGTGAGCCATCAGGGCCAATCCTTCGAAGTGTCTACTTTTAGAACTGCCAAGCGCCTTCGTTTTGCTGCTGCTATAACAAAGAACATGCCGGTAGCATTTGGTATTGGGAGCACAACAAAGCTGAAAGGTGTTCTTGAAAGTTTAGAAGCTAAGATTGCAGATATGAGAGAGTTTGTCATGTTCCTTGGCAGCTGCCCTCGTCTGCCTCGTCAGCCTTACAGTACGTATCTATTCATGGATAAATGCATGTTTGGTCGCCACATTGAGAAAGAGCAAGTCACCAACTTCTTACTATGCAATGATAGTCATGATTGTCCAAATTTTAGCATTCTTCCGATCATTGGCCCACACAGAATTGGAAAGAAAACTCTTGTGCAGCATGCTTGCAAGGATGAGAGGGTGCGCAATTGCTTCTCCCATATATTGTTCTTTAAAGGAGATGATCTGAGGAAAGGAGAGTTCGCAGTGAACTGTAAGGCTGTCTCAGGGAAGTGCTTGTTTGTTATCGAGTTCAGTTGGGATGCGGATGAGGCAGATGCGGATGAGGCAGCATGGACAAACTTCCAATCATATTTTCAGAAGGTGGCAGGTTCTGGTAGTAAAATTGTAGTCATAAGCAGAGCAGAGCAAGTTGCTAAGTTAGGGACGGCTCAACCCATCAGGATGAAAAGCTTGTCTCAAGAAGAGTACTGGTACTACTTCAAGGCACTTGCCTTTGGAAGCATGGATCCTGATGAGCATCCGAAACTAGCATCTCTGGGCATGCAGCTAGCTACTGAACTGAAAGGATCATTTCTTGGTGCAAATGTACTCGGTGAGCTATTAAGAGCTAATCCTAATGTTCAATTCTGGTGCAGCATCTTATTGAGCATAAGAGATCTAGTACAGAAGCACTTGTTTTCCTTGGGTGAACACCCTGAAGACCTTCTCGAGAGAAATTTTCCTGTTGATTTCGCTAAGATGGCCTTGGTGGGTGCTCCGGGTCAAGGGTGTCTGGTGTATGATCTTAGGGAGGCCGGCCCTGCACAAAGTGAGCTACCAAAACTGACATCGCGAGAGGTACTAACGGGTGGTGACATTCCTGATGAAGACAAGTTTGATGTGCTGGTATGGAGATCTCGCATCCCACCTTACTGTGACTACATAGCTACTTATGAGAAGCAGAAGCCGCGGCTCATCATCAGCAGGAAGAATCGTCTGGCGCGCCGAGAACGTACCAGCACAAATGTTGATTTGGCAAACAAATTTCGACAGAGGAATCACGATATGCATATGAATCATTCGTAGGGTAGCTAGTGTTAGAATAGGAATTCTTTTGTAGTTCCTTATATGACTTTTGTATTTTCTTATGTGTATAGTATATTTCCTTGTGTACTATCCAAGGGGTAGGGAGACCCTTCCACGACAGGAGGACAGGCCAGCATATGAAGACATTCTCAGCAAGGTGACTCTATATAGCCGTTCTGTCAAGCTTTACTTCAACAGCTCTCTCATATTTCAATAAGTTCTGCTAGTCTAACTCAGACGTCTCCTCCAGGTACTTCTTGAGTTCTGGATTCTTGTGCCTCTTTCCACATAACACTGGACTTCACATCTCTCACTTCAGTAGAACCTCCTATTTTTCCTATCTCTGTTCAGAGCTGAAGGTACTCTGTCTGTCAGTTGTCAGGGTACTCTTTTGTCCACTGATTTTTCTGTTCCAACTGTTCCCAATGTTCCCCAGCTTACCATACAGCTTCTCTCGATTGGTCAGCTTACCGATCTCGGTTATATGGTTGGTTTTGATTCTCACTCCTGTTTCGTCTAGGACCGACAGACAGAGACGATACTTGGGACTGACCGATGCCTTAGGGATCATCAGGGTATCTACATCCTTGACCGCCTCCACCTTCCGTCCACTTCAGTTGCTCCTATCACCTCTACGTCTACCTCCATCGCCATTGTTGCTACCACCTCTGGAGTTTTTTGTGCAATGGCATCATCGTCTAGGTCACTTGTGTGGGTCTCGCTTTTCTTCATTAGTTCATCAACGTGTTCTTGGACATGTTACTATTAACACGGACATGTTTTGTCAGGGTTGTAAGCTGGGCAAGTAGTTACAACTTTCTTATCATTCTAGTGAGTCTGTCTTCTCGTCCTTTTGACTTAGTTCATTCAGATGTATGGGGACCTGCGCTTATTATCTCTAAAGACGGGTATAAATTTTATGTGATCTTCATTGATAATTATTCTCGTTTTATATGGATTTTCCTTATATCTAATTGTGGTCAGTTTCTTACGATCTATCGTAGCTTTGCAACGATGGTTCGTACTTAGTTTGATTATTTCATCTGTTCTTTTCGCTGTGATTCTGCTAGCGAGTATTGTTCTTACGCTTTTAGACAGTTTCTTTCTAAGTAGGGCACTCTTTACCAGTCTTCTTGTCCTGGTTGCCAATGCTCAGAATAGGGTTGCTGGGCGCAAACATCGTCATCTGATTGAGACTACCCGCACTCTTCTCCTTGCCTCTCACGTTCCACCATAGTCCTATAAAGCGTCTCTACTCTTGAGCCCCTTAGTACACTCACCTTCATGTTTTTTGTTGTACTTATTTTGTTATGCTGCAGCCTCGTGAGCGCATCAAACTATCAGCTCAGTCAGTTAAGTGTGTATTTCTTGGTTATAATTCTGAGCATAAGGGTTATTGCTGTTATGATCCTTCTGCTCAACAGATCAGGATTTCACGAGACATTGTTTTTAACGAATCTCGACCTTTCTTCTATCGAGATTCGACTCCTTGTCTTGTTTCCACCGTTGAGTAGATTTCATGGTTGTCTCTTTCTGACTCCACCTATTTCTCCACCATCAAAGTCTTCCCCTAGCCTGTCTCCAGTGGTACCTCCTGCAGCACCGCCTCTTGTTCCTGTAGTACCACCGTCTTATTTTTCTGGTATTCACTACTCCAGACATCCTCGCCCTTCACCAGTCTCCTCTCCTGTATCTTGCCGACGCCCATATCTGATTCTCCTGATGATGCTCCCTGTTACGTCCTTCGTGACCGGACATCCCTTTGACGTCTTGATCATCTTGGATTTGCTCCAATAGCTCATGCTTTCTCTGTCATTGAGCCTAGTTCTTATTGTGAGGCTGCTCCTCATTTTGAGTGGCAGCTTGCTATGGTAGAGGAGCTTGATGCTCTTCGATGTACGGAGACTTGGGATATTGTACCGACACCTGTGCATACTCGTCCTGTCATGTGCAAGTGGGTGTACAAGATTAAGTCCCGGTCTGATGGTTCTATCTAGCGCTACAAGGCTCGTCTTGTAGCTCGCGGCTTTCAGCAAGAGTACGGACATGACTACGATGAGACTTTTGCCTCTATTGTCCATATGACCACTGTTTGCACTCTTGTTGTTGTTGCTTCTGTTCATTGGTGGTCTATCTCTCAGCTGAATGTTAAGAATGCCTTTCTTAATGGTGTTTTGCATGAGGAGATCTACATGCAGCCACCAACTGGGTATTATGTACTTGATGGGCATGTTTGTCGTCTTCATCGTGCTCTTTATGGCCTCAAACAGGCTCTTCGTGCCTGGTTTACACGTTTTACATCAATGATTACTGCTGTCGGTTTCACTGTCAGTTCCCACGATCCTGTTCTTTTTGTTCATGTCTCATCTCAGGACAGGACACTGTTTCTTCTGTATGTTGATGATATGCTCATCACTGGTTGTGGATATCATGGGGATATGTGCACGATCTTAGGATGATGTTACAATTGGCAATGTCATTAACGGTTTGTCAAAACACGATTTTTCGTCAAAGTTTATTGTCTTTGTCAATGCAGAGTGCGGTCGACCGGCGTTGGACATGCGTCGGTCGAGGCAAACGGTCGACCGCCTTTCAATGGCGGTCTGACCGGGTTCTTGCTGATCATCGGCCAATCGGTCGCGATGAATATTGGGTTAGGTCAAATTCATGGGTTTTAGTGCATATGTGTTGCATGATGCATGTTTTGACTAACGTGGGTCAAGTTGTGAAGAACTTGTTCCCGGAATCGATTTCTTTGTCTATTGTTGTGCAGGTTACTTTAAAGTCAATGACAGTCAACGGCGAGGATGATCGGGACTAAGCTTGGAGAGCTGAGGTCCAAAACGATCGGGGATGCCGGGTGAGGTCAATGAAGTCGAGCATGGCGCAAAAGGGACAAAGGTGACCGAACGGGCAATTAGGTGCGACGGGTTAGATTAAGCGGCGCGGGAGTCGGTGCAAGTGCCATGGTGGTTTCGGTGGGAGCCGGATGAGAGACTTGCTGACATGATGAGAGCCGTTGGATCAACCTACACGTGGCGAAGTATGGAAGTGCTTCACGAAGATGGGACTCGGTCTTTGCAAATAGATCGAGAAGGGGTATTTTGGTAATTTTACCAAATACCGACTTGGTGACCTTTTGCCAACCCGCAGTGCAAGATGGCGCAAGGTGAAGCCGATTAGGTCAAGAGGAGATGAAGACGGCGCTTTAAAATACGTGCGTATGTGACCTGTTTGTGTGTGGGCCTTAACAGGAGCCCATTAGGGTTAATGCTTCTAGAAGGTCTAAGCCTCCACTATAAATAGAGGAGGGAGATGGCTGCACCCCCTTCAACCCTTTCATTATTGAAAACCCTAGTTTTGCTCTTGTGCTTAGGGAGAAGATAGTTGGAGGTTAGGGTTCTAGAGAGTTAGATTTGATTTCATGCTCATGTATTGAGTCTTTGTCCTCCATTGATGGAGTGGATGTAAACCAATACCATATCAAATCAATCCAAAGAAAGTTCTCTCAAAGATGAATCTATTTGCTTTCTTTATCTCTATTTGGTGATTTGGGGTCTTTCTTTGATCCGCAAGTTTTTGCTTGGTTTCTTGCCTTGATCTAACTTGCTGTGACACGTGGGAACCCATTTAGGATCATCTTGATCATCATTCACCCATGAGCAAGTCTCTAGATCATATTTCGATTTTGACTCGGTTTTGGAGCACACTTCGTTCAAACTGAAAAAGATAGAAACTTTGGCATGGATCTCTGCAATCCTTGATTGGAATAGGTTCCTAATATCTTTGAGAAGATGTGGTTCAAATTTCGTAGAGTTTGGTCGTGTGAATCAAAAGTTAGATCGATTTGTGTTTTGGACACAGGTTGTTTTTCTTCTGTTCATCATCAGGTCCGGTCAGTCCGACCTTTTGCCACCGGTCAGTCCGTGATTTTGCCGCCGGTCAGACCGCACTTCGGTCTGACCGCAATACACACCGGTCTGATCGCCCAATAAGGTTTGAGCTCCTTTGGTCTTTTGTTTTGGGGATTTTAGATTGGATTCGATACTAGTCTTTCGTTGTACTGGTATATTGATCTTCATAGCTTCCATAGCTATTGGAGTGAAATTCATGTTGAATCCGATCTTTGGGAAAAGTGAGTGTGCTCCTATTTACCATCCCCCCCCTCTAGTCGCCTTTTCGATTCAACATTGGTGATGATTCCTCATTCATCACGTATGTGAAGAAACATCTCAATGAGCAGTTTTTGATGTCTGATCTTGGTTCTCTTACGTACTTCCTTGGTATTGAGGTCTCTTCCATAACTGAGGGCTACTACCTATCCCAGCAGAAGTATGTCCAAGATCTTTTTGATCGGTTTGGTCTGACTGACACTCGCACCGCTGAGACTCCCATGGAGCTATCCCTACATCTTCGTGCCACTAATGGTGATCTTCTTGAGGATCCTACTTGATATCGCCATCTTGTTGGGAGTTTGGTATATCTTGTGAGCACTCGTCCTGATATTGCTTATGTTGTTCATATCTTGAGTCAGTTCATGTCTCGTCCTACTCATCTTCACTACAGTCACCTTCTTCGTGTTCTTCGCTACTTGCATGGGACTATCTCTCGTCATTTGTTTTTCCTTAGCTCCACCTCACTCTGCCTTCAGCGCGTACTCGATTGACACAGGCTAGTGATTCTTCTGATCGTCGTTCTCTTTATGTTTACTATGTTTTTTCTTGGCTCCTCCCTGATTGCTTGGAAGACAAAGAAGTAGACTGCAGTTTTTCGTTCAAGTGCAAAGGCTGAGTTGAGAGCTATGGCAGTAGTGACAACAGATGTTACCTAGTTGAGATGGCTATTTGCAGATTTTGGAGTGCTTGTGATGGGATTCACGACTCTTTTGTCTGACAGTATAGGTGCTATCAGTATTGCCCGTGATCTAGTGAAGCATGAGCTCACAAAGCACATTAGTATAGATACTTCATACACTCGCTCACAGGTGTAGGAGGGAGTACTTGCTTTACATTTTGTGATCTCAGAGTTACAGATTGCTGACTTTTTCACGAAGCCACAGACTAGGGTACAACATTTGTATTTTCTCTCTAAACTCAATGTGTATGATCCACCATAAGTTTGAGAGGGTGTTAGAATAGGAATTATTTTGTATTTTCTTATATACATTTTGTATTTTTTATATGTGTATGACATATTCTCTTATAATATTTTATTTGTACTCACTGTATATATTATCTATTGGGCCTCATGAATACATACTTTTCAAGAATATATACAACATTCAATGTATGACAACCAGTCATCTCCTTTTGTTTGTCTAAAGAAACAAACTGCGCTTGACATTTCGTTGTTACCCTGTAAAGATGTTATCGTACAGTGAATGCCAATGTTTTTTGGGCTGCAACTCGTGTAAAGATGGAGTCATTCTAGGAAGAAGGAAGCTGGTTGGATTCATTCGGATGGTCTGGCCGCTACCGACGATGATAGCTTACCGTGTGTTTACCAGACACGCATTAACTACTTCAACCTTGGTTTTTTAGTTGTCTTTTGGACATTGACATAGTCTCTAATACATATTTTTTTGTTCATTAGAAAAGATTTGTAAAAAAATATTTAAAATATAATGATATGATAGTTTTTTATGACAAATATAATAATATCATTTCACATGACAAAATTCAAATACTTATGTGTACATTGACGGTCAAAATTTTAAAATATCGACTGCACTCATTTTAAACTACATCTAAAAAAGAATGGAGTGAGTAACTTTTCCTCTCAGCCCTGTCTAAAATGTGGGATTCAGATAACACGTTCCGATTCTTGAAAGATGGTTAAGTTTAAAAACTCCACAAACAACAGAACACAGAGGACATGAATAACTACAATCAAACCTCGTGATATTAACCTCAATTCACCTTTCTTTTATGCAATCTGCAACTCGCTCGATTTAAACGATCAGAATTCACAGCATCAAAACGTCTAACAGCATCAAAATAGCTAACATGAAAGTGTCAAACATATTATTATCACAGATGTCCATAGTATTTAGTATACACAAGAAGGTGCCTACATAAAGCTGACAACGAAAGAGCTGGTACTTCCCACAGTAGCTAGTAAAACCATAATTGCACACTGTGGTAAGTCTGACAAACAATATGTGTGCATCTGCAGTACTTCTTCATCAGATGTTTTAGAGTTTGACGGAGAAATTCCACAGAAACTTGTACTTTTATTCATCTGCAGTAAAAAAACAACCATAAGTTAATGCCAGGAATAGCCATGAAAACACTTAGTACGAATTTATTCCACGGTTTACTAAAGTTATTCTAGCAGTTAGCACTTACTCTGCCATTGTCAGAACGAGTGGCGTCTTGGTAACCTTAGAATGTTTGTGTCCTGTAATCTTGCTCTCTCAACTTTATTTACCACATACAAAGCCCTTGCAGCCCTACATATTTCACATAAAAAAAAAGTATTATGAAAATAGTAATGTTTTCTTCTTCTGAAAGATAAATTACTACCACTTCGATGACTTGAAGTCTAAAGTTGAAATCTAAAGTATGAAAGACATAAAATACCCCTTCTGCACCATCCGATCGAAATTCAGAAGTACTGTGACTGCACAGTGAATTGCTTGTAACCTGCTATTGATATTGTAGGTATATATATCTGCTGCTCTTATTAATGTTTACAACCTGTTGAGTGATAGGAACTTTTGGCAGCTTATCTCAATTAATTGGGGCCTGATTTGTGATCTATTGGTCTTTGAAGCTCGGTCAGGAGCCTGATTTTTTGTAGTTCATTGCATAAAGAATGCACACCATGCCAGCGAAGAATATGTTTGGCCCAGCTGCAATTTGGGCGAAGATTACAAAATTGTAACAAGTATCTATTTGTGCGAATTGCACAACATGTCACATTCACGACGAACGATATCATACTACCTTTGTTTTCACACAGACGTTGTTCTAGAATACGCACAGTCAACCTTTCAAAACTTTGAGGATTAATATACACAACAATATTTATGTTTGTCACATGGAAGTGATATTAGTATATTTGTCTTCAAACTTACTTTCATATCATCATATTTTTAAAGAATAAGTTCATATAACACCCCCAAACTATGCTCGAAAATCTATCTAGCACCCCAAACTATGAAACCAGACATATGACCCCTCTGAACTTTTCAATCTGTTCAAATAATACCCTGACCCGGTTTCGCGGGGTGGTATTGTCGTGTAGCGATAAGTGGGCTGTTTTGCCACGAAGGATGATACGTTGGCCAAGTTTAGATGAATGCCATATGGGGCCCACAGGGGCTTCTCCCCTAAATAGAAACAGATAGGGAGGAAGCTACAGGGCGGCGGCCATGGAAGCACGGCTGAGAGCTCGGTTAGGGAGAAGACCCTATGGCCCACTTGTCATTGACCCAACTTAACCAGTGTATCATCCTACGTGGCAAAACGGTCATCCTATGTGGCAAAACTGTCATCTCATCTCGCCACATAGGCAATACCACCACACAAAACTAGATCAGGGTGTTATTTAAACTTGATTGCAAAGTTTGGGAGGTCAAATGTCTGGTTTTATAGTTCGGGGTACTAGACTAACTTTCAAGCAAAGTTCAATGTGTTATATAGAGTTTTTCCTATTTTTAATAGTATGTGTTAAAGTTTAATTAGAAAACTAATGACCAAACGGGTGCATCACAGACCACGTGGATGTGTAAAACAAGAAGTTGAAAAGAACAAAAGTAGTAATGTTGATCGTGCATCATTTTGTGCTCTTTGCCAATTGGGAAATAAAATACCTGCAGATATTGACTCCTCTGAAGTCAAGTCACTTAGTCATGTCAAAGAAACCATGAGAGAAGCTTCAAAGCAATTAAGCCACGGAATAATGTGCAGCGACGACTGTGACGTAAGAACTGTGTTCTATACCATACTGGATATATGTAGTGCTTGATTATGTAAGCACAAAAAAGCGTGGTCTTGATTGACCAATTAGAGAGGACTATAGGTATCTTTTTCCAAGCTTCTAAATTTCAGTTCATATAGAGGACACTTTTCTTATGGATAGCCACAGACTGGCCAATTTCAGGGTTGTTTAATCTGACTAAACTACACCACTAGAGTAGCTAAAGCCCTCCACTGCAATATGTAACGCCCCACATATCACAACTGCAAGATTCATTTAGCAGTGAAATGAAAAGATGAATTTCTTATGGTCCGAAGAGCACTGAAGATTTCAGGCTTAAAAATGCAGTAATGGCCGACACTAATCCACTTTCGGTCTGAATCTGACGTGTAGCCTATCTTATGTCCATCAACTTCAAAAGGATTTCTTTTTCTAAGCAGGTCTGCGTGATGTTAATCGGTGCCGTTAGCCTGGTCCAGTAGAGGTGACACATCAAGTTCGTTTCAGTTTTTGCTCCGATATTGTCTGGATCTATTCAAGTTTGATACTTTGATATGGATGAACTCGTCGTGTTATATGCTCTAGGGCTGACGAGCAGGTAGTCCACATAGGATCAAGCGTGACCGCTTGCTTGTATGTAGAATCAAGTGTTGGTTTTTGAGGACCATTTTTGTAATTTCTCAATTAGAGAAAAGGAGAAAATGGAATAGAAAAAGGAAAGGTGGCAGGGCCCACCTGTCGGTGGGAGATGGAGTTGATAAGGCTGGAGACTCAGCTCCAGCCCCGTCCCAGCTTGCGCACGATGGAGTTTTCCTCCATTTTTGCTGGTGCTCGCACGGTTGCAGCGGCAGTAGGAGACTCGGGCGGTGGCGGCGCTGGAGGCGCGTGCATCTTGGTGCCGGCCATTCGCAGCAGTCGCGTGGCCCCTCTGGCTTCCTCCTCTGTAAAAGTTGAAACCCCTCTTCACTTTTTCTTGGATGAACAATAGTGAGTTTTCCCTTTTGATTGATTGCTTCTTCTCCTCAGATTTTGGCTTTGGTTTTGAGGGGATTTGGAGTTCTTGTGCCGTCGTGGTTTCCTTTACGCCGTCGGTGGTGAACTCTTGATCTTTTTGTGTGCACATCCGATCAGCTTCCTTCTTGCGCCATACTCTCTGTGTGGGTACTCGAAGGGAACCTCGGTGTTGTGCGATTGGAGCTCTTGTGGTCGGCTCTGGCTTGACCGTGAGGGGGAAGAAGCCATGGTTCTGTGTTGGTGCTCTTGGGTGCATTCGGCTAGTGCATCTTCAGTGGGTCTTGTGCGGCATTCTCTTGTACCTCGGCTTCATTCTTCGGTGTGTCCCAAATTGCAAAGATCGGCATTGTATCTTCGATAACCTCATCTATTTTGCGCGGCACATCGAGGTGATTGGTTTTCTGAGACAACATCATTTGACGTGCCTTGGCATGTTCTTCTTGGTGGCTTCGATTGCCATCTGCTTCGTGAGTTGTTTCTAGTTTTCAGAATTGCTTTACTTTGCATATATGTGTTGTGCTAGTCTAAATCTGAAATTGGATTAATTTTAGTACAAGGAGATATTGCATGTTAAAGCTGTGGGTTCGGTTTACTGCTCAATGATGATCTTTGTCATGTTATGAAATTAAATTGGTAACAAAATCAGACTTGAGTTGCTAGGATTGCTTGCTGTTGTTAGATTGTTTCTAATAGCTTGTCTCTGGTACTTTTTGTTTTCGGCTATGATTGAGTTAGAATTGTTCTTTTGATTCAATGATCCTGCAATTCCTCTGTTAGCCGATTGGCTTACTTTGTTGAAATAAGTGATCTCTTTAATCTGTTAGATGATCAATTCTCAATCTGCTGAATGGTTTATGTATTAATAGAGTGATTCCTTGTGCACTGTTGATCATATAATCCTCTGTTGACTGAAAGTAAAATTGTTGTTTGAGATAATTCTTGACTTAAACAGTAGAGCATTAATTCTGAGCTCATAGTCTGATCCATTGTTATCATATTTAATTAGTGAAGAATCTTGACAAAAGTAGTGAGAAGGCCAAGATTACATCTCATGCAAGTCTACATCTGAGAGCAAACATAAAACATTATAAATCTGAGCAATATGCTGATTTTGTATGCTTTCTTGTCCTTTCTTTCAAGCATATTATCCTTTTTAATTGACATACATAAATTATATGTTTATATGTTATTTTTGTTAACTATATGTTGTTGGAATTATGCTTTAATTATTGTTATTTATGTTGGAATTAATTCTGATTTTTTTTGCTAAAACTGCCATATTTACAACATCAAGTGCTCATGTAATGTAATATCCCGATTCACGTTAGAGGGTTCATTTTGAGGGGTTTTGGACCTTGGGCCTCCGGCCCACGACATCTTGGCCAAGGTGGGCCGGCCATAAGAGGGGCGAGGGGGGAGCCGAACCCTAGCCCGACCCCTCCCTGCGCCACCTCCTCCAATGCCGCCCTCTTCCTTGGCCGGCGCCCCTCCTACCTCCTGCTCTCCTAGACGAAGTCCCTACCGGCCCTGCTGCTGGGTGGTAGTTCCGAGGCGCAAGATGAGAGGATAAGGAAGGAGGAAAGGAGAACGAGGGAAGAAGAAGAAAAGGAAGGAAAAGAAGAGTTTTCGCGAATTTCCGTGATTCGTCATGATCATCAAGGGTAAACCCTGTTAATCCCTAGGTTTTGCTATGGATTAGTCACTGTTAAGTTTGTAGGTCATTTTGATTAGGGGAAAGCTAGTTCTCAATTTACCCTAGTTCGTAAGGTTAGGTGCAGAACCTTGCGGGGGCGATTTAGGGTATTTAGTCTCGTATTCATAGGTCCATCCAATTAGAGAAAAGTTAGATAATCTTATCAGCTTTCCAGGAAGGTTTGGATCATTAAAATCGGAGTAGCGAGCGAAAGGATATGGCCTCGGGAAGGTTGTTGTCCAGAATTTGGACGTAACTGGCAAACGTCGTGAAGATGGGTCGGTTTCATATAGTAGATGGTAAAATTAAATTATGGTGACAACTTGAATAATATAGGAAATTTTGTGTAGTTTCCAGAACTGGTATCTTTAATATATTTTCAAGTTTTAGAATTAAAGATATAAAATTATGAAATAGACTGTTCTGACATATTCTAGAACGGTCTTTGGGTAAAGAAACGGGGTAGAAAGCGGTAGAATCAGAGGTTCGTCGTAACTAGGAAGTTGTAAGTTTTTTGTGATGATTCCATAAAGTCTTGGATGCTCGAAAATTATTTACCATTATCTATGATTATTCGACTTGGAACACCAAACCGAGTAATCACGCTTCTCATCATGAACCGTTTTGCGGCTTCCATTGTTATCCCAGTCACAGGTTCGGCTTCGATCTATTTTGTGAACGTATCAATAGCCACAAAAAGGAACTCGAAGTCTCCTGGAGCCCTTGGGAACGGTCCTAGGACATCGAGACCCCAGGTCGCAAAAGGCCAAGATAAAGAGATTGTTTGTAATGCCTGAGCTGGTTGGTGTATTTGTCTACTATGAAACTGGCATTGTACACATTTCTTAACCAATTCTTTGGCATAGCCAGTAAAATCCTTGTCGAAAGGCTTTTTCGACCGACGTTCTATAGGAAGCATGAGTTCCACAGATGCCCCCGTGTATGTCGTGAAGGAGGTTTAGTCCTTCTCTCTGCGGTATGCATCGCATGAGCACCCCTTGAGTACCTCGTTTATAGAGGACTCCTTCGACCAAAGTATACATTTTGGCCTTTTGGGATAAATGATCTGCTTCGAGATCGTCATTAGGTACGGAACCCGTTTGAAGATACCTGTAGATGGGATCCATCCAAGTATCCTCGTAATCTAGAGAGGCTGTCTCAATAAGAGATGTCTCTGGTGTGTCCACCAGTGACGACTTCTGGAGCTGCTCCAAGAAGACCCCTTTTGGTACTTGCGATCGGGAAGAAGCTATCCGAGCAAGCTAGTCTGTGAGAAAATTATCCTTTCGAGGGATAAATTGTACCTTGAAACCGAAAAAATGCTTTTCAAGCTTTCGAACCTTCGATAAGTACCGAGACATGGTCGGATTAGAACACTGGTACTCTTTTCCGACCTGATTCACGACTAGTTGAGAGTCTCCTCTCACGAGTAGTCGCCGAATCGCGAGTGCTTGCAGCTTCAGATGCCGCTAGTAAACCTTCAGATTCTCGCCACGTTGTTAGTGGCCCGAAAGTTTAACTCAGTATGGCATACTTTAAGGTCTCTCCGTTAGGAGATTCCAGACCACCCCAAATTTCGAGCTACTTAAAGTAAGTGACTGTCAAAGTACATCGCCCACTTGTCATGGGTATCAGATAGGGATCTGAACAGTTCAGATTTGTCCATTCGGCGACAAAGTCTGCCAAGATCTGGGATTTAATGGCTGTTCGGTACACGAAATGGAGGTCGAACTCCCCAAGTTCTACTGACCATTTAGATATGCGTCCCCCTGCTTCCCTATTTTGGAGGATC
Source organism: Phyllostachys edulis (assembly GCA_036346405.1). Taxonomy (NCBI): domain Eukaryota; kingdom Viridiplantae; phylum Streptophyta; class Magnoliopsida; order Poales; family Poaceae; genus Phyllostachys; species Phyllostachys edulis. The sequence continues at coordinate 7,475,385 of CM070566.1, forward strand.
ACTCCCAAGGGAAACTCAGACGGCACAATTATCTTGTGCGCCTGAAAATAATGCCGCAGTTTCCTCGAAGACATGAGGAGGGCATAGAGAAGCTTTTAGACCTAAGGTTAACGCTCCTTAGGTCCGTGCAAAACTTCACTTACGTAGTACACTGGTCGTTGAATGTTTTCACATTCTACAACTAGTACTGCGCTCACTGCCTGTGGCGTGGCAGTTAGATAAATTAAGAGCGTCTCTTCTGGTTTTGAGGAAACCAAAACATAAGCACTCGTAAGATATCTCTCGACATCCTCGAAGGCAGCGTTTGCCTCTTCTGACCACTCGAAACCCTCGTGCTTCCTTAGAAGTTTGAAGAAAGGTAGTCCTTTTTCCCCCAGTCGTGCTATGAAACGACTTAAAGCCGCCATACACCCTGTGAGCTTTTGGACTTCTTTCTTCGTGGTTGGAGAGCGCATTTGAACAATGGCTTTTATCTTTTTGGGATTTGCTTCGATCCCTCGTACGGAGACTAGGAATCCAAGCAATTTTCCGAAGAGATTCCAAACACACACTTCTCAGGATTGAGTTTCAAGCGGTGTTTTCTGAGGTTGTCGAACGTCTCCTGCAAGTCCGAAACATGATCAAGCCGTTTGATGCATTTTACGACTAGATCGTCAACATAGGCTTCTAAATTTCGGCCTAGCTGAGGTGAAAAGGTTGATTGCATCAAACGTTGAAAAGAAGCACCAGCATTTTTTTTAGACCAAATGGTATTTTGACATAGCAAAATATACCAAATGGAGTAATAAATGCGGTCTTTTCCTCATCTTCTAGACACATATTAATCTGATGGTAGCTAGAATATGCATCTAGAAAACTTAATGTTTCGCAACCAGCAGTAGAGTCAACCAACTAATCGATACGAGGTAAAGAGAAATCATCTTTTGGACAAGCTTTATTAAGATCAGTGAAGTCTACACACATTCGCCACTTGCCGTTAGACTTCCTAACCATTACAGGGTTGGCCAACCACTCTGGGTGGTCAACTTCTCTTATAAAGCCTGCTTTAAGTAGCTCGTCCAATTCTGACCTTATAACATCTCGTCGATCAGGGGCAAATCTCCGTAATTTTTGTTTTACGAGTACTTTGTCCGGTCAGAAGCTAGCTTCGTGCTCGATCACTTCCTAGGGACCTGTGCATGTCGGATGCTTGCCACGCAAAGACATCTACGTTTGCTCGGAGGAAAGTGATGAGGGTGTCTTCCTACTTGGGGTCGGAAGTATTCCCGATGCGAATAGTCTTCGAAGGTTCCTCCTGATCCAGGGGAACCTCTTTGACTTGGTCGTTCAGCTTGGGCGCAGTTTTAGGCTTTGAACTCTTGGTCGAAGGCTGCCCTTTTTCTTCCCGAGCTGGTATCTGACCCACCATCTCGAGGGATTGACGGTCACACGTGTGCGCCATCTTCTTATCACAATGAATTGTGATTACTCCTTTGGGACCTGGCATCTTAAGACATTGATACCCATAATGAGTTGCCATTAAGAATTTTGCCAAAGCTGGTCGTCCGAGTATGGCGTTATATGCCGTATCAAAATCGACCACATCAAAGGAGATCTTCTTCGTCCTGAAATTACTTGGTGAACCAAATGTTAAAGGAAGAGAAACTTGACCAATGTGTTTGGCCGAAGACCCTAGTACAATACCATGAAATGAATATCTTACCGGTCTTACCTTGGTCCTGGGTACTTGCATTTCGTCAAGGGTACTCGAAAAAGAATGTTTAACGAGCTACCACCATCAATCAACACTCGATTTACTCGACAGTTGTTGATGGTGGGTTCGACCACGATCGAAAAGCGACATGGTCGGGTTGAAGGGATTGGGTAGTCACCCTTCTCGAAAAAGATGGTGACTTCCGACCACTTCGATACTTTATTGACAAGAGAAGAGTCAATGGAGTTTACCTCGAGTTCGACTGCCTTAAGCGGTCTTCTAGACTCGTACGCCAATGATCCCCCAAAGATGTGCTCGATGGTGTGCTCAAGATCTTGAAATGGCATGTCCTCGTTGTCATCCGACTATGTACGACCACTGGCTTGCCCTACTTCTTCGAGGGTAAGAAGTGGCCCTTTGCCGTTGTAATAGTCTTCGAGTTTTCGTTGGAAAACTCGGCAGTTGCGAAGGTCATGTCCTTCTTTTTGTGGAAAGGGCACCACCTAGGCTTGTCGTTCTTCCGTTTGAGGCGCTTACCTTTGCCTCGATCGGGGTATTGCTTGGCAGTTCATGGCTCCTTATCGCTTACGGCCAGGATCTTCTTAGAAGCATTGGCTTGAGGCTTTTGTCCCTTTGCCTTGTTCTTGGATTTCTTGGCCTTCTTATCCTTCTTTTTGTTACCTTCGCCAGCCTCCTGAGGGTGCTGGTCATCTCGATCGATGATTTTAGTCCACTCAACTGCTTCATCGGCAGATGAGCGAGCGATCACCATCTCAAGACTTCACTCTGATGGAGCGGATGGTTCAAAGCGATGTCCTCCATGATCCTTCTACTGCGGACTCCTCGCTTAAAGGCTCGATAATGATGATCGTCGAAACCTCGTGAATATAATTGCGAACTCGATCAAACGCTGATGAATTGGCGTAGTGTTTCATGGTTGTTTTGTCGCATCCTGTGTAGATCGTCCTCTTTTCCGGGGCGATGGTATGTGCCCTGAAAATTGGCCAGCAACAGATCACAGAGGTGTTGCCACGAGTAGATCGACTCAACTAGTTGGTTTAATAACCACGATCGAGCAGATCCTTCGAGCACGGTTGGAAGGTAATTCGCCATGACGCGCTCTCCTTCTCCTGCTGCTCGGACAGCGGTTGTGTAGATCTGAAGGAATTCGATGGGATTTTGAGACCCATCAAATTTCTTCATGTTCCCTAGTCGAAACCGTGGCGGCCAGTGAACTGCTCGAAGGTCAGGCGAGAATGCCCGGCATCCGGTAATCACGTTGTAACGCCTCCTTTGTAGAAAAGAGGGGTTGACGTCACTAGGTGATCGTACTCGACGATATCCAGCAATGTTTGAATCTGACTTATGGTAAGTCTCGATCCTACGAGGGTAATACTCCTCGTATCTTGTCTGTTGTTGCAGATTTCTCGGTCGGAGTGGTGAATGATCACCTCTCCTAGGAGCTTTATGTCCGTCAGGCGTTCAAGGAACTCTTTTCCGGATTGGTGAGCGATGCACCTTGCGGTGATCTCCATGCGGCAAGTTATTCGATTGATCGAAGTCGATGGAGTCGATCGCCACGACCACGGAATGACGCGTACGGAGTCGCTCAACTTGCTCATCGTACTCTGCAGCCTTCGTGCGAACTCTTTGGCGAAGAGGTCGTAGCCAGCTGCTCGGGCAAGTTCTCGAGATGGGTTCTCGAGCAGGTCGTTGATATGTTGAAGTTCCTGAGCTTCTTCCGACTGGTATTGAGCGCGCCCAGGCAATTTTCTCTGAGCCGCGACTCATTTTCGTCGGTTTGTTTCAGAACCATTCATACCTGATCCTTGATCTTGCCTCAATGGAGTGTGATAATCTCGAGAATTTCCTGTACGCTCATCAGAGTATTGACTTTGGTCGTCGTCGGAGGTGTCTTTGTCATTGCCACGAGCGGTCGTAGGGTGTGATCTTCGGGGAGCATCTGTAGCCTTGTCTCTAGGAGAGTTATTGCTACCTGAGGGCAAGATGAAGACCTCCCGTTGGTGATCTCTACTTGCGCTAGAGTCCTCCTTGCTTGAGGAGTCATCGAATGACACCATCTGGCGACTTAGAGTAAACCCCTCCAGGAAGGGGAATTCCGGGTTATAACCGTCTCTGTTGGCAAGCGAGCCCTGCGTTGGGATGGTCGAACTCGCAGGAAGAGCATGTTCAATCGCATTCTTGGCTGGGCTAACCGGAGAGAGAGAATCACCAGATATTGATGAAGACCCGGAATTACGACTTCCAGGAGTTGTCGCGCCAGGTCGGACTGTCTTAGGTGGACTTGGACATTTGGAGAGGGAACTCTCACCATGTCCTGAGTCTGCCTTGGGACAGCCCTCATTGTGGTCGGATTGACCCTTGTCCTCTGAGGAAGCTGGTTCTCCATCTGGACGTATAGTTGTGGGGGATAAGGACCCCTCCTCAACTCCATCGATGGTAAAATTTTCTGGAGAAAGATCTCCGGAGGCGACATCACCATCGGATGAAGCATCACTCGGCTCGTAGTCGAAACCGGCATCCATGTTGATATCTGCATAATCGGCTAAGTTGAACCAGTTCTTCTCGTTCCACTCTCCTGCCATGAGAGCATGAGAATCGGAAAGACAAAGAAAAGCTAATGACTCGAAGTTCCCCATGGTCGATGCCAACTGTCGGTGTTTTAAGACCGAACTTACGTAAACATTGTTTGATTCGGGGGTTCATCTAGGCTCAAAATCACACAGAGATGGAGACACAGAGATTTTTATACAGGTTCGGGCCTTCTCCTGGGAGAATAACAACCCTACTCCTGTGTGTATGTATTGCGTATACTGGATTACAAGATGGAATCAAAGACTAGAGTATTGTCCTTCTAATCTTCTCTCGCCCCTCCCTTTGTCCTATTGATCCTTGCCTTTTATATCATCTCCGGGATGCACCGTTGGATCTCCGAAATAAAGATTACATTAACACGCCAGATCGTGGAGCTGTTACCGGAGGTTATTACAGGGGTTTTAATGTCCCCACGTCGCTAGGCAATTATCATCATAACAAGGGGTTAAGTCGTGCTGTTATTTCAGGGAATAACAGTGTAATTGATTACTCATATCCTTGGATACGGTACATGATATTCCCTGATCGACTAGGCCCACATGTCTGTGAGTCTTGTCAACTGAGGACTGGTCGTAGAAAGGCTTACGACCAGTTGGTGGTCGTAGGAGAGCCTACGACCACATATCGATCGTAGTAGAGCTTACGATTACGGGATAATCGTAGGAGGGCTTACGACTATGGGGTAGTCGCAGGAAGACCTACGACTACAGGGTGGTCGTAGGAGGACTCACGACCTCCAGCTTCTCCCTTATGAATATTAAGGGGTATACTCAAGAGTTATATGGCATCATTAATACCCATAATATGAATTATAGATATATAATAAAATAAGGATTGTTATATCCTCGTCACGGGGGTTTTCTGATTCTGATTTTGCGGGTTGTCGGCTAGATAGGAAGAGTACCTCTGGCACCTGTCATTTCTTATGCACTTCTCTTGTCTCTTGGTCATCTAGGAAGCAGTCTTCTGTTGCACAATCCACTGCTGAAGCTGAATATGTAGCTGCTGCTAGTTGCTGTAGTCAGATTTTGTGGATGGTGTCCACCCTTGAGGACTTTGGGTTAAACTTTGCTAGTGTTCCTCTTTTCTGTAATAACACTTCTGCTATTAATATTGCTAAAAACCCAGTGCAACATTCTAGGACCAAGCACATAGATATTCGCTATCACTTCCTTAGAGACCATGTCGAGAAGGGTGACATTGTGCTGCATTTTGTGGAGTCCGAGGCTTAGTTAGCCGATATCCTCACCAAGCCTTTAGACCCAACAAGATTTGCCACCTTGAGGAGCGAGTTAGGGGTAATTTATCCTTATGGGTTGGTTTGAGGGGGAGTTTGATCTTTTTTGATCTTACCTTGTTCATCTGATCTTTCTTTGATCTTTTCTGAACTTTTTGATCCTTTAGGCTTTTTGAGGTTTTCTTGCATCTCATTGTATCATATTGCATTCATATGAAAAATACAAAAACATACATTGTAATATAAGCTTTTCTGCTTATCTTTTAAAATTGATGAAGCTTTGCTTATTACCCTTTGGAACTTTAGTATTTCAATTATTGCTCAATGCCATGTCTAGTTCTTTGACTTGTTAGAATTATCATGCTTTCACATGTGTAGCTAAGTCTTTGCTGAATGAGCTAGAACTCTAAAACAACTTGAACTAAAACCTGCAATTTGTGAATGTTTTAGCTAGTTGTGCAATTAGTGCTTCTTTTGTGACATTGGCCCTGTCAAAATTGCTTTGTTAGCTCTTAAATCTAAAATTGATCATTACTTGGGCTTCTTGTGCTTCTGAGAATCTGAAACTACTCCTGTGTAAAATGAAAAATGAAAAATCAATTTCAAGATTGTCTTATGCTTAAATTGTGCCAAACTACTCTTACGAGACTGCATGTCATAGATATGAACTTAGAGATAGTTTGATGATCCAGATGATCTCATAGGGACTGCTTGTCAAAACAGACATGAACCTCAAGATTTGTCGCCCTGGTAGAAGCTTAGGAAGAGTTTGTGGATGGCTCCTAGTCCAAGATCTTCTTCACTAAGATATACTCTTAATCAACTTTTGGTCGAAGTTTAGGAAGAGTTTGTGGATGGCTCCTAGTCCAGGATCTTCTTCACTAAGTTAGATCATTAGTCAACTTCAATATTCATTGCAAATGAAAAACTGTTGAAAAATGGGCGTTTGAGAAAATTGAGCAAAATGATTCATTTCAGGACTTGTTTGTCTCTTAATGTGGTCATTATTAGCTTTTTGATCTCACGTTGATATTTTGACATGGCTAGTATCATTTTAGGATCCCTGTTGATGAACTTGCTAAATTTGAAGCTTTGCTTAAATTGATAAAATTCATTGCGTTACATTGAGCCTTCTAGCTTAGCTTTGATATATATATGTCTTAACATGATCTTGCTAACGCCTTCAGGCATGATATGTTGTTTGTGCAATATTAGAAATGCTTGCTTGTTCTTTTGGGTAATCTCCAAAGCTTCTTGTACTCAAAAATTGAAAAATACAAAAAAAAAAAATGAAGCCACTCCATTGCATTTCATGCATGCTCCTTCTTATGTTTTTTTTTCTCATTCTGCATTTGTCATCTCTGGACGAGAGGAAGGCGTGATTCCTTGATGACTCCATTGTCAAAGAGGGAGAAGATATATCAAAGATGTATAAAGGGGAGAAGATATAAAAATGTTAAAAATGGGGAGCCTTTTGGAGAAAATTGGAGAATTTTAAATTTTCTGAATTTTGAGGATCATAGTGAGGGGGAGTTTCTTATTTGCATTCTTATGGTCTTATTGCTACTTCTGAACTTGAATTACAATTCTTGATCCTCACAATGATCAAAGGTCAATTTGAACAATTGTTCTTTCATATGGACCATAAGTGAGATTTTGACTCTTTCTGGAAAATGAAGCTTTCTCGCTTTCTTTTGCTTTATCTCACTTGTCTATGCTATTCTGAAGCCAACTTGGTCATTTCCATTGCTTTCTCTTGCATTTGGACCAAGTTGTGCCTTGTGCGAAAACGTCGAGTTTTTACTTTTCAAACCTCAAAATTTGCATTTATGGGGAATTACCAATGTGTTCATCAAGGGGGAGATTGTGGATATCATGGGGATATGTGCACGATCTTAGGATGATGTTACAATTGGCAATGTCGTTATCGGTTTATCGAAACACGCGTTTTCGTCAAATGTTGAAATGTTTGTCAATAGTAAATGCGGTCGGGCCGTGGTATCGCGGCGGTCGAGCGACCGGCACAATCTTGATCGGACCGCCATACAATGGCGGTCGACCGATTCGATGTGATCATCGGCCAATCGGTGGCGATGAGTGTTGGGTTAGGTCAAGTTCATGGGTTTCATATCATATGTGTTGCATGATGCATGTTTTGACTAATGTGGGTCAAGTTGTGAAGAATTTGTTCTCGGAATCGATTTCTTTGTCTATTGTTGTGCAGGTTGCTTGGAGGCCAACGACGGTCAACGGTGAGGATGATTGGGACTAAGCTTGGAGTGCTGAGGTCCAGAACGATCGGGGATGCCGGGTGAGATCAATGGAGTCAAGCATGGCGCAAGAGGACAAAGGTGACCGAACGGGCAGTTCGGTGCGATGGGTTGATCAAGCGGTGCGGGGGTCGGTGCAAGTGCCATGGTGGTTTGGTGGGAGCTGGATGGGATAGACTTGCCGACATGATGAGAGCCGCTGGATCAACCTACACGTGGCGAAGCATGTGAGGTGCTTCACGAAGATGAGACTCGGTCTTTGCAAAAAGATCGAGAAGGGGTATTTTGGTAATTTTACCAAATACCGCCTTGGTGACCTATTGCCAACTCACGGCGCAAGATGGTGCAAGGTGAAGTGGATTAGGTCAATAGGAGATGAAGACGACGCTTTAAAATACGTGCGTATGTGACCCGTTTGTGTGTGGATCTTAACGGGAGCCCATTAGGGTTTAATCTTCTAGAAGGTCTAAGCCTCCACTATAAATAGAGGAGGGAGGTGGCTGCACCCCCTCCAACCCTTTCATTTGTTTTTAAAATCCTAGTTTGCTTAGGAAGAGGATTAGTGGATTTGATTTCGTGCTCATGTATTGAGTCTTTGCCCTCCATTGATGGAGTGGCTGTAAACCAATACCATATCAAATCAATCCAGGGAAAGTTTATCAAAGATGTGTCTCTTTGCTTTCCTTCTCTCTATTTGATGATTTTGAGTCTCTCTTTGATTCGCGAGTTTTTGCTTGGTTTCTTGCTGTGATCTAACTTGCTATGACATGTGGGAACCTATCTAGGGTTATCTTGATCATCAATCACCCATGAGCAAGTCTCTAGATCATATTTCGATTTTGACTCGGTTTTGGAGCACACTTCGTTCAAACTGAAAAAGATAGGAACTTTTGTATGGATCTCTGCGATCTTTGACTGGAATAGGTTCCTAATATCTTATAGAAGGTGTGTCTCAAATTTTGTGGATTTGGCCTTACGGATCAAAAGTTAGAGCAATTTTTGTTTTGGTCTTTTCCTCCTCGCGTTCTTGAACATTACGGGGTGGAATTAGTGAATTATTTAAATTCGATTGCAAATATCGGTATTTTAGCATATTTGTGCGAGGCATACACAGAATACAGCCAAGACTTGAAGCTCTTTAGTTATTTCTACGCATGGTGATGGGAAAATCTGCGGCAAAATCTGGAGCGACTCTAGGGAATGCACATTGCGTCTTCATGGCGGGAAGGCCGATGAGTACATCCTCATGTCTGTGAAATCTTCGTGAGTGCGTCATGGAAAAATCTTGGTTTTACATAATGATTCTACGAAAGGCGATGGCCTCTACATGGGAACTAGAGCAAGTGAAAACCCCAAATGGAAGGAGGCGAAGTAAAGAAGGCAGGGATAGTCAAAAGATGGGCGGATGCCATCTATGACTTCTAGTCGAGGCTGACTTTGTGGCATGTGGTGAAGGATTTCACCTTCGTCGAGATAGCCCATTGAAGCTCAGGACTCATTCCTGCTTTCGGTGCCTTGATGTTGATGAAGCTACCTCGAGAAGGTGGTAAGTCTTTGAGATAAATTCGATCGGTATTTTGATTTGATTAACGTATTACCTTAAAATCATCTATTCTTCATACATTAAAAGCTCTTTCACTGGGAAATTGAGAAACGAGTCAAGATGATGCTGTCTTGAGAACTGGGAGAAAATTTGAATGCCCCAAGATCTTAGCAGTAACTCCTATTGAAGGTAGCAAGGCTTAAGGTAATTTAATCAAAAATTCCTTTTACCATGTGTATACATATATTAGGCCAGATTTCCAATCGTGCTCTACTTTTGATTCGATTAGGATTGCGAATCATCTAATCTGGTGAGGATCAACGTCCACCTTAGTTGGCCAGAAAGTCGTGCCACGAGAGCACTTTCGAAGGAGATGAATCCTCGGAGTAATAGAACATTTGGGAATCATATATATGCGAATTTTTTAGATAAAAAGTTTCTTCATCCAATCAAATTTGTTCTTTGATTTGGGTGGATAAGCTTTGAGGGCATGAGAATGTAGCTGCGAATGTGAACTCGAGTGGTGCGTGCCACGACCTTACGGTTATTCTTGAAACAAGCGATCACGGAGATTGATGAAACCACCTCCCTCAGGCAGGATAGTCGAGAATCACGGTCCTTGATGAGGCGGTCGAGGGACATAACTTTCGACATCTTGTTGGAGGATGTGAGGGTTCAACAAACCTTCTTTGGTCGAGAACCGGCAAAATTGGAGGAAGAAGAAAGGAAGGCTAAGCGGCCTGATTTCTCTCTTGCGGCGTTTGAGTCAAATCCAGAATTAACAAGGTATGTACAAATGAAAGTGGTGGTATAAGTATGTACCTCTAATAATTCCTTGATGATTTGATACTTTGAACTTCCCATCTTCGGTTTGCATAGGTCTTCAGGTGTTAGGTCGTTTGACGGAGTTCTTCTGAGGACACGGCTTTGTCGGAAGTTCAGGCGGAGCACTTCTCGGGACAAAGTTCTGAGAAATAGTGGTCGAAAAGCCCCGGCGGTGACAAGAACGCGGTTGAGTTGGATCCTTTGGTGATTGAAACCCCTATATGTGGAGATAGATGCCTCGAGAGGTCTCCAGAGGTTCGATCCTTTGTTGATAACCCTTCCCAACCTAACAAGTTCCTTTTAGTCCCGATTTATCGAGGATAAGGAGCTTGATGAGGCGTGGTGAAAATGTCGGATACTCGACTCAAGATGCTGATTTGATTTTTCTTTGGTTATAATGACCGAACAATTCGGGTAAAGTATTCTCGACCTGACTTCATAGCTCTTCTTTAAAAAGTTTATAAGAAACTTAAGAAAGAAGCGCTATTTGTGTAGCATTTGGTGAAGAACTTTCTTTGTGATCGGAGGCCGACTGACCGTGAGTTAAGGACTTGGAGCAAAAGCACTCCGAGGTTGGAAAGTAAGAACTTTTCCTTTTGAACTTTTGTTTCTTCTTCAATACTTTGCTCCTCTACAATTATTCTCCTTATACGTATTCGATAGATCTGGGAGAAAATAAAAGAGGAGGTTGTGGTGAGAAAGCCAAGGCGGCTCTTCTTGAAGAAGAAATAAAAGCTAAAGACCAGATCATTTCTTTGAAGCAAGTTGACTAAAAGGCAGGTTGATCGGTAAACAACGACCAAATATGAAACGATTAGCAAAACAAATGAAGGTAATATGTAAGTAAGCTTGATTTTCCTTCACTTATGCTTGTGTTCATTAAGCTGATTTGTTTTTGCGAACAAGCGCAAATCTTGAGCAGAGTAAAACTACGAAATTTGAAGCGAGGATAAGGAGGCGGCTCTTGCTCAAAATATTGATGAAAAGATTCATGCTTTGAACAAGATGATCTTTGATATGGGATCGAGGATCAAGCCTACCTTCCTTAGGAGATCCAATAGAAAATGAACTATTTGGGTCAACTTCTAGAGGACCTTAAAGTTACTGCTCAAAACTACTCGGACCGAATTATGCCGGGCCCTAAAGCAGGCGTTGCAAGTGGAGTTAGTTTTGCTTTGGCAAATGCGAAGCTTGAAAGCCTCCATAGATCTCCAAAGTGTTAAAGATGACTTCATTGCCCTTGAGGCGACCAAGTTCATGGAAGAACTTCGGGCCACTCGGAGATATAGTTGTAGAGGAGATGGAGGTCGAATCTCACGACAAAGCGATGGTTAAGTGGGAATATTTCTTAAAGTAGAGTTCTGCAGAAGTGTAAAAATATTTGAATATCTATGAAAACTTACCTTTTATGTCATTGACAAAGCTTTTGTTTATCTGTTTGACTTTTTTAAAATTCTCATTATATTTCCTAGCCTATTGCTTTATAGTAGAAGAGCGTTCTTGTACAAGCGGTGAGCCAAAAAGAGAATAAAAAGAGGTCATAACCATGTATGTGAGTTTTTGAAGGTATGTTTGGACATGTAAGACAAAAGCGATCGTTGTAGTACTAGGAAATCAAATGTGGTCAGGGACGGTATATGATTCGACTAGTTATAGATCTTTGTTTGTCATAATGGAAATACCAATCAAAAACACTATATATGGTCGGAAAAAGACTTTGTCAAACTTGACATAAGAAGAAATGCAAATATGTATGCAACAAATTATAAGTGAACTTTGTTTATATCTATTGTCCCATAATACAGGTAGAACTAATGCTAAGACACGAAGGCATCGACACATTTCTTGAAAGCGTGTTCAAATTGCGTATCCGTAGTAGCGAGGATCGTGAAAAGAACCGTCGCTAGGAAGCTCCTTCCGATGGGGCGGGACCACGTCTTGAAAAAGGAGAGACTTCGACTAGGAGGCTTTCAGGTGTCGGACGATGGCAGACAAGAATAGCCGAGAATCTTAAAATAATGAAGCATAATCTTGAGAATCGTAAGCATATCATTCATGAGATAGTTAGTTGTGTGGCGCTCACGATTACTCATTTTCTTTGAGAAAAGTGTAGTCGTAGCGTGAATCATTTGAAGAAAATGCTCCGACTAGGACCATAGAGTATCGAGATCCTTATAAAGGATATCGGAGAGAAAAAATATTCTCAGGAAGGACTAACAATAATAAGCGACGAGAATGTAGGTGTATATATATAAGCAAGGTTGCACTTCTTAATTAATTAATGAATTTAATGAAATTGAAATTGAAAGAAATGAAAGAATGAAAATTAAACATAGAACTTCACGCAATTGATCGATGTTCCAGGAATTTGACAAAATTTGCCCATCGAGACATAACGATCGTAAATGCGGAACTTTGGTGGTTACTTCGACCACCGTGTATGAGACCTTCCCATTTAGGAGAAAGTTTATTGCGATTTGTTTGGCTCTGAATTTTAGAGAACAGATCACCTCTGACAAAGTTGCGGTTGCACCTTCGACTATGGTACCTTAGCATGGCTTGTTGGTAGGCTGGCGATCGTAAAAGGGCTTGGTTTAAATGGTTCTTCAAGAAATCGGCGTCGTCAGTCGTCGTTCATTCGATCATTTTGTCAAAAGCGATCGGTTCGAAGCGAGCCAATTTTGAGTTACGGAGGAAGCATAGCTTCAGCACCATAAACCAAAAAGAATGGAGTTTCACGGTCGCCTGTACGGTAGTTAGTGATTCGAACGACCCCATAACACGGAGGAAGTTCTTTAACTAGCGCTGACCGTTTGATTAAGCGGTGGAATACTCGGCGTTTGATCCCGCATAAGGATACCATTAGCCGCTCAAGCTGCTCCGTTGCTCTGCGGATATGCAGCGAAGCAAAATGAACTGACACCAAGTTCATCGCGAAATTCTGGAATTCTTTGGAAGCGGGAACCATTATGCTGTGATGATCTGTTGGGTACACCATCGGCGTGATCACATTTTGGAAGAAATCTCTTAGCGGCCTCGGTTGTTATTTTAACGGTAGCTCGGCTTCAATCCATTTTGTAAGCGTGTCAATCATGGCGAAAAATTGAAGCCCGGGTGCTCTTAGGAAAGGTCCCGAGAATATCGATCCCGGGTTGCAAAAGGCGAAAAGAGAATTGTTTGTAAGGCTTGTCTTTGTTTGGTGTACTTATCGGCTATAAGCTGACATTGTACACACTTCATCACAAGCTCTTTTGCATCATGAAGGGCGGTTGGCGATAATAGCCTTATGGGAAGGCTTCTGCAGCCAGGGGTTACTGTAGGAATGGTGTGCTCCACAGACACCTTCATGGATTTCGGTTAGCAATCTAATGCCATCCGTTTGAGATATGCTTGGTATGCTTTCGCCTGTTCATCGTAAGGGACGGTCCGACTTTTGGCATTGGTTAGTCCGGACTCGGCCAGTCCGTGCTTTTGCCGCCGGTCAATCCGGACCCAGAGGTCACTCCGAGTTTTTGCCGTCAGTTAGTCCGGCTCTCTGGATTAGGGTTTGTGATTTCCTGTTTTGGTCTTTTGCCTTGGGGATTTTGGATTGTATTCAATACTAGTCTTCATTGTCTTTGGTATATTGATCTTCATAGCTTCCATAGCTATTGGAGTGAAATTTGTGTTGAATCTAATCAAAGTGAAAAGGTAAGCGTGCTCCTATTCACCCCCCTCTAGTCGCCTTTTCGGTCCAACAATTAAAATCCAAAAGTAACAGACTGCTAGTTTTAGATCAATTGATAGAATTAAAGAATACTCTTAGAGCTCAAGTCTAAACTAAATTGTCAAACCAATTTTTTAGATTATGTCTAAATTCATCACATAGCATTTATAGCACCCACTGAAAACCTGCAATATCTCCAGAACTAGTCTCAACTATCAAACTATCACAAGCCAAGACTATCAACAAGAACTGCAATTTATATATGCAAGGATCAACCGAACTGTCAAAGAGGGGCAATACTCATTGAAGCGGTGGTATTCAAAACCACCAAGATGTAATCGGCAAGGCGTGTCGAAAACACTGACCCAGAAAAACTATCGCCCTGCAAACCGAGCAAAAGACGAAGCAATCGGAGATACAATGCCCACTTGATTCTTGGAATCCACCGAAGAACCAAGGCGAGGAATAGGGTGATGCCGCACAACATCACCACTAGATTCTTAGGCCGAAACACAAGTAGCACCAATCACCAAAGTGAACAGACCTTCTTCTTTCTCAGTAGGATCATCACGTAGCACACAGGAATTGATCTCCACTGACACACCCACAGAAACTTTCACAGAACCCAAACAATAGAGAGGGCACAGGAGGGAGCCTGATGGATGCGCAAGGTGGACAGTTTTTGCCTAACCTCCGACAACACCGAGACAAGCACAGCGACGCCGGAGCTCTTGATGATCCAGAACACACAGATCGAAGGGAAGTGGCCTCACCAAAATTGGGGATTACTCACTGTTGTTCTATCAAAAAAAATCTTCGGAATAGAGAGGCGCCCCGGCCAAGAAAAAGGAGGAGGAGGACCTTCCGCTGCTGTCGCCAACGGCCCGCGCACGTCGCGCACGAGCCATCGAACCGTCCGTGTTGTTCGCGCACGACGCCGCCAGCGCCCATCCAAGCTCCTGCGCTCCTCATCTTTTTCCCGGGTGGAGATGAGGTCAAAGACCTTATCCCCTCACTAACAAATGACCAGTGGGCCCCTCTTTTCCTTTTCTCAATTGGGGAAATTCCCAAAAAGCCCACAGGATACAACAGTCCCCACCAATTTATCAAATTGATAAAAGATACTCAAAGTCTTGTTTAATATACAGTTGTTCGATGATGGGTACCCTACGGGTTTGAACCCAAAGCCTAGCAACAAGGACTACGACTCTGCACAGACAAAGGAGGACTACGCCTTGATCCACTGCCTTGGTGTGAGAGTTTTCGCCCAAGTTACATTCTGTACCGGGCGGCTTGCCCAAATCCCTCTCGGGTTGGGATGTTACGGTCATGTCCCCGTATCTAGCTCATGAGTACTTAAAAAAGTATACCCTTATCTTCCTTTGATCGTGACCTCACGATCATACTCAATTAGGTGAATTCTTCAGGGAATCATGTAGGACGATTCCCGATACCATTTTAGGTCTTGAATTCATTAAGAGCTTTTGCTCAACCTTCCAAATAGAAAAGAGCACTGCAGCTAATGGGACCCTTTAGGTGTGATCTTTAATCCCACACAGTTTGTTGTCCTAGAGCCTAGTTCACGGGATCTCCGATCTACTAGGATAGGTTACCACCAATGTGAGCCTTTACACGGGTATGAGCTCCATTCTCTTTGATGCTACAAGGATGGCCTTCCGCGCCAATCCTTTGGTGAAAGGATCTGCCAAGTTCCTTTCAGACTGGATGTATTCTACAGTAATAACACCTGTCTCTCTAGCATGCCTAACTGACTTAAGTCGTCTCTTTATATGTTTTGAGGACTTCATATTGTCCTTCCTACTCTTAACCTTAACTAGAATGGTTTGGTTATCACGATGAAGTTAAAAAATTTGGAATTGGCTTTTCAAAGAGTTGGTCGAAAGGAGTTCTCTAATCCATTACGCCTCTCTGTAGCTTCTGTGCAAAGCTACCAGCTCAGTCTCCATGGTGGATCATGTAAGGATAGTCTGTTTAGAAGACTGACGAGGATATGACAATCCCCATTTAATTATTTATCTATAATTCATATTATGGATAATAATGACGTCATATGGTTCTTGAGTATACCCCTTAATATTCATAAGGGAGAAGCTGGAGGTCGTAAGTTCTTCTATAACCACCCCGTAGTCGTAAGTCCTCCTACGACTACCCCATGGTCGTAAGCCTTTCTACGACTATGCCCTGATCGTAAGTTCTCCTACGATCAGTACGTGATCGTAAGCTCTTCTGCGACCACCACCTGGTCATAAGTCCTACTTCGACCAGCCCCTAGTCGATAGGGCTCACAGACATGTGGGCCTAGCCGATAAGGGAATCTTCTGTACCGTATCCAAGGATATGAGCAATCAATTACGCTATTATTCTCCAGAATAATATCATAGATTAACTCTCTGTCATGGTGATAACTGCCTAGCAACGTGAGAACGTTACTACTCCCACAATAATCTCTAGTAACGACTCCATGATCTGAAGCATTAAGGCTGCCTTTAAACTGAAGATACAGCAGGGCACTCCGAGGACTGTATAAAAGGTAGGATCATCAGGGTAGTAGGGGGACAGAAGGCAATTAGAAGCATAATACTCTAGTTTTTGCCTCCATCTTGTAATCCAGCATACTCAACACATACGCACAGGAGGAGGCCCGAACCTGTATAAAAATCCCCGTGTCTCTGTCTCTGTGTGATTTTGAGCCTAGAGGAACCCCCGAATCAAACAATCTTTACGTAAGTTCGGTCCTAAAACACCGACAAAGACTTTCACGAAACAGCCCCACTTGCTAGAGTGAATATATAGCCACTCGTAGCCTTCATGTCATTCGAGTCATTGATCCAGTTAGAATCATTGAATCCTTCCAAGACTGCCAGAAGGCCAGAATAATGTATTCCCAAGTTAGAGGTCCCCTTTAGGTACCTAAGTACCCTCTCTAGTGCTATCCAATGATCATCTCCTGGATTAGACATATAACGACTCAATCTGCTTACAACATATGAGATGTCAGGCCTCGTTGCACTAGTTAAATACATTAAGGATCCTATAATTTGAGAATATTTAAGCTGGTCTTTTCCATATCCAGTATTTTTATGAAGCTTAACATTTGGATCATACGGTGTGGCTGCTGATTTACAGTCCATGAATCCAAATCTGGATAGGACCTTGTCCACATAATGGGATTGTAAAAGAGTAATCCCATTCTCACCCTTAATAAGCTTGATGTTTAAGATAACATTGGCTTCACCCAAATCTTTCATATCAAAATTTTGGGAGATGAAAGACTTCGTTCTATTGATTGCATCTATGTTGGTCCCGAAAAGCAATATGTCATCTACCTAAAGACATAGAATGACACATTCGCCCCCACTAAATCGATAGTAGACACATTTATCGGCTTCGTTTACACAAAAGCCGACCGAGATCATAGTACTATCGAATTTCTCGTGCCATTGCTTAGGAGCTTGCTTTAGACCATACAAGAATTTAATCAAACGACATACTTACCTCTCTTGCCCTTCAACCACAAAGCCATCAGGCTGTTGCATATAAATCTCCTCATCCAACTCGCTATTTAGGAAAGCAGTCTTTACATCTATTTGATGTACTTGGAGTTTATACGCGGCAGCTAATGCTATAAGCACTCGAATTATGGGTAAATGAGCTACAGGAGAGTATGTATCGAAATAGTCTTTGCCCTCTTTTTGCGTGAAACCCTTAGCCACTAAATAGGCCTTGTACTTTTCTATAGTACCATCAGGTCTACGCTTCCTTTTAAAGATCCATTTGCAGCCAACTGGCTTGAATCCACATCGGAGGTCCGTAACCTCCCACGTTCCGTTAGCTATGATGGAATCCATCTCACTACGGACTGCTTCCTTTCAGTAATCCACATCTGGGGATGCGAATGCCTCTGAAAGGGTTCGTGGTTCATCATCCACGACATAGGTGACAAAGTCATTGCCTAAAGACTTTTCAGTTCTCTGCCTCTTACTCCTCCTCAACTCCAATCCTGGAGCGGTGTTTTCCACCCTAAGAAGAATAGAGTGTTCACTTGAACCAATAGGATCAATGACTTCATTTGGTTTCATAGGAAACACATGCTCAAAGAATGTCGCATCACGAGATTCCATCACTATATTCGTAGCGATGTCACTTACCTCGGATTTGACCACTAAAAATCTATAAGTCGTGCTCTTAGAAGCATACCCTAGAAATACACAATCAACGGTCTTTGGACCGAGCTTTCTTTTCTTCGGTAACGGCACATGCACTTTTGCAAGGCATCCCCAGGTCCGAAGAAAGGACAAGTTGGGTTTTCTCCCCTTCCATCCTTCATAAGGTGTTTCCTTCTGATTGCGAGGTGGCACCCTATTTAGGACATAATTAGCTGTGAGAACTGCATCACCCACCAATAGTCCGACATACATGAACTTTGTAACATGGCATTAACCAAGTCACATAAAGTTCGGTTCTTTCTTTCGGCTATTCCATTAGATTGGGGTGAGTATGGTGGAGTAACTTCATGAATTATTCCACTTTCTTCACAAAATTGAGATAAATCAAAAGAGACGTATTCACCGCCTCGGTCCGACCTTAATCGTTTGATTTGTTTTCTGGTTAATTTTCAACTTTGGCTTTAAAGATTTTAAAGTGTTCTAGTGCTTCATCTTTCGACTTAAGTAAGTAGATATAACAATACTTAGTCGCATCATCTATGAGAGTTAAGAAATATCTTTTGCCACCTTTAGTTAATATTCCATTCATATCACAAAGATCGGAATGGATTAGCTCAAGTGGAGAGGTGCTTCACCCTTCAACGCTATGAAAAGGTTTTTGGGGTTGCTTAGCTTGCACACACACTTCGCACTTTGAACCATTCTCATAATTATAGCTGGGAATTAAATCCATTTTGCTTAACCGCACAATAGCTTCAAAGTTAATATGACACAAACGTGAATGCCAAACATCATGTAATTTATTGCAATAGGAAACATTAAAAATGTTTATATTATTCGAATCAAGAATAGATAAGTGGAACATGCCTCCGCTATCATAGCCTTTGCCCACAAAGATACTAAATTTAGTCAACACAACCTTATTAGACTCAAACACAAACTTTATTCCTTGCCTACAAAGCATCGACCCACTAATGAGATTGCGAGTCATTGCAGGCACATACAGTACGTCTCTCAGAATGAGTGTTTTGCCTGAAGTAAGCTTCAAGCAAACCTGTCCAATCCCATATACTGTAGTAGTGGCTCCGTTACCCATCAGGACGAATCCACCACCTTCACCCTGAAAAGAAGAGAAACAGGATCGATCAACACAAATATGTTTAGTAGCACCTGTATCAATCCACCAATCAATAGATGGACTTGCCATAAAGGCCTTAGGTACATACCCTTTAGAACTGGTATTATCCAGAACGACATTCACCTCAGCCTTTCGGCCCTTATGCTGAGCTGGAGAAGGACCCTTGTCTTTACGATTGCAACAATAGTTGGCTTTATGGCCAGCCACTCCGCACACAAAGCAGACAATGTCCTCCTCCTTCTTCTTCTTCATATTCTTTCCTTGAAGCTTGATTTTGGGTTGATTCTTGAATTTCTAATTCCCAGAGCCTCCAACACTCTCGACCTCCACTAGATGAGCTTGGACTGGAGCCTTACCTTTGCTATCACCGGCTCTTGCCCGCTCCTCGACATTGATAGCTGCTGACAACTCATTGAGTGTCAATGCTCCTTTAAATGTCGTCGGACGATCACAAAGTCACGCCACGAGGGCGGTAACTTAGCCAAGATGATATTAACTTGAAAACTCTCAGGTAGGAGACAGTCGTACTGATTAAGATCACGTACATGGAGTTGAAGCTTATGAAGCTGCTCCATCACCGACCGTCCCTCTGCCATCTTGTAATTCAAGTATGCAGCAGTAATAAAGGACTCAGTACCATTATCCCCTTTGGAATACTTCTCATCTAATTCATCCCAGAGTTGTTTGGCATTAGTGAGAGTGACATATACGTCAAACAGCCGGTTGGATAAGACTGCTAACAATCTAGCTAGGAACTGAATTGTTCACATCGTCTCACCGCATCATCTCAGCGGTTTCCAAAAGGAACATCGGAGGATTTGACACGACCCAGAAAAGTCTGAGGTCAGTCAGCCAAAGTTTGGTTTTAGCTTGCCAACACTTAAAGTTAGCACCATCAAACACTTCCGGCTTAACAACATCTGACGATGAAACCATTTCTTCAAATATAGTTTTTCTGGACTGTTGTAATAAATGTGGTTTTAGCAAATAATCATAATTATGAAACAATAAAGCATTAATAGAACAACATTTAAATGACCAAATCAACACAATCAAATGTAAATCATTCAAGTCATTTAAAATGATTGACATGCTAAATATATACCACATGTATATAAAACAAATCAGCATATTGCTCAGATTTGAGGAAATTATAGTTGCTCTCAGAAGTAGAGATGCGGAAGAATTCAATCTCTACCTCCTTAAAACTATAGACTATGCTCTTCACTTATTGTATTTGATAATATCGAATTAGTCCTTGAGCTCTAACAACACTTCTGATATAGACTGTCAAAAACTGAACACAATAACAGCAACAATTACTTTCGGTCACCAAAAGTTCACAGATAACAGAGTATCAAAACATCAATTCAATTAGCCAACAATCTTGATTCAACAATTTGATTCACTGGTAGTGATCAAACATGATTAAAATTAAGATCAGCAAAAAGCTTAAAGGACTAACAGAATAGCAGCAAGACTATTAGAATCCAAAAGTAACAGACTACTAGTTTCAGATCAATTGACATAATTAAAGAATACTCTTAGAGCTCAAGTCTAAACTAAATTGTTAAACCAAATTTTTAGATTATGTCTAACTTCATCACAGAGCATTTATAGCACCCACTGAAAACCTGCAATATCTCCAGAACTAGTCTCAACTATCAAACTATCACAGGCCAAGACTATCAACAAGAACTGCAATTTATATATGCAAGGATCAACCGAACTGTCAAAGAGGGGCAATACTCATTGAAGCGGTGGTATTCAAAACCACCAATATGTAATCGGCAAGGCGTGTGAAAACAACGACCCGAAAAAACTATAAGCCGCAAGCCGAGCAAAAGACGAAGCAATCGGAGATACAATGCCCACTTGATTCTTGGAATCCACCGAAGAACCAAGGCGACGAATAGGATGATGCCGCACAAGACCACCACTAGATGCTTCGGCCGAAACACAAGTAGCACCAATCACCAAAGTGAACAGACCTTCTTCTTCCTCAGTAGGATCATCAAGTAGCACACAGGAATTGATCTCCACTAACACACCCACAGGAACTCTCATAGAACCCAAACAATAGAGAGGGCACAGGAGGGAGCCTGATGGATGCGCAAGGCGGATGGTTCTTGCCTAACCTCTGACAACACCAGGACAAGCACGGTGACGCCGAAGCTCTTGATGATCCAGAACACACAGATCGAAGGGAAGATGCCTCACCAAAATTGGGGATTACTCACTGTTGTTCTATCGAAAAAAAATCTTCGGAATAGAGAAGCGCCCCGGCCAAGAAACAGGAGGAGGAGGACCTTCCATTGTTGTGCTATGTGGCGCATGCGTCGCGCATGAAATTGCCGAGCCGTCCGTGTTGTTCGCGCGACGCCTTGGCGCCCGTCAAGCTCTGCGCTCCTCATCTTTTTCCCGGGTGGAGATGAGGTCAAAGACCTTATCCCCTCGCTAACTAATGACCAGTGGGCCCCTCTTTTCCTTTTCTCAATTTGGGAAATTCCCAAAAAGCCCACGGAATACAACATATATAAACTCTATTTCTACCGGTCTTTCGTAGGCGTGGGTTTTCCTACTTTTTTTTCAACCACCTCTAGCAAGTGCCTTAGGGTGCGTTTGGTTCGTTGAATGGAGTGGTCCTGAACCATCCGGTACGGGAAATGAGCTCGTTCAGGTGTTTGGTTGGTTGAATGGAACCGAACCATTCGGGATGAGATGGTTCAAGAAATAAGAATATTCCAAGTTTATACTGTATCATACCGTTCGGGAAAAAAAAAATCCCGAACCACACCGTTCACTCGAATTCCCAGGTGCTCGGTGACGTGGCGGCTTGATTTACGAGCTTCAAATGACCATATTTTCTAAACCGAATATCCGATTTGCGATCCGATTGTACCGTTGTGTTCCTTGTCATTTAATAAACAAAACAAGACCACTCTTGGCATATTTTAGTGCAAAAAATATCATGCGGGCCCCACGTGTCATAACATCCCAAAGTTTAGTGCAATCCAAATACAACCTCATTCATCAAACCAAACACTATCTTGAACCATTCGGGACCATCCTATCCCACCAACCAAACAAAATCATGTATCATCATATCCCACCAACCAAACACCATACTTGTATCATCTCATCCAAGATGATCCCATCCTACCTGTATCATCCCATCCCATTCAACCTCATCCCACCAACCAAACGCACCCTTAGTGGTAGCTAGGATGTCACACGAGAAGTGAGTCACATTTCTAACCACAAAGCTCTATAGAATTTGTGAAACTTGTGATCTCTTATGCAAGTGATTTAGCTACAGTGCTTGACCAATCTTCAAGAACATAGTGACTAAAAATGATCATGGTTTCAGAAGTATAATAGTAGAATAAAGGAAAATATGGACTAAAATTTGTTCTCCCTTGAAATGTATGAATTCGTTTTGATGACCCACTGAGAAGTAATTCCTTGATTTGCACCTGTTGTAGAGGTCTCACGCGTTTTCTACAATGACTATGTACACAAACAACACGTACAAGCTATCTGATCATCATGTCAGAAAATAGAACGATGTTGAAACTCACAAGGTATCATTCCCTTACAACTTGCCATAAAAAAGCACTAATCTTATGCTGTGAGGTTCGTGTGGCTAACTTTAATTATAATACAATATGCTCTGAAAGCAACATAAAGCATAATGTTGCACTTTAGACAATGAACTTTCATGTTTTTTTTGTTCATATATGAAAAATCGTTATTCATGGCGTTTCTTTAAATTCATGTGTAATATTTCTTTTTGTATCGAAATTGAGAATAAACCATATATTACATGGGAAAAATACATGAAGACAAACATTGGGATGGCATGTTTTTCTTTCCTTTGCATGACCAACAAGAAAGATCGTGGATCCTAATCAACCCAAACAAAAACGTTCCCCGTTGTGTGACCCTAACCACTTCCATCTCACCCAGCCCCTTCACTGCACCACGTCCATGGTCACCACCCACTGACCGGTAGGCCCCACCTGAGCTGGTGCACCAAGGACGGAGCGCACCCAGAAACCCAAAGTAACGCCTATCCACACACACTCGCAATGAACCCCCCGACGTCTCGAACATTCCTCCTAGCCGCAGCCCCCAGAGCCGATGCATATTTTACGATTTTGCCCCTCGGATCCCCTCCCATTTCCAACCGCGTACCAAACCTCCCTCGCGTCGCGCGGTCGCGCCCGCACAGTTCTCGAAGCTCTCCACTCCTCCTCCCCTTCCCTCGCCTCCTGCGAGCACACGTTGCCTAACTCCCTCGCCTCTCGAACCTTCTAGAACGCGCGGGCAAGCGAGCGGGAGAAACCCTAACCCGAGGCTTCCAGAGGCCGGTGCGTGCAACTCTCGCACCGGCGGCGATGGCGGCGGCGGCGGGGGTGGTGGCGGGCCCTGCGCTGGGGGTGGCGTCGAGGAGGGCGTCGGGGAGAGCTCGTCTCCGCCTCGCTATGCCGCGCCCGCGCCCGCTGCGTCCGGTGGGAGCGGCGGCGGGGCCTCCGCGGCATCTGCCGCGAGGTGTTCGAGCGGCTCGTCGCCGACGGCCACGTGGATGCGGCGGCGGCGTCCGGCCCCGAGTTCCGCGCCCAGCTCGAGGCCCACTTCGGCCGGCTTCCTGCGAGGTGAGTTGCTTTGCTTCCGCCCTTGCCTACCTTCTGGACCGCGGAAATTGCAATTTGAGTTGCGAAATCAGGGGTTTATGCAGTATTCTTACGCGTAATCCAAATGGGTGGTGAATCGCTTGAGTTCGGAGTTGGATTCGCGAAATTTGGCATCGATTGGTGTATGAATTGTTGAGGCCTGCGTCGATTTGTCGATCCGTGGATGTTTCAATTAACTAGCCGCCATAGCAAAACGTTTTCAGTTTGCAGTTCGCACACGCGTTGTTTGACTTAGCTGTGGAATTCGTGTTGACCTGCTACGGATGCTTGAAAACTCAAGGCATTTTACTCTATTCTGTGGATGGAACAGTAGTTGTTCCGTGGGACCACCATGTACAGTGCAGCTGTGCTTGTTGGACTTTTAAATGGTGCTTTCCAGGATTAAACTAAGCACGCAGCTTTGTTTATTTGACTCAGATGGGTGCGTTCCGCTTCCAGAAAGAATATTCCGGGTGTGGTTCTGAATTCCTGGCTGCTTTCCTGTCACGACTGTGCTTCTAGTTCTAGTCTCGTAGGTTGATCTGTAGATTTGGATTTACTTGGGGGAGTCCATTGTTTTCTTCATACCAGCAATGAATTAATGTTCGTTTGCTGCTTTTCCACCACTGTGTAGTTATCAGCTGGATGTGAATGTCGACAAAGCAGAGGATGTGTTAATCCATCAGAAGGTTTTGGCAGAAGCAAAGGATCCTGACAAGCGCCCTGCATTCTATGTCCGTTACCTCAGGGTAAAGATCTTTCTTACCGTCATGACCCCTTTGTTGGATTCTAGTTACATCTGCAAGCAGTCAGTGGTTCTGTAAAATTCTTTCTATTGTTGGCAACGTTTATTATGACGAGTCATGGGAACAAGCAAAAGCCTTATTTCTAACTCTGAGCCATCGTTATTTTCTCTGACAGTTGAGATTTTGTTGAAAGTAAATTTCACCATGAAAGCAACTTAAACCAGCGTGTCATGGTGCAACTGCCATTTCGTCTAAGATTAAATTAACTTTCTAGATTGGGAAAACAAATATGATTAGATTATAGTATGTCATGCACAATAAACAGTGAGGGTCATGCATCTGCATGTGCATGTTCTATAATTTGAGTCTGGATGAATGCTGTGTTGACTGCTGAGAAATCTTCTGACCAGATACTTTACTAAAGCAACATTTTCTGATATATTGTGATTAAAGGAATCTGGAACTTTTCTTTTTTGCACCTTTTCCTGATCGGGACTACTTGTTTGTTCCATAGATTAATGCTTGTTTATGTTTAGTATCACAAACAGAAACTAGAGTTAGAAGTTGACTTTAAAACTTTGATCAAAGCTTGAAGAGATAAATGTGGATGCGACAACTAACTCTGATGCACTCGAAGAAGGGGCTGATGTTGGTGATGCTCTTTCTATCAGGTACTCATGCACTATGCTAGTGTGGAGCTTCTGTAGTTTGAGTGACTTTGACACTTACTAGATCTGTGCTGTTCCAAAATTTGTTTTGAACTCTACCTTTACTTTTCGTAATGTTTGGAAATACAACCAGTAGTTAACTTATGACACCGAGACATGTACAGTGTATCAACAGGAGGTGCATAATAACAAAGAGAAAGGTACAAAATATGTACAGAATAGTAAAATGTGAACTGTTAATGTAGTTTCAGAGGGTACATTCGTTTCTTTGTTTCTCTTTGCTTTGATAAGTCATGAACTTGATGTTCCAAACTCATGTTAGTTCAAAATGCTATTACTCCCATCCTTTTGTTGGGGAGGGTAAAAGTGCTTTTAGTTGATGAGAACATGAACAAACACATCATCTAATCATATGCGGTCCAGCATTGACATAGTAGTACCACATAAGTTCACGTGCTTCGTTTGTCTCCTTGTATGACCTGAAAGCATAGTGCTCCTTGAGATACCAATTCATTTATATGTTATGGTTTATCTTGAATTTTTACCAAAGAGAATATGCATATTAACATGTTGAGGTTTATACTGTTATACATGAGTACATAGTACACGCTATTTTATATGATTTGTTATAAGTGGAATGGAAAATAAAGAGGGGTACGTGTGTACTTTTCTGAACCCACCGCCCCACATTACCCCTTGCTCTGCTTGAACATAAAGAAAAACTACTTGTGTTTGCACTCGCTCGCATTCCCACCCTGCACCCATACACTCAAAAGTGCCCTTTTCTCCCACATAAAGTCACAGTATTCGAGCCCCTCATGTTTGCACTAACATTATCTCTGCATATTTCACAGGTCAGGGTCATCATACACACACATTCATGAGATAGTCTTCTCCACTACTGACAAGCCCAAGCTCCTTAGTCAGGTCAGCAATGCTACAGTTAGAACACAATTTCTGTAAATGCTGTAAAGCTAAAGTACCTATTGTATTGTTTATGATTTACATTACTTTCTATTTTAAATGTCATGGCTTTATTTTAGCCTTTCTGCTTGTACAGTAAGCACCTTTGTAGTTTCCAATCCTTTATGGTCAGATATTCTTTGTTCTAACATTTGCTGATCTCTGAATTCACCCATGTAATAACACTAATAATTGCTAACTGCTAATTGTTCAATATATGTGCCTCTTTGACTTTTTGGGCACCGTGTAGCATCTGACTGTGTGTAACTTGTTCTGACAGCTCTCTGCTTTGCTTTCTGACATTGGACTGAACATCAGGGAAGCACATGTTTTCTCAACAACAGATCGTTATTCTCTTCATGTTTTTGTTGTTGATGGTTGGCCCATTGAGGTAATTTTAGTTTCGTATTATGTGATTTGCTGGATTGCCTAGATGACGAAGTTGCAAAACTGATGTATTTGAAGCTTTCACTCAACCTCTTCTTTTAATTGCGATGTGGTTATGGTTATTTAAGAAATTATTATAAGAATCCAAAGAGTTCAGTTTTGGGAGTAAGTTCTGTAGTTTCAGTGACAAGGTTAGCACTGTTACATGATGATTTCTTTCCTTTGTTGGCATGGCAATCAATTAGATCTCTACTGCTGTCTTGAATGAGTATGGTATCCTTGTAGGAATGCACATCTAAAATTGTGATCCTGTTTTTGTACGAACATGAAAGGGCATTGTGAATTTGTGATCCTATTTCTATATGAATACCAATGATGTATCATACCTGCTTATCGACAGCAAAAGGCATTGTGGTTCTATTTCTATATGAACCGTACTTTTTTGCACTGCTCAAGATTGATAATTTTGCATGATATGATCAGGACACCGAGGGCTTGCGTATGGCGCTACAGGCATCAATTTTAAGAAATGAGGTGTTTTATTGGTTATCCATACACAAATTACGACTTTCTCAAACTTGTTTAATGATCATAACTTAATCTTATTTAATTTGTACCGATCTACCATCCAAAAACTAACATCACATTTATCGGCTCCTTTGGAGGATACAGGGTTCATGGTCTGGCTCTGATTCCTCAAGTGCAGACAAATTACTGCCATTCAGCGCAGAAGATTGTGAATCAGATATTGAACCAGGACTTCTGAAGATAGGAGAGAAGTTTGCTTCTGGATCTTGTGGGGATTTGTGAGTCACTGTACACTTATGAGTTTGGTTGCTGACTTGTCATTCATATCTATTAGTGGTTTCTTCATATAATGCATGTTATGCTTATGTGAAGGTTTCTTGGAACTTATTGTGGTGAGGAGATTGCTGTTAAAATTCTAAGTCCTCCAAATTTGAACCAGAATGTTTGGAGCGAATTTAAGCAAGAAATTTACATGTTAAGGTATTTCACATTTCTATGAAACCACTTGTGAGGTTATTATTGTTATGTGCTCTGCTTGAAGTTTGTACTTCCTGGCTACATTATGGTTAGAAAAAACTATCTCATAGTAGGTACAAGTGAACATGGCAATACTGGGATCAACTTTACCTGCATCTGCTTGTCTGTTGCAAATACCAACAAATGAAAATATATAATATGCCTTCACCTTCCACACTTCTTTTCAGGGAAGTTGATCATGCCAATATTGTTCGATTGATTGGCTCATGCACACAGCCACCTCAGTTTTGCATAATTACAGGTGAGCATTGCGCTAGCACCGGCCAGATCTTTAATAGGAAAACAACACTTTCTTGTCATGCCAAGATTCAGACTACCAAAAAAAATTGAAACCATGTCCTATAATTTTGTAGCATTGACCAAAAATGGCTTAAATATACTGTTAAAATATCAAATGCTCACCAGCATCTGGGAAATAGTGTGTTTGTTCTGTGATGAAGACCGTCTTATTATTTGCTCCATAGAAGTATACATGTGTTGGAGCAGTTCTCCTTCAGTAGCAACTTAATATCTGTATTATATCTTGCAGAATACATGTCTGGAGGAAGCTTATTTGATTTCTTGCACAATGAGCATAATGTCTTGGACCTCCCAACGCTTCTGAAGTTCGCACTTGATGTGTGCAGAGGGATGACTTACTTGCATCAGAAGGGCATCGTCCATAGAGATTTAAAGTCTGCCAACCTTTTAATGGATAAAAATCATGTATGTATGCTGTAATTATTAAGTCCTTCGTTAGGAAATGACAATTTTTCCAGCAGTGAATGTGGAGGATATTTGTTGATGCACACTGTTTTTTTTCTGTCTTTTTTTTCTTCCCATTTTGGGATCATGCCTGCATACTTAAAAGTACTGAATATTGCAATTTATAAATAATTTTGTTGCTCATTTCTCTAGGTTGTGAAAGTGGCAGATTTCGGTCTAGCTCGTTTCCAGGATCAAGAGGGTGTTATGACCGCTGAAACTGGGACATATAGATGGATGGCGCCTGAGGTATTACTCTAATTGTTGGAACAATGCGACATCTCTATTAAGGCTAGTCAAAGTTGGAAACACAATTCCAAATGTTTTGTCTCTGTTGACGCTTCTCCTGGTCTCCAAATGGAGTTTGCCTTATAGTATATTTTGAAAGTGAATACTTCAGAGTAAATCATTATTACAATCAATTGTATATCCAATGATCTGAATGCAGTTTGCAACATGCCATATTCATATAGTTTTGCAATGACTAATGATATGAAAAATCTGAAATTCCTTTAATATCTCTTTGCTTTTTCATGTGCAGGTTATAAATCATCAGCCCTATGACAACAAAGCAGACGTGTACAGTTTTGCTATTGTACTTTGGGAGCTCATGTCTTGCGATGCGAGGAGGAGATGGGCCGTCGAGCGAAACAAGAGCGTGGGAGGCTGGCGATCTTCCAACGGCCGCCGCGCATCTCTCTCAAGTGGGTCTTCAAGCTCAAGAAAAGCGAATTTGGAGAGGTGATCAAGCACAAAGCGCGTCTCGTGGCACGAGCCGTCAGCGAGGAGTCGACTTCGACGATGCCTTCGGCGCTGCTGCCTGCGGATGGAGTCGTATGTCTCTCCGCCTCGCAGCCCAGGAGGTCAATGCGTCCATCACATGGACGTCAAGTCTGCTTTACTCAGCGGCGACTTGAGGAGAGAGGTTCACGTCACTTGCCACCAAACGGATTCATCATCCCCGACAAAAGCAAGGTCCTCCGCTGCGCTAGGCCTTCTACGGCTTCTTGGCGGCGAGCTTTCAGGCATAGCAGCCAAGTGGACTCCACCTCAAGCAAATGGGATTCGGCGAGGCCACGAGCGGTCTACCGTTCAAGACAAGGGAGGCAATGCCTGTTTGGTAGGCGTCTCGTCGGCGACCTTGTGATCACCGTTACCAAGGAGAAGGAGATCGAGGCGTTCAAGGCGGAGATGAAGAGGCCTTCCGGATGAAGCGACCTCGGGTCCCTCTCTTTCTACCTCGGGATCGAGGTCCGCCGGACGACTCGGCATCTCTCTTCGCCGATCGCCACGCTTAAGCGCATCGTGGAGGCTGGCGGCCTCATGACAGCCTGCACACCCGGCGCGCTCCTATGGAGGAGAGGTTGGCTAAATCGTGAGAGTCTGGCGGAGAGGTGGGCGACCTTGTCTGCGGCGCATTAATGGCGATCTTCGCTACTTGTCCGCCACGCCGCCGGACTTGGCGTTGGCCGTCGACCTCGTCGGCCGGTTCATCAATGGCGACAACGAATGAGCACCGCGAGCGTGAAAAGGATCCTCCGCTTCGTCGCGGGCACCTCCAGACTTACTGACTTGCACTACCAAGGTGCCTTACGTGGCATTCATCGCCGAATGCAGTGGCGGCGACCAGCCGGCGACTGTCGACACGAGCAAAACACCATCTTAGGGGAGAGTGATGGATAAGTCTCTTTTGTGTCGACTTTTGACTAGCATCTTAGCGACTTTAGACTAGCATCTTAGCGACTTTTGACTAGCATCTAGGACAGACATCTTAGACTAGCATCTTAGCGACTTTTGACTAGCATCTAGGATAGCATCTCGGTGACTTTGACTAGCATCTTAGACTAGCATCTTAGCATATGCTTGGTGGTTAGCGACCTATAAATTTGTAAGGCCATATTCATATAGTTTTGCAATGACTAATGATATGAAAAATCTGAAATTCCTTTAATATCTCTTTGCTTTTTCATAGTTAACTATTGTACTTTGGGAGCTCATGACATCTAAGGTAGTTAACTAGTTATGTTATTTCATATGACAAGCTTACAATTACCTACAAAAACAAATCCATTTATCAATTGTCTTTACCGATCCTGGGCCTTCTAAAATATCTCTGATTCTTACAGATCCCATATAATACCATGAGCCCCGTCCAAGCAGCTGTAGGTGTGAGGCAGGTTGGTTCTTACTTCTTAGTCGTAGATAAGTCATTTATTCATATGTTTTCCCACCTTTAGCAGTTAATGGTCTCTTTACCTGAAGGTGGAACATGAGTTTACTATCTTTGCAGAATTCCTTGATCAATACACATAAGATTAACATCCGTACTTAGTATAATCTGAGATGGTTTACGGAGCTGTAGTTCATCCAACAAGAACATCTTACTGTTCCCTAGATTTGGTTTTACGGCCTGTAATTCTGTCTGGCTGATTGAGCATTTTTTTTATATATATTAGAAACAGCTAAATGTATTTCGAGACGCGCCAGGTATGTTGACATTGTACTGATTGTCCCAGGGATTGCGCCCACAACTTCCAGAAAATGCACACCCCAGGTTATTAAACCTAATGCAGAGATGTTGGGAAGCCGTTTCATCTAACCGTCCGTCCTTCTCAGATATACTTACTGAGCTAGAGGATATTCAGGCACAAGCTCAGGTATCACCTTATGCCTTCCCAGTTGCTTTGAAATGAAGCCCTATCTAGTTCTGAGAATGTGATGTTCTCATCTTCTGTTTCAGGGAGCGTCATCAGGGGAGGCGAGCCAGAAACAAAAGGATGACCCAGGCACTAAAGATTGACCCTCTGCTCATACTTGACAGTTTTTCTCATCATCTGATGGGCCGAGTTAGGATCTGCGTCACTAACATTGGAGACAGTAGCATCTCTTTTTGGCCCGGTTTTGTCCGTACTTCTTGGTGCGTCCGCTTCGTATCGGACGATATCCAACGGCGATACCGTTATAGCAGAGAAGAGGCAGCTGCTGGTACCTGCACCTGCAGCGTACGCATGCATGCGGGTCATAAGGAGGGAACTGTACGGACTGTCAGTAATGCTTTTTTTCCCAATTTCCCATGCATGTCAGTTTAACTCCATCGTTTGCGATTAATTAATTCATTACTTCGAGGTACTCTTATTTACCTTTTCCTTTTAAGTGTGGCCTATGGAACATAGTATAATATACCAGCAAGATGTCGATGAGTTAATACCTGGTAGCTTCCATATAAAGCCTGAAATTTCCCTGATAAAATATAGCAGCATAAAGATTACGTTTTTTTTCCAACAAAGTAACCATTTGCATCTGGTTGCATTTCCATGGGAAAAGCTAAAAAAACATTATAGCGTTTTCATGCAAAACAACGGGATACCTATCCGCCGTAGCAAAAAATATTACATACTGTTCACGACGATGTTACAATTTTTTCTAACGTGTTTTTTTAGATGCTTTGATTTTTTGATTTGTGATGTTGCAATTGTTGTCCGGAGATGTTACAACTATTGTCCAAGGATGTTGCAACCGTTGTTTAGGAATATTGCAAGTAACAAAGTAAATCATTCTATGTATAATCGAGATCGTGTCGCAAACGAACAAAGCTCTCAACTTATAATTGTTTTGATTTGTGATGTTGCAACCGTTGTTCGGGGATGTTGCAACTATTGTTCTAGGATGTTGCAACCATAGGAAAAAAAATCTTGTATACTGTTCACGGGGATGTTACAACCATTGTCTTAGGATGTTGCAACCTCATAGGATGTTGCAACCGTTATCCGGGATGTTGCAACTATTGTCCGAGGATGTTGCAACCGTTGTCCTACGATGTTGCAACCGTTGTCCGGGGATGTTGCAACCATTGTCCTAGGATATTGCAAGTGTTGTCCGGGGATGTTGCAACCATTGTCCTAGGATGTTGCAACCGTTGTCCGAAGATGTTGCAACCATTGTTCATTGTTCTAGGATGTTGCAACCATTGTTCATTGTTCTAGGATGTTGCAACCGTTGTTCGAGGATGTTGTAACCATTGTACAGGGGATGTTGCATGCAGCGGCGTAATTTAAGTTGCACCCTTTTCTTTTTCTTTTTCTTACTCTTAACCCAAAAGGAAATTGTAGACAACAACGAGCTACTTGCTAATTAAGACGTTAAAAAGGAAAGCTGATGCGACATTGTTTACAACATGGTGTCAAACAATTTATTCCCAGATTTCATTAGTCCATATTACAAAGGATAATGCTTTGATTACTCAAAAAAAAGAGAGCAAAAATCCCATTTTTCTTACAAAGATAGAACAAATTGGAACGACCTACTGAATTCACTAGAACAGCAAATTAGAAGATTGCACGCGCATACATCGGTCTTTACAGCGTTCTAGTTTTCGTACTGGTTTCTTTGATTGGAGTTAACTCGATGCGCAGAACGCCGCAGAAGAGGACGACAACCAAGACGTTGAAATCATGCTTAACCTTTCCTTTGAGAAGCACCAAGGCAAAAGTGTTGTAAAAAAACTCGAGTGATTTGCAAGCGTCAGTCACACGTTGACTTGTAAGAAACAAAACAAAAGGAATCCAAGTTCTTACTCGTCTCTTGTAAAAAAACTGGATAGGAAATTCCACCTGCTTGGTGCTAATCCCACACAAACATCTACGAACTTACTTTCACCCAATTGTCTTTTAAAAAAACTGAGTTGTCTGCAATGGTAATGTGGTACAAGAGAATGCAGGTGGTGTACTATACTTGCAAATAGGTACTGTTTCAGACATTGACATAGTCTTCAACACACACCTTTAAGTTTCGTAGGATCGTGCATATATGTTGTTTCAGGCATCATATATATATATATATATATATATATATATATATATATATATATATATATATATAGTCTCCAAAATAACATATACTTGGAAACATAGGGATAAAAATGCCGTAGGTAATTGAAAACCTTATAATTGTCATCGTGTCACGTAATTTGACTGATGAATATAATGGTCTCTATTTGATTTTTCTTCTTCCAACAATACCAAATGAATTAGCCATGCATCTCTGACTATTGCACTGTCAACAAAATGGAAGAAAAGCATGAGATGTGTGCAGTGTGCTCTTCTCTGAGTACACGTCTGAGATATCCCATAGCGTGCTGTCGGTAGCTAATGATCAGAGCAACACATTTTTAGCCATAAGATTGCGATCACAATGAACAGATGGGAAGAATGAGAGAATCAGGACGAAGAAAATGGGGAAAGCAGTATTGGTTTGTCGTTACACAGGAGAGACCCTTTTAAATAGCCTTAACTTACAATGACGGGTGGGCCCTTCGGGCTATGCACCCAACTCACGCACACAGCTGTTGAGTGTAGACAACTCATCACAGCACACACGCTTGACCCCACTGTCAGCTGCTAGGAGCTTATCCTTGATTGTCTTCTTCTTCTTCAGAGCATGGGCGCTTCTTGTGTGCATCGCCATGGATGACCCTGATGATGGCGCTGTGATACTCCCCGAGTAGGCGCTTGATCCCAGATGCTTGCGTTTGGAAAACGAACCCGAAGAACTGAGTAGTCTTCCCAGGTAGTGCAATCCTTCGATAATCACAACCACTGCACCAGTATCTGCTGTGTCACCAAGCTTCCCTTCTTTACCAATCGTTGATCTAGTATTGCCATTGGTTCCAGGGTTCCCTTAGTCAAGTTCACCACTGTTGACAAACCAGTGAACACCGGAGAGTAATTCGGGGTGAACGGCTTCAGTTGGGAGACATGGAAGACTGGATGAACCAAACAATCTTCTGGTAGTTTCAGTCTGTAAGCCACCGCGCCTATGCGATCGAAAACCGAAAACGGACCGAAATACTTGAATGCAAGCTTCAGAAATGGGTGGTTGACCACTAAATTTTGGGCATACGACTATAATTTCAAAAGTACCTGTTCACTTACCTCGAATTGTCGGTCCTGCCGTTGTCGATCAGACTGAATTTTCATTCTGTTCTGCACCCGAGCTAACTGCGTCTTGAGCATTTCAGTATACAACTATCGATCATTGGCAACTTCCCTAGCTTCAATGAATGTCTGCACTGATAGATTAGGCATGGCACCAAAATTGGGTTCCCCTCTGTATAATGTTTTGAAAGGTGAGCAGCCTAACGAAGAGTGAACACTTGAGTTATACCAGAACTCTGCCATTGCCAGCCATGACTTCCACTTCTTAGGACAATTATGAACAGCACATCGGAGATACATTTCCAAATATTGATTCACCCTTTCCGTTTGCCCGTCGGTCTGTGGATGATAAGCTGTGCTGTAATGCAGTTTGGTGCCCACTGATTGAAACAACTCGCGCCAAAATGTACTTGTGAAGACTCTGTCTCGATCAGACACAATTGAGCGTGGCACGCCATGTAACTTCACCACATTGTTAAGGAATACCTTAGCTACCTGAGCTGTTGTAAAGCCGAAGTGGAAGAAAATGGGAGTATTTGTTTAACCGATCAACAATTACCAAGATCACATCATACATTTCTGATTTGGGCAATCCCTCTATGAAATCTATGGTGAGATCTTGCCAGGCTCCTTCTGGAATTGGTAGTGGTTGCAAAGTACCCGCTGGACGAGTGTTTTCGTGTTTAGCTTGTTGACAAATCTGACATTGATAAATTCTTCCACCCCACTCTTGAGTCCAGGCCAGTAAAACAATTTCTTGATGCGATGGTAAGTGGCCAGAATACCTAAATGACCCCCAATTGTCATTTCATGGAAATTACTGATCAATTCGTGCGTAGAGCCATATCTGCACAAATCCATATTCTACCATGATATTTGATCAGTCCATGCTCTAATTTATATCCTCTACTATCTGGACTAAGTATTGCTAGAGAAGTGAGCAATTCCTGTGCATCTGAATCTGTTTCATATGAATTCAGTACTTCACGTACCCAGGCAGGCCGACAAGCTGAGATAGCTTGTATCTGGAGCAAATGATTGACACGCGAAAGTGCGTCGGCAGCACCATTGTCCACTCCTTGTTTGTACTAGAATTTGAATTGTAATCCAACCAACTTCGACATTGCTTTGCACTGCAATTTAGTGCCCAATTGTTGACCATCTAGATTGCATATACTTTTATGATCAGTTAAAATAATGAAAGGACCACGTTGCAAATAGGATCGCCATTGGTCTACTGCCATGATCGCTGCTAGAAATTCTTTTTCATATATAGAGAGTCTTTGATTATGTGGACCCAAAGCTTTACTGAGGTATGCGATTGGGTGTCCCTGTTGCATCAACACCACCGATGCCGGTGGCGTGGGCATCAGTCTCCACTTAGAAGGGCAAAGTAAAATCCAGCAGCGACAATACTAGAGTATTCACCATCGCTTGTTTCAGAGTATTGAAAGCTGCTCCTGCTTGTTCATTCCATTCTAAGCTTTTCTTCTTCAAAAGATCGGTCAATGGCTTAGCAATGAGTCCATAATTTCGGACAAACTTTCAGAAATACCCTGTGAGACCAAAAAAACCTCGCAACTCTGTGGTTGTCATTGGTTGAGGCCATTTATCCATTGCACTTATCTTCTCAAGAACAGTTGCCACCCCTTTATGAGAAATAACATGACCCAAGTACTCCATTGTCTGTTTGGCAAATGAGCATTTGGATATTTTGACAAATAGTTGATTCTTGCGTAAAACCTCCATCACTGATTTTATATGCTCGAGATGGTCTTGTAATGTGTGACTATACACTAGAATGTCATCCAAAAATACAATCACGAATTTGCGAACATATGGCGCAAAAATCATGTTCATTAGGCACTAGAATGTCGCTGGCACGTTTGTCAGGCCGAATGGCATGACTCAAAACTGGAATTGGGCTTTGTGAGTTTTAAATGCTATCTTCTCTTTGTCTGCTTCTCTCATACAAATTTGATGATATCCTGAACAAAGATCCAACTTGGAGAAGAACTGTGTACCTGCCAATTCGTGTAAGAGCTCATCCACCACTGTTAATGGAAACTTGTTCTTGGCTGTGTTCTTCTTGAGGCGACGGTAGTCCACCAAAACGCCAGCTTCCATCTTTCTTTTGGACAAGAAGCACTGGCGACGCATAAGGACTCATGCTCGGCGTGATCATTCCCGGTTCCAACATCTCTGTTACCTGCCTTTCAATCTCATCTTTCTATAGCGGTGAATAGCGATAGGGTCGGGAGTTAACTGGTGGTGCACCTGGCTCCAACGTGATAGCGTGATCATATTGCCGATGAGGAGCTAAGTTCTTTGGCTCAATGAAGATGTATGCGTATTGGTGTATCAATAACTGAACTGCTACTGGTATAGCTGAAGATTGTTCTTGACTATACTAAGACTATTGATCCACCACTGCAATGGACCATATCTCATTGCCAGTACACCACTTCTGTAATTACTCTGAAAAAAGTTCTTGCAATGTTGCTTGCCACTTGGTATGTACCCCTTGAATGCAGACATGTTTTCCCTCATACTCAAACGACAATGTCTTGTTCAACCAGTGACAATTCATAGGGCTGAATGGTTGAAGCCAATCCATTCCTAGCACGGCATCATATGCCCCCAAATCGACCACTCTCATATCAGTACTAAAAGTAATGCACTGAATCCACCAATTCAGTCCAGGCACTATACTGCCACATTGCAATACCTCTCCATTTGTCACTTTGACTGTCACAGCCGGGATCGATTGTACTTCGAGATCGGTGCGATTGATAAATTGTCAATTGACAAAACTGTGTGTACTACCCGAATCCACTAGTATTAACATGATTTGATTCCCTGCTAGTGCTCGAAGTCGTATGGACTACACTTTCTCTGTTCTAGCCACTACATGTATGGACAGTTTGAAGCATTCTTCGGTGGGGGTCATCTCTGTCAAGTCTATCGCTCGTAGTGTTTCTTCCTGCGACACTTCCCCGAAATCGCCAATTTCAATTGTTAACAACTGCATCGGTGTCTTACACTGGTGTTCCTTGCTATATTTGTCTCCACATTTGAAACAAAGACCATTAGCTCGTCTGTAATCACATAGTTAACGTTCTCGCCCAAAATCTTCAATCCCTTGTTTTCATAATTCTCCACGCATTGTTGTCATTGTTGGGGGTAACACTGTAGCTGGTAAAGTGACTGCCCCTCTGAATAATTGGGACCCTATGGCGTGGGCGACTTGTTTTCAATTCCTCTTCTTGAATTATGGATAACACAATCGCTCCTATCACACTGGTTGGTGCATGCAATCGCACTGCTCCACGGATTTCATCCTTCAGACCGAGCAAGAACTGAGTAGCAAAGAACCAAACTGTTCAATGTGGCCTCGAGAGATGACAAGTGATACATGCTTGCTTCAAAGGAGATCCGATATTCCGTGACGATGCTGGTTTGCTTGAGTTGAAGCAACTTGTTCATCTGAGCATCATATTCGTCCAATCAAAACTCTTTCTCGACTTCCCGACAAAAGACATCCCATCCCTACAACACATGATGTCGCTTGTACGCCTGCAACTAGAGTGTCGTATGTTCGTCCATATACAGAGTTGTCGTCGACACCCATCACAACACGGGCACACGATACATGTTGAAGTAAGTTCGGCACCGATCAAGCCATAACCCCGGATTCTCACCAAAGAATTTGAGAAAATCCAGCTTTGGTGGTTTAGTGTACCCACCATTTTCAACAGGGAACGTCGGAGTGGTGACGACGCCATAGGAAGTTGGTACACCTTGTGGCTAAGAAAGCAATGGAGGTCCATGGTTTGTAAGCACACCCAGAGGGATCACCGTGGTTACTTGACCCGCTGCTCCCTAGGCAGATTCAGAGCTGGGGTTGTGGTGGCTGTAGGGGTGGCGGCGGTGGCGAGAGTGGCTGGCGCAAGAACTCTGCGTGGGCACGTTTCACCTCATCTAAACTATCTTGTTGGATCTCCACCTATTGGCCAATGTTCTTCATCTCCGCTGACAACCAATCGAGCTTCTCTGCCTGGGCATCGAAGTGAGACAAAATCTCCCCTAGTGTCATTTGAAGTTGGCCAGTGCTTTCTTTGATCGCCATAATGACTTGCCAAGATTGCAGTGAAGGTTTCTTGGCGCCGGTTACTTCCGCCGTCGATCCAACCTAAGATTGGGATTACGGTATTGATGCGGCCTCCAACCTCTCCAGAGATTTTACAGATCGAATGACAAAATAATTTGTGGAGGATTCGGGGATCTGATACCAATTGTGATATCCCAGAGCAAGCTACGGGTAGCTAATGATCAGAGCAACACATTTTTAGCCATAAGACTGCGATCACAATGAACAGATGGGAAGAACGAGGGGAGAATCAGGAAGAAGAAGATGGGGAAAGCAACATTGTCATTTTCTTTCGTCATGGTTTATTGTTACACAGGAGAGACCCTTTTAAATATCCTTAACTTACAATGACGGGTTGAGTGTAGACAACTCATCACAGCACACATGCTTGACCCCACTTAGGAGCTTCTCATTGACTGTCTTCTTCTTCTTCTTCTTCTTCAGAGCATCCACGCTTCTTGTGTCCATCGCTATGGATGGCCCTGATTATGGCGCCGTGACAACATCTCTCTCCCATCCTCGGTATATATAATATAGTGCTCCACCCCTCGGACTTGTGTTCTCCACACTCCTGTGCTTTGGTGTGTGTGCTTGTCCTTGTCACATGTGTTTCTGTGTCTTGTTAGTTCCACGACAGCCTCCTCCTGTGAAAGGAGTCCCTTCTACTCGAATACTCGATGGACATCAGGACATGGCAACCAACAATGACACCAAGCTCATCGTACTTGACCCAACCACCATACCAGAGTCCATAGAAGCATCTGATGCCACTAACAACAATGCCATGTTGCCACCGTCGTGACACGTCCAGTGGCTGTGTGCGGCAGTCCTCGGCGAGAGCGATGGACTCGTCTCCAGGGCAGCGCTCATGCTCAGCATCGACGTGGCCAGGCCCGCTGACCGCGGGCCATCCTCCTATCGGGCTTGGCGATCCTCATCGCCGACGCGTGTAGCATGGCCATCGATGAGTACGTGTACGTCCACATGTAGCTCTACGTGGAGTTGGTCGAACTCAAGTGGGCGAGGAGACCCGTGGGAGCCCACTGGATCGGGCTGGGCTATCGAGCCTGGGCCAGGCCTCGGTGCTGTCGTTTGCCATGGGGGCAGCTGTCCCACTGCTCATGGCGTGGTTCATAACGAGCTACAAGGTGTGAGCAGTGGTCGTCGTGGCGACTACGACCGTCGCGCTGGCTATGTTCGGTGCTCTCGGTGCGGTGTTGGTTTTAATCTTGTAGTTCACATTAGGTTTTTCTGTTTTTAGTTTGCACTAATTTGTTGTTGTAGTCAGCATTCCCGAAGCAAATTCAGATTGCATGGCATCAGAGTTATTTGTTTTTGTTTTCAGAAACTGTAGAAGTTCTTTTCATTGTTGAAAAAGCTTCAGGTTTTAGTTTCGGACTCGGTTCAGAGAAACCAATTTGAAACTTGATTTTAACTCGTTTGATATCAATAAAAAGAAGAAAATAGAAAAATTGTATCACCAGATACGGCACAAATTGAAATCTCGAGTGTTTTTTGTTTCTAGTATTCGGTGTTCTCACTATTCTATTTTCTGACAGATTCAGAGTAACATCGACAAGACATTCTTCCTTCCATCTTGTGCGTGCTCAAAAGTTCTTGCTCTAACATTTGGTATCAGAGCCAAGGTTCTTTCAGAGGTGATGGTAGGGGATTAATCACCAAAGAAGGAGTCACAAACATAAGCGATGAAGAGCAGTGTCGAGACGTCGGTGGCAGGAAGAACACTACAGAGAGGTATTGGAGTGCCAATTCAATATCCGATGTTAAACGATACCAACTATGGTTTGTGGGCCGTGAAGATGAGAATCATCTTGCATTCTCTTAGAGTATGGGCTACGTCGAGGGTGATCCACTGGTCGAAGATGAGAAGGATCAGGGCACTCTGGCCGCTATATCCCAAGCAGTGCCGGATACTGTGATGATGGCGATCGCAAAAAGCAAACGGCAAAGGAGGCATGGGAAGCTATTAGGGAGATGCGCGTTGGAGAAGATCGTGTAAAGAAGGCAAGAGTTCAGATATTGAAAAGACGCTTTGATCGTATGCTCATGGAAGATTCCGAGAGTATTAACGATTTTTCAGCTGAAACTCATCAGCGTGGTGAGTGAAATTCGTTCACTCGGTACTGAAGTAAAGGAAAGCGTCATCATTGAAAAATTCTTCAATGCAGTCCCTGATAAATTTCTCCAGATTGTTGGCACTATCAAACAATGGGGTGATATGTCAACCATGTCTCTGTTTGAAGCCATAGGACGGCTTAGAGTTTTCGAGGACAACATGAAAGGAAGACGTGCTGAGAAGGGAGAAAAAGAAAAGGAGAAACTAATGCTTACACGGGCTTAGTGGGAGTCGCTGGCTGCTAAAGATAAGAAGAATGTTGATGGGGCTGCTAGGAACACGAAGAAAGGTGGCTGGCGAGGTGACAAGAAGGTGACAAGAAGCCTTATAAGAAGTTTGACAAATCGAAGATTAAGTGCTTCAATTGTGAAGAGTTCGGGCACTTCGCCTCAGAATGTCGGCAGCCAAGAAAGGAACGGGTGAACTTTGTTCAGAAGCAATGCGATGATGAGCCTGCATTACTCATGGCCGAGACCTATGAACTCGCATAGATGACTGAAGAAAAGACTAAAAGGGTAATGCTAAATGAGGAAAAAGTCTGGCCCGATCTTGAGTCCAACAGAGAAGAAAGTGGGTGCGATTGGTACCTAGACTCAGGGGCTAGCAATCACATGACGGGTGACAAGAAGGTGTTTGCAGAGCTGGACGAGAAGATAGTAGGCACTATAAAATTCGGTGATGATTCTCTTGTGGAGAGATGTGGTCGAGGAACAGTGTTATTCCAGTGCAAAACTCAAGAACACAAACTGCTCACTCAAGTGTATTATATACCTCGGCTCCGAAGTAATATTGTGTATTGGACAACTTGATGAAATTGGATGCAAGATCATCATAGACGATGGTAACTTGTCTATCTTTGATCGAGATCAGGTGCTACTAGCAAAAGTGCAATGGTCCAGGAATAGGCTCTATCTTCTGAATCTACACCTAAGCGAGCGATCTGTCTGTTGGCAAAAGAATCAAGCGAAGCGTGGCGCTGGCATGCAAGGTACATACATCTAAACTTTCGCTCACTGCAAAATTTGTCTCGATTGAAGATGGTAGAAGGATTACTGAAAATTCAAAATGTTGAGCAAATTTTGAGGGATGTCTAGTTGGAAAACAACACAGAAAATCTTTTCCATAGTCTTCGTGTATCATGCAGAGAAATTGCTAGAACTAGCACATATTGATCTTTGTGGTCCAATAACACCGGCGGCGTCGGCAGGAAATCATTATTTTCTACTGGTAGTAGATGATTGTTCAAGATATATGTGGATTCGATTGATTAAGATGAAGGATCAAGCTTTTAGTGTGTCAGACCCCCGGGCGTGGAATATCCGAAGATCTTATGTGTATAACGTGCTAGTCCTAGGATTAATGGCTAGCACACACATTCACAACATTTGTCATTCACATCCATACATTCACATGTAAAGTAAAGCAAAAGGGTACTTAACTTAAGCGGTACAGTTATTACATTACAAAGGCCGACCGGCCAAATATTAACAAGTATTAAACAGAGTAGAGTAGCGGCAAAAGTAAAGACAAGAGCAACAAGTCCCAGTGGTTTGCCCATCCGACCCTCAGGCAAACTGGCAAGGTACAAGGTCCTAGATAGACCCATCACCGAACCCTTCGGTTCTTGGTGCGAAGAACACGTCGTCTGGTATCGGCTCCTCTTCATACTCTAAACAACAACATAAGCAAGATTGAGTACTTGTGTACTCAGCAAGACTTGTAGTGTATCTCAACATTTATATAGATGCAAGGCAAATCAAGAGAAGGCTCTATGCTACAAGCTATTTTGCGTTAAGAAGATTTTATTTGCAATATTCATAAGTAATACTTTGCAACGGAATGTGAAAGAGCATTTTAAATGGATACTGGACAGTAATAAGTATTTGAATGATCCAACAATAATAACCACTACAGCTCACAATCTTCCTTGTTTGCGAGCAACATTTCACGTTCAGCCATAACATGGTAGTTATTTCAAATAAACCACAAACCATTTCCCACATTTCCCTGATAAATCTGTTTTTGAGAAAAATCAAGACTATACCCATTAAGTCGACAATTTAAGCATGCTCATGACCGCGAGCACGGCTATTATAATAGATTTACACTCTGCAGAGGTGTAGACTTTACCCACATAACACGACTTCTCTAGTTTGTTTGGCACCTATCGATGCCACCGCTCACTACCTTAGGTAAGCAGTCTAGAGCGTGTCGAAGCCTTTACATTATCTAGTCCTAACATTGCACTTAGCCCGTCGAATGTTGTTCCTTACTGAACCCAGGCATACTAATCTAGGTGCTACGTTTTTCACACTTTGCCAAGGTATCCCCGCCCCAGTGAGGCATTCATCGTTGTGTCGGCATACCTTTCCTTCGGTATGCGGGACGTCTACTGCCTACCCCTCTTGCAAGGTTAGTTCTCGATAACTTAATTAGCTAAGGCCGTCCCAGCAAAGCATATGTGGTTGTACGCTTTGGCTTAGATTGGAGTTGCCGGTGTTCGGTCCTTAATTGACCCGAGCGAGAATCTCCCCTATCTATGAGTAAGACTCCTTTCCCACCCTTTTCAGAATATAATATAACTCGGCCGAGTCCAAAACTAGGTTTTGTATTTTGTTTTTATTCAAAATAACAGAGGCACATCCCTCTGGACATCTTCATAAATCTCCCAATTCCACATTTATCATATTGTCCTTTTACATCTCTTTCCAGAAAATCTATCGTTCTAGTAAGCATTTGTATGATAACTCGCATTCAAAATTCCCAAATGACATTATATATTGTCTATCCCATAACCTAATGCTAACAAAGTAGGGGTATCAACATGTCAGATGAGTTCATGCAACAAGTAGGACTTACAGCTACCAACATTCCAAACATAGCAATTTAATATTGAACATACGCGCATGCAAAAATAGAATTTGCAAAACAAAGTACAATAAGTAAAATACTAGGATCAATATGATCAAAGGGGGTGCTTGCCCTACTTAGGTTGTTCTGAATATAAGCTTGGTTGGTCATCGGAGATTTCGTTCGCGCAATTAACGTCTATTGCAAAAAGAGCCGAAATCAATTAAATAATGCAAAAGGAATTCAAACAGTAACCAAATTAAATTATTTTTGCATATTAAGGTAGATTATGATTTTACATAAATTTAGAGACAAGAATCAACTCATTTGGAGTTTCCTAGCAAAAGTTAGAAGGGTTTGAAGTTGGCTCGGTTTGGAAATTCCAAATAATTTAAGAAATACGTTTTCCTAACTTTGAAAGTGTATCCTTCCGCTGTTCTTAAGAGCTTTACATTTTCCGAAAATGGAAAGCGTAATATCTTCTAACTCCTTTGAGATTTTCGTTTTTCGAGTATGGAAAGCGGATTTTACCCATAACTGGAAGCGTATTATTCAAGTGCTTACAGGTGGGACCTAGGTGTCATCCTCACGGCTCACCAAACAGCGCATGGACCTTTGGTCCACCGCTACAGGGTTCGGTTCATGTGGGAATCGTTGTGCTAGTTAATGGCCTTGGGCCCATGCTTCAGTGACACAGTTCGGAAAATAGAGCGTTACGGTGCCGAGATTTCAGTGCATGGCCCCGCTTGTCAACCGAACAAAACAGCAGTTAACTCAAAATTAAATACCATTTTAATACTAAGCCGACACTAATTCGGGCTAATTATGGTGCTACAGGGCGGTCCATTTTCGGACAGCACTAGGAGAAGTCTCGAGCACTGGCATTCACGGCTAATCGCGGGTGATTGAGAGCAAGGCGGCGCGAGTGTGTGGTTGAAATGGATCCCCAT
Organism: Phyllostachys edulis; assembly: GCA_036346405.1. Lineage (NCBI taxonomy): Eukaryota > Viridiplantae > Streptophyta > Magnoliopsida > Poales > Poaceae > Phyllostachys > Phyllostachys edulis. Next base: position 7,519,869 of record CM070566.1, read on the forward strand.
GGCCTAGGTGACCCTACCGGTGCGGTGGCGAGGATCCCGGTGAACCACAGCGACGGTGCGGTGATAAATGGTGGCGGTGCACTTGGCTAAACATGGCATTGACGGCTCCGGCGGCGCATCAAGCGGGTTGTCGTGCAGGAGTAGATATGAGGCTCTAAGGTCTTACCGGTGCCGAGAGCGTGGATGGAGGTACACAGGGGTGGCCCGACGACAATGACCTGTGGCGGTGGGGAGGTGGTCAACGTGAGGGAGACAACCTGCACCAAAGGGGAGGAGGAGAAAGATTGGGAAAGAATCAGTGAGTGGAGGAGATGCTCTGAGAGGGGTTAATTGGGTAATGGCTCACCAGATTGGACGCGAGGACGAAAGGGAGCTTTGCGGCCGGAGCTAAGGAAGACAATGCTTCGGTGAGCTCCTGTGAAGCAAAGGCGAAATTAGATTAGGGGAAATACTTCTTGAAGACTCGGACGCATGGTGACGGGGGTGTATAAGGGAGAAGATCACTGGAACTCCGGCGGCTTCACGGCGATGTCTCGGCCGCAACGTGGGGCTCGCTTCACGGTGGGATTTGGTGAGGAGATAAGTGGGGGAGATGGGAGTGTGTCTTAGGGAGGTAAAAGACGAAGAAGGGAAGCAATGGCCGGCTATTTATAATGCACGGGGCAGAGAGCTTGTGAGCCGAGCAAGGTCGTGACGACGTACGGGCATGGGTAGGGGCTTGATGGCCGAGTGACAGGCAGGCAAAGGGGTGCAAGGCATGGCTGTCAACGGGCGATGCGCGCGAGAAGGGAGAGAACCCGAGATGGTTTGGCCTGTGGGGCCCACTGGTCGGTGGAAGAAATGAAAAGGATTTTGTTTTCTGATTTTTATTCAAATAGAAAGGCTGAGTCTTATATTATTTATTTGACATAGCAAAACAACTCCAAAAATTCTAAAAATTTTAGGGGAGGCTTAGGTTATAGTGTAGAACCTTGTATAATTTTTTCTAGGGTTTTTCAAGTAATATATTTTTCTCTAAAATTCTTTGGAGTTTCTTTTTTTTACTTGCATTTTCATAAAATAATTTTTGGTTTTAAAAACAACAAAACCCTGATTTGAAATCCAAATAAATCGAATGAGCAAGAGATGCAGCAAAAAAATTTAAATTATCATATTTTTATACATTTGAAACACAAACCCTAATTTCGGGATGTTACATAGTGTTTTCAAGAAGATCAAAGAAGGTGCTGATATGGAAGCCAACTTGAAGCTAAAAGCATTTCGTTCAGATCGTGGAGGAGAGTTCACCTCAAAAGAATTTAAGGATCACTGTGATGAGCTGGGTCTGAAAAGGTTTTTCACCGCACCATACTCACCACAATAGAATGGGTTGGTGGAGAGACGGAATCGAACAATCGTGTCAATGGCCCGAAGTCTGCTCAAAACCATGAAGGTTCCAGCAATGTTCTGGGGAGAGGCAGTCATGACAGCGGTATATTTGCTAAATCGCTCTCTGACAAAGAGTTTGGTTGGCAAAACACCATATGAAGTTTGGCACAAGAAGAGACCGAGTGTGCGACATTTGCGTACGTTCGGGTGTCTTGTTCACGTCAAAATAGTGCATCCTCACGTGATGAAAATTGATGATCGTAGCACTACGATGGTTATGACTGGCTATGAGCCAGGGACCAAAGTGTATAGATGCTATAATCCAAGGACAAGTAAGCTACACATCAGTCAGGATGCGATTTTTGAAGAAAACAAGTGTTGGGATGGGACAACTGGTGGTGTACAAGAAAATGTTGTGATAAACAGCGGAGATACATTCAATGTGTATTATGAAGTTGAGACTTACAAGGAATTTGATACAGTTCTGGGAAAATACAGATCAAGCAAGGATACTTTGAGTCATTAAGTTCTCAAGCTAGCAATTTGAGTACTCCTTTATCTGAGGATCATGTAGCACCGGAGCTCACAACATCAGAGATAGAAGATGCTGATTCTTTGTCTGAAGGACCTTTCCAACTAAGAGATCTAAAGGATATTTATGACAACACTGAACTAGTGGAGGTCCAATATTTAGGGACTGTGTTTGCTTGCACTCGAAGAACCTGCAAATTATGAAGCAGCAGCGAAAGAGAGGTGCTGGAGGTATGCAATGCGGGAAGAGATGAAGTCAATCCAAGACAATGAAACTTGGAAATTTGTGAACTTGTAGGAGCCAATTGGTTTGAAGTGGATTTTCAAAGTAGAAAAGGACTACAAAGGAAATATCATCAAACACAAAGCTCGTTTGGTGGCTAAAGGATATGCTCAACATTAAGGAATTTATTTTGAGGAAGTGTTTGCACCTGTGACTATATTAGAGACTATGAGATTACTTATTGCATTAGCAGCTCATGGTGGATGGGAAGTTCACCATATGGATGTCAAGTTGACCTTTTTGAATGGAGAAATAATCGAAGAGATTTATGTAGAACAACCTCCTGGATACATCAATGAAGGGGGAGAACAGATGGTGTTCAAACTCAACAAAGCTTTGTATGGACTTTGTTAGGCACCTCGAGCTTGGAATTTCAAATTGGAGTGTCACTAGGCTTTGAGAAGAGTCCAATTGAACATGCTGTGTACAAAAGGGCAACTAGTGACACATTTCTTATTGTTGGTGTATATGTTGATGATTTAATTATCACAAGATCTGTAGGACCGGAAAGGCGACTAGAGGAGGGGTGAATAGGAGCACGGACATTTTTTCTCCTAACTTGGATTCAACACGAATTTCACTCCAATAGTTATGAAAGCTATGAAGATCAATATGCAAGCACGGTGGAAGACTTGTGTTGAATCCAATTAACACCCCAAAGGAAAAACATCAAAACCTCGCTGCATACAGAGCTGAGCGGTCAGACTGGCGGTACACAGGCGGTCTGACCGGTGGCTTGATCGGTCTGACCGGCAGACTAGGCGGTCTGACCGCTGGAGTCTAGAATAGCAAAAATAGCCCGACGCCAAGAACACAATTTGGTCTAACTTTTGATCTATGGTTCCAAACTTGGCCAAACTTGAGACACACCTTCCTCAGGATATCAGGAACCAATTCCAAGCAACGATCATCAAGATCTTTGCCAAAGTTCTGACCTTTTTCCGTTTGATTGAAGGTGGCTCCAAAACCGGGTAAAAACGAAAACTTGATTCAAACACTTGCTCGTGGGTGATTGATGATCAAGATGATCCTAGATGTATTCCCACATATCACAGCAAGCTAGAAAGGGGCAAGAAACCAACAAGAAAATCAAAGGATCAAAGAAAGCCCCAAAATCACAAAATAGATAGCAAGAACACAAAGAGACTCATCTTTGAAGAATCTTGCATAGATTGAAATAAGATTGTTGAGGGTTTACAGCCACTCCATCCAGGAGGACAAGAGCTCAATCCATGAGCACACCAGCAATCCAAAACTCTATAGAACCATAAACCTCCACTTTCCTCTCTAAGGCCCTAAAACCAAAACTAGGGTTTAGAATGAACAAAAGGATTCCCAAGGGGTGCAGCCACCTCCCTCCTCTATTTATAGTGGGGGCTAATCCTTCTAGAAGAGTTTCTCTATTGGGCACCCGTTAAGCTCACACACAAACGGGTTTAACTCACGCACGCATTTTAAAGCGCCGTCTTCATCCCCTCTTGACCTAATCCGCTTCTCCTTGCGCTGCGGGTTGGCAAAAGGTTACCAAGGCGGTATTTAGGTGAAATTACCAAAATACCCCTTCTCGATCTTTTTGCAAAGACCGAGTCCCATCTTCGTGAAGCACTTCCATGCTTCGCCACGTGTAGGTTGATCAACGGCTCTCATCATGTCGGCAAGTCTCTCCCGTCCACTTCCACCGAAACCTCCATAGCACTTGCACCGACCCCCGCGCCGCTTGATCCAACCCGTCGCACCGAACTGCCTGTTCGGTCATCCTTATCCATTCTGCGTCATGCTTGAGTCCATTGACCTCACCCGACATCTTCGATCGTTCTGAACCTCAGCTCTCCAACCTTAGTCCCGATCATCCTCGCCGTTGACCGTCATTGACCTCTAAGAAACCTGCACAGCAATAGACAAAGAAATCGTTTCCGGGAACAAGTTCTTCACAACTTGACCCATGTTAGTGAAAACATGCATCATGCAACACATATACACTGAAGTCCATGATCTTGACCTAACAAACAAACATCGCCGCCACGAAGGACGACAAACCAGAACACAATCGGTCACACCACCACTTCAAGGCCGGTCTGACCGTCCCATGGCCGGTCTGACCGCCCCCCTGGGACTTAGCCAAATTTTCACCTTGGAAAACCGAGACTCCTCTGGAAATTTCAAATGAATAGAACTTTTGCCTGGAAGCTCCAAAAAATATGAGACCAAGTGCAGTAGAATCTCCTCTCTTGCCTACACCCTCTATTTTTGGCCCAGCTCCAAAATCAAAAATCTATTTTGACCGGTCAGACCGCCACCCAATGGCCGGTCTGACCGCCAGCCACTTAGCCTGAGCCTGAGTTGAGGCCTGGCCGGTCTGACCGCCACACAGGCCGGTCTAACCGCCACACAATGGCCGGTCTGACCGCCTGAGACCTGACAACATTTTGAACTTCGTCGAAAATACGTGTTTCGACAAACCTACAACGCCATTGCCAATTGTATCATCATCCTAAGATCGTGAGCATATCCCCATGATATCCACAAGATCAAACATCGAGGATATAACTGAATTTAAGAGTTAGATGGGAAATGTGTTCAGTATGACAGACCTTGGACTTTTGAGTTATTATTTGGGTATCGAGGTAGAACAAATAGCTGGATCAATCACATTGTGTCAAGCTGGATATGCTACGAAATTGTTAGCATTATCTGGTATGACAAATCGCAACTCATGTCAAACTCCAATGGAAAATCGTTTGAATCTGAGCAAGAAAAGCGGTGGTTCTCCTGTGAATGCAACTGAATATCGAAGCATCATCGGAAGCTTGCGATACTTAGTGAATACGATACCGGATATTGCATTTTCGGTTGTTATTGTGAGTCGATATATGGAAGCTCCAACTACTGAGCATATGGTAGCGGTGAAACACATCTTGAGGTATGTAAGAGGAATAAAGGGCTATGGTTGCTGTTATGAAAGGTGTGTTGGTTTGGAGTCGAAGCTTGTGGGTTACTGCGATAGTGATTTGGCTGGTGACGTTGATGATCGAAAAAGTACCATTGGAATATCGTTTTTCCTTGGGAAAAGTTTGATTACTTGAACATCTCAAAAACATAAGATTGTAGATCTATCTTCTTGTGAAACTGAGTACATTGCAGCAGCTACAGCTGCATGTCAAGGTGTGTGGTTGAGTCGTTTGATTGGAGATCTTAAGAAACAGGCACCAGAGAAAGTTCAGTTAAAGGTTGACAACAAATCGGCTATTGCGCTTTGCAAGGATCCAGTCTATCATGATCGGAGTAAATATATAGACACAAGGTATCACTTTCTTCATGAATGTGTCGAGAGTGGCAAGTTTGATGTGGAACATATTAGCTCTGAGAATCAATTCGTTGATATTTTAACAAAAGCACTTGATCGCATCAAATTTGTTGAAATGAGACAGAAGTTGGGTATCAGAAATGTGAAGTCAGAAATACAAGATTAGGGGGTGATTTGTTGGTTTTAATCTTGTAGTTTTCATTAGTTTTTTTTTGGGTTTTTAGTTTGCATTGATTTGCTGTTGTAGTCAGCATTGCCGAAGCAAATTCAGATTGCATAGCGTCACAGTTATCTATTTTCGTTTTCAAAAACGGTAGCAGTTCTTTTCATTGTTGGAAAAGCTTCAGGTTTCAGTTTTGGACTCGGTTCAGAGAAACCGATTTGAAACTTGATTGTAACTCGTTTGATGTCAATAAAAAGAAGAAAAGCAGAAAAGTCGTATCACCAGATACGGCGCAAATTGAAATCTCGAGTGTTTTTCGTTTCTGGTATTCGGTGTTCTCGCTATTATGTTTTCTGACAGATTCAGAGTAACATCGACAAGACATTCTTCCTTCCATCTTGTGCGTGATCAAAAGTTCCTTGCTCTAACAGGCGGTGCTGGGCCGGACTCCGGGTGGACAGGCCAGGTTGAGAGGTTTGGTGGCCATGGGGATCACTTATGGTTTCATGAAGCTGTTCAGGACCCATGGAGTTTGATGGGCTGAGAAAAAACAAAACTCTCGATTAGTTGTTACGATGAACCATGTCAGTAGAAATATAGATTGACACAATTCTCCAAAGGAAAGAATACTGTCCAAACAGAGAAAAAATGTGAAGAAAGATTGCAAATATATCAAAGGAAAAAGTATTCTGATTTCTGGTACCGCCTAACGATATAAAATGATGCAGTTGCTTGCAACAGAGCCGCTTGATTTAACATTGCGTCAGTAAGACTTCTAGCTTCTACAGGCAAACTGCATTCTGCATTCTGCACCAGGACTTCAGGTCTAATTATGAACCAATTCGTCCCTTCCCTCTCATTCCTTGAATTAAAGATCAGTAGATCGCATTACCAGAATGGAACATCAAAACGAAACCATTTGATTGCATATCGCTGCATGCGCTGTAGACTTGCAGTTAAACATTTCAACTTTACACCAGGCCCATAACTGGGTCATCATCTCTCTCTCTCTCTCTCTCTCTCTCTCTCTCTCTATATATATATATATATATATATATATATGGAAATTACATATAGAATTGGTCACATCCTAGTAGCAACTAGCTACTTAAGGTATGGATTGTCAGCTAGCTTCTACTACATTTATATACAAGGCAAACTTTCGTCATCATACTGTATGCTAAGGATCTCCATCTGTGGGTTTGTCTCCCAACTTGGTGTCCCGGGGCTGTGTTTTGCCGCGATTCAGTATCGATTCTCTAATCTTCCTGTATTTCTTCAGCTCCTCCAGCACATCGGCTGCCGTTCTTGATCCCAAGAGAGCAGAAGGCACCACTGCAGAACTCGATGCGACGTTGACATGTTCCTCGGTCACGACCCTTTGAACTGAAGAAGGTTCTTGAGGAACTAGGGGAGCTGCAATTGACGGTAGGCTTTCCCTGAGGCCTGGGGCAGTCTTCAGCATGAGCACAAGAGCCCCAACAGATGCAGCCGGAATCCTCGTCAACGTGCCTTCAGCATCCCGGTTTGTTCCTTGGTCCTCCCTGTCCGAGATATCAGCCCTGGAAAATTGAGGAAAATCTAGTTTAGCTTATATGAAGATCAAGAACGACGAGAAGTAAATCCAAATAGGTAAATATCTGAGAAATGAAATGAGCAGTAAATCCACAATGTCTCGAAAAGGAGTCGCCAAACTTTCAAATTGTATGAGCCTGCTCCCACTGTGTTCTTGTTGGTCAAAATCAACAACATAATGCTAATCGCTAATCCATGTGTAGTCGCTGGATAAAAGGGGACGAATGTAGAGTAGTCAACTTACCCCTAACATTATTAGGTTAACACGAGAATGCTTAACTATCTAAACTACTTCAGCGGTAAGCCACTGTTACTTGTTTAAATCGGTAAAGGTGGAATAATTTGGACCTTCTAGAACCTCCTTGCTTAGCTAAATGGCTTAGAATTGCTACAAAAAAAAAGCTAATATAGCAGCCAAACAAAATATAGGGAACGGTTTATCACTTTATCCTGAACAGAGTAAGTTCTTATTCCAGATAAATTATCCCACAACCTACAATCATTAACATGATCACAGCCCAAGAATTATAAGGGGATTAAGAAAATTACTAGATCAGGAAAGGATAAGCTGCACAGAGACATTACAAAGTGACAGGCTAGAAATGATATGTAGCTATGTGACTGTCTCCAAAAAGAAAAAAGAAAAAGAAGACTACGTCTGCAAATAAGATAGGGGCAGGGAACCGGTAGAAGATTTTTAGCTAAATGACCATTGCTTTTATCCATAATAATCCTCTCATATTCCTTGCTAAAATTAATCTTTTGATTTTACAGGGTTAAACTTAGGGTATGCATGATGTTTCTACTTTTTATGTGTAGCGGTTAGTGGTAAATCCTAGTGGAGTGCTAGAATCCAACCATCTTTATATTAAAAATAACATATACCCTCATTACATGCCACCCCCTCCTATATACACCACACCAAACTTCATCAAATCCAACAAGACTCCATGCCACCCACTCCTATATACACCACACCAAACTTCATCAAAATCCAGCCAGATTCAACCAAAACCGGAGATTAGCGCCATGTTGTTGGACCTAGGATAGGGTAGGCTTAATGTACCAAGGACTAATTCACCCAATTGAGCCTTACTATGTCTGGCCCATCTCCAGTTACATGTTTAGGTCCAAGCTTAGGACACCCCAAGTTATCAGGGAATTTTTTTCCAACAACCCATACCAAGTTACCAACAAATGCTTATTATGTCTAAGCCCTTCCCTCTTCCCTTCTCTGTACGGCTCCCCTCCTCCCGGGTTAAGTTGTTCATGTCCCACCCCACACAGCCCAACCCCTCCATCCATACTGTTAGCTAAACAATCCGGTACAATATTTCTATCAATTATTAAAGAAAGCTAGAGACGTAGCACTGTCCTTAGTTCCGATCCATAGTTTGTCATGTACATTGAAGGCTAGCCTATATGGCAATTTCTATGCTTCTATTATGTTTGTTCTCTACACAACACATAGTAAGCAAGCACTAACAGGGAGAAGAGAAAGAATCAAGCTAACATAGGAAATAAGAAACTTAAGGAATAACGAAAAGTAATAGAACTAGGGAAAAAACTTGAAGATGTTATTGTTAAGTCTATTTGAACAAAGGTGAACAGCAATCCTCTCTATCCATCCTCCAGAGGATGGTTTCATTTGAACAAAGGCAAAAGCCCAGATCATTAAAGGTGTAGACATGTCTGAACTATAAATATTGCAAGCGACCAGCAAGCTTATCTTGATAATAGAGAGAACAAGAGGTGATCAATCCAACAAAAAGACCATGAACAGAAAAAAAAATACACGGCAACATATTATACAAATAATGAATTGTTTGCTAATATATTGCCAATTAGTATGAGGAATAAAACTTTTCTGACTCGTATAACATAAATACAAGCAAATATGTAGCTACTGAGCATCTAAACTAGCATTGCGAAACAAACATGGTGCCTTCTCGTTAAGAAAATACCTATAGAATTAATGAACAAGTTTGTAACTACAATTGAATACAAAAGCAACAAACAAGTTCATGGACCTGAATGAGCATTGAAAACTCTTACTATTATCTTGGAACAAAACTACAAAGGCTGGATTTCTAGGCCACCTGAATTAACTACGACGTCTTGAATTTTCCTCTGGATGTGTTTACTCTAGACATCCATTATCCTTTCATGAAGCTAACACATGGTAAATGCCATTGCTCTATAATTATTACGAGAATTAACCCCTGTAAGATGCAGATAGTCCAGTTTGCCCTACAGGATTGTGAAACTCTATACCATGCAGTTTCAAGATGAAGAGTTGTGCATTTGTGCTACAATTGCTGCTTCAAAGGCCATCTGGAAGATGAGATGGTTCACTACAAATTACTTAGCTTTGTACATGAATGGCCAGTTGGCCACCTGGCTGACAGAACCCTATTGATGGCATTCCATATCTAAAGAAATCACATCACCTACCAAACTGAAAATAAAGGAGTGTCCTATCATTATCAGACAATTTTTAGGATAAGATATATGCCTTCGCAATTGAGGCCACTATATGATATGGACAACATCTATGTAGTATGTACACAGAGAAACCACAAGCTTTCATGAGGATCAGACAGAAACCACAAGTAACAGTGAAAACACTTAGGTGGCATAATGTCACAACCCACATATAATTTCAATAAGGAGACTAAGCAAGGGTACCTGTTGAGTTGATCAGTGATTGTGTCTCTATCTTCCCATGCAAACGCCAACTCCCGGTCATCCAGTTCATCCATGATAAAAGGTTTACTTGAGGTCCGAGACAACTTCTGTCCACGAAAATATACGAAATCATCTTTACCAAAAGATAACACCTACAGCAAGGAGCAGAACCAGAAATTCATCAGTCAAAAATCAGATCCAATTATCCAAAAGTAGAATCTCATAATAAAATTAGTGCTGCTTTAGCAAGGTTCACATATTGCTTGAGAAGATCCAATAAGAAATATGTGATTACCTCTTGCAAGGCCTTGTATGTGCTATGTGGATGTGAGCATGTTGTTAGAGAATTATCATGCATAAGGATACGTGGCTGTAGGCGTCCACGGGGTTCTGAATTCATAGGAGAAGGAGATGGTGATACCGTTGGTTCAGGTCCATGCTCGATGCTCCAACCGTGCCGCCTGGTCATTGCAACACATGCAGGTGCAATGCCAGCTGAAGGCAGGGAATTGAACTTCTTGAGGAAGGCTGTTGTGGGACTCCCGATGTAGTCCATTATAAGCTCCACTGGCATTGGTGTAGTTGGCTCCGGTGCTGCCACCACCTCCAACACTGGCACATAAGAAACTGACAAGCTCAGGCGGCCAAACAGAGTTTCAATTGGAGAAAATGCATAATGCTTCATCTCCGCGTCCTCTGCCCGGGTGAACGGCTCGACAAATGATGATATCTTGTGTGACAAGTTCAGTGGACGGATTCTCCCAGATGAGTTCAGCTCCCGGAAGATATTGTACGCTGGCAAGAGCCTGACGACCAGATGCAATGACCGGAGTAACACTGTCGAGCCCTGGTAGGTACTCCTGTACAGGCTATGATCCACAGCCGAGCTGTTCCTAGACTTCCTGCCATTGTTCTTGCAGACACTACTGTTGCCACTGCCGGACTTGCGGGTTTCATACTGTATTACCCACCTCTCTATGATCTTGCCAGCCCCAGCACTGGTGGTGCTGGTATTGTTGCGGTGCAGGAGGACAATGTCAATGACCAAGGGCTCAAGGTTGCTCTGTCGCCACAGGTCAAAGTTCTCAAGCGCGGCCGGGCAGTCCCGGAGCGCGAGATTGAACCACCGGTCGCGCGGCTGGCTGCCGGCCAGCGGCGACGACGGCGGGGAAGGCCGCGTGAAGTTGCGCGATGACTCATAGGGCGAGCGGCACTCCAGGATGATGTGGAGGCTCTTGGCGAAGAACTCGGTGATCACTTGCTCCACCATGGGCGGCTCCGAGGTGGCGGCGGCCATTATATGGTTGTGGATGATGCTAAAACCAGAAACTGGTCAAATTTGGAGCTATTGGGAGCCAAGAAACCGATCGAAAGTGCCAAAAATTAGAACCTTTGATGGTTTGGGAATCTCTGCAGCAACAAGCCAAGATGAATTCACTAATTTCAGGTGGTCAAAGTGTGGTGGAGGATTTCTTGGAGCAACAGAACGAAGCTATCGGATCAAATTGGTAGGGAATTGGATGAAATTGGAAGGCTCATGGAGATACCAAGAACCCTAAACTAAACCCATCAAGAGCTGGAACAAAAACAAAAGTTGCACCTTTGTAACTCCAAACCGCACAAAAAACGCAACTTTATCCCGAATTCCCACGCAACAAGCAGAGAAAAACACCAAGTTCGTGGGAAATCTCACAACGAAACAAGAGCAAAAGGAAGCCGCTAAAAAAGATTTTGACTTGAACAAAAGAACCCTAGAAAAATCCGTAAAAGCCTAGCAAGTGATGGGGTTCTTGGAATCCTGATTCGAATCCAAGAAACCGAAAGGGAAGCCGCATTGGAATCAAACCCCTCTTCTCTCCTGGGGAATCGAACAGCCGGGGCATAGTGGCCGACCACGAGGAGTCGCGGAATTGGAGGTGAATTCCATGGAGATGGAGGAAGAGGGCAGTAACAAAAGGGAGAAGAGATCACCCGCAGCCGTTGGCTCTAGCTCTAGGGCTATTTTGAACGACTTTTTCTGGTTTTGTTTGTTGTTTTTTTTTCTTTTGCAACGCACGAATGTCTTTTTATTTGCTTACTATGCGTGTGAACTGTGAAGTGTGTACCAAAGAGACGGAGATTAACTGCAGTTGTAACTGGACGCTAGCAGGGACCACGCGTGTTGGGTTATCCATTCATGTAGTTGAATTAATTGAATTAATAATTGTTGCTGCTCTTTAATTTGGCATTTTAGGATATGCCACAATTCCTAATATAATCAATTGTATGCCATCATTTAGATCAAACAATTCACAATTGTTAGGCATATCAATTAGATGCATAACCACCGCCTATAAGAATCCTCCATATCACCTGTAGACAAACACTATAAACAGTTCATACAATTAGTTGTCTTTTTGCTTGTCTTTATAGATCACATAATCTTTTAATGCTTTCATTGGCCTAAGAAATGTGGTGTTCAACTCTAATTTTCATCTCTGTGGACTACTTGTGTTGCTTTATTTGTTTATTTCGGATACATGATTAAAAGAAAATGAATACGGTTGAAATAGATAAATAATGATAATCTGTGGACTATTGGTGCTAATTGGTGTGAATTCACGTTCAAATACAGAGACTGTTGTGCTGCAAGTCGATCAACGTATGTTTGATAGTTGATATATATATACAAGTTAATTCAATGCGTTGCTGCACTGCAAGCCATTCTATTTGTAATACATTCCAGAACTAGTAAAATGGAGCATTCACTAGTTGACTAGCTATTCTAATAGCCGGTCAATATTGAATCAAACTGTTAAAGGAAACTACATTGCAGAACAGTAAAAATGGAGCATTCACTCTTTGGCTATGACTAGTTCACAAACATTCATTCAAAATAGCCATTCTAATAGCCGATCAATAGTGAATAGTCATTCATTCAAAATAGCCATTCTATTCCAGAATAGCCATTCAACCAAAACATTCATTCAAAATAGCCATTCTATTTGTACTACATTTCAGAACTAGTCAAAGAGTGAATCAAGCTGTCAAAGAGTGCTACATTCCATAACTATCAAACTGTCAAAATAGCCATTCTAATTGGCGGTCAATAGTGAATCAAGCTGTTAAAGAGTGCTACATTCTAGAACAATAAAAATGGAGCATTCAACCAATACATTCATTCAAAATAGCCATTCTATTTGTACTAGTCGCTCATTCACTCATTCATCCATCACAGGAATAAATCCAACAATGTCATACAGGAATCCAAAATTAGAATAAGCATGTAAAGCCAAAGAACACTAGCTTTTGATCACCAAAGTCATGCATCAGATGAACCTTGAGGATGAAACTTGAGGTTGAAGTAGACATAATTGTAATATGCAAAGGTATCTTTTTTCAGTGTCATATACCCTACAAGTAACCAGCAAATATAATTAGGAATCAAGAATTGAAGTATACATAATTGTGCAGAACATTTTAAAAATTGGCAATAATGTTTCCTGCTAACTGAGTTTGGAATCCTTAGAACTATTACATAAAGCATAAAGTCCAATATAAAGTCATCTGAAGTCTTGAAAGAAAATGTAGGAGCTTATCCTGGGTTTAGGAGCATTTGCAAAGCTAAGAATTGTCCTAAAATTCCAATATAGCAAATCACCAGTCCACCACAAACCAGATCAGCTCTCGCGACTTACAAGCAGAATTCACTTCAAGAACAGTAGCAGCTCCACTCCCACAAAGCATAATAGCATGATCACAAGAGTAATACTCTATTAGTCACAATAAACAGAGGTCAGCAAGATGCTTATTAGCGGTAGGTTCTACTACTTTGGTCTATAAATTAGAAAGCACATGGACGTATGGAGGAAACTCAAAGAGCCTAACATATAAGCATTTTAACTACTTGCATGCACTATACATGTATATGCAGATATATACAAGCCTAACATATAAGGTTTACCTCTCGACCTCAACCATCATTAGCAAATAACCTCAACCGCATACACCTAATTGCATTCATGTGCTTAGCTTTCACATCGTCAGGCCCGTCTACTTCAACTCTGGATAATAACGAAGAGGAGGAAAGCGAGCCCCGTCTACTTCAACTCTAGATTCCTAATTATATTGGCAAAAAATGAGATTGTACGAGTGTATCTCCATTTCCATTTGGAATGCAATTGAGGGGATTACGCAGGAACTGTACTATTTTGTTTCCAGTTCCATTCGTACTTGGATGTTGTGGTCGACCTGGATGGGCTTGGCCTGTGCCTCGATGCGGTCACCGAGGTGGGCGGGCCTGACGTGGTTGATGGAGAGTTGCACGCTGGTGACCCTTTGGTAGCCCGACACAACGTACCCATCGATGCTCACCGCCGACTCCGCGATCAGCGCCGAGACGCCGCCGTTGAGCATCTTGAATGGCTGGCACGACCAAAGCAAGATGATTGATTAAAGCGCGGTGACCAATCACAACGCGTTACGTGACATACCGACGGCACAAAGACGACCGGCAAGAGGTCTCGATGACGACGAGGCGGCTGACGACCTCGCGCGCGGTGATGCGGGTGTACTCGAAGCCCAGGGCGTGCAGGGCATTGTCCGGTGGGGCGGCCTTGTCGAACCCGGGCGGCGGCGAAGGCAAATCAGTGGCACCCCTGCTCTCGCCACCTGCTCCACCCATTGCTATCCCGCCCGCCTGTGTGGATGTGGATGTGGAGCGAAAGACAAGAAATCAGCAGATGTGAGAGGGGATTTGACGGGGCATGTGAATGGAGCGTGCGCAAGGGATTAGGAGCGGAGAGCACTCAAGGGATTGGGCGCAGAGAGTGCGCGACGGATTTGAAAATTTTTGGCGTTGAGTGGAGGAAAAAAGGGGGAAGACGGCTCTACCTTTCGCGCGCAGGAGAAGAAACGCTTTTCGTGTTGGAGAGAGAGAGAAGGAGTGTGCACGGGATTGGAAATTTGTTGACACAGATGATTCTGTCTACAGCATCCATACAACGGGGAGATCACTCATTGATAGTTTTTTTGGTTTTCGTGAGATTGTAGACAGCAATATTCTCTCTCTCTTTTCTTTCCTCCATGTCAGCTAAAATCCTACGTGGCATCGAATAAACGACCTATGTGGAACCATTGTACATGGCCTTAGACTCCCGTGTTGCTCCTTTTGGGTGACTCGAGGCGCCGCCCCCAATCCTTGAGAGCCCCTGCTCCCAGGGAAAAATCTTTCATTTTGTTTTTTTCAGTGGGCAGCGAAAGGATGGAAATTTTGGTTGAATTTCGTTCATACGGTATTTCCAACAAAAAGATATGCCGACGGGAAACCTAGGATTCGAACCCAGGACCTCTCGAGAGCACACAGGCAAGGCAATACCACTAGGCTACTTTGTCTTTGTGGTTCATTCACTACTTTTAGTTTCTTTAACCCTTCAAATTCAAAGAAAACGAAAAAATTGAATGAAACCCATTTCTTTCAGAGGGCAATGAAATGTTCGAAATTTCACCGAAATTATGAACAATGCTCCCAGCCCCCCACCGGCTGCCGCCGCGGCTCTAGCGTCCCCACAGGCCGCCCCCTACCCCCTCTCTTCCTGATCCAAGTCGTCCGTAGCCGGTGAGGTGGTGGTGAGCCTCCGACGCGGGTGTAAGATCAAGGATAACCGACCAGAGGGGGGTGAATAGGAGGTTTTAAAACTTTTTGACTAATTAAAAAATTAAGTCAATTCCCAATTAAGCCTAAACTAGATACAATTCTAGCTAAGCAATTCTACACAAGATAAATGCTAGAATTGTAAATGCGAAAATAGTAAAGACAAGAAATAACCACAATTGAGACAATGAAATTTTTCCCGTGGTATCGAAGACTTGCCGGTCTTCACTAGTTCACGTTGAGGAAGCTTGAACTAATCAAGTCGGCTCCATGAATTAAGCCTTCCCTCAATCACTAGTGGTTGTTCTTCCTCCGCTCCAGAGATGGTGAACACCAAACCACTCACAATCTTGGCACTGGACCTCTTCACAATCTTCTTGAAGAGATCACCGTGCTAACACTGCCAAGTCATCTAGGTGTTTGGTAAAACACCAAGAGTAATGAATCGATGATCTTCGCTTGACGACACTCAAGTGCAATGGATCAATCTAGAATGAATGCACTTGAATTTGGCTCAGCTACCTCACAATGAATGCACAAGTGTATTGTAGGTGTTGAGAGAATGCTCAAGGCTCTGAAGATGTTAAATGAAGTCTAGCACACTGTTCTTGAGCAGGTAGAGGGGTATTTATACCCCCTACCAACAAATACGACTATTGGAGAGGAAATCCCAACTTTTCAGCGAAATGCGGTACTACCGCATCTCACCTAATGGCACAGAACGGCTATAACAGTCGCATTAACTGCTCTGACATGGCCATTGAAAAATTCGGTGTGGTACTACCGCCAACCATCATGCGGTAGTTCCGCTTGCCGGTACTACCAAAAAATGAAAGCGGTACTACCGTTTCACGAAGGTCCCAAAAAGGTACCTACTTGGAAAAAACGTACCGTAGCATCTGCGATCACACCGGGGTGCGGTAGTTTTGCTGAACAAGTGCGGTCATACCATGCTGCGATAGTACCGCCAATAAACCTTCGGAACTACCGCTCTCAGGGTTTGCAACCGATCCAAAATGGTGTCACTCTGGAATTTACTTACCGCCAACTATTTTTCGGTACAACCGGGTTGTGGCAGTACCTCACCACGATCCCGGTCATACCGCTGAGCGGTAGTACCGCCGACACAACGTCGGTACTACCGATAATCCCGACAAAGCATAGTTGGCTTTTCAAATCAAATTCTAAATGCTTACATGATCCTAAATTGATCCAAATGGCACAAGAACATGCTATCAAGCTACTAGTTATGATCCCTCTTAATAGTATGGCATTTAACATAAAATCCGGTCTTCCATCTTTTTCACCTAAGACTAGTAAAACATAAAAAGGATTCTAGACTACTTGTACCTTGTCTTTGAACCATATTGATCTTCATGTTGGCCTTTGGCATGCATCTTCCAAGTTGTCAAACTCACAATTAGGATTTAACCTTGTAAATACTCAATAAACATGTTAGTCCTATATTCACATATTATCATTAATTACCAAAATAATTTTTAAGGGCCTAGGTGCTTTTCAATGAGAGACGCGAGTCGCCACCTCGCTTGCCGGGTTCTGCTCGCCACGCCACCCTCCCTCCCGGCGCGCGCAGGCGCCCAACCGAGGCATATCTCGAGCCGCCACCCGCCGATGCTACCGCTGGTCGGTCGTTGCGGCCGTGGGCCCAGGAGCACCGACACCGAGGGGTCCATCACGCATGGAGCTGTTGTGTCTTCACATGCGTTGGGAGGATCCCCGTGGTTCCTGTTGCTCCATGCCGGGGAGGCCCATCACCAGTCAATGCTGTCATCGGCCGACCGAACCGTAGCGGTCGTAGGCTTGGGGGTGCTGGCGTCGAGGAGACCGTCTTGGCGTTCGCCGGGTCAATCCCATGTGCCTCCATAGAGTGGCGACCACGTCGGCGTTGCGCCGTCCCGTGCTCGCCTTCGCTCAGCTGCTTGGGCATGCCTGTGCGAGTCCTTAGCACCTTCGTCAGCAAGTCCATCCAGAGTTCATCCTACCACAACCAGAGAATTTCATCGGATCGGCAAGTTTATCCAGAGTCCCCGCGCCCCGGCTCTCGTCGTTACCTGTCAGCCGGTCCCCAATGAGCGCTAGTTGAATTGTGTGGATGCGGAGAGGATGTTGGCCACCCATGTTGCTATGTCGGAGGCGCCCCGAGTGTAGCTTGTTGTCCTGAAGAGTAGCAAACCGACCGATGGAAGAGCCCGAGTAGTGGGGCTATTGCTGTTGAAGTGTCATCTCGAAGCGCAAGACGACTGCCCTGGAGGTCCCGTTCGTAGCAGCTGGTCCAATCCACCTTGAATGAGCCACGTGGGCGAAGGGGAGAGGAGTCGGAGTTGTCATCCTTCTGTTCTACATCGTCCACTGTCGTCGCCAAGGGGAGGAACCGCTTGCTCACCAAATTCATTTGAAGCTCCTCGTTGGTGGCCCTATCAGCGTGTGGATCCACCTTGCCCCTACTTCTATTACTCTCTCTCTCTGCAGCTTGTGCTAAGACCATCCTCTACACTGTCCGGTTTTAACCAGTTCAAAGTTCCAGTGAGTGTGGTGGGAGGTGTTGTCCTTCCCTTAGCTTTGTTGTGTGTGTTCGGCAGAATTGGTTGGTGTTAGGGCGTGATTAGAGTTTGCTAATCGGTACCCCTAACTCCGATGTTGTTGCTAGAATGCTACGATGCTAGAGTGTTACCAGGCGTATCCAGTTACGGGTTGCCTCCCACGAGGGTTTTTTCCCGTCGAAGTGCAGGTAACAAGGAATCTTTGTGTCCGTACGACCACGCCAACGGGACCTGTGTCGCCGTCGGAGCCGGCGCTGGCATCAACCTCCCGCGGAACGACATGGACCGTGCTGACTGACTCTCTCGCTTGTCGCTACACAACCACGCGCCCAGTCCAAACCTCCTGTTCCGCGGGAATTCCATGGGCCCCAGAAAGATCCTCGCGTTCCGCTGCTTCGAGTCTGTCAGACACAGGGAGCAGATGAACTGACATCTCCACTGCAGGTTGTGAGCGCTTAGGTAGCGTCCTCGAACCACCAACCACATAAAAAAACTTGCAACGCGTGGGAGCCTTGGCTTTCCAAATGATCTTGCCACACGCCGACTTTGTTTTCGTCAGGAAGAACAGGTTGTAGGCGGCTAAGGCTGGCACAGGGCGAGGAGTTGTTGCGGCTGCGGGAGTCAATCGGTGCTCAAGTTCAACATGCTCAGTGCCTCTTTAACATGACATTGATACCTAGGTATACACGAACTAACTCCTTGGGTACACCTGCAACGGGATCAATGGATACTCGAGCCATAGCAGAGAACATGAGTTACTGAATTTTGGAGGACTTATGAATTGCAACGATGTCCAATTCATGATTTCTTTTCTTTTTAACCATTTCATGATTTCTTAGCTGCACAAAACAATTGTAACGTCATTTTCATGTATGGTAAAAAAAGAAGGATAATGGTATCATGAGCACATTCCATGAGAACTGAAGACAGAACACAAGTCATGTAAAAAAGAATTACAGAAATAAATAGTCCAAAAAAATATTACAAAACTTGACATTTGCCGCTAATTGAATTGGCGACAAGTTCCTGTCGCCTATGGAACAGGGTCCTGACGTCAATTCAGGGACTGAATCTCTAAATTGCTCTTGTCTGGAGGGGGCACATGCCGCTAAAGCCATTTCAATTGGCGACAGAGACATGGCTTCCTTTTCTGTTGGCGATAGGGCTACTATCGTCAATTGAAATGACCACAGATTGCCGATAGAGGTCTAGTTTTGTAATTTTTTATTAACCATTTATTTCTGTAATTCTTTTTTTAAATGTATTATTTATAAAAAAACTCGCTACCATGTATATACATAATAAATAAATAAATTATTGTAATGTGTGTACTTTCAAGGACCAATTATAATTGTATTCTACACATACTAATTTTAACCACTACAAAGTTTCTCTTGCAATAAACATAATAATTGTATTTACACATACAACCGTCTGCGAATATGTACAACTACAATTTTATTTTACCAATACAGATAGTAAGTATATTATGCCTAGGAATAATTCAACTTAATATAGTTACGTACTTCTAATTCTTTTTTCATCATATTTTACGCTAACATATGACACAAGCACAACCCTAGTTCATCAAACTGTGAAAATCGGACAACCTACCTCCTTAAGGCCATTCCAACCCGGTTTTATGCCAATTTGGCATCCAAGTGTATCTGATCTGGCACTGTAATGACCCTATCCCACACGTCATACTCTTGATGCCCTTCTTCTCCTCCTCTGTCGGGACTGACCCGAGAGGACCCAGAGGCGTCTCCCAGGACCACCCAGGAGGTCCAACCGAACCACCCGGAGGTCTGGAAAGGTCCTCCAAGACCTCCCAAGAGGTCCCCCAGGACCTCTCGGAGGGCCTCCAGGACCACCCAGGAGGACTCGAAGGTCCACCCGGAGGTCCACCAAGACCACCCGAAGGTCCTAGTCTCTGTGCACAATGAGCTAGTCCCAAGATCAGATCGCTAACTCGCACAGACTAAGCATCGGTGTCATCACATCCATACAACAAACTTAAGATGAAATGATAAATTAATATATATAACAAAAGACCTTACAATCAAGCTTGTTTACAGAGGTGCCACGCAGGCAAACAACAAAAGGAACACTGCAATGAACAAAACAGTAGCGGAGCCACTCGGCGAGCCACAAAGCTATCAAGTGGAGGACGCCCCTAGTCCTGAAGTCTTCAACGAACTCCTCCTCATAGTGCTCGGAGCACCAGGAGATCTTCTACCCTGATTAACCAGAGGGCACAAGCCATGCGTGCTTTGAATGTACTCAGCAAGCCATAGGGAAATGAATGCAATAACATTTATGCAAGCCTTGACAAAGAAAAGCTGTATGGTTAGTTTACATAAAGCATCATTGGTTGTAAATATTGTAGTTAGATTGCAAAGCACAAGTTGAAAGAGATAATACATACGTAAACAAGTTCTTTGAAAGCAACACATGACCACCCTGGTCATGAGCCATACCACTCGGAACCAACCACAACTTTTTAGAATGATCTACCCCTTGTGTGAAAGAACCGGGCATGTCTATAACCGAGGACGCGGCTATTCGAATAGATTTTACACTCTGTAGAGGTTGTACAGCTTTACCCACAAGACACGAAGTCCTCTAGTTGGTTGGGCACCCGTCGATGCCCTTGCTCACTTCCTTTGGTAAGCAATCTAGAGCTCATGACAAGGCCTTTACAAAGGTCAGTCCTGACTTGGTTCTGCCCGCTAAGGATTCGCCATTTAGGGGCCCCTCTTGCGCCATTCGACAACTAAGACAGAACCGCATCAGGACCTTACTAATTAGTTGGCCAGGACCACCCCATAATGGACTTGTGGTTGCACCAGAATGACCTGCATCAATGACGTACAAGGTTAAGTCCTTAGTTGGTCGCCAGCGAGACTATCCATATCCCGGTGCAGCACAAGGCACCCACTACTCACCCCGACTTCTCGCCCAAGCATAAAACATTTTTGGTTCACCTGGCCAAATGACCACCCTGATCCTGGCACACAAATTTTTAACAATAGTGGCATTGCCACAGTTCCATAGTTCATTAGTCATGTTCAACATCCTTTGAGTCATGAGATCGAGAGACCAACGTCTACTAGAGCATGGCTAAGCAATAAAACACACACATGTTGGTACACAAAAACATAACCAACTAAAATAACCCATCCTACAGATGACAAAAGATACATATCAACATGTTGTTTTCAACCATACTAAGGAGTCATACTTGACAAGTGGTGTTTAACTACTCCCAAAGCCATACTTGACAAGTGGTGTTTAACTACTCCTAAAGCCATTTTTATAAAACTAGCCATGCATTTTCATAACAAAACAATATACTTTTTGCAAAATGGGTTCAACATGATCAAAGGTCTATGACTTGCCTTTGCTGAAGAGCTGAGCTTCTTCGGTTGAGGATGCTGGGTCCAGAAGGTCTTCAGAACAGCTGGATCCTACATGTGCGAACAAGAACCCAGTAAATAAAACGAATCCACAAAAACTCCAACAAAAGAACCCAACTAAGCCAAAAAGAAAGACACGGGATCAAGGCAGTGGTAGGGACATGAATCACTGAGTCGGAGCTCCAATCGAAGAAGGAAAAGCTCTTCCGAGGGAGGTCGAAGGCACTGGGAAACAAAAGGAGGCAAGAGGCCTCTCTGGTGCTTTATATAAGCACGGGGAGGTCCGGAGAGGAGGACATTGCATTTAATGCACACGACGGAAGTAGGTAATGAAGGGAAAGGAGCGGGTAAAAGAAGTGACAAAAGAGGAAAAGACAAGGTATGGTGGAGGTGACAGCATTTAATACGACACTACAGCATTAAATGCACGAAGACTCCCGCGGTACTGAGACATGACGAGAGGAGGAAGAAGGTGAGCAGAGAACCTGAGAAAGTGGTCCCACTAGAAGGGTGATCGTGACCAAGGGGAGGTTGTGACCCAAAGGGAGGTCGTGACCCAGGGAGGTCCTGACCACAAGGGGTGGTCTTGACCACGAGGTGGTCATTGCAAAAAGACCAAGAGGTGGTCTTTGCAAAAGACCAAAGGGAGGTCGCGACCAAAGAAGAGGTTGTAACGACCCAACTCTAGGGCACCCGAGAGGTCCTCCAAGACCTCTGAGGAAGTCCATCAGACCTCCCAGAGGTCCACAAAGGACCTCTCAGACAGATCCACCAAGACCTCCCAGAGGTCAGAAGAGACCTCCCTGGAGGTCAGGAGAACATGACCCGAGAGGGTCTTGGAGCCAGGGAGCACCCACGGACCTGCCACGGCCACAACCAGAGAAAAACGAGGAGGTCTGAGAGCGCTCAAGACCACCCGCAACCCTCCAGAGGAGGTCATGGGGGTCCGGGACCACCTCAGAACCTCACATGTTTATCCCATTGTGAGGACATCAGTCCTAACTTGCTCGGGGTTCCTGTGAATCTTTAACTAGTCCCAAGGATCATGGCTAGCTCTTCACGAGAATAATACAATGGTGGTGATATCCGAATGCATCTTTATTAAAGTAAAATATTTACTGAGTTGTTTACAAAGTGGCCTTGGGCCCAACATGAACACAAAAGATCAAAGAGCAATAGTTCCATCAAGACGCCACGAAATCGATCGAAGGCACAACCTATTCGCTGATCTTCTTCATCGCCAAGGTCCTCTCTCGCAAAGATTGTAATGAGCAAGAGTGAGCACAACAACCGTGATTTCACTTAAGTTACACCCGTGGGTTAGCAAAATGACATGCATATATGGCTAATCAAAGGATGGCATCATATGGTTAATTTGCACAAAGCCAATTTTCTTTCAAATACCATTACTAAGTTCCAAAGCGGTATTTTATTAGATAAAATTCATTTTATCAAAGCAATTTTTCAGGTTGGATAGCATTCATCGACAAGTTGGTGAAGGATACCCTCGACACCGTGCTCCCTACCCAAACCCATGGGATAAAATCCCAACAACAGATTTGATAAACATTTCTGGAAAACCCCAAAATCAACATCTAACTCTGAGTAGCCTTTGCTAGCACGTCCATGACCGTGGACACGGCTATTCGAATAGATTTAACTCTGCAGAGGTTGTGCACTTTACCCACACGACATGATTTCTCTAGTTTATCCAAAGATCCGTCAATGCCACCTCTCACTACCAAAGGTAAGAGGTCTAGAGCTCATGACAAGGCCTTTACAATGCATTGCCCCACCACAGCCTTTCCTTGCTAAGGTTTCACTTTCTGTGGATCGCAATCCGTGAAAGCCCCTCTTGCACCGAGGGGAAAGATGGGTCATAAAAGACCATTAGCCCTACAAGACCTCTCACACCTCCAATGGAGCGAGATATGGTGGAGTTTTGCAAATTACTTAGCCAGTCCCACGCCCCATTCTCGAGACATGTGGTTGCACGATTGTGGCATAGCCCATTATAGGCATGGCATTGGTCGCTCAAAGATCGGTCCTCACATGACTAGGCGACTCTCACAAACCCTTGGACCTCCACCTTAGCTGGGATAGAGTCCGTGCACAAACATTGCACCTGACCAAGCCAACCAATTAGCCCTATCTAACCCAATTTCATTTTCTTTGCTTCCCCAGCAACACTTTCACATTCCCATGACACCCCAATGTCATGGTCAAAACATTTTAAGCAATATTTGGTCATGTTGGTAAAGATTTCCCCAAATCAATATTTTTGGTCTAAGCCTGTCTAAGCACAAGTTTTTCAAATGGTTGGGCTCACACTATTGCATGACCCAAGTTTAATCTAAAGGTGACAATGAGTTTAGTCCAAAGTCAACAGTGGCCATACAAGGAAGTAGGCATAACTATGACTTTAAAACAGGTATTGAAATAACTTGGTAAAGATAGGCATGCATTAAACTTTGAAATTAAACATAAATAGATTGAATTATTGGGTGCAATATGATCAAGAGTGCAACTTGCCTTGCTCGCTATCCTGAGATTCTTCCTCTTCGGAACACTCAGACTCCCTAGAGTCTTCGCAATCTACACGAGTAAAAAAGCAAGTTCAAGAAAACTCAATTAAAGAACCAACTGAGAACAACAAGAAAACCGAGGGGACCCCAAAGGGAGTCCAAAACTTAATCAACAGGAGAGGTCCCTATTTTAGAACAGGTTCTTATAGAAGAGGTCTAAGCTTACCAGAAAAGGGTGGTCTTTAACAAAAGACCCCAAGGGAGTGACTTAAGCAATAGACAAAGAGGTCCTGAGCAATGGTTCTGGCGCAAAGACTAGGGAGGAGGTTCTCAAATAGAGGCCATAGAAATCCAGAAGGAGTCCACCAGAGGAGGTCCTGTGAAAGACACGACCAGCTCAGTGCAGTGACCAAAATAAGAGTGAAGCGGACCACCAGAGGACTTACCAGGGACAAGAAGAAACAATGGATGGGGGAGGAGGTCGGGCGACAAGGTCTTCCACAGGAGCCACCGATCGAGAGCCAAGATAACGAGAGGGTGGAGAAAGGAGGAAGGTGATGTGGTAGAATTTCTTGGTCTAATTGTAATCAAAATGGTGAAGAAAACTAGAAATATACATGTCAATGATAAGTATAGAAATGGGTCAAAGGTAGGTAGTAGCAGAGCAGGTGTCACTACCATTCTGGGCAAAAAGTACGAGGAAGGATAATGTATGTTGCTATGGGAAGGAACAAAGAAAAATGTCGAGGTGCGGTTAAGTGACCAAATTCAAAGTAAACTTCCGCATATATGGATACATTTAATGTGACAAGACATGCATTAAATGCCCAAGATATTAACGTGGCGGAGGAAATGAGAATGGCCAAAATCGGCAAGTGGGGCGATCAATTTATAAACAATCGGGTCAAGAGAGGAGGCCTTGCCCATGAGAGGTCTTTGAGGAGGTCCGAGAGGCTTAGGAGGTCCTAAGCCCAAAAGACAGGGAGGTCTAAAGGTTGGGGAGGTCCAGACTTACAAAGGAGGTCTGGATGTGGGAAGGTCCTGCGGTTAAGATTAAAGGCAAGTTGAGGTCCGGGCGGTTGGATCTCCGAGAGGGAGGTCCAACAGCCAAGATCAAACGTGAAGGGGGAGGTCCCCAGAGAGAATAACGCACGGGGAGGTCTGGGCCTTTGGATTCAAAGTGAGGGGAGGTCCTAACCGTTAGATTCAAAACAAGGGGAGGTCCAAGCAAAGGAGTTCCGAGAAAGAGAGAGATCCCGGGGAGATTCACACAAGATGGTCCAACCAAATTAAGTGAGTCAAGGCAACTCAAAGGAGGCTTCCACCGCTAAGGTGAGATCACAAGTCAGTAGTAATTAGAATGACACTAAGGAGGTCCTTTCGCCAAGAAGAAATGTCAAGGAGGTTCAAATGAGCTCAAGAGGTTTGAAGGCATATAAGAAGTCCTTTGGAATACCAAGATGTCCTAATGAACAGAGGTGCGGCATGGAAAGGTGCCCAGCAACAAGAGGTTTAGACTTAAGAGAAGTGCGAGCAGAAAAGAGGTTTGATCCAAAGAGATTCAAACCAACAAAGAGATTCAAAGTAATCAAACTCAAAGAAAAAGGTCTGGACCCGAGGATGCGTCCATGTGAGAAAAGGTCCAAGCCTCAAGGGAGGTCTAACCTCATGTACCACTGGGGAGGTCTAGGCCACAGGAAGGGTCTAAACCTACATATCCAAAAAAGATATGCTAAAGGAAGGTTTACTGAGCATACCAAAAGGAGGTATCAACAACTCAAACCTCTCCAACCAAACCAAACTTAGAATTCTCATCAAAACAAATATTTTTGATTTATTTTACACATTTAAAAAGGATTTAGAAAATCAAGATGTTACAGAGGTCGTGACCCAAAGGAGAGGTTTGGACCTTAAGGGAGGTCGTGACCCAAAAGGATGGTCTTTGTAAAAAGACCAAAGAGGAGGTCGCGACCAAAGGAGAGGTCGTGACCCGGAGGGAGGTCCTGACCACAAGGGGTGGTCTTGACCCGGAGGGTGGTGTTTGCAAAACGACTACAAGGACGGGGAGGTCCAAGACAGTTCGAAGCACGTGCACCCGAACTCAACTTGATCTGACCGTCCGACCTTAATTGGGCGGCCCAAACCAGAGGTGAAGTTCGGACTGCTTGAACAGCACAATTCAACGGACCGTCCAAGCACGATCGGACGGCATCGGACTGAGCGCGCTTGTGCGAAGAGAGAGAAAAGGATTGACAGGCGGGGAGATCCAAACGAAAGGGGGGTCTGGACTTGAGTGGGAGGTCCTGAGGAGGAGGTCCTGACGGTCAAGATGAACGTAAAAGAGGTCCTAACGGTTAAGATGGAACCAAAGGAGGTCCTGATGGTCAAGATGGAGACAAAGGAGGTCCTAACGGTCAAAATGGAGCCAAAGGAGGTCCTGACGGTCAAGATGAACGCTAAGGAGGTCTTGACGGTCAAGATAGAGTCAAAGGAGGTCTGACGGTTAAGATGGAGCCAAAGGAAGTCCTAACGGTCAAGATGAACGCAAAGGAGGTCCTGAGCCCGCGAAGGAAAGAGGGTTGAGCAGGAAGAGGGTCCAGAAAGGAGAAATTCAATCTGAACCTTGAATTTCGGAAATCAAGGACATTTGAAACACAAATCCGAGCTTGGAACACCTCGGGGGTGGTCGTGACCCAAGGGGAGATCAAAACCAAAGGATGGTCTGGACTGGGAGGGAGGTCCGAACCACAATGGAGGTCTGCTGAGCCTAGGAGGACACAACACGAACAGGAAAAGGAGGTCTAGACTAAAAAGATGGTCTAAACAGATAAGGAGGTCTAAACGAAGAGGAGGTTTGAACCAAAGAGGAGGTCCACATGGGGAAGAGGTCTGAAGAGGTCAAGGGAGGTCCAGAGAGATCTGATCGAACAGAGAGAGAGGAAAACAAGACCAGAACTCGAACAACTCCAAATAAACCAAACTTTTGCATTAGTTGAAGTTCGATTAAGTCATGTTAAATCTTCAAAATTTTCCAGAATCTTCAAGTTAAACTTGGACAATTCAACAAAACCGAATAGTTATTTTTATTTTGAAAACTTTCAAGAATCTCTAGAAAATTAGGATATTACATTCTCCCCTTGGTCTTTCTTCTCTTCCTGCCCCATCTCCGGCTGCCATGACACCTCCCCCTTTCTCTACCAAACTACCACCAAACCGTGCTCTCCACAGCATGCCATCGCCTCACGCACGCCGCCCGCTGCTTATGCTCTGCAAACAAGCCGAACACGGGCACCCTCATTGTGTGCCACCATCGTTACCCTCAATATTGGGCTGCTGCGAAGGACGACATCTATCCTTGCAATTGGTGGCGGTGACATCATTGTTGGCGCCCTATTAGATCTGGTAGCGAGCATATGACGCCAAGGTGGAGCCATGTTAAGAACCAGGACGCCGAGGAGTCCAAAAACCAGGACTACGAGGACCACCCGGTGTGCTACAACCAAGGGCGGAGATAACACCTCATGATTTTTTTTACTACCTTTTTATTTATGTGTTTAGCATTGGAATTTTATTAGGACTAAGCCCTTACTAATTCAATTTATAATTAAGTAACAGTTATGAAAAACTAAAGAGCCTAGGAGTTAATTTGTGACAAATGAACTTATCTTATGTAGCATCTAGATTATGTTTTGATCATAAATTCTTTAGCTAGTATTGAGTCTAATTTGTACCGTGTACAAGTGTATGATATTTCATCTCCTTGCATGTATACATTTTGATCAAGCACTTCTTCCTCGTATTTGGCTTGTCACACCTTCCGTGACTCGATGAAGTGTGCATATGCACCAAACTTAACCAGGCTCAAGCTACCATTCATCATGATCATTATTTGTTATCTATTACTTCTTTTACATAAAAAAAATTCTCCTAAGAAAAATTCTAATTTTTTATAAGGAAAAATTGAGGATTTACTACTCCTAAGCACCTTGATTTAATATTTGTCACTTTTAAGTTTCTTCTTGAATAGGGAGGGGTAAATGTGTCTTTTTACGGTGGATTTTGGTGCAAAACAAGAACAAAAATGCTGGAATATGTTTGGGGTGTCAAATCACATGTGTTTTGTGCTTAGGAGTGACAAATCATCAATAAAAAAACTTAAATATGGTAAATCCTAAATAAAGGAGGTTAGAAGTGATAAATTCTTAATTTTTCCTTTTACAAATAACTTAAATGAATGCTAACAAATTAATGTCTCTCCTTGGGCTAAAAACAAGTTTTGCCAAATTAAAGCTATGAAATACAATTTCACAAATTAAGACCTAAAAGGTCAAGGACTTTCTAAGTGCACTACACTATCAAAACAAGCTAAGCAATCTAAACAAGATGAACAAATAGCTTATAAGAATAAATGCACCAAGTAAGGAGCGACAGAATAAACCACACTACGGAGACAAACGATGTTTTCCCATGGTCTCAGAGACTTGCCGGTCTCTACTAATCCACGTTGAGGAAGCTTGATCAACTCAAGCCGGCTTCACACAAGCACTTTCCTCGATCACTAATGGTAGCTCTTCTCCACTCCGGATAGGTGAGCTTCAACCTTTGCAAATGTCCGAATCTTCTCACAAGCTTCTTTGAGAAGATCACCGACTCAACTCCGAACCGTCTAGGAGACAACACTCTCCAAGAGTAATGAACCAATGATTCTTCGCTTGAAGATGCTCAGGTGCCACAAAGATCAAACTCTACTCAAAGCACTTGAAAAAACCTCAACAACCTTTGCAAGATGATTTTAATGCTCTCAAAGAGTGGATGAACTAGCAAAGGGCTCAAGAGTATTCAATGAGGTTCTTAAAGGCTCTCTTGTTGCAGTGGGTGAGGTATTTATAGCCTCCACACACTGTACTAGTTGTTAGAGCACTGAAACCCTAAAAAAATCAACAAGTCTACTCAGAACACCGGTATGTGGCCGGTCAGTCCGGACTGAGAAATAACGGTCGACTGCTCTGCATTAAATGCACAGAAACAATCTGTTACAACATGTCCGGTCAGACCACCACTCGGGGTCCGGTCAGACCGGACTCAAGAAATCCAAACTAGAGAAAAGAACATGCTACTGGAAAAGATTGACCGCTTTGATAGACCGGGGCCCAGTCAGTCCTGGGTTAACATCTGCGGTCAGTCCGGCTTCAGAAAAGTAGCAAGACACAAAAAATGCACGTCTCTAGAAAAAGCTATCCGGGTCACTTGACTCGAAGGTCCAATCAGTCCGAACCTATACTGACGATTAGTCCGGCCTTAAGAGAAATACACAAAACTCCTTTCTCTGGAAAAAGCTAACCGGGACTCTCGACCCAGAGGTTCGATCAGTCCAGACATAGACCTACGGTCACTCCAGCCATTGAGAACATAGAAAAGGAGCTCTCTGAAAAAAGCCGACCACAAAGTTGATCCGGGTTTCCAGTCAATCTGGCCAATCAACTGCGATCAGTCTGGCCATGAAAAATAAAACCCATATAAATTATGACCAGACTGATCCAAATGAAACTGTGAATTAAACCAAGTAAGATTGAGCATATGGCATCGTTTGCTTTCAAGCTACTAGTCATCTAGTCTCTTTTCATAGTACGACTTTCTACGCTATCAATCTGATCTTTTATCCTTCATTTTCCTAGACTGGTAAAACTAAGAAAATATCCTATCAACTAGATACCTTTACCTTGAGTGAGATGAGATCCTTTAGCGCTCTTCCGTCTTAGTCCAAGAATAACCCTAGTAGCTTCTTGATAAAACGAGTTAGTACAAAACACATGGTTGTCTATAATTACCAAAACACTGCAAATGGGGCCTAGAATCTTCAGGTGGCCCGAGGTGCATCGATGCTGATCGACCGTAGCTCCGACAACTTTTGGAGTGCTACAGACGTGCGGAGTGCGGTGCCAAAGGCGGTGGGGGTGGAGGGTGCCCTCGGTGTCCGCGATGTTGTACGTCAACATCGCTGTGGCGACCACAACTTATGGTCCTGATTGCAGCCCTCGTGTCGTCGTAAATGATCGCACCGCAGCTTGGAGGCGATCAAAGGTGTTAGTGTTCCCATGACGTAGAGCGGTAGTACTGCAAGGAAACCGAGAATAAGTTAGAAACATATTGCCGGACGAAAATTCTACGAAGAATGTTTTACCATCTCGTTATGGCGTGCCACTCGGTGATGGTCGGGACCTGCTCGTACAACGGCATCGTGCATGACCTCCACTGGACGCTGTGGCACCGGCCTAGTAAGCCTGCACCTGGCGCATGGAACGTACCACCGCAAGTATGCAGCATACGTCTCGACGTCGTAGGGTCGTGACTCCTACACCACGTTCGTCGCTGCCCTCTCGCCCTATAGTGTTGTCCATGGCTGTTGTGTCTGCCTCCAGTCGTCGCTTCTCCGACCTTTCCTCATTTGCCTGCAATTGAATTCGGATGTCAGACAATCGAAGTTAGACATGCGGTTAATATGTAAAGCGATGATACCGAATAACGACATACTTTCGTGGGCTGCTTGTTGCCGCCAGAGGTCGTGGCGCATGTGGCACTGGCCGGTAAGGACAAATTGTCTCATGACCCGCTGTGGGTTATATGGCTCATCCATGAGGGAGAAGACCAGATGGCAGGTCGTGAACTAGTGCATGTGGTCCTGAGTGCACTGCGAGGACAATCCGTAGGGGGCCGTGTCTACAAGGAACTGTGCAAATCCATGGCCACCAGATGACCTCGTCCTCATGCAAAGTCTCGAATAGGTTATGGAAATCAGGGTACACACACCTCGGTATCTCTCTGGCCCACCCTAGCGTAGCACGTGTCCAACGCGTACCCATTGTAAGCTTGTTGACGGGGTCGTCGCCTCCACCATGACCGTTCAACTCGACACTCAACTGGAAAGGGTGTACGGTGCTCCAAAAATACGGTCGGCCAACCAGGAAGTGCTCCCACGGCCATAGCTGCAGTAGGGTGTAGCATACTGTGAGGCCTGGCTCCCCACCCGTACAACATTGAGAGGCATTGCACAACCCTCGGTACGTGGTGCAAAGCAGTGCAGAGCCCCCAATTGTTGGCACCTCATCGGGCCAAGTGTCCGCTAAAGGCTTTGTGAGATGGATGTAGCTAGGGTACACACAATCTCCCTGAGTCGTAGGAAACAAGATCCATCTGAACAGGAACAACAAGTATACGAGGAAGTGTGTCCTCACTGCCTCCTCAGTCGCATGCACAGGGCAAGTCATATACTCCCGTAGCCAGGAATGTGGCACACCCGATATGTTGTCAGAGATCGGGTGACCGAATCTGTCAACCATGCGCACCTTCTAGTCTACTTGCTTGGGAGGTGGCACTATTGGAAGACCGTGGACCGTGCAACGATAGACCTGTAAGCATAGCTACGTTCTACAGAGTTACAATCATCTCCCCACACCGGAAGTGGAAGGTGTGAGTCTCCGGTCTCCAACGGTCCACAAGCATAGATAGGGGCACCACGTCAAATTGGAACGTGTGCGGTAGGTCCAACATGCGGGCAATAGGCAAGAGACTGGTGTCCCGCGGTTTTGGGACATACCGCTCGTCCAGAGGCCAGTGCTCTCTGGGGCACCTCAGGACCAGGCTCGGAGGGCCGATGCCGGACGACCATGCCAGGCATCGGTGTCGCCCATCCCAACATACGTTGAGCAGCTCATACGCGGTGTCAACTAGAGGCTGCACCATTTCCTACCGAGAGTGAAACAACATGTTTGTCCATAGTAAAAATAGAATTTACAACAAACGTAAACAAAGCGAAACATTTAATAGGAGATCAAAACGTGCATACCATTCTCGAATGTATTACAACGTAAACAAATTAGGGTCGTGAATAACACCATACGCACACCTGATATGTTGTACACATTGCGACTCATACAACGAGAGAACATATGACCGAGGTGCCTTTCAATGCATTAAAATAAGCATGCAACATCACGACAGGGTAATTATATCTTGGTCGCTACGGTGCGTTACTTGGGCTAGGTCTGTTTGGGCAGTTGCTGATGGAGTGCCCAACCGTCTTGCACAGTCGGCATCTAGGGCAGCAAACCTGTTGCCCATGTTGGTTGTCATCCATGTTGTTCTAGATGCGTCATGACTGTCGTCTTCCACGGTTGGCCTGCTTCAGTGCGTCATTCGGCACCCATTTCACCTGCCCCATCAAGAGGTCCCTGTAGTGCATATCCAGGCCGTACGAATAAAACTCGGCACTCCAAAAGCCATACAGGTGGTGGATGTCATAGTACTCGGAGATGTAATGCGCCGAGGCCTGGCACCATGCTGCGCATGCCGTGCGTACACATGGGAGCATGGTTTGTAGAGAAGCCACGGCTTGTTGCAGGTGCAGGACGCTTCATCAGCAATCGTGCAGACCTACTTCCGATCCCCTCTAGCTTGGCCCATGATGTACTTCTCCTTGAGCCAGATCTCGAACTTCTACTTAACACCATCCATAGTACAAGCAACATGTGAATGAGCCTTGTTGATCTTCTTCTCCATGTACATGTGCATTATTTTCGAGAATTGTTTGCCAACCTCCAAATGCTTCTTGGCCATCATGCCTCTGTTAATGAAGTACCCGACAGTACGATTCTAGTTCCTCCACGATTGCAGTGATCGACAGGGATCAGACACCCTTGAGGACACTGTTATACACCTCGGACATATTGGTCATCATGATTCTGTACCTTGCACCATCGGTGTCGTGCAGCAGAGACCATTTCTTCAAGTCGGGTGTGTGCGAGTTAACCCAATGCGTGAACTCCCCAACTCTCGCGAACCCTCCTGCTGCTGCCCCTGTCTCGGCGTCCTCCAAGTTCTTAAATGCTTGCCGGTCTCCTCATCGAGCTATCTCCCAATGGCCTCAAACTTCCGCCTTTAGTTCTACATGCAGAGCTTCTTGAACATCTTCATCGGGTCCTTGCTCCGAAACCTTGCGTGAAAGTTAGTCACGAGATCCCTCATGCACCAATGGTTCCTGACATCGTTCCACTAGAACAATGGTTGTGTCCTATTTTGCATCGTGGTCAACACGGACAGCAACCCAGCATTGCGGTTCGAGATGACACACACATATGGGTGGTCTTGGACCACCGCCTACTTCACATTCACTAGGAACCACAGCCAGCTATCGGTGTTCTCGCTCTCAACAATTGCAAAGGCCACGAGGATTAACTGGTCGTTCGCATCGGCTGCAACTGCGGTGAGGATGGTACCCTTATACTTCCTAGATAGAAAGGTGCCATCCATCGTCTACATGGGACGGCAATGCTTGAACCCTTCGATCGCCTGATGGAAGGCCCAGAAGACTCTGTCAAGAACAAAACAATTGTGCCCCTCCATAGGATGCACCCGGTCAAGCTTGTTTATGTATGTCCCGGAATTTGATTCTGCAATTTGATGCAGCATTCTTGGGACTAGGTTGTAAGCCTATTCGAATGTGTTGAACATTCGCTCCACGACCTTTCGTTTTGCCCACCATGCCTTCTTGTAGCTGACCTAGAACCCCACCATATTGATAACATCCGCCAGTAGAAGCTTTGGCGAAAGAGAAACATCTGCGACGACGAGGTGGCTTATCAGACTGGCAACATATGAGGGCGTCATGTTGCGGTGCCTGTGAAGCGGTTCAGCTAGCTCGCATGTGTGATCCTTCAGCACCGTTATCCGGAAGCCCGTGGCCGCGGCCGTGAACCACTATGCACGAACCTTGCCGGCACAACATTCATCAACACACCTAACAATGTAGGTCTCGTGGTTGGACCTTTGCACCCTATATGTCCGGTCAATGTTAATGGCATATCTAGCAATAGCATGTTGGGCAGCACTCTTATTAAGGAAGCACTGCCCTAAGAGTAGGGTATCTTCATTGAACCCCCACTCGGCCCCCTCTGGCTTTGGCAGAACTAGCGATGTCGTTGTGACGTCGTCCAATCTAGAGGCAACGTAAGCAATGTTGGTGGTCACAACACCACCAACTGCACCTCCCGTAGCAACTTCTCCATCTTCCTCGTTTGCAGAACTGGCTGTTTCCACATCCTCCTCCTCGCTTTTGACCTCTTCCACCTGGTCGGCCAGGTACTTGTGGCAATCAATACGGGCTGCCTACCATCTCTCTACTCCTTCGTTGGGCCCAAAATTGTCGACACGCCTCCTCAGGTCTCCATCGCCCACTTCCTCGCCCGCGTCTCCTCCAACACTGGCATCTACATCATGACTGGAGACTAACACGGGCTCCTCCTCACCTGCAATTTCACCGGAACCACCCACGCCGGATGTCTCCATCCTCTCCATGAACTGAACATAGACCATCGGCCGCGCATATATCACAGTAGCAGGGTTGCAAACAACCTCCATATAATTGGCCCATGAAGCATCACTTGTCACCTTCATAAGTTGCCAAACGGTCTCCACTGCACCACCCACCACTGAGGCATACAACACCTCGATGCGCAGCTTCTTCCTTCCAATGGCACGATCGAACGCGGAACGCACGCACCGCCTTAGCTCCGAGAGGCTCATGTCCTTCAGACCCGGTGCTCGGATCACGGTCCAATCACAATTTGACAGGTCCACCCCGCATGGTCCGTCGCGTACGAGAGTGTTCCCGTCGAACACGAACATATCTTGAATCTCCACCATGAAGTACCTAACACGGGTGCATATGAAACCACTTATATGCAATGCTTGTACCATCTAGCAACTGCTATCATACGTCCAGGCGGCTTTCTTCAGATGTAACCACTTCATTCTAAGCATATAAATTATTGCACCATAAACTACAATAAAAATGCACTCGCGTAGATGCAATCTTGCGGGGCACGCAACCATAAATACATAAATGTCCTAAGATTTACGAGAACTTTGGAGGTCATTGTGTAACTTCTTCATAATTTAATGTACTCTGCATTTTTCTCGAAAAATGTGGGAAATCTACTGTTATGTGTACTAGGAATTGTTTTCATTTAAATCGTTTTGACAACATGTTCCAAATTGTTCAAAATTTTATTTCTAGTTATATAAATATATTTGTGGATTTTTCAAATGACTTCTTCTATAAATTTTGTTATGCCCACTTTACACCATCTTCTCATACTCCATGTTTTCAATTCTATTTCTATTGTGTCTCATGCACATTTGAATTACACGTTAAACGATCTCGGAATATTTTAAAATTTTATGTTCAAGTTCCTGACACTGAGTAGGTCATTGCTTAATTTTACGTCCAACCACATATTTGTCATGCATGTAATGGCCCACACTGAGTAAAAATTTACCACACTAACAACACTAAGTCTTCTAAGTCAAGTAAGGGCATACACCGACTACACAACCCTAACTATTGCTTTGCTACAATAAGAAGCTACCATTCAGCTAATTACGTGCTAATCACATTGCTAAAACTATAGTTGGATGTCGATGATAGTTACCTTTTCTTCGTGCTCACAAGACGACGCACAACTTCCACAACTGTGCGAACTTCACTTGCTCTCTGGTTCACTTCTCCCTTCTCTTCCTCTCAGGTTCTCTCCTTCCTACCTCAACGAGAAAATAAAAGCGCACGGAAGAATGTGATGGCATCGGGGCTCATTTTATCGCTGTGTGGGCGCAACGGGCGTGCAAGCTAGCAAGTGCACGGAGCCAGCAATGCCACGAGCCGACACAATAAGGCGCGATCGCGTGTAGAGGCTGTGCGGCGGCGGTCGTGGCCCCAGTCTTGAGAGCGCGAGGGCAGACTGGCGGCGCCGCGTGGCGCCGGAGGAGGCGCTGGATCGATAGGCTGGGCGATTCCACTGACCCCAGTGCATCTGATAGCCACCTCGGACCACAGGGAAAAGACTTCTTTGCAGGCCCCGGCCCAGATCGCCCGTCTTCTTTGTATTCCTTGGCAGTGCGACGCTGGAGGAGAGAGCTACAAGTGGAATTTTGGGGAAAGCGGGCTACATTTGGAATTTTAATGGTCTAGGAGGCCAATAGTGCCCAAAATTCCAACCTGCACCGCTGCACCGTATCACAAAAAAGAGTTTAATAAAAAAAATGTAGCTTGTAAGAGCTACCTCAAACAAATTACTAGCAAGTCCTAATGTATAATTCATCTGTTACCAGAACACGTTCACCTTTCACATGCTCTAAACAAGAAGCAAGAAGCAACATTACCAATAAAAATAAAGCACACCATGGTTAGATTGTGGCCTTTAGAGTGTGTACAATGCAGGTGATTAGAGAGAAGCTTGGCAAATAAAAACTTACTTTTTTGCCATGTAGGATAGATAAGATGCTTATTGTGTAGCATCGATGCTTAATTAGGCATCATTGCTTAACATATGCTTAGGCATATAACTATATATAAAAAAAACCATCTAAGCACTTACAAAAGATATGTTTGCATTGGAGGAAATGATTTTTATATAGGTGCTTATGACGTGGCTATATTCTCTCTCTTTAAGTACACATGTATAGAGTTGTTGGAACACGTCAGCGCCCTTGTAAGAATTATTGTCTTTAGCCAAATAAGTTCTGTTGCTAGATGGAGGTAAGTCTTTTCTTTATTGATTGCCTTTCTCTCAAATACATCTACTAGATTTTGGTATTTCTAAAACCAGACAGCACAACGTATCTGAAAAGGAAACGATGCTAACTCAGATTCTATCTTTAATTCGATATGGAATCGAGGTCGGCATTGAAGGTTGAAGACGGTGTCGGAGGTGATGTCGATGCCGGTGAGATCCAAGTTCCTTTTTCGCAGGTTCATCGGGTTGTTAGCACCGCGATTGGATCAAGATTTTGGCGGTTGCAAGAGGGTGATTCTTCCGATGACGAAGATCTCATCTTGGCGGAAGTGGCAGATGAAACGAAGTCGAAATTTGGCCGATCGCTCCTCCCGATAGCGTCCCAATACTTTCTCAAGGTAAAGGCGTTCAATCCCCTATCTCATCTAGCTTTTGCAAATCTTTGCAGATTGGGGGTCAGGGGAACACTGGCCAAGGGTCTTCCTCGAAGTGGCCAAGCAATCTGCTCTTTGATGAGACCATTGCAGCGGGGTACTCTCCGTCAGAGCTCCGCACAGTGGAGTTACTACTGGGCCGGTGCAAGCAACGTGCTAGGGTTGGGCGGCCATGGCAGGGGCCTATACCACCTCCTCAGAGGTCACCTCCGATGACGGTGGGCGACGTCATTGATCAGGCTCGCGAAATCAAACGACCAAGCCGGTGGACCGCGCTAAAATTGCGGCAGTTTTGCTGGACCGCGCTAAAGTCGCGGTAGCTTTGCCGGACTTAATGTAGATTCAAATTTCAAACGACTCGGCATCTTCGCCGGATTCTTTACCCTATCTTGCTTCGTCCCGGTTCGTTAAGCGGCTGGCCCCGCCTTTGGCGGCTTGCTCGTTAATCGTTCGACTCAATTGGCCTATTTGCTCGTTAATCGATTGGCTCACATGGATTTGCTTGTCGATAACCGTCGGATCAAAAGGCCACAAGAGGGTTGCAATGGATGCGTAGGGTGTTTCATCACACCTGGAAAAGAAACTAACCAAGCCCTAAAAAGTTTGTTGGCGGCTGGACAGGGACGATTGCTGAAGATCGAAGATCGTTTGCTGAAGTCTCTTGTCAACACAGTACCATGCAGATTGGCTGGGGTTGTGCCACTGGTCAAAGTAGGAACTCTAAACTCCCTGGTATCGTTAATGCTAGTCACTTTTCTGTTAATGGCAATGTTAGTGGTCAGGAGGTGGCCTATTTGCCTGTTAACCGATTGGCTCACATGGACTGCTTGGTTGTTAACCGATCGGATCAAAAGGCCATAAGAGGGTTGCAATGGATGCGTAGGGTGTTTCAGCACACCTGGAAAAGAAACCGACCAAGCCCTAAAAAGTTTGTTGGCGGCTGGTCAGGGACGATTGCTGGAGATCAAAGAACGTTTGCTGAAGTCTCTCGTCAAACAAGACCATGCGTTTGGTCGGTTGTGTTGATCGAGTAGGAACTCTAAATTCCCTGGTATCGTTGATGCTAGTCACTTTTCTTTTAATGGCAATGTTCGTGGTCAGGAGGTAGGACCTAGTGGAGCTTTTAGCAGGAAGGGAGGAGAAGCTAGAGTGCCCTTGGTCGGTGTTGGTGGAAGTCAGTATCCGGACGGTGGTAATACGGTGGAGGACTTGGCCGGTTCACCCTCATTCCCTTTGGTAGTTGTAGAGCACACTGACTCGAGGATAGTCTTTACGTGGCTTTGGTATTGCTCCATTGGTCAAGGTGGTCATGTGCATTCGGTGGTTGCAATGGATGGGGAGTTGCCTGGCGATGCCTTCATGGCTGATGGAGGTGGCGTCTTGAATGCAGCAGGCGTATTGGGAAGTGTTACCAATATGGGTGTAGCTCTTATGACCACGGCGGATCATGTTGGTAAGACCTCTGTGGGCTCGGCTGCAACGGAGGATGTTTTGATCAGGAAACAGGCTGACTAGGAGTTGCTCCCTTGGGTGGGTGCTGAGGCTATCAGTGGGGTAGATTTGTTGGACTCCAAGCTTGCTGAGTCGGCTACAGTAAACAACAAGGTGGACAAGCGAAGTTCAAAAATAGCTCAGGTTTCCAGATCGGCGGTGATCCAAGTGGATGAACTAGTGGAGCCTAGGCAGAGTGACCATCTCAAGATGCAGAAGTCCGGTGATGAAGACTTGGTCTAGAAAGCTACGCGGCGGGCTAGAGTTCGTAATCTCGAACTTGATCTAAGTAAGTCGGCTAATAAAATTTCTTTTTTGTCTTTCTCTAACGAGCAAATTATTAGAAACGTTGCTAGCATTGGCATTTCTTTAGGGGATGATAACTCTGAGGTTGCTTGTTCTATTAAAAACATTAAGGATCTTGAATTAGGATGATTAAAAAAATAAAGGATTGGTAGAGGTTGATGAGTTGGCGGATGAGAATATGGATTACAGTGATATCTCAGCCCTTAATCATTTTTGTCATGATTTAGATAATGATTTGATAGAGGATGACCACTCTGATTTTACTTTGGTAGTAAATAAAAAAAGGTCCAAAGGAAAATATTCGCATAATAGACCAATCAAGGTAAAGTTAAAATGAAAGGCCTTTTTTTGGAATAGCAGAGTTCTAGGAAACTTAGCTAAACATCGCTACATTTGTGAAGTAGTCAAGGAGCAGCATTTAGATTTTGTGGCCATCCTTGAAACTGGTAAAAAAGATTTTTCTGTCTCTAATCTTAATCATCATTGTGGTGGTCGGGATTTTTTGTGGCATTGTTCTCCGCCTCAAGGTCGGTCCGGGGGCATCCTTTTAAGGGTAGATCTGCGGGTTTTTGATATTAGTTCTATTGATGCTGGGAATTTTTATGTAAAGTTCCACCTAAAAATAGAGATGATGACTTCCAATGGATTCTTATGGTTGTTTACGGTGCAGCTCAAACTCATTTCAAGGAGAAATTCCTCACTGAACTTGTTCATGGCTGTAGGAAAGATTCTCTTCCTATTTTAGTTGGGGGGATTTTAATATTATCAAGCATGCAAATGAGAAAAACAATGATAACTTTGATTATAGATGGCATTTTTTGTTTAATGCTGTGATTAATAATTTGGATTTAAGAGAAATAGATTTATCTAGAGAGACATTTTCTTGGGTCAATTCGTTAGATAATCCAACCTTTGAAAAGCTAGATAGAGTTTTAATGAGTTCAGACTAGGAGTTTAAATTTTCTTTGGTCACAGTTATAGCTCTTGAAAGATCTTTGTCTGATCACACACCGTTGTTGTTAAATACAAGAGAGGCCTCTTTTAGAAGGAGTCAATCTTTATTTAAATTTGAATTAGGCTGCTTGTGTAGGGATGGGTTTAGGGAGATGGTGGCTGATGTGCGAAAAAAGAAAACTAGAGGCCAGTCTGCCTTACAAATTTGGTAGTGTAAGGTTAGAAGTCTTATACAATTTCTTCGCGATTGGGCTAAAAATTGCAGTGATACTTATAAAAAGAAAAGGCTTGAACTCAACTTGATTATTGATAAGCTAGATAAAAAAGTTGAGCTTATGCATTTGTCTCATGAAGATCTTACTCTTAAAAAGTTGGCTAATGAGAGATTGGCACATCTGTTAAGAGAAGAAGAAATTAAATGGTACCAAAGGTCCAAAGCGGAATTTCTTTTGGAGGGAGATAGAAATACACATTATTACCATTTGATTGCGAATGGTAAGCATAGAAGACAAAGAATTTTTCAACTCGAACAAAAGGAGGGGATAATTCGGGGTGATGTACAATTAAAAAAGTATATCACCAATTATTATAAAGAACTATTTGGACCATCTGCAGTTAATCATTTCTCCATGATTGATACACTTAGGAATGATATTCCTCAAGTGTCAGATGCTGAAAACAATCTACTTACAGAACCTTTTACGGAGAAGGAGGTGAGAGAAGCTATCTTTCAAATGAAACATAACAAAGCACCTGGGCCAGATGGTTTCCCAGCTGAGTTATATCAGGTGTTTTGGGAAGTCATTAAAAATGACATGATGGCCATGTTTCATGAGTTTCATACTTGCTAAATGCCTCTTTTTAACTTAAATTTTGGGATCATTACACTGATTCCCAAAAAAACCGATGCTAAGCAAATACAGCAGTATAAACCGATTTGTCTTCTAAATGTTAGCTTTAAAGTTTTTTCTAAAGTGGCTACTAATAGAATTATTGGTATAGCTCAAAAGGTTGTTAGCTCTTCCCAGTCGGCTTTTATGCAGGAGAGATTTATTCTTGATGGTGTTATCATCCTTCATGAAACCATCCATGAGTTACATAAACAAAAATTGGATGCAATAGTTTTTAAAATTGATTTTGAGAAAGCTTATGACAAAATAAAATGGCCTTTTTACTTCAAACCTTAAGAATGAAAGGTTTTTCACCTAAATGGTGCTCTTGGGTAGAAAGTTTTGTTAAGGGTGGGAGTGTGGCCATAAAAGTTAATGATGATCTTGGGCCTTTTTTCAAACTCAAAAAGGTCTTAGGCAAGGTGATCCGATGTCCCTAATTCTTTTTAATCTTGCTGCGGACATGCTTGCCATTTTTATTTCATGAGCTAAAGATGAAGGTCTATTATTGGGAGTAGTCCCTCACTTGATTGATGATGGGTAGTCCATATTACAATATGCTGATGACACTATCCTCTTCTTGAATAATGATTTAGAACAGGCAAAAAATTTCAAACTTATTTTATGTGTCTTTGAACAATTATCAGGTTTAAAGATTAATTTCCATAAGAGTAAGATTTTTTGTTTTGGTAACGCCAAAGAAGTTGAATCATAATATACTAAGTTATTTGGTTGTGAAGTGGGTACCTTTCCTTTCAGATACCTAGGTATTCCAATTCATTTCAGGAAATTAAGAAATTGTGATTGGAAAGGGGTTGAGGATAGAGTTGATAAAAAACTTAGTGGGTGGAAAGGAAAAAAATTTCTATTGGTGGACGATTAGTACTTATTAACTCGGTACTCAGCAGTTTGCCAATGTTTATGCTATCTTTTTTTGAAGTTCCCCGAGAGGTTCTTAAAAGACTTGATTTCTTTCGATCTAGATTTTACTAGCAAAGTGACAGCCATAAACGTAAATATAGGCTTGCTAAATGGAGTTTAATGTGTACTCCCAAAGAGTAAGACGGGTTAGGCATTTAGAACTTAGACATAAAAAATAAAAGTTTATTAGGGAAATGGTTGTTTAAGTTGCTTAATGAAGAAGGGGTATGGCAATCTTTGCTAACAAGGAAATATTTGGGTAGCAAAAGTCTCTCGCAGGTGGTTAATAAACCTGGGACTTCCCAATTTTAGTCGGGTTTTATGAAAATTAAAAACCAATTTCTTCGATTTGGTTCATTCCAAGTTAAAAATGGAATGCAAACCAGGTTTTGGGAAGATATTTGGTTAGGAGACTCTCCCCTGAAAATTCAATATCCAATACTCTATAATGTGGTGAGGCGAAAGGATGATACAGTGGCAAATGTACTGAGATCGGATCCTCTACATATTTCCTTTCCAATGCCTATTATTGGACCTAAGTTACATGCTTGGAATGAGTTAATTTTGAGAATTGCTAATTTAACATTAAGCTCTCAAAAAGATGTTTTCAGGAGGAATCTGAATAAATCTGGTCTTTTCTCAGTACCATCTTTCTATGGGGCACTAATTGGCACCAATCAAGCTCCCAATAGAGATTTTTTTTGGATCATTAAACTTCCGTTAAAAGTGAAAATATTCCTATGGTATCTCAAAAGATGGGTGATATTAACTAAAGATAACCTGTTTAAAAGAAATTGGAGGGGGAGCAAAAAGTGTTGTTTTTGTATTAACGAGGAAACAATTCAACATCTTTTTATTAATTGCCCTTTTGCACGGCTTGTATGGTGGATTGCTCAATGTGCATTTAATTTATCCCCTCCTATGAGTATAGAGCACATGTTTGGAAATTGGCTAGCCGATATTCCAAAAGTTTTAAAGTCACAACTCCTAGTGGGAGCTAGTGCCTTATGTTGATCTATTTGGTTATGTTGGAACGATGTTGTTTTTGACAAAAAGATTATCACTAATCCCTTACAGGTTATTATTTTGAGTGGACATTGGCTAAGTGCTTGGGCAAATTTACAGAACTCGCCTCAGAAGGAGGCAATGATAGTTGGAAGCACCAGATTAGAGATCGTGGCGAAGCAAATCTTAAGCCTTCATGGGTGGCGGTTTAATCACAGGATTTGTAGTGATTAAGTTTCATTTCTAATCACCTTTTGGTTGCAAAGCTTCCAGTCACTTTTTAACCATCTTTGGTCATTGTGTTACTTTACTTTTTAATAAAATGGACTACGTGCATCCTGGATGTAGAGGCCAAGAGAGATTTTTCTCTTCCACTATCTAAAAAAGTACACATGTATAAACATCTTGTATTGTACATGCCCTTATAGATTAAAGTGACGGCTATGTCTTGTCGTTTTTACAGTGACAGTAGAGGAGAGTTTTTGACTGATTTAGCCTTTTTTTTAATGCAATAGCAAAACTAGTTTCCTAATGCAATAGCAAAACTAGTTTCCTCATGTCGAAATGACAAAAATGACACCTCTACAGCAAAATCGCCGTGGAAAGCCACGTGCCGCTCACCCAGTTCGTGGAAAGCCATGTGTCGAACTCCTGACCCGCGACACATAGCTTGCAGCACACCCAAACCGTGGTAGGCCACCTATCGCACGCGCAATCCGCGACAGACAAACGCAGCAGGAACGTGCGCAGACCATCTGTCGGGGCAAGTAGCCTGCCATAGTCTGGGAGTTCGACACGCATCTTTCTGCGGACTGGATGAGTGACATATAGCTTTTCGTGATAATTTTATGCGATAAAGATGTTATTTTTGTATTTCGAACACCAATATGCTTGTTTTGTTATTGCTTTTAAAAAACATGCCCGTTTCATCCGAAGACTCGGGAGAGGATATCTATCACTTACTTGACCTCCGATCAGTACATGAATTGGCAGTCCATGAGCGACCAGCGCGGTCGGCACTCGGCCCTGACGTGTTAGGATGGCATTGGCCTTTTGTGAGCATCATACATGGCAGCTGCCAAGTCACCCATTCAGCTAAATGTCCTGACGGCGGCATCCACATAACAATTAACCTAATAAAGGGCGTTAAAGATTTAGAATCCACCCATAATGATATTCACCAGAGGCACACTGACGAAGCATTATGATATGAGCATAATTGTAAGTTCTTTACTACCGAGTAACACTAGAGCAAAACAGAACCTGATGAATGGTGGACAAAATTATAAATAGTAATTGGTGCAATTGCGTTAGATATGGTCTCAACCACCAAAATGGTTTGAACACAAATGGTAATCACCACACATGAAATTATCTATGTGCTCAATGCTCAGCCCAAAGAAATCCACATGCTTGCAAGGGAAAATGGTGGCTCTTATTACAAGTTCACGAAATCGAAAGTCACAACACAGTTTG
Organism: Phyllostachys edulis; assembly: GCA_036346405.1. NCBI lineage: Eukaryota > Viridiplantae > Streptophyta > Magnoliopsida > Poales > Poaceae > Phyllostachys > Phyllostachys edulis. The sequence goes on from CM070566.1 coordinate 7,563,961, forward strand.
CAAACTCATCCAATTTCTAAAGTGAACAAGGTTAAGACAAATGAAAAAGTCACTCGTCGAAAGTAGCATCCCATCATCATTTGAGTTTTTCAAAGAGCTTTGGTGCTACCTGCAGATGCATATTTCAGACATTGTTATTCTCTATCTTGGCAATGCTTGCCTACAGCTTTTTAAAAAATATATATATTAATGTGTAACTTAAAAGTAAGAGCTTACACATTTATCAATGCATGACCAATAGTCAAAATATTGTCCAGTGCAGTGCTTGTGCCCAGTTTCATCATTCTCAACTCTCTTGACGCATTTCTGTCCATCGTACAGCCACCACACAGGTTGACCAAGTAATTGCATAGGAGAATCAAGTATGCATGGTAAAACCATTGAAAAAATATCAGCTTCGGGTAAAATCAAACAGCATGATGGCTAAAAAACCAATAGTAAACAGAAGATTACTATGGCTATGAAGATCTATACGATTCACAATCTTACAACTCAAGTGAGACATTCGTGGTGTTCAGAGCAACCCATAGGAATTCTAGACAGTTATCGACAATGTTGTATTGTTGTGTGTAGAAAACAGAATCACATAGGAATAGTTCTATGGTTCTAACTGTTATGAATGTTGTGTGTGTATTGCAATAGCTCAATAGGCAATGTATAGACTACAAGGGATACAAGACTAAACCCTAGAACAATAGAGAAATACCACAAATACCCTTAACACCCCTCCCCCCCTTCTCAAACGCAACGTGTATTGCATTTGGAAAGGGTTGACACTACAATATGGAAAATCCAAAGTCCGAGTCTTGATAATATTGTCGTAGCGTGCAGCTCTTGGAAAATATGTCGAATATCAAAAGATCTCCGATCCGGGGTCGTGCGACAACCTATAAAGCACAAGGTGCAGGGACTGAGAAAGTAGAGACAACCGGGAGCAAAGTCGACCACGACAACACGACGAATAAGATGATGAAACTGACATGAATAGAGAGAGTTGTCAAATCAAGCCGAGAAGGAATAGATAGAAGCATGGCGGCGCAGATTGAAGCCTAAGACGATGGGTTGGCGGCATGACACAAAGGCACAAGAAGCGCGAACGAGGCGATTGATCTGAAGAAGAAGCGACGGCCTTAAAAGCTCGAGGCGGCGATATCATAATGACTTCTACGATCTGCAACGGCTCGAAGAGAAGAGCGGCGGCTACTAGAGGGAAAGAAGAGCACCACCCTTGATCCTGTTGTATTCTGATCCGAATTTCTAATATGGAAGTATCTGGAATATGCCATATTAGCGGATTAGTTTCCTACTTGGACTCTAAGTCCTTTTACCCCTTTATATACCTCTTGTAAGCCGCACGGAGAGGGACGCCTCATTGTAATCCCTGCGCTTTTGTAATCGCTCTTCATATAGTGATCATCGCGGTTGGCGCTCGTGGTTTTTTCCGCAAGGGTTTTCCACGTAAAATTTGTGTCTCCTTTGCCCCTATTTTTCTAACAAGTGGTATCGAGCACATGAGATTTGGGTTTGAAGAGATACACGAAAAAAATATAGATCCGTCGGTAGCCGTCTTCCGCTACGTCCCATCCACGATCGGCGAAGCGCCTCTTCGCCTCCGTCACAATGCGCGGCTGACAGCGTCGCTCGATCGATCTTCTTCCATTGCGTCCATCGGTCAATCGGTCCGCGCATCAAGCCGGAAGACACGCGAGCTCTGATCCAGCCAGACCAAATCCTCATCGACTCCTCGGTTAAAGGCGCAATTGGCGGCGCTTCGTCCCAAAGCAAAGACGTTGTTGAAGCCCAAGCCGTCTCTCGGTTTCCATCGCTTCACACAATTCAACACCGGCATCACAGCTTCAACCGCAAAGATCATCGTCTCCTGTTGCTTGACGTGGAGACAATGCACAAGGTTCCAAGTAATATTATTATTTTTAATATTTGTGTTTGGACGCTCGTTGTTTCAAGTGTTGATCAAATTTTGGAGTTCTTTGTTACGCCCACACGAGATCGATGCAGAGTCTCAAGATCTTTGATTCGTGTACATTTTAACGCGTACCAAAGAGGTCGTGATTTTTGCTAGGTTTCCATGATCGCATCCGAGAATTTACAAGATTTATTCCTTATAGCGACTTTGAAGTATGATCTTTTACTCCTGGGTCGAGACACAAGATTTTCGTTGTAGGCAAGTCAAGATGAGGGCTGTGTTGGCACAGATGGATTTGGATGATGCGTTGGAAGGGTTTGAGAAACAACCTATCACATGGACTGCAGATAAGAAGCATAAAGACCGTAAGGCTTTATCTCAGATTCACCTTCATCTATCAAATAATATTTTGCAAGAGACTTTAAAGGAGAAGACAACTGCTGCATTATGGCTGAAGCTAGAACAACTTTGCATGACAAAGGATCTCACCAGCAAGATACATCTCAATCAGAAGTTGTACTCTCACAAATTATAAGAAGGAGAATCTGTGCTTGATCATCTTTAGGTGTTTAAGGAGATCGTTCTTGACCTAGAGTTGATGGAGGTAAAATATGAGGATGAGGATTTGGGTCGTATTCTTTTGTGTTCCCTGCCTAGTTCTTTCTCAAATTTCAGAGATACTATATTATATAGTAGAGATACTCTCACTCTTAATGAAGTTTATGAAGCTTTGCATGCCAAGGAGAAGATGAAACAGATGGTACCTTCTGAAAATTCAAGTTCAAAAGGAGAAGACTTATTTATTCGTGGCAAACAAAAGGAGAAGGACTCAAACAATGGATCTCCAAGAAAAAGTTTGAACGACTACAAGAACCGGTCGAAATCTAGAGGCAAGTACAAGTCGTGCAAATATTGCAAGAAAAGTGGACATGACATCTCTGAATGCTGGAAGCTGCAGAATAAAGAAAAGAGAACTGGCAATTATAAGCCAAAAGGTAAACTAGATGACGAAGGTAATGCCTCCCTTGCTGCTGATGGTAGTTCTGATGGAGGAGTTCTTGTTGCCTTTGCTGGATGTGCTAAGACCAATGATGAATGGATTCTTGATTCTGCCTGTACCTTTCATATGTGTTCTAATAGGGACTAGTTTGCCATCTATGAACCTGTTGAAGGTGGTACTATGTTGATGGGTGATAATTCATCTTGTAAGGTTGCAGGAATTGGTTCAATTCAGATCAAGATGTTTGATGGCATTGTCAGAACTTTGACAGATGTGAGACACATTCCAGATTTGAAAAGAAACCTTATCTCTTTGAGTACTTTTGATGATAAAGGATACAAGTATTCTGGTGAAGGTGGAGTTTTGAAGGTATCAAAAGACTCTCTTATTGTGATGAAAGCTGAAATTAAATCTGTCAATCTGTACCATCTGCGAGGTACTACAATATTAGGTAATGTTGCTGCAATTTCAAGTTCATTATCTGATTCTGATGCTACTAATCTTTGGCATATGCACCTTGGGCATATGAGTGAAATTGGTTTGGCAGAATTGAGCAAGAGAGAACTTCTTAATGGACATAGCATCTAAGAAGTGAAATTTTTGTGAGCATTGTGTGTTTGGCAAACACAAGAGAGGTGAGGTTCAATACTTGAGTTCATACTACTGAAGATATTTTGGATTATATGCATTACGATTTATGGGGCCATTTAGGAAGACATCGCTAGGAGGCGCCGTTATATGTTAACAATTATTGATGATTACTCCAAAAGAGTGTAGCCTTATTTCTTGAAGCATAAATCGAAGCATTTTCAAAGATTTAAAGAGTGGAAGACTATGGTTGAAAGACAAAGCTGAAAAGAAGGTAAAGAAACTTCGTGACCGATAATGGGATGGAATTACGCTCGATGAATTTGAATCATATTGCAAAATCAAGGCATTGTTAAGCACTACACCGTTCCTGGTACTCCTCAACAAAACGATGTGGCTAAGCGTATGAACAGGACCATCATTTCGAGGTCGCTGCATGTTGTCGATGCGTGTTTGCATAGACGTTTTTAATGAAGACGCTTACTTCGCTTGCTATCTTATTAATTCCACCTCTCTTGCAATTGAAAAGAAAACTCCAATTGAGGTATGGTCTAGGTCAAAGAAATTATTCGAATTAAGAATTTTTACCGTGTCGCTTATGCTCATGTTGATAATAAAAATTAGAGCCTAGAGTCATTAGTGCATCTTTCTTGGTTATAAATCTAGTGTTAAATAATATAAGTTGTGGAATTCTAAAACAAGGAAGGTTGTGATTAGTAGAAACGTTGTCTTTAATGAATCTGCTATGCTTCATGATAAACTGCCCACTAATGTTCCTGTTGAGAGTGAGCAGACTTCAAGTGTTCAGGTAGACCATTTTGTTGGTTCAAATGACACATCTGATAAGGAAAATATTGTTGTTCATGATGCACCTATTGTTGAGGATACTCATATTGTTGAGCAGCCACCACAACGGTCCATTGCAGTTGACAGGCCTAGGAGAGAGATTAATCCACCCAAGAGGTTGATTGAAGAAGCTAATGTTGTTGTTTATGCTTTGAGTGTAGCAGAAGAAATTGAAGGTAATACAGAACCTTCATCATACTCTGAGACTATTAGCTCCACTGATTGTAACAAGTGGATAACCGCTATGCATGATGAGATGGAGTCACTTGAAAAGAATAACACTTGGGAATTAGTGAAATTGCCAAAGGAGAAGAAGCATGTTCATTGCAAGTGGATTTTTAAAAGAAAGGAGGGTATTTCTTCTACTAAACCAGAAGGTATAAAGCAAGATTGGTTGCTAAAGGTTATAGTCGATTCCGGTATTGATTTTAATGATGTCTTTTCCCAGGTTGTGAAGCATAGTTCTATTCGCACTTTACTCGAGATTGTTGCTATGTATGATTATGAACTTGAGCAGTTAGATGTTAAAACTGCATTCCTACATGGGGAGCCGAGAGCTCAAGCAGAGGAGCTCAGGCGGCGCGGATCTGGCGACGAAGCACGGGCGACCCGGATCCGTCTTCTTCCTCCACTCCGGCGGACGGATCCGGTGATTTCTCCTCCGCCACCATATCTCGACCTCCGCCTCTCCCTTCAGATCTGGTCACATCTTTGAAGGAGACTACGACTAAGACTAAGAGGTGGCTGCCCCCGAGAGTGGAGATTGCTCCTCTAGAGGGAGGCAACGGCAACGGCAGCGGCAAACCCTAACCCTAACCTTGCTCTGATACCATATTATGAATATTGTGTGTGTGTGTGTGTGTTGCAATAGCCCAATGAGCAATATATAGAGTACAAGGGACACAAGACTAAATCCTAGAACAATAGGAAATACCACAAATACCCTTAACACTAACAACCTAGGAGCTAATTATTAAACATTCATTAAAGGAATTGAACAGTTGATCAGAAAATTAATCTTCAGACCAACCCATTGTTCGATCACTTGATCAGAAATTAAACAGCTGACATAACAGAAAGTAAAAAAAAAATGAGTTGTGCAACTTTCTCAGAATCGCATGAGTGTGATGTTTGAAATGGACAAGAGAAAATATTAATATAAATTTAATAAAAAAAATATCAGATCGAATACCACTTGGCAGAAAATATTGGCTCCGGCTGGTTACTGCCAAGAATAAGTCTAATGCAGCCCAAGGCAATGTTGCAAATATGGTGGGGAACCTTCGAATTGGCTGCTAAACAGCCAAACTCGTATGTTCACATGGTCAGATAAGTGTGATACGTAGGTGTTAATAATTCAACCAATCTAATAGATTTACCAGAAACAGACCCTGCCTAATCTAGTTATTTGGTCAGTTACCAACAATGTTATGCGTGTTGAAAACAGCATCATATAGAAATTCTTCCATGATTCTACCAGCCTATGAGGTATTTCTAAAACTTTCATAAAAGAAACAGCAATACTGTCACATTGAATTCTCCTGTCAACTCAAGAGTGTGTTAACTGTCAAAAGAAATTTAGTGCACACCTCATACTCGTACAGTGATTTTACACACTGTGGCTTGCAACGCTCCTCAAGATACTTCTTTGGATCAACAGGTTCCTCATCCGCCCTGAGACAGAACAACATTAGAAAACTAAAGAAGTTGAGATAACAAGATGGACTGTCTCATAATATTTTAGAAATAGTCGAACCAATGGATCTTTCTGTTACGAATAGCATTTTAAAGTTTGCAATATGAAAACATCATAACTTAGCTGTTAATTGTTGCAAATGAAAGTTTTTTTTTTGGCAGAAATGCTATCAACAAATAGCCTAAAGATGAAGCTGCGAGCCAGCCATCTAAAGCATGCATCGACTTAATAATAACATAATGCACATAAAGAGCTGCAGATGGGATATAATGCCATTTTGGAATTTGGAATCAGGTGGCTCGCAAATGATTTATAAGACTAGTTTTTTTTTTCTCCTACTTATTCCCAGAACACCATCTCTTCGATCAGAGGTATTATACAAGATGAAGCGGTCTCCAAAGATGAAACGGCCAAGGAGAATGTTGTGTGCTTAAAAGAAAAGGAGCCAAGACCCACCAATTCCACATAAGATGGGATTTAAGTCAAATGCATCTTAACCCTCCAAAAGAGTAAGATAGGGTGCATTATCTCAAAGTTATCCATGCAGATATGATCATATGGGGTGTGCATTGCAATGCACTAGCTTAGAGCCTACTTACAGTCAACATACTAGCGGCATACCCATTTCCATTTGTTAATGCAGTTGGAGCAGATTGGACAGCATAATTACACTACACCCTAGAAGCATAATCTCGACTCTCAAATCAAAGCAAAAATCAAGCTGCCCACAAATACAGAAAACCGGCAATCCAACTACGCAGCACCCATTCTACCCAAAACCACCAAGCAAGCTCGTTCTTGCAATTTCTTGAATTTAAGCCGCAGCCTACCAGGGACCAATCAGACCGTACCCCGAACTCGCTGGATCCTCGGTGCAAAATCTTAACTTGCAACAGCTGCTAGCTTAATCTAGTTCCAATTGAAAGAAGGAATCAACCGCAGCTATACATACCAACACCGGACAGACACATACACAGATCGAAAGAAGCTGGGAAACAAGATTCAGAAGCTACCGAACATCAGATCGAGAAGAAGGCGCAGAAAAGGAGTACCCACATGGTGATTCAGGGATCCGAGCAGGTGGGTTTCGCACCTCGCGAGAAGGGGAGAAGAGGGATCTGATCCGAGAGGCTGTTCGGGATTAGGGTAGATAGACGAAGACCAGAGTAACGCAAAAGATTCCAGCATACTACTAGCACAAGGTCAAGTTCACAAGGAGTCTCTAATTGGGCTGTGGGCTTTGCTCTTCGGTAGGCCCATCTGAAAGCTTCGGGCACACTTCATGTATTTCAGCATCATTATCAATGAGCTCTGATTAATCATCATCATCATCATCCAATAAATGAACTGCTCTGACCAGCGATCCCCTCCCAAGCTTTTTCAGATTGCTCCCATGTGATCATCATTTGAAACAGTTGGGAAGAGAATTGAATAAAGCCGGTGAGTAAGCAAGGAAAGAACAGCATCCAGCTTTTCAGGCCACACGGGTACTGTCTAAAAGAGAGCCTAAGATGTATATAATCGATCAGATCAGAGATCAGCAGATCGAGCCTGAGATCGATCAGCTGGCATAATCGCGCGTGCAGGCAAAACCAGCTGGCATGATCGATCAGCCGGTGCATGGCCCCTGGGATCGATCATGTCCTGTTAACCGCTTTGATTAGTGCACAATCATGTCTTAGGGTATATATAATGGTATAGACAACTACTGTCTATAGTATCATTTCGTGTCATCTATAGACAATACTAACGACAGTTTCTACAATAGGTTGTTTTTTTATATGTCTCTATAGACAACTCCATTTTTTATAATATGTCTTGTTTCTCGTGTTACAGTCGACTACTGCTTGAAAAACAGTTTAACTCTCTATACTCTCTCTCTCTCCCTCTCTCATTCATATCTTCTAAGGCCAGTCTCAATGGGGATTTCACGGGGATGTCATGCACATTAATTAGGTGACACATCAAGAAAAATGGAATCTTTGCATGAAACAAGCGAGAGAGAAGGAGCTCGTGTCGTGGCTACTTAAACGAAGCGAAGCTTCGATTATTAAGTCCTGGTAACCGCACGACACCGCCATTGATGGGGTAAATTTCATCCCGTCTATCCTGTGCTCCAGCGACTGGTAAGGCTCCAATTCCTCCCGCCACAAGACTCCATTCTCCCGCTTTCTTCTTCCTCCTCCTTCCCAAGGCCATCTTCTCCATCCACCCTATGCGCCAAACCCTATTCCACCAAAAGGCAGAGTTTGGAGCTCCAAGTGGCGCGTAGACCTAGCGCCATGGATGCGGCCGTCGAGCTCGACCACAAGCAAAGAGGGAAAGGCGGCGGGGCCGCATTGGAATGAAGACTGTTCCTCTCCACGCCACGCCCTCCAAAGCATCTTCATCTTCCATGGCTGCCGACTTCTATCTTGCCGACGGCCCTCCAATGCTTCCTCTCTCCGTTGTGCAGCTTCTTCCCCTGCGCCCCTGTAGCAACTTCTTCCCTGCGCCAAGCAGTGAGCGAGGATTGGGGCCATGCCCCCAAATTTTCTATCTGAACAAGGAAACCAGCAATCCCCAAATCTATGGTATGTGTTGATGTCACTCTGAACAAGTAGTTGATTTTGATGCCTGAAAGTGCTTGAACTGATAGTGATTTGTATCATCTGGAATTAGTGCTTGAATTGCATGATTGTTGTACTGAACATGAAAGAGCAGTCCATGTATCTCTGCAATTTTTCTATGCTATTTTTAGGTGATTGGTATTGCAGGGTAATTTTTCTCTGCAACTTCCAATCCTCTGCTTTAAGTGATAAGCTAGAATCCAGTACTAGTAATTTTTCTATGCTGTTTTTAGGTGATGTATGTTTGCAATTAGGTTGATGTATATCTATTTTGAAAATGTCAGGGCTGCTTATCCACAAGGTGGTCGGACCATGAGCTTCAACCCAATATCCTCACCACCACCACCAAGTGCCTATGGAACAGTAACATCCCAAGCTGTGAAACAAGGCACTTGACAAAGAAAGAGCGGTGAATATTGACATTGAGGAAGGGGAGAATAGTGAGGCAAATAGGGCAGTAAAGAAAAGATATTGGACTCATGAAGAAGAAGAGAGACTGGTAATCACTTATCAGTTTTTTTTAATTTTCTTCTTGTAGGCCAGTGTTTAGTACAATACTTGATATGTTCATATTTTTTTATTTTGTATTTTGTAGGCGCTGCTTGGTTGAATGCTTCTAAAGACCCAGTTAAGGGTAATGACAAGAAATTTGATACATTTTGGAACGAAGTCAGCGATGAGTTTAACAAGAAAGGGAATGGGAAGCGTAGAAGGGATAAAACCAATTGAAGGTTCATCGGTCACGCCTCAAGTCATCGATCACCGATTTCAATGGCGCTTGGACTAAGGTTACACAAATGCATACAAGTGGATACTCGACGACATGCTAGAGGAAGAGGCACAAAAGATATATGAAAGCAGGTTTGGAAAGCGTTTTTCGCTGGTGCATTGGTGGAAGATATTAAAAGAGGAGCCCAAATGGTGTGCACAGTTGCAAGAGAGAGAGAAAGGCAGGAGTGAGGTAGTTGATGTTCGGAAGAAAACCATCCGTCCCATTGGTAGAGAAGCAGCTAAGGCTGAGCGCAATGGAAAGCGCAAGAAGGAAAATGTTACGGAAGGAATTGTCATCCTTGGGGACAATATTGACAAAATTATCAAGGTGCAACAAGATCGGAAGGTGGTGCGCGAAAAGGTTACGGAAGCACAGATTCAGATATCAAGCGCAAATTTGAAGGCAGCAAAGGAGCAAAAGGAAGCAAAGATGTTTGAGGTCTACAATTCCCTGCTCAATCAAGATACAAGTCACATGTCTAAAGATCAAAAGGCTAACCGAGAGAAGGCATTACGTAGCTAGAGGAAAAGTTGTTTATCGACTAAGGTTAGTTCTCGCCTTAATGTCGCACTATATATTGTGTCCTCAGACTTTATTTTAAGCCTTAATGTTGCCCTCTGTCTTGCATGTGCATCTATATATGGTCGAGGAACTGTTTCGCCATTTGCGATTTCACATTATGGCGATTTCACATTATGGCGATTTCACATTAGGTGTGAAAAGCTGCTCGATTATTTGCATGTGCATCTATATATACACGAAGGCCTCCTCTCTTTTCCTCCTCACCTTTTCTCATCTCGCAAAGATGGCCGAGGAACATGACAATCCTATTTCAAGTCAAGATCCTCTCGTACTCGTTGGATGAGTTCATTCTTGAGGATGAGATCCTAGATGATGTAATCGGTGAAGCCACGGTGGTCATAAAATCTTCCATCGAGCTCTGCGAAGAAGAGGCTTCGCACCATCGATTCCATCCGAGGAAGCACATCAAGAGGCCACGAGAGGAAGCACATCGAAACTAGTGAATGATTATTTCTCGGAAAATCCTCTTTATCCTTCCAATATTTTTCATCAAGATTTCAATGTCTAGGCCACTTTTTCTTCGCATCGTTGAGGCATTAGGCCAATGGTCCGATTATTTTACTCAAAGGGTGGATCTTTGTTAATCGGCAAGGGCTCGATCCACTCTGAAGTGTATCGCATGACTATTCGCCAATTGGCTCTTGGTAGTCTGCCGCAGATGAACTAGATGAATACTTGAAGATAGGAGAGACTACGCAATGGAGGCAATGAAGAATTTTGTCAAAGGTGTTAGAGATGTATTTGGTGAGAGATATCCGAGACGCCCCACTATGGAAGATACTGAACGTCTACTCAAACTTGGTGAGAGACGAGGTTTTCCTGGTATGTTTGGCAGCATTGACTGCATGCATTGGCAATGGGAAAGATGCCCAAATGCATGGAAGGGTCGGTTCACTCGTGGTGATCGAAGTCGACGCCATTCTTGAGGTCGTGGCATCACATGATCTTTGGATTTGGCATGCGTTCTTTGGAGTAGCGGGTTCTAACAATGATATTAATGTTTTGAACCAGTCTACTGTATTTATCAATGAGCTAAAAGGACAAGCTCCTAGAGTCCAGTACATGGTAAATGGGAATCAACACAACATTGGATATTTTCTTGCTGATGGAATATACCCTGAATGGGCAGTGTTTGTTAAGTCCATACGACTCCCTATCACTGAGAAGGATAAATTGTATGCACAGGAACAAGAAGGGGCAAGAAAGGATATTGAGAGAGCCTTTGGTGTATTGCAATGTCGATTTTGCATCTTAAAACGACTAGCTCGTCTATATGACCGAAATGTACTCCATGATGTTGTGCTAGCTTGCGTCATACTTCACAATATGATAGTTGAAGATGAGAAGGAAGAAGACATTATTGAAGAAAATCTAGATCTAAATTTGCCTCCTAGTTCATCAACCGTTCAAGAACCGGAATTCTCTCCTGATCAGAGTGTTCCGTTAGAGAGAGTTTTAGAAAAAGATACTTCTATTAGAGATCGATCGGCTCATCGCCGACTTAAGAATGATTTGGTGGAACATATTTGGAATAAGTTTGGTGATCGTGCACATATATCTGGAGTTTGAGATAGAATACATGTAATTATTTTATTTTTCTATAACGTTTATATATATATGCATGGTGCACTTGTAATTGTCTCAATGCTCATAAATCAATTATTTTGGTTTCGTAGGTGCCAATCTGCATTGACAAGGTTAGTTTCGGGAATCGATCACTATATTTATCTTATTTTGTTTTGAACCACATAGCAAATATATGTGTATATGATCATATGAATGAGCTTGAACCTGAACCTGGGGTCTTGTCCCAAAGTAACCAATATGCATATACCTTGTTGTTACAAACTGAGCCATAAAAAAAATGCTTAAACTTCTTTATCAACATTGATTCATGCTTTGAAAGGCCGAGAGCTCATCTTAGAACTATTTTTTGTTTCTACAGGATGAAAGCAACGATGTGAAACCAATGTGTTCCAAAGGACTGAACTCATGAAGGCTATCTCAACTTCATTATCTATCTTAGTTTAGTATTTGCACTCTTGAAGGCTATCTCAACTCATCAAGCCTATCTGGCGGTGATCTATGTGTTTGATGACTGAATCGCTCTATCACGAATGCCTATGTTATCTAGCTTAGTTCATGGTGAAAGAATCTATATCGCCCAAGTTATCATCTTGTTCCATTCTCGAACTTTACTATGTAATATGCGATTACTTTCTGCTTATCTATCTTGTGAACAATCGTATGAAGTGGTCGTATGAATGAACAATCGTATGATTTGAACAATCGTATCTATTTTTTGCACCGCATGTATTTTAATCTATTTTTGCACCGCATGTATTTTAGTTTGTGTGCAAATGGCTACACGAGCATATGGCGATATGATCCTAGCATTCGCCGCAATTAAATGATATACTTAGCTTTGGAATTGGTGAAATGAAACCTGCATTGTGAAGGCTAGTTTCATTCATTGTTTCATCCCGCTCTAGCTGATGTGGCGTTTTGGAAACCGTGTAGTGAAACTAAGCATTGAGACTGGCCTTAGAGAGAGTTTTAGAAAAAGATACTTTATTAGAGATCGATCGGCTCATCGCCGACTTAAGAATGATTTGGTGGAACATATTTGGAATAAGTTTGGTGATCGTGCACATATATCTGGAGTTTGAGATAGAATACATGTAATTATTTTATTTTTCTATAACGTTTATATATATATATGCATGGTGCACTTGTAATTGTCTGAATGCTCATCGTCAATTATTTTGGTTTCGTAGGTGCCAATCTGCCAAAGTGACAAGGTTAGTTCTGGGAATCTGATCACTATATTTATCTTATTTTGTTTTGAACCACATAGCAGTATATGTGTATATGATCATATGAATGAGCTTGAACCTGAACCTGGGGTCTTGTCCCAAAGTAACCAATATGCATATACCTTCTTTGTTATATAAACCGAGCCATAAAAAAATGCTTAAACTTCTTTATCAACATTGATTCATGCTTTGAAAGGCTGAGAGCTCATGCCGAACTATTTTTTGTTTCTACAGGATGAAAGCAACGATGTGAAACCAATGTGTTCCAGTGACCTGAACTACTGAAGGCTATCTGAACTTCTGTTATCTATCTTAGTTTAGTATCTGCACTACTGAAGGCTATCTGAACTACTGAAGCCTATCTGAACTGGTGATCTATGTGTTTCAAGTGACCTGAACTGCTCTATGCGAATGCCTATGTTATCTAGCTTAGTTCATGGTGAAAGAATCTATATCGTCCAAGTTATCATCTTGTTCGATTCTCACGAACTTTACTATGTAATATCGATTACTACTGATTATCTATCTTGTGAACAATCGTATGAAGTGGTCGATGAATCGAACAATCGTATGAAATTTGAACAATCGTATCTATTTTTGCACCGCATGTATTTTAATCTATTTTTGCACCGCATGTATTTTAGTTTGTGTGCAAATGGCTACACGAGCATATGGCGCATATGATCCTAGCATTCTCGCCGCAATTAAATGATATACTTAGCTTTGGAATTGGTGAAATGAAACCTGCATTGTGAAGGCTAGTTTCATTCATTGTTTCATCCCGCTCTAGGCGATGTGGCGTTTTGGAAACCGTGTAGTGAAACTAAGCATTGAGACTGGCCTAATGTCTTATGTGACAAATTTATCGGTGCTATTATACATATTCTTAATTAACCCATATACCCACTAACGTAAGCAGCAGCCGTACCGCATGGTGTGTCGGCTCGGGGACCATCTGGGGTGCTGAAAACACTGCATTCATATGGTCATTTACTCCCTTAGAGCATGTACAATACAAGGTGTTTATATAGAAGTGTTTAAAGAAAAAGAATATAATCATGTCATCAAGTATCTATGTAAAAGTCGTTTTCTCCAATGCAAGCATATGTTTTGCGGTGGTTAGATGATTGTATTATCTACTAATTATATATAGTCGCATACATAAGCAACTCTTAAGCATCAGTGCCTAATTAAGCATCGATACTACAAAATAAGCATTTTATCTATCCTATGTGGCAAGAAAAATCAGTTTTTCTTTACTAAACACCTCTTAAGCATCTAGATTGTACATGCTCTTAAAATCCTTGTTTTTTGGAGCTCATTTCATGCGCGATCCAGTCTTGATCTTGTTAACTCCTAGCCCAAGACCCGCGCGTTGTTGCGAATATTTATGCTGGATCACAACACTTACAGCCTAATTTGTATGTCACACATGTCTTATCGTTAACGCTCACGGTTCAATTTTCACTAACCGAATGTTAGGTAGGTTTATTTGTCGATCTTATCATATGACCTCTGGGTGATGAGCCTTTTGATGTAAGAGCATCTACAATAATTTGTTTCTTAGTTTGTTATTAGAAGAGAGAATACTCAATTTAATAAAAAGAAACAACACTTCCAATAAATTATTTCTTGAGTTTGTATCTAAGATTTTAATGGCTACTTTAATTGCTACCCACAAAACAAGTTTTTAGGTAACAAGTAAATCACCATAGCTATTTTGTAGTTTCTTGTGTCTTGGTATCAACAATTTGCTTATTTTTTTATCTAGAAACAAACCCACCTTATCTTCTCACCATCTCTTCTCCACATCACTTAAATTTTGATGTGTCTATCTCTTAAGAACAAGTGACATAAACTATTATAAATACTCTAAGGGTATAAAGCCCGTCTGCTGTAGCTAATTTCTTTTACGGGAGTTTGGGAGTTTGCAAATTGAGCTTAGAAAAAGAGAAAGAGAGGGAGAGGGAGAGGGAGAGGGAGGAGTTGATGAGATGCTGATTAAAGTGAGCCGCGTGCTGGGGCAGCAGGAAGGCCCGAAGAGGATCCAGCGAGGAACAAGTTGGGCGGATGGCCGCACAACGCACAATGGCCGGGCCCCACCCCTTGATCGATCGGACGGCGCATATTCCTCCGCGTGGCCCATCGGACGGCCCCTGTTGCCTACTGTCGCCAGCTCATTCCAGCCCTAAGCTTTTCCATATTACTAGTATTTGCCCTTTTCATTTCATCTCTCCCTCTTTTATTTATCATGGACCACTGAATCACTTATCGCTTTAAGTTGAAGAACTGATTGTGCAGTACTGTTGTGGCTGTGGGCTGTTTTCTTGCACACTTGCATGAATTGGACACAGCAAATGGATCGATTGGAACACCGAGGCTGGTAGATTATGTTAAGAAACCGGGCTCAGGTCTCGCAGACCTGGTCTATAGTAGTCTTCTCATCCACCCCGTAGACTATATAAAGGGGGGTGTCAGATCTACAATAATATCTCTCAATCCTGATGAACAACAGAGGCAAATTCAAAGAAAACTAAAATGGGGAAAGTAGAAGAGATAGAGGGGAATAGAGATAAGAGGATTAGGGTTTGCATTCTGCAACATAATTCTCGACAAAGTCTTACAAAAATTACAGCTAGCCTTTATACTGCTAGACTACTGGTTACAGATTGCTAAGTGTTCTTAAGCTGACAAAAGCTATTTAAGCAACTGTGTTTAACTCTAAACCCACAACCGTGATTACTGCATTCCTGCTAAGCCGTTCGATTCTCATAAGAAGTCATCGGACGTCCCTTGAAGCCCCAGATCGGTACCGCTTCAATTAAATGAAGTCGGCGATGAAACTTCAATGCAACAGACTTCCAACTGAAACTGAACTTCTCTGGACTTCTATGGTTCTTGACAGACCCCACCATTGTATGTGCTTTTTGTGGAAGAGAAATAAAGAGAAGAAAGAAGTCCCCTACATCTATGTGTCCAATCTACTATTCTGTTCTTGATTGTTCTATGTGAATCGACTTCTATCTACGAGGTGATCGCTCGGACTAGACTCGTCAGCGATGGTTTCTCAACACGTTATCAGCACAACTACGCTCTTTGGCCTGCACGGATTGAGAAGGTAATCGTCGAGAACGACGCTCGTAGATCGAATCGTTTTCTAGATCGCTTTCAATTCGCAATTGTTGCTTTCTACATTGTTTTATCCTACGATACAAATCCGCTCTAATCTACCGGGCCTACTTGAAGTCGCTGGCACAATGTCAATCGGTGGATTGCATGAAAGAGCAGATGTCGATTACACCGTGGATTGTAGATTACAAATTCCATGTAATCTCTACGAGCTGACTTGCAGTCGTTGGTACAATGCCGATCGGATGGTTAATCGAAAGTAAATGGGATTGCTGATTGCAAAGTAGATTGTACATCTCATTGCATGAACAGTACATGTTTTTTCTCACATGTGGCCATCTACCCAAAGCACTACACACACCCACCCTAGAGCCGCCACGCCACCGCCACTGCACTGATGCGAGCCGCGACGTGCGACCATGGAGCCGCAAGCGCCAGTGGAGTTGCTCGCCATCGCAGACACTCGAGCACACGCACTAGTTTTCGCCACTCATCGCCGCCGTAACCATTTGTTCCAGCTAACCCACGCTTTGCCGGCCGGCGGCCACGCCCGATCTGTGAGCACTCTCTTATCTCCCTCTCGTGCGCTTGCCGCTGAGCCGCTTCAGCTGACCGCGCACGGCCTCAAGACTACGTCGTTGCCGCTCAAGACGCAGCCTCAGGCCGATCATTGCCCTCACGGCCTCATGGCGCCTTACACGCCGCCATGAAGGAAAGGCCGCCACCTTTGGGTATTTCGGTCTTGAGAAACCCTAGCACTAGTTTTAGTGTGACACGGGTTGGGCCTGATGGGCCAAGGAAAAATCGACTGAAAACCGAGAAAGCAAAACCGCCAAAAGGATGGCCCGACCGGAGATAAATCCGAAAAAAAAGAAAAAATCCTGATTTTGCAAATAGAGCCCTCGGGTTTTCTAAAATTATGAGGAAGTTTTTCTCTGAACTGAAAAATTCGTAGTCTAGCCCCTGAAAATTGCAGAATTCATTAAAAATCCTTTTTCCAGCAGAAAAGGGCCTCGGGAATTCAATTTTTGAATAATTTTTGAACTTTTGAAGCATGTTTAACTTTGTTATTATTATTTCTATGCAATTTATGTATTGTATTTACTATTTTTGATTATCTGTGATTATTTATATTGCTTTTAATTACTGAAAATAGCAGTAAATCATGAAAAATGCATAGAAAAATACGAGAACATTATGAGAATTTTTGCAACCATTTATGCAAGTTACCAACAGTAATCTTATGAACTCTTTGCATGAATATGCAGATGACTAGCATTACTGAACAGGGGTTCAAGAGTCGCCCAAAGATGACCGTAATTACTTGACTTGGGCATCAGATGTTGAGATCGTACTTAGAGCCAAGAAGCTCTGTGTTACTATCGGACTTGGCACTGGAAGGATGCCACTCCAACTACTGACAAAAATGATCAAGCACTTCATTTTCTCAGACACCATCTCTACCTAACGCTCAAGAATGAGTATATGGCGGAGAAGAACGCACTAGCTTTATGAACCGCATTGAAGAAGTGGTTCGAGAAGCTGAAGTACACCATTCTTCCTCAGACAGAGCAGGAACAGAACCAACTACGTTTTGCTAACTACAAGACCGTGGGAGAGTACAATTCTGCATTGCACGGAATTTGTACAAGTCTTCAACTCTGTGGTAAGGTAACTCACGGATGAGCAGAAAATTAAGAAAACTCTCTCCACCTTTTACCCAACTGCGGTGCAATCGCATGCAACTATCGTCAAGACGGCTACAAGGAGTATACCGAACTGATTGACATCATGCAAGTTGTGGAAGCTCAAGATGAGGTTCTAAGGAAGAACTACATCTCACAGCCGCCTACTAGCTATGTTGGTCATGAAGTCAATGCTAGCAGCTACAAGGTGAGGAAGCCTCACTCAAAGGACATAGGTAAGAAGGGTAATGCTATGGGTCGTAAGACCAAGCAGAATGCTCAAGCCAAGAAGGGCGGACAAAAGAAGCGTGGTGAGAAGCCCTATGGCCAGTAGGACCAAGGATGCTACAAATGTGGCACATTGGAGTATTGGTCACGTGTTTGCCGTGAACCGCACCACGTGATTGATGCTTTCCCATCTAAGAATAAGGGCAAAGGACAGCATGAGGCATACCTCGCCACTGCAGACACGGAGGATCCATAGTCATTAGTTGCACCCATGGATGTGGACAGCCCACCAGCAGCCCCCATCACCCCTTCTTTGGACATCACAACGGCCACAGCCATAGTTGCTGAAGAGGAGAAGATGGACATGGAACAGATTCAGGCATAAGTTTCTTCGTACTTCGCTAATTCGATCTAGTGCACGCATTGCACTTAGATTTTTTTATAGTCATTTGCAGTTTATGGTTATAGAACATTGAACTATTTGAATAATGGTTGTAAGCTCTAGAAGAACAAAGCATTAAATTCTTATGATGAGTCATGCAAGACTTTTTTTTCGTATTAATAATAGCAAGTTTTGTTCTATTTTAGAGTATTTTATTTATGTGTGGATTTATTCCTACCTCATATTAATAAATATTTTATATCAGAACGCGTGTGGCGCCCTATGGAGAAAGTGTGCTAAGCGGATAGCCGCACAACGAATACCATCTTGAGAGAGACGAAGTTTTTTCAGTCCATCAGCAAGAATGCTAATAGTCTTACGACAATCGTAGGCAAAGATTACTTATATAATAGGTTTAGGAAGAGCCACAATTATACTCCCGATGGACACAACTTTGGTCATCAAAGAAGTCTTGTTGTACCCAGAATCGACTAGAACTCTCCTAAGCTTTAAGGATATTCACGTTAACGGTCTCCACACTAGAGACTGAAGAAGAGTATAGTAAGTAATACTTGCTCATTACAAAGCGTGAAGAAAGTAGAACGGCTTTCTTCGTATGAAACTGGGCTATACTACACTAATATTAAGGCACCTGCAGCCTATACTGTCCTGAAAACCACTTTTAGAAGCTCTGAACTTTTCTGTCTCTAGCATGATAAATTAGGCCACCCCGGTCTTATGATGATGAGAAATATAATTAACAATTCTTAGGGACATAATATCAATGTAAAGAATTTTCCGAATCAAGGAGATTTTGTGTGCTCCGCACGTGCCACCGGGAAATTAATTACTAGCCTTCTACTCTGAAAGTGAAGGATGAAATCCTGCATTCCCGGACCATATCCAGAGAGACATTTGCGGTCCTATACAGCCCCTGTCAAGGCCATTCAAGTACTTTATGGTGCTCTTCGATGCTTTCTCAAAATGGTCACACGTATATTTATTGTCTACGAGAAACCATGCTTTTGCAAAGCTGATCTCGCAGATAATTAAAATTAAGAAAAATTTCCTAATCATCATGTGACGTCCATTAGAATGGACAACGCCGAAGAATTTACTTCAAAGTCATTTGATGATTATTGCAAGGCAATGAGAATTACCATTGAGCATTTCGTATCGCATGTCCACACCCAGAATGGACTAGCAGAGGTATTACTTAAAAAATTAAATTTATTGCCTGATCGCACTTGCGAATTATAATTTACCAACTACATGTTGGGGACACACAGTCCTGCACGCAGCAACTCTCATCAATTTTAGACCGTCGGCATATGACATCTATTCACCTATGCAACTAGCGCAAGGGTCAGCACTGAAAATCTCTCATCTTCGCAGGTTTTGTTGCAAGGTTTATGTACCTATACCACCACCACAGCAAACTGTAATGGGCCCTCTCCGAAAGTCAGGGATATACGTTGGTTATAAGACAACATCCATAATTAGGTATGTGGACCCCATAACTGGAGATTTGCATACAGTTCGCTTCGCTGACAGCATATTTGATGTTGATAGTTTCCGTCATTAGGGGGAGGAAATCAACCCCTTGATAAAAAAAAATATCGAGAAATAATGTGGCAAGCCATGGGAATCCATGCACATGACCCGTTCACTAGTGAAGCAAATAAAGAAGTCCAGAAGATAATTGATTTGCAAGCATTAGCGAATCAACTGCCTGGCTATTTTAGTGATTTGAAGAGTGTGATCAGGTCGGATGTGCTTGCACGCAATGCATCGGAGAGGGTTGAAATACCAAATAAAATTAAAGGTATCCCTAATCCCGTCTAGCGGCCTCAGAATAAAAGGACGAGAACTCCGACCCCTCGAATCCCAAGTAACCGGGGATGCCTGGCGAAAAAGGATAAGAAGGACTTGACACAGCCGATCACTGAAGTTCTCTAGAACCAGAAGGGGAGCCAGTTAAGACCTGACACCAGTATGGAACCTTCTGTAAAGGCCATACCGGATTTGAACATTCTCCTGGAGGGAGACATCAACATGGATGTGTGTATATACATCGGAGCTAGAAAACTAAAGGGACTTTCCCCCGCATTTGGAACCAACGGTGAGCGAGTAGAAGCATTAGAAGAATCACCCCATGAAGAAATAGCTATAAATTATATGATCACGGGAGAATCTATGAATAGAACAATAGCTAGTGTCGATATTTATTTTACAAAGAAAATTACCACAATCATCGATCTTGATCCAGAGCCTACATCGCTCGCTAAATGTAAGAAAAGATCAGATTGGAAAGATTGGAAGAAGGCAATAGAAACAGAATTATTATCTCTGAATAAAAAAAGATGTGTTTGGGCCTGTTAGCTGCACGCCTCCTCATGTGCACCTCGTAGGGCATAAATGGGTATTTGTTCGAAAGAGAAATGAAAATAATGAAGTTGTAAGATTTAAAGCAAGACTCGTTGCACAAGGTTTCACTCAACGACTAGGAATCGATTATGAAGAAACATATTCCTCGGTCATAGGCGGAACTACCTTTAGATATTTAATCTCAATGACAGTAAATCTAAATTTAGAAATGAAATTGATGGATGTGGTAACTGCATATCTTTATGGGAACATGGATTCAGACATTTATATGAAGGTGCTGAAGGTATCCCTGTCCCGAACCAAGACAAAGCAAATAGAAATATGTACAATGTGCAACTCAGAAAGTCACTATGCGGACTTAAGCAATCATGTAGGATGTGGTATAATCGCTTAAGCGACTTTCTGTGCAAGAAAGGCTACACAAATAATGAAGATTGTCCTGTGTATTTATACGACGATCCCAGGATGAATTTTGTATAATCTCAGTGTATGTAGATGATCTGAATATCATTGAGACCCTGGAAGATATTAAGAAAGCAAGCTCTTACTTAAAGTCAGAGTTCGAAATGAAAGATTTGGGTAAAACCAAATATTGCCTAGGCTTGCAGCTTGAGCATGCCCCTGAAGGGATTTTAGTGCATCAGTCAACCTACACTCAAAAGGTGCTAGAAAGGTTCGGCTTTGAAAAGGTATATCCTTCGAAAGTGTCGATGGTCGGAACATCCTTGCAGCAAGACAAGGATCCACATGAACCCAGAGAACAGGAGGAGGAAGTCCTAGGACCAGAATTCTCGTACTTGAGTGCAATAGGAGCACTCATGTATTTAGCAAACTGTACTAGACTAGACATTGCATTTGTCGTGAACCTATTAGCAAGGTATAGTGCAGAACCTACCAAAAGGCATTGGCAGGGAATAAAGGACATCTTCCGATACCTCCAAGGAAGCAAAGATCTTGGTTTGTTCTACAGAAAGAACCAAGACCTAACTATGAATAGCTATGCAGATGCTTTGAGTAATTGGGACCAGATACGTACCAAGTCGCAAACAAAGCTATGTATTCCTATGTGGCGGGCGCAATTTCATAGAAATCGCCTAAGCAAAGTCTTGTATCAACTTTCACAGGATCCCCCCCCCCAGTAATACTACCTTTTTTTTTTTGTCAGAAATAATCATGAGTCGTCATACCATTGGGCGACTTACTCCAAGTCGCCCAACCACAGAGTGCCAAGCGTTAGAGTTGCCTGGTAGTTGAGCGACTCCACTAAGTCGCCCAGTGGTTAAGCGACTTACTTAAAGTCACCCAACCACTGGGCGATTTGAGGTGGTAGATCTGCTGTTTAGTAAATCTAATTGGAATAATTATGTTGGAATAAATGATACATTTTGTAAGTATTACATTTAAGAAATCTTGTTGTAGAATGTTTTTTTTGGAAATAAAAAGGTGGGGACAAGGTTGGTTGGTCTGTTTGTGATTTTCGTAGAATCTGAATGGTACGAAATTTGTGAGACTCGCAATAATATTTTGTGATCGTCGTATGTTGTTCTAGTGCGCTTAATTTCTGAAGAATTTTGTGAGAACGATAGAGGTAGCAATGATTCGTAAGTACGAAGGTAAGTTATATTGTGATGCGTTAGGAAATTCATACACGATGAACTTTGGAGAAATGGTGCAACGATAACAATACAACATTTGATCCGATAAGAGATTACATGACAAGCAGGCTAACCTTTAGGGAATTAGAAATACACGGGACATATGGACGAAGAGGGTCGAACTACTATGTGGACTGAGGCCATTTGCCCTTCCTTACGAGCTTGGCGTTGTACTCCTCGCCGGCCGCCTTAGCCTCGGCCGCCAATTCCCTCTTTTTCTTGTGCTCCCTCTCATGAGCCTCACGCTCCCTGCGCCTGCGCCTCTAGATGGGCCTGTGCCTCCCGCCAGATATGCTGGTTGTGCTCTTCGGAGTGGCGCTCCTCCTCCCTCCGCTCGCGTTTATGTTGGCATCCCACTCCTCGCAGTTGAGAGTCCACTGGTCGTGTGGGTGGATCTCTAGGTCGATCCACTTACGATAGCCACGTAGCGGATCCAGGGACTGCGGATGGACATGGGAGGTTGTTAGTGTAGACTTTGAAAGAGAAATAGTAGGGGAACATAATGCTACCTATTCTTACCGGCTGCCGATAGCATCTCGTGTCCGAACCTCCGTCCCATGGTACTCCCACGGTGATTCGTGCTCGTCGTGCACAGCAAGACCCTCAACGTCCACCCTATTCCATTCCTGCGGGATGGGACCTTCGTCCTCCTCAGAAGAGTCATCGCCATCCTCTTCTAAAGCTTCCTCCTCTGCCCAAGCTGTCAAGTCATCAATCTCCATCTAACGCACTATGCTGTCGACATGCTCCCCCGCATTTGCATGTGCACTGGGCTGAGCGTGTGGTGTGCGATATTCCTCTTCTGCCTCAAAACATGGGTTACCTCATCCTCTTCTGTCTCCGCAACATCGGCCACCACGTCTTCTTCGTGAACCACGCGCTCTACGTCCGAGCTGCTCCCACCAACCCAACGATAGCCGTCAGAAGGGCCTCCGACGACTCCCTTCGAACATGGTTGCACGAGTAGCACGCACTCGTAACCACGGTACCTGTAGCCTTCTAGAAATCCCTTCCATGCAACAGTGCGCATCAGTCTGGTCAACTCCCACCGAATGTGTGTGGCAGATCGACTCCAAAGCCCTTGTATGATGACACTCAACACCTCGGGGTCCAAGGAGAAGCTTCCAGTGAGCCAGTGTAGGATATCTCCAATTCGGGCATTCTCCACATCCGGGGTTACCATAGTGACTTGCTGGAAACCACTTAGGTCAACACCGTACGGACCTTCACGAACCGTACCAACACCGTAATGCACTTTCAATCTTGTGGGCTCCGATATGACTGATTTATCACTACAAATATTTCAAACATTGCAACCAGCGATTTCTCAACATATATTCCCCAAATACGTGCTCAACCAACAAGTAGCTACACGTTGCCTACATTCGGCCGAGAACAAGAACAAACAAGACTATTACCTTCACGCGGAGACCTTCTCTTCCTATCAACGAGCTTCCTTCGTCTTTCTCTTTCACGTCTCGAGCTCCTCTCCTCCCAAACCGCCCTCTCCCGAGCTCCGCTTCTTCCCTTGTGTACCTCTCCCAAACTCCTCTCCTCCCATTCTCTCTCTCTCTTGAGCTCCTCTGCTTCTCTCTCTCCCTACCTTCTCCCCCTTTTCTCCTCTCCCGATCTGCTCTGGTTGTCTGCCGAGAGAAATGTCGAAAAAAACTGTGACAGGACCGGGTCTGGCTTTCTATACGACCGTGTAGTCGTTCAACCGTTGGACAACTTGGCAGCAAGTATTGGCCCAACGGTTGAGAGACACATGGACTAGTCGCTCAACCGTTGGACGACTTGGCAGCAAATATTGGCCCAACAATTGATAGTTGCTCAACCATTGGACGACTTAGTAGCAAATACTGGCCCAACGGTTGAGCGACACGTGGACTAGTCGCTCAACCATTGGACGACTTGGCAGGCCCAACAGTTGAGTGACACTTGGACTAGTCGCTCAACCATTGCACGACTTGGCTAGGAGTGGGCCACTTTTTCCTGCCAAGTCATCGATCGGTTCAGCGACTAGGTCACGAACGATTCGAAAGTAATCTATGAATAAGTAGTAGAACAATGCTAGAGGGAATGCATAGACAACCATGTCATAATAACTATGAAGTAGAATACGTAAACACATAACACAAGTTATAGAACAATGCTAGAGGGAATGCATAGACAACCATGTCATAGTAACTATGAAGTGCAATACGTAAACACATAATACAAGTACATATAGCACAACGAAGACCCCCTACTAGCCACCCGCTACGCCACCCGTAGCACCTCCTCCGTCGTCACCACGTCCCACACCTGGTCCACGCCCACCAATACACCCCCGCTTGGGCTTCAAAGCGGGGTGCTCGGCTAGGGCCAGACAGGAAAGGCGCCAGAGCCCCATCGATCCGTGCTCCCAAGGGGGTCGACTCCACCTATGGGTGCGTGATCACTAGGGACCCACTAAGCTGCGACCCGGAAAGAACCTCGATGGGTGCGGGGTCAGCTGCTCCCCTAACCTTCCCGAGTGCATCCGCGAAGAAGGTGTCCACGTCCTCGTGCGGGGAGAGCTCAACTCCCGGCTGGAGCAGAAAACATGCATGACAAATAATGTTAATCTCTACAATATATTGACAATCACAAACTTGAATAGAGGAAACGTACATTGGTCGGGGGCCATGCGCGAGAAAGGGTCAAACCCGCCGTACTGTCCAAACGGGTCGGGGAAGAAAGGATACTACCCTATCGCTCTCAAGTAGGTGTCCTAGAACGACGACGGTGGCGGTGCATACCCACGTGCCCACCCAAACCCTCCAGCCTGCCAAGGCGTAGGAGCAGGCATAGGCGGGGCACGTGGACGTCCCCCTCCTGAGCCTCCCGACTGGGCTGTAGGACATGGCGGCCTCGATGTATGCGCCGACACGACCACCTCTTGGACCGTCCTGCATGACGTTAGGGTCACGCAATGCCTCGCCGCACTGCAGGCCCGACGGACAAACTGCACTAGCTCGTCGCGCGTCACCTCCGCACCAATGCCAAGCCTGTCTAGGATCGACTGGGAGTCCCTGGCAATCTTGACGTTGATGTCCGTTTGCAAGGAGTACATGAAAGCGTCAAACCTATAATTGAGGTAACCGTATGTAGACATTTTAAAACACGATAGTACGTACCGCGAGGTGCACATTCTGCACAAAGTGTAGAGGGTACGTGTCGGTCGGTGCTAGTACACGAGCGGGGGGGGGGGCGGGGGTCGACCACATGCACTAGCCTGGTGCTTGTCTACGGGGCGTACCAACAAAGGTACTTGTCGTATGCTTATTGAGGTCGTCTGGGCCGCCCCCTCAAGACGCAGATCCTAGTGGGCGTTTGCCCACTGCGCCACCCACGGCTCCATCTTCACCGCCCACTACGTCCTAGTGCCACCCTTCCTACTATGCCTGCCAAATGTACCACTGCAATTAGAAGCCGTCGTAACATAACTGGCAAAAACATATACGAACATGTATTGTGTGTAACTCACGCGTGGGTCGAGTTAGGCACCCTCATCCTGACGGGAACTGGAACAACCTTGCGGAGGTCGAACTGGCGCATCACCCTGTGCACCGCGTAGTACTCGATGAACACGTCGAAGACAAGCTTCTTCTGCGTCCGCCAGTATGCCCGGTCGTGCCAGCACAGTGAGGACAAGCCCCCCAAGAGCATGGCCCTCTGTCTCCTAATTAGAGTACGACTCCCAGCGCATGTCATCAGCGGTGAGGTGGTCCAACTGCTCCACAAAGTGCTCGTATACACGTGTGACCTGCATGTGTGCATACTATGCCTGCGATCCAGAACAGTGGTTACAAAGGATCACAGTAATACTGTTCAAGTAAAGATATAGGGAAACGCACTGCATCATCGGCACCAAAGTGACCCTACGGTCGGCCGGTTCACTGCGTCCCCATGGTACATGTCCTCACCATACGGATTGGAATCTACCAGCATGGGCCGTCCGAGAGAGAAGCGCTCGAACGACCACAACTACAGCAGGAGGGGGTAGCCTGTGAGGATAGATGCCGGCTTCATCCTACAGCACACATCGCACATGTCACGATACGTCGCGGCAAGTATGGCTGATCCTCAGCTGATCTGTAGCTCCTCGCCGTCGGCGATGGCCCTCGCGTACCCTAAGAGGCGGGCGTCGACGGAGTCACCGTAGCTGCTGGTAAACAGCACCCAGCCGAAGAGCCACAGTAGGTACGCCTTGAGGTGCCGCGACACCTAGTTGGCGGTGGGCTACGGGACCATCTGCTCGACCTACGCACAAACGAATAATTGGTAAGTCCATCATATGGCTAGGATATTGCATCACTAAATATGGAAAATAGGTAGCACACGTACCTAGAACTGCGAAAGCCACCGCATGGGCGGGCCATGTTACTGTCACTCCGAGAAGTCATAGTACGGTGGCACGGCCTCCACCGCAAGAACCCCTCAAAACATGCCAACAGGCATCGCGCCAGCTGACCGGCAAGCGCCCAATGAGAATGCAGAGGGCTCCGCAAATAAGCGGCCGAGTAGCATCACGACATCCTGCAGAGTAGGGGCCATCTCCCTGAATGGGAGGTGGAAGGTGTGCGTCTCGGGCCGCCACCGGTCCACCAGTTGTCGCCAGAGCGACGGTCGAACGGGAACTGTCGTGACCGCTCCGGACCGGCCTAGACCTCCCCGTCATCCTCGATTGGACTGCCGTCCTCTTCAGTGGCCTCCACCATTCGCGCGAGAGGTAAAAGGCTGGCACGGCTCAGTTTGCAAAGTACAAAGAAGTAACTACATAGCGGGCATATGATACAAAGAAGTGGCATAGCTTGCAGACAAACCTGTCTACCCAGCGTGGGTCTAGTCTCCAAGCCTGTCGGGGTGTCCGCGTACGAACTACCCCCCAAGTCAGCCGGGTCGTCCCCGCGAACCGGATGCGGGACACGACGGCTCGCGTGGTGTTGCACGTCGACCAACTGGTCTAGCAGACCGAAATGCTAGTTCAAACCACCAGGGTCGTGAGCCATACATGCAAATCAAGAAATTAAAAGAATTAATGTTAATTGAGCATTTAAATTATATTCCAATGGCAAATAAACCATATTTGGTATATTCTTAGTGGCACCTAAACACTTTGCTCGAACACAGTGGTAATAAATATACAATTTCATGAAACCCAAGTGGTAAACACGCAATTTTTCCTACAAAAGGCTATATTACGTTAACACATGTACAAGTTGCTATGGATTGCGAAATACTTAAAACATCATCGTTACTATGCATATTTATAATGGGTGAAGCTTTAGGGAAAAAAAATCAAAATTTCACATGTTTGGGAATCCTACGAGTTTGGAACCATGTATCTGTGATTTTTGTCTTAGTATTTTATAATTCCTTAATCCAACCAAAACTATAAATAAAATGTTATCAATTCTTTATTGTGCAAATAAATGCATGTATTTAACATTCTATAAATTAGTATTTGTGAATGCACGGGTTATCGACATGTTTATATAATAGAAAAGTAACATGTTATCATTCATCAAGCTCGGGCGCAATTAGCGCAGCACGCGAAATAGTACAACTGAATTAATTTTCATCGGCTAATTTTTCTTCCATACGAATTTCCAAACTAATTGTATTAATCATGCTATCTCCAAACTAAGATTTTTTTTAAATTAACCTACTATTATTTCATTTGCTAACAATATGTCAATACATATGATGTTGCTTGCTAACCTACCATGGTTTTAAAAATACATTCATACAAAATAACACTACAAACTCACTATCGTGGTTGTCGATGCGAAGAAACTTTTTTCCCTCCTTTCTCACTTCCTCTCCTCTCTTGCCCTCTCCCTCTCCTCTCTTTCTTTCTTTCTTCCACTCTCGGGTCGCTCTCTCAAATGGCGATCGTTCACTCACAAGCCAAGACGAATATAACCACCCCAAGTCACCCAACGGTTGGGCGACTAGGGTCTAGCGTCAGAGCGATAGGTGTCCTAGTCGCTCCACCGTACGGCGACTAGAATCGAGTCGCCCATCGGTTCAGCAACTAGGAGGTGAAGGATCGATTCGCTTCACTGTTATGCTACTTATACATGTGTTGCACATCGGTTGGGCAACTAGACCAAGTTGCCCAACCGTGGAGCGATACGTGATTATTTCTGACAAAAAAATAATATAGTATTATTTCTGTAATTCTGAATAAAAAATAGATTATTTAAAAAAAATCACAGGGATCCCCGCCTCCGGAAATAAATTTTCTGGGGGAGGGTCTTTGTGAGGCCCCTCACTTAGCATCGTTGATCCCCCACACCCCCACTGTGCGTGCCCCGAATGGACGACATCCGAGCGGGGCCTTCGCCGAGGCTGGGCCGTAGAGGATTTGCTTCCCCTAAGGCCTAGCGAGCGCCAGGGCCCCGCCCGTGATGCCATCCCTGAGAGATTCCATGAATGTTTCCCATAAAAAAGTATGACCAAAATTTATAGATATATTTTTGGAAACTGAGAATCTAGGTCCCTATTTAGAATGTGGAAATTTCATAATATCTTGCACAAACAGCAGGATGCTTACTATCTTTTATTTTTTATTGTTTGTTAAATTCATGTAGCTTTCCTATGTAGAGAAAAACATTGGTTCAGTTCAGCCATTCATCACACTAGAATGTGACCCGCGCCATTCTAGTGTTAGGGCAGAGGAAATCATTTTGTAGCGAGTGATGATATGCGTTGAAATGGGATTACCAATAAGGAAGATCATACCATGTCAGACTAAAAGAGGAGCTCCTCAAATATGATAATTGACTTTGGAATTTCAAGAGCGACATCATTCACACCTATATTTTCAAAAGCTAGAATTCCTCTCCCAGTTCCTTTGGGTTTTTATTTTTGGAATCAGTGGAAAAAATAGGTATAACTATGACAACAAATATCTATGAACAAATAAATAGATAGTTAATTCAAGTGAGGTTATGATGAATCAAAAACTAAGGTACAATAACTAATAATCCTAGTATACTACTGAACAAACTTCTCTCTAGCATTTATACGACATCCATTACTAATTTTGCTAGCTCAATTACCTGATTGTTTGTCAATGCAACATATAGTATCGTAGTATGTTTCATATTAATATAAACATTATCTTTTTTTTCCTAAATAGGATGAACATCTGTAAAACCTATCAGAAATTGTTGATTGGAACACATGGAACAAACCCAATTACAAAAGAGTTTGAATAGAACGAAAAGAAAAAATATTAGTAAACACGTATTCAATAAAAGACTATAATGTAAATCGATAGAACACAGCATGGAACACTCATGATCCATAGCAGCAACTATTTGATCGTGTTGTGTTATCTGAAAAGAGTTTGAATAGTCGCTTTCCATCAAACATCAATGCAAGTAATCACTACCTCCCTCAAATAGACATCTGAGAGAGCTTTTTTAAGCAATGGTACTGACTAGAAAAAATGTATTCAATAAAGGTAGAAAAATCAAGTTTAGGAAAAGTAATGGCTAACACATAACGCAAGCTAGAAAAGCAAACATCAAGGGGAAACGGTTAGCATATACTGCGAATTGCAATATATAAAGTACAAACCTACAAGATAAGATTTATTGGATCGATATATCAGACATGGCAATAATCTATAGTATTATGAGGAAGATTACATGTAACGAAAAGTGTAAAAGGGGAGGGCATGATAAAACCATCATAAGATTAGATGTAAGGGCAAAATATCTCTATAGGGATATGTAAGTAAAAAATATTTGTTGCCAATGGGACATATTACGATAGTGCAACCTGGATTTTGTGGGTGTCACTAAACAATAAATTATAATACGAAAAGACAAACGGCATCAGAAAATTGTACACAAGATTATTGTTGAGCTACTACGGTCTAGTATAGTGAAGTAGTTTTTTTTGTTTTAAAAAAGAATATCGACAACTTCGCATCTGCACACAACTATGATTTTTTTTTTGCTAAATTAAGGTGTAGAAAATAGATACAGTTATTCCACTCCTCAATGAATGACGAAAATTGAAGACAAACCATGTCATTCCCATCAAACATGGATGTCAAGATAATGAAAAAATTCGAAGAAAACAGAGCGTTATGCTCCAGTTTCATGTCCTAGGAACTTTTGCTATAATGTTTTTCTATGCGTACAAATATAAAAACACCCCTAATAAGAACAGCTAGAAATAGAGAACAAAGATGAAAAAATTAAATAGACTTATAGACTAATCTAACTGGTTAGTGGAAATTCGAAGAACACATAGTGTTATCGTCAGACCCGAGGAGCTGGTACTGCAAGGGAAAAATGCAAACAAAATACCAAACCAAAATACACACAATAAACAAATTCCGCATAAGTATTTGAGGATCTCCACAATAAACAAAATCCGCAGAAGTATTTGAGGCATAACAATCTTGTGACTAAAGAAGGTAAGTTAATGCCATCTTTCCCAAATCACTCGGTTTATCTCCATATAGAGGAACCTATAATCACAGCCCAACTATATTTAAACATACCCTGAAGAGGTGGTTAGCTCGCTCATTTACAACAAGGGTTGTAGTCCAATGCCATTATAAGTAAAATCAACACAACATATTAGATTCATTTATGCAGCAATAGTTCACAATCAAGGAAACTACAACTTGTGATGCTAGAAGCTACCATAGAAAACTAACATATTCCTAATTGCCATCTCCATAGAAAGCATATTCTTGTTGGCCACTTTTGAGTGATATATTGTAATGATTTATTCAGCTCGTGTTGCAGAATGTTCAATTTTTTTTTCGAGCATGCAGTTCTAGCAGGCACATGATAATGATTACAAAACTGTAAATACCTAGAAACATGAACTTTAATCAGAACAAACAAAATAAATTTGCCCTTATGGACCCTGTAGGAAAATCTAGAAACAATAGGTGCAAGATCAACTATCAACAAAGGATATTGATTTGTGAGTTGAGCATAAGCTGTCAATTGGTGCAGAAAAGATTGAAACTCACTCTGGTGATTATCGATCCAACAACCTGGGGGCGGCGCAGGACGATGGCGTGAATCGGGAGGGGAAGGGGGCGCTGTCGCCATAGGAGGCGTAGGGGAAGGGAGCAGCGACGCTGTTGAAGGAGAGCGGTGGAGGAGGGAGAGCAAGAGGATCGAGCGCTTGCCTCATGAGAGGCGAGGGGGAGGAGAGAGGGACAGTGGCGCTATTGAAGCAAGTCGAGGAGGAGGAGCAAGGGACTGGAGGCGGAGGAGGAGAGGAAGGGATTAGAGCGGTGGAGGAGGAGATGGAGAGAGTGGCAAGTGAAGGAGAGAGGCGGAGGAGGGAGAGCAAGGACTGGGAGGCGGAGAGGAAATAGAGCGAAGCAGGCGGTGGGCGGGATGGAGGAAGCGAGGAGGCAGGATGAGTGAGATGACATGGTGCAGTGGGTGGTGGCCTCAAGCCAAGTCGGAGGAGGGGAGAGGAGGGACTGGAGGCGGCGGATGGGGGGTGGCAAGGAAGCCCAAGGAAGGAGGCGAAGGAGGAGGTGAGGAAAGAGAGGGAAACAAAACGACTAGCGGAGAAGCTGCGCGAGACGGAGCGAGCGAGAAGGCAGGCGCGGGCGCGACGGGAGGAGAACCGCGAGAGCAGCTCAGCACGGGAAAGCAAAGGGCGGAGAAGAATCGATGGAAAAAGGATCTGGGAGAACGAAGGGAAGGGCGCACGTTCGCATCGCTGGCATGGAGACACGATCGGCCAGGCGGTTTCGCGAGGCTACGAGCCCAATGGACGCCACTGGCCACCAAGCGCATCGGATTCAATCGTGCAGCCCGGAGCGAAGCGCTGCGCGATCTGACGGACGCCCTTTTCTCGGTGACGTGGCCGCGTGGGGAGGGGCGAATTTCTCCAGCTGTTAAAGAAGGTAATTTCAAGCGAATATAAGGACTTGAGTGATATTTTGCTAACAGTTTGAACTTTGGAACAAGTTTTCTTCTCTGTTTTCTTTTTTTCTTTCATTTTTTCACCCTGATGCGCGTATAAAACCACGGGCAAGGCGAAGGCAAACCCTTGGCTCTCCAGCTCCCCTCGCTTCGCCACCACAGCCACTTCTTTGCAGCTTCCGCTCATCTCGGAGGGAGGGCTTCAGGCAGTCAGCAGCAGATTCCCCTAGATCCCCGGGTAAGAGATGAGAGAAAATGATCGAAGAAAATATCCGCGTCCTATACTTTTGTTTTTTCCCCAAATTTTTGTGCCAAATTTGGTCTATTAATTGCTATGAACTGCACTTACTCTCCCAAGAACATGTTCATCGTGTTCTTGGGCACGCTAGATCCGATTTGTTCCAGCAGAATTTCGATTCCTTGGTCCAATTTCCGATTAGTTGTCTGTATTAACTGAAGTGTACTAGTATATGCTTATTTATTACTTGATACTTGCCTAATGGATGGTCATCATATACTTCTTTGCTCTGTAACTTACAAATCGCAGATGCAGTACTGCTATAGCAGACCAAGCAAAATTATAGCGTTTCTATATTTAAGTTTGATCTGTTAAAATATTCTCTTTTAAGAAGGGAGTTAACAGCTTTAACACTGTGCGTGCGTTTACATGTTTTTTGGTTGAAATGATTAGTCTGTTGCTAAGTTTCATCTTTTGCCTTTTCCTTGTATTTTGCATTAGGATCTGTAGCAAATGGCTGACGGTGAGGACATCCAGCCCCTTGTATGTGACAATGGAACTGGCATGGTTAAGGTACAAACCTCTCATCCTTATTTCTTCATAACCAGCAACCTTGTTTTTGTGATTTAATCATACACATTCTTGCAAATTGTTGGCAGGCTGGGTTTGCTGGGGATGATGCGCCAAGGGCTGTTTTCCCTAGTATTGTGGGCGCCCCCGTCACACCGGTGTGATGGTCGGGATGGGGCAGAAGGATGCCTATGTTGGTGACGAGGCCCAATCCAAGAGGGGTATCCTCACCCTGAAGTACCCGATCGAGCATGGTATTGTTAGCAATTGGGACGATATGGAGAAGATCTGGCACCATACGTTCTACAATGAGCTCCGTGTCGCACCCGAGGAGCACCCCGTGCTGCTGACTGAAGCCCCACTCAATCCCAAGGCTAACAGGGAGAAGATGACCCAGATCATGTTTGAGACCTTCAATGTTCCCGCCATGTATGTCGCCATCCAGGCCGTGCTTTCCCTCTATGCCAGTGGACGTACAACTGGTATGATCCATTCGCACTGTGGTCATATTTCATTAAGAGTTTTGTATTTTTCGGTTCTAGTTGTAACTTGTTCTTCTTATTGCAGGTATTGTGCTGGATTCTGGTGATGGTGTCAGCCACACTGTGCCAATCTATGAAGGATATGCGCTTCCTCATGCCATCCTCCGTCTCGACCTTGCTGGACGTGACCTCACTGACAGCCTGATGAAGATTCTTACAGAGAGAGGTTACTCGTTCACCACCACTGCTGAACGGGAAATTGTCAGGGACATCAAGGAGAAGCTCGCATATGTGGCGCTCGACTATGAGCAGGAGTTGGAGAATGCCAAGAGCAGCTCATCTGTGGAGAAGAGCTATGAGATGCCTGATGGGCAGGTGATCACCATTGGGGCAGAGAGGTTCCGATGTCCTGAGGTCCTCTTCCAACCTTCTCTCATTGGTATGGAAGCACCTGGAATCCATGAGACCACATACAATTCCATCATGAAGTGTGACGTGGATATCAGGAAGGACTTGTACGGTAACATTGTGCTCAGTGGTGGCTCGACCATGTTCCCTGGTATTGCTGATCGTATGAGCAAGGAGATCACTGCCCTTGCGCCGAGCAGCATGAAGATCAAGGTGGTGGCACCGCCTGAGAGGAAATATAGTGTTTGGATAGGAGGGTCCATCCTTGCCTCCCTTAGCACCTTCCAACAGGTAAACCTTACAGTTTTCAGTAGCTCACATAGCAAGATTGCAATCTTGCAGTATTTTCAGTATATTTGTTTCTGCTTCTTCATATTAACAATATACTTTGATATTTATGCAACAGATGTGGATCTCAAAGGGTGAGTACGATGAGTCAGGTCCAGCCATTGTTCACCGGAAGTGCTTCTAAGCTCTGGCTTCTTCGTCTTCTTCTCTGAGCCTGTACCTTTTATGCAAGTCCTTGTCATGTAAGCTACTATGTTTGAGATTGTTGGGGTTTGACCAGGCAATGTTGTTGGATTCATTTTATGGCTGAATATTATGTATCTTCTATACTCTTCATATGTAACATGTCCACTGGCTGCTGCTGCATCATACATATGTGACTCGTTTCATTGCTCGTTCGGTTGACAATTCCTGGTTAGTGGCCACAAGTTCTGATATGGTGTGATTTCTCTGGCTTCCCGCACGGGTAGTCCCCATCTTCTGATTGGTCGATAAATGTTCATTGTATCTTGAGCAGATGCCCGATTGTCACAATGATTCTGTTATTGGCTGCATTGTACCATGATTCTTTGGTCTATCTGTCGTCATAATCAACGCAATGATCGCTGAAATGTTGTGCTGGTTTGGTTCCTTTGGTACTGTAAAAGTTGCCATGGCGGTGCAACTACTGAGTACTGGGTGCATCAACTCAGGAGAACGTGGGCTGCTACTTGGCCAGGGATCCGGATCCTATGCATTATGTCTGTTTGAACGATTTTTTGTGGGAGGGGAACAATGCTACAGTGACTGTAGCACAATACCGCAGCAACAATATGGTCTGTACTACAGCGAAAAATATTGTAGCAATTGATATGGACCTTTGGTTTTGATTGGACGGTAAAGATCGCTCCTAATACCAATGTAAATCCTCTGCATTGACTACAGAGGATCCCTTTCCCTTGGCCAAGGATCCGGATTCTCCGCAGTAACAACATATAACACTGTGTGAACAGTACAGTAAAGTGTAGCAAAAAAGCTATAGAAACGACGTGTATTTACTGTAGTAGAAATATTGTACCAATTTTATTGTTCCTTTGGTATTGTAGCGCTCGATCTAGACTGTTCATTTTAGATCGTACGGTGAAGATAATACCCTAATACTATTCATCGTAGATCCTCTGTATTTTTCTCTTCAATGCAGATGACCCTTTTCCCTTGCCCAGGCAAGAGGGTCATTGCTGGTTGCAATTTCTCCATTCCATGCATGTCCACACATTGACTACACTTGGTATGCCCCTTTTGATTGCAGCTTTTGTTCAGGCTTTGAGATGTGTAGCTCTCGCTCCCAGTCCCAGTTGCCTTGCAGCCATATGAACTGTGAAGTGGTATCTGGTATGCATACATAGGAAAAGGCTTGCACATCACATGTCTGCCCTGGTACCGGATGTATCATAAGATCAGAACAACAGTATAGTGAAGTAAGTGGCAACAGATTGAGAGCATCAGCGTCAAAAAACGGTGCAGTGCAAGCCGCGAAAAGAAGGGGAATTCCGAGAAGAGACTTGAGGATGAAATTGCATCGCGACTTTTTTTAAAAAAGAGAGGAAAAAATGCATCACAGCTTTGGTTGAATGAGAGCATCAACATCAGTCAATGTATTCAGAACGGAGGTGGGCCCAAGCAGTCGAAACCTCGAAAGGGATTGGGCCCCACTCGTCAGTCTGTAGATGCTTCCGTTTTAGATAGTTTCCGGCCCATTTAGCTTTTTTAAAACGAAATATCGGAAATAGCCTTCCTCTCCCTACGAAACGAACGAAACGATAAAAATGGAATTTCTATCACGCGAAATCATCGTGGCAGGCCATGGGCCGCGATCTAAGAGCGCGGTAGGTCGCCTACCGCGGTATGAGATCGCGGTACGTAGCTTGCCGTGACGATTTTGTGTGGTAAAAATGTTATTTTGCTATTTCGTTTACAGATGATATTTTTGCTATTTCGAATAAAAATGTGACATTTTAGCCAAAGACTCCGGTTAGGCTTCCATATGAAAACCTTGATGGGCCTATGCTTTATTTTTGGGTTTAGCCATGTTTACTATCCCGCCCAAGCTAGGCTATAAGGATCCGAATCCTCTGTTGAATCGCTATTTGAACAACTGTTTCATCTTTGTAAAACAGTTATCGACAGTAGTACTGTAGAAGCAGTAAAATATCTTCTACAGTGAAAAACACTGTAACGATTTTACTATTTTTAGATATTGCAGCGTTTGATTTGGACTTCGTTTTGATCAAACAGTACAGAGAAAGACCCCGTGCATGTGTCAGGGTGCTCCTCTCCGTTAGCATCTGCGTCAGCTCGCTTCAGTCTATAGAGACAGGAGAGATGGGGCGTGGTGAAAAGTGAGTTCATTGTGGGGCTCACCCCAGATACCAACAAGGCTGGCGGCGCGTCTCCTTAGCGAGACTGACAGGCGGACCCCACGTTTCCTGCCCCACCTGTCAGTACAAAAAAGTATGATTAGTACATACTCCTCCGGCCTTTTTCTGTTTAACAAAACGTTTTTTAAGCCCTCGTGTCGGACACAGCCGAAGACCAGGAGGAGAGGCAAGAGTGAGAAGAGAGAGAGGTGGTTGTGGGAGTGGCGATCCTCCTCCCTTGGTGCGGCGATTTCTGTATCTTGCCGGATGCGCCGCGCCCCCGACCGTGAGTTCTTCCTCCTGTTCTCTTCTCCGGCGGAGCTGATTTTGTGTAGGGGAGAAAATCCATGCTTTTCTGTCTGTTCTTGAGTCTTAGGCAAATGTATTGTTTCTAGTGCCGTAGTGCGGAAATCTTGGGTGAATTAGGAGATGGTACTCATGTTCCTTTACAAATTTCTTCGTTTATACAAGTAGTGTGTGGTCGGATTTGTTCCTGTGGAAATTAATGATAGATAGGTAAAGAAATTCATTCTGTTCCCTTTCAGCCCCCAAAGAAATCTGTTCTTTTAGGTTTCTATGCTGGATTTTTAGGGGCTATGCGAACGAACAATTTATCCTATCCCTTGGTGTAACTTTTGTACACGTGATTTGAGTACATGCGCTGTGATGTTGGCCTGAAGATTTCTTCCTGTCCCAATCCTGGCTGCATGCTCAACTGTGTAAATTTGTGATTGGAATGTTGCTACTGTTCTAGATACGTTAGATGGATATATTCTTTGCGATAGAAGCGATGTTTCAGGAGCAGAGAAGAGGATTCCTCCTGCATATTCTCCTTTAGATGACAACCCACTTAAGCATTGAGTTCCCCAGTTTGCTGTCAATAAATACATAGCTGAAGCACTAAAAGGCTGCAATATTTGCTAGCCCTAGTGATTAATTAGTTGCTACTATGCTAATAAAACAGGTTAACCCTGCAAGTTTGATTTGTAGCTCTGATTGCTTAATTTGATGCAGTTCATAATACTAGTCCTTTTAGCACTCCAGCATTCGTTTGGTTCATTTTGCAACTATTGTCATTCCAGCCCGTGGTTGTGATATCACCAGGAAGAATGATAACCTATATGGTTCCATTTGCTCAAAACTAATGTATAGAATCTCTAAAAAAATGTGGTAGTTGATTGTGTCCAGTAGTACCTTATCTGATTTTAATTTAGGTGACCCTGATGAAATTGAAATTTGAACTCTAGCTATGTTGTGTAGTTCCAAACATCGAGAAATACACAAATGTGCAATATGCATGTGCTATGTTTTCAATAATTTATCTCATATTTCCTTTTCAGGTGATATCGTGATACTGATGTGAAGTCCTGTGGCGCTTCCTGTACCTTTTATATGGTATTAACAAGAAGTATAAGTTTATGAGTGATCCTTTTGGGCAAATGGAAGGCAGCAGCCTACCCCCTGGAAACACGATGCAAGGAGCTCCTTATGGCGGTTTAGACTTACATGGTAACTCCATGCAAATGCATGCTCCAAATTCCGGAAAACAGGTCTTCAACCACTCTCAGATGCCAGGGAATTTCACAATGCCTATGAACCAGGTTACAGGACCTGATAACTTTTCTGGATTTCAATTTGGAGAACATGGAAAGACTGATCACCACCATCTCCACCACCACCACAGTCATCACTCAAAGAACTCCATGAGTGATGATGAGGAACATGATATGACTGAGGATGCTACTGATACCCAGAGTGGCAAAGGCAAGAAGAGCTCTGCATGGCATCGGATGAAATGGACAGATTCAATGGTTAAGCTTTTGATTACTGCAGCATCTTACACGGGGGAGGATCATGGAGCTGATTTGGGTGGTGGGAGGAGGAACTTTACAATGATGCAGAAGAAGGGCAAATGGAAAGCAATATCAAAGGTCATGGGCGAGAGAGGCTGCCATGTGTCACCGCAGCAGTGCGAGGATAAGTTCAACGACCTCAATAAGAGATACAAAAGGCTTACGGACATCCTTGGTCGCGGTATTGCTTGCAATGTTGTGGAGAATCCGGTACTTCTTGACCGCATGGATAATCTTTCCGATAAGATGAAAGATGATGCAAGGAAGATACTGAACTCTAAGCACTTGTTCTATGAGGAGATGTGTTCCTACCATAACAACAACCGCGTGAATTTGCCTGAAGATCCCGCACTTCAGCATTCACTACAGCTTGCTCTTAGATGTAAAGAGGAGCACGATCCAAGGAGGGATGCAAGTGGAGATGCTGAAGAAGATGATCATAGTGTAGATTCTGATTATGAGGAGAATGACGAAGAGCATCAAGCGGTTCATACCGACATGAGGGATCCCCCCGTGAATAAAAGGATGCGTCATGCGGTGGATCATGGTGATGTGGGTTTTGTCACCTCAAGCTGGAATGACGGTAGTGGGAGGTCCGACCCCCATGGCATCACATTGGATGTCAACAAAGTTTTTCCAGATGGAACCAACTTGGCTTTGGTGCAAAAGGATTTGGCTTCACAAACAGCAGAGGTTCAGAAACATCACTTGCAGATTGAAGCAAAGGCACTGGAACTCACAAAGCAACGTCTCAAGTGGGAGAGATTCAGGAAGAAGAAGGACAGGGAAATGGAAAGGATGACATTGGAGAATGAACAAATGATGCTTGAGAATAAGCGTTTGGAGCTTGAGCTAAGACACAAGGAGCTTGAGCTTAAGCTAAAAGGCAATGGCAATCATGTATGATTTTTGTTTGTTCAACGTTCCGATTTGTAATATGGTTTCCAACTATCTTTACTCAGAAATGCTCAATACTCATCATTTTGAAAATCCTCTCCTTGTAGTTTTTTCTTGACAAAGTTCTTAGCTATACTG
The DNA here is from genome assembly GCA_036346405.1 of Phyllostachys edulis. NCBI lineage: Eukaryota > Viridiplantae > Streptophyta > Magnoliopsida > Poales > Poaceae > Phyllostachys > Phyllostachys edulis. The sequence goes on from CM070566.1 coordinate 7,603,481, forward strand.
TGCTGCTAGATACGGAATTCATGTACCTGTGTTGTTTCCTATAGAGTATTGATACAATCTGTACTTTATCTTTATATTTCAAAGCTCCAAACATCAATCTCATGTTTTAGTTAACGAGCTATGTGATCCTTGAGATGCCTTTGCTGATGTACATAAAAGAACGAGATTAATCTTCAATTTTATTTTGGCCGCATGGCTTATTTGGAAACAAAGGAATGACAAAGTGTTTGAGAATATCACACCGAATATTATTAGTTGGAAAAATCTTTTTAAAAGTGAACTTGATTTGTATGTGCACCGAGTCAAAGAAGATCATAGACAACCTTTTTTTGATGAGGGATTTCAGGATTTGCCATTATGAGATAGATGGATTTCAGGATTTACCTCCATGTGACGCGGGGGGGGGACCCATCTATTCACAGTGACAAAGCCTGAATTATCTGTTTTTTGATTGGCTGTTTGAGGCTCTTTGCTTCTAGTGGGTTGTAACTTTTTGTTTTTCTTTTACCCTGTACATAAAGGTTAATTGTTTGAGGTTCTTTGCCCCTAGTGGGGTGTAACTTTTTGTTTTCCTTTTACCTTGTACATAAAACCTTTTTAAATTAATATATATACAGTAGGACCTCCCTTACTGTTCCTCGTCAAAAAAGAGAGAAGGTTTTGCATATAATAAAAGCGTCAGTTAGATCATCAACTTGTTAGTGATTACATTAATAGTATCTGCGGTAGTGATTGTAGTCATGTACAACGTGTACTCGGGTTATACATAATCAATGAATAACAGATTAGTTACAGATAGCAAAGGGAAGCAACTGTACCACCAATAGTGATGCTGCCCTGATTCGGTGATCTTATGTTGTGTCAGTTTGGCACTTACATAGCTGGGTTTCACTATCCAAATTTTACGTTGGTTTTTTCCTGGTTGTAACATATTGTTGGATGACTGTTCTTATTTCTGTCTGGAGACGTTGTAAATAGAAATTTCTGCAGAACTAGTAATAGGTCGTTTGCTAGACTGACAAAAGTAGCTAGAGCTTTGACACCCTGGGCTGCCAATGCTCGTTCTATTACGAAACTCAAGGTTTGACCTATTAGGATGTGGAATACATTGTTACAGAAAGTTTAGTATTGAATGCAGGATACTCTCTATGCATAAGTGAATTGATGTTTTATTACTTATTGTTTAGTTTTGCCTGAGGTAGGCTGGTTGACCTGTGCTTTGATGATGAGCAGTTTATGAAGAGATACTACAGAGGGCAGTGTGGTTATGATGATGCTCATAACCACTATTTGCTATAATTCTGAAGATGATACCATTGATAGACCAGTATGCTAGTATCAATGTTAAATTTGATGCACTGCCTTCCCATTTACTATTGGGAAAATTAGCTCAGTGACATCGCGTTATGATGTAATCGGAGGAATAACACTCCGTTCATTACGCACTAGAACATAACATCGCGAACACCGAAAAATTAGAAGAATGACATCGCCGCCAGTTACTTCTGTTTTCAGAATTTTTTAAATATAGAAACTGAGCTCAAAAAATTATCATTTTTTTGTGGAGCCTCCCAACACAGTTTAATTACTTGTGTATTTTTTAAAAAAACTTTATATATTATGATTTTGTCTTTAAAATTCATTTATGTATCCTGTTTGTAGGAATATTTTAATATAGAAAATAAGGTCCAAATATTATGATTTTTTAGGCTCCTTACAGTGGACTTGATTATGTAATTTTTCATAATTTTACAAAATTAAGTAATACAATTTCATAATGTCCTTTGTGTGAGAGTCTAATATTTCATAATGTAAGGACATTATAAAATTGCATTACTTAATTTTGTAAAAATTCTAGAAAAAATACACAATTAAGTCCACTATGTAAGGAGTCTGAAAAAAAATTCATAATGTTTGCACCTCATTTTCTATATTATAAAATTCCTACAAATAGTATACTTAAATGAATTTTAGAGACAAAATCAGAATGTCTAAAGTTTTGAAAGAAATACACAAACAATTAAACTGTGTCAGGAGGCTCCACAAAACAATTAATAATTTTTTTAGCTCAATTTTTATATTTAAAAAATTCTGAAAACGGAAGTAACTGGTGGCGATGTCATTCATCTAATTTTTCGATGTTCGCAATGTTATTTTTCAATGCGTAACGAACGAAGTATTATTCCTCCGATTACGTCCTAACGCGATGTTACTGAGCTAATTATCCCTTTACTATTTAGGGGCGACCGGGCGAGTGAACAAACCATTCAAAATTCCAGCACTTCAAGTTTATCGGATTTGCTAGATTGCCTTCCATGCAGACCTTGCTTGCCTCTTTGGAATTGTTGTGTGATAGCCTAATAGGTCACTGTCATTGCACGGTGGCAGTGTATTGAATCATTCATCTTCTTTCTTCTCCGTCCTTTCACTAATTAGAATTGCTTTATAGACTTGAAAATGGTTTTGTCTGAAATTCACTCATTCTCTCAATTGTTCTAGGTCACAGGTGGCTTTTGATTCAAAACATTGTACCGCAAGTAGGAAGAGGAGGTAGTAGATTAGTCTTTGACAACCATTTCGATTCATAGGACTTGGTTCAGTGATCTTCTGGTTTCCCCTCGGACTTGTAACATTCCTTGTATCCAGTGGCGGAACCGTGACCCTCAAGCCGAGCACTTGCCGGGCTCGCTTCACACAAGTGGCTGCAGTGGTTCTTGCGGGTGGAGCGAGCGTCGAGCCGGAAGACACTGGTGTACGTGCTTGCCCAGGCTTTGGAGGGCCGTTGGCTCCGCCGATGCTTGTACCATTGGGATTGGTTTGCTCTATGAACCTGAAAAGTTTTCATCCCCTCCCCACCTTTGTATTCAAGGGGTAGGCTTCTTAACCATGAAAAAACTGTAGAAGTAAAGTCATAAGGACATGCCAATCAGTGTTAATTACTGCTTTAACTTTCTGCATGTATTCTTTGTTGTGAAAATGTGAGATTGCTTATCCTGAGATGATTTCACATCTGTTCATGAAAAGCAATTGGCTGCTACCAGAAATTGATACCTCACCCATGATTAGTTGGACTAACTTGGGGGGGGGGACACATTGATCGATAGACAAAATTGTTATTGTACAGGCCATGAAAAGAAAAGGTCTGGTTTGCACACGTGGCCGCATTTGTCCAAGTCGGCATGTATTTATCATCCTCTATGGTGGGCGTGGCGCACCTGGTCCACCCAAGTTAAATAAATGGGCAGTTCAACACCCCCCCCCCAAACGCTTCAGTCCTCTTCCCGTGGCCTCTCGCTTGGACTCATCACAGAATAGGCGGCAGTGACTCTTGACAACCCAGTGTGTGCGAGGCGATGGTTACGGGAGGAATCCGGTGATCCATGCCGTGTTTGAGGTTAGTTGGCCCCTTGCTCTCTTAGTGTAGTGTCTTCTAATTCCTCAATTCCACGGGCGGCTTGGGTGTTTATTAGGGTTTTGGTGAAGTTGAACATTTGATGGTAATGTGTGATGATGGAGGGACATTTTCACTTCAATTTAAGATGCACTATGTGCTGGATCTTTAGTTTTCTTTAGGGCCAATATTCGTTTTTTGTTTTGAGTCTTTGGGTGTTAAATGCTTTGGGTGTTCGATAGGGTTTGAGTTTAGAGTACAGAATGTTTTCCAAGTTACGTGATTAAGTCTCCACCCATTATTTTTCGTCGATGTCATGGGGTGCACCCCGTCCTCCACCGAGTTCCAATAATGTTGGTTGGGGATCCCCCACTTCCTGACTTTTCCTACCAGTCCTGGCTTCCTCCCTTACTCAATCCATGCCATATTATTTATCTATTGTGGAGAACATAATTACGTAACAAGATAGCATTTTCTGCCCGCTGAAACAAGAAAATGGTTAGCACTTAATTTACGGCCTCTGATCCGGGTGAGAGTTTTATTGGTCCTTATATATTACCCATATGTAAAGGGGTCCCACCTCTTCCCTCATCATCAGATTTTGATCAATTCATGTCTGTCTCCTGGATTGGAGTATACGGGAACCGTCACGGGTCTATCCTCTCTTCGAGTGACAAGTAGTCTTTTCGGTATTAAAACTGCCACCTAAAGTTTTGATGAGTGATTTATTTTCAGAAGAAGAGATGATCTACAAAATGTGATGACGAACAGAGATGAGTCATCAAGTGCATTTTGCTATTAATACTTGCTGAGTACACTAGTACTCAAACTTGCTATTATTCTAATTTGTTAGATCCTAGTCCGATCGGGAACTATCCCGAGTGGGATGAAAGACAAACAGGTACCGAGGAGGCCACAGGAGGCGAGGGCGTTGACTACGAGGACCAGGGCGAGATGGGTGCCTTATTCGGCGAGTGGGACGAGTAGACGACCGGTGGAGTAGAGCAGACAAGCGAGGGGACTCAGTCCCGCTTTACAGTTGTAATTCACTACTTGTAATATAAACCATAGCCTTGCGTGGCTAAATGCTGAAATAAAATACAGTTTCTATCTTATTGTTCTGCTGCGTTGACTCTAGTAAGGCTTACTATTCGTCAAAGCGGTGTCTTACCAGGCAAATGAATAGTAATCTGTTTGCTTAAGTGTGATTACCCTCCGAGGTAATGACACAGGGCGCCACAAGGAAGAAGGCCATGCAGATGAGGAAGAAGAGTATATAGATGATGAACTTGTGAAATCCCAAGTTTCAGGCAAGAGTAATGAAAGGATTATATTAACTCTATCACCCCAACAGGCTGACAAAGATTTGAGTGCATTTAGGGCTTTTTACAAGTCCCCTTCTAGAGGCCGTGGTGCAGGCACAAACAAAGACAATTCTTTGGCTCTTGTTGCTCTAGATGGTGATGTGTCTAATAGTGATGATAATGAGTACTTACCTGGAGATGATAATAGCTCAAGTGAGGATGAGGAAGTGCAAGAGATCATAAGGCAGTGCAGGGATTTCAAAAAGAAAACAAAGATCCCAATATGTACAGTAGAGTTGAATGCCATGGAGCATGACTTGCCTATGGATGAAGGTAATCTAGAAGATGGCAATAAAACTCCCTGTATGGACTCGAGTAAGGAAGCATCATATGATGAGCTTGATGACAGTAATGTAGATAGGAGGAAGAGTAGGTTCCCTAGGTATGATGGCAAAGGTGTTGTTCCTGTGTTTACCCTAGGCATGACATTTAGAGGAAGAGACCAATTCAAGAAAACTCTTATAAAGTACAGGTTGGCAACACATAGACATCTCTTATTCCTCAAGAATGAGAGGGATAGGATTAGGGCAAAGTGTTTATGGAGGAACTTCCTATGGATGATATATGGTTCAAAGAACAGTAGAAGCGATTGGTTCCAAGTTATTACATTCAACGATGTGCACATATGTCCAGAAAGAAGGGATAACAGGTTTGTGACTGCAAGGAGGATTATTGATCGGTTTGAGAGGTTCATGAAAGCGCACCCAACCTGGAAAGTTCACAATCTCAAGCAGACGGTTCTAGAGGATATGTTTGCAGATGTCAGTGTATCTAAGTGCAAAAGGGCAAAGGCAATAGTCATGGAGAGGCTACTGGAGGCAACCACTGGGGAGTATTATAAGGTATTTGATTACCAACTTGAGTTGATGAGGAGCAATCCTAAGACCACTTGTTCTATTATTCTTGATTATAGTGGTGAGGTGACAGCATTCAAGAGATTCTACATCTGTTTTGATGCTTGCAAGAAGGGTTTTCTAGCTGGTTGTAGGAAGATGATTGATATGGATAGATGTTTTTTCAAGGGTGCTTGCAATGGTGATCTTGTTTGTGCCATATGTAATACCCCGTTCAATATTTAGAATTATAATTGAATTTCAAACCTTTTTATCAGGATTTAAATTGAAATTTCAGAATTGCTCTAGAAGAGGGATTAAATCTTGGGCCAAAGGCCCATAGCCTTGGCCCATTAGGGGCAGCCAAAAACCCTAGGGGTTACTGTAGCACGCCTGTGCTACAGTACTGCCACCACTACAATGCCCCCCTCCGCCCTTGCTGCTGTCCAAGAAAAAGGAGGGAGGGAGAAGAACCCTTCGGGTGCCACTGGCCATTGGGGAAGGAGAAGGAGAGGAAGGAAGAGAGGAAGAGGAAGAGGTAGAAGAAGGGAGTACTTCGTGAGGACTTCAACGACATCCAGCATTGGTTTCGTGGGTAATTTCACATTCCCCGTTAGTTTTGGTAGATCGTTCATATGCGAATTGTATCCAATAGCCAGATTGTAGCTGCTATTGTAGATCGATTGTTTCTGCTATTCTGTTGACGCGTAAAATTGAGTTAGTTCCCGGTGGATACAACATCTAGTGTCTCCTAGACTTATGTGGGCTTTCGTGTGGGCTTTCCAGAAAGTATTAATTTATAATTTTTGGATGAACGATGAATTAGTTATGAATTTTACAAGTCTAGGTGCTTATTCAGTCTCTAGATTTGGGCAACAAGCTTAATTCTGTGAATTAGGGGTATGAGATAGATGAATTTGATCGTTTGATCTGCATGAGATATGTAGAGATTTTTATGATGATCCCAGGAAGATACAGTTCATAATTTTTGGACATTTAGAACGAAAGATATGAATTTTAGAAGTTAATGCTGTAATCTGTCCTTCTGTTGTGGACAGAAGAGAATTACTTAGTTGTTTTCAATCTTTGTTGCATAGTGGGGATAATTGTGATAAATTTATTGAAAAATCTAGTTTCCTGTAGTTTCCATAAAGTCTTAGAACAGTGAGATTGGATGTACAAAATAAAAGTTATGAAATTCCCAAGTCAGTAATATCGAAGATGACAAAACGGTCTTCGGGGTTAAAAACAAGGGCTTAGATGGGTTAATTGATCTTTTAGTCACCTGAGAAGTTGTAGCTATGCCTGTTTAGATTCCAGGAAAGTTGGATTCGTGACTTTTGGAGTTTTGACTCAAAAGTTATGGATTTTCCTTTGATAACTGTTGGTTTGGACAAATTGGGATTTGAGAGTGTATTGATTAAGTTTCGGGTTGCGATTAGGGCGATTGATTTCATTTTGTTCCATTGATATGCTGAGCACTTTTGAACGTTATTCCTAGAATGATTTACGGTTGTCAGGTGGTGGTGAGAACCAAGGTTAGAGCCTTCCTGTCATCGTCTTCCGTCTTGTGGTTGAGGCAAGTACATTGTGAATTGTATTGACTGTTAATTGTTCGTAGTGCTTGATGCCATGCTATGATTAAATTCTATGGACTGCGAGTAAATTTCAATAATTCTTGTTTCTTTACATGGATGTTAATCCATGCTTCTTGAGATGATGTCTTCCATATCAATGTATTCATTCATTCATCCGTTCATGATTCACCCACGAGAGTAGGAAGTAAAGTCCCATCATTCTAATATGGGCAAGTAAGACCCATCATTCCAATATGGGCAATTTGGATCTCCGTTTTGAATGTTTTTTCAAACGGGCCTTGGATCCCTGCATTTTGGATAATGCGGGCATGAGTGAACACCAACAGGTGTTCACTGGCTATACCTGTATAAGTAAAAGAGAAGAGCATACATTTCATTCTTGCATAAGATTTCTACCCTTCTACATACGTATTCGAATATTGTAAATGTTATGTCTTGTTCTAGTATTTTCCATATTATTCTGTTGTACTTACTGAGTCGTGGGCTCACTCTTGTTAGTGTTTGTCTGTTTTAGGTCAATACTGAAGACAGCATGCTTTGGGAGGGAGTAGGCACAAGGATAAATGCACTCATTTCACATACCTCACTTTATAGTTAATAAATCTGCTATTACCTTTCATTTGAGAGTTTGGACTGTAATAAATAGTGACATGATGATTATTTCTGTCCGTCGTTATGTTTTGGTGGAGCTAGTTAATATTGATGCTCATTAGATTTATTCTGGATAACAATTCTCTTGAATGGATTGAGATGATTGGACAATTATTGTTTTGTTAGATTGCTGAAATTTGACTCAAATTTTGTAGACATTCTCTTGTGCGATGAACCTTAACTGTCAGTAGTTAATAGATTGTTGAAATTAAAAATGTAGTGTTGCCTTGTGTTGGAGTTTTAAGTAACATTTTGGTTTCCGCATAGCCAGAGTGTTACACATTATGAGGGATGCAAACAATCAAATAATCAAATGTATACAATTGCATGGGCAGTGATTGAGAAAGAAACTATGGAATCTTGGGAGTGGTTTTTGGGTCTTTTGTGCAAAGATCTTGGCATCACCGATGGAAAATACTGGGTTATTATATCAGATCAGCAAAAGATAAGTCCTAAAGTGATATTCTTGTGATTACACAAAGATACATTGATTCCTTCATAATAACTTGTTGCAATGTTTGTTGTGCAGGGATTGCTCAATGGTGTTTCCACACTGATCCCTAGGGCAAAGCATAGGATGTGTGCTCGACACATATATCCCAACTAGAGGAAGAAGCACAAAGATTAGAAGTACCAGAAGAGATTTTGGAGGTGTGTGAAGTCATCTTGTAGGACTCTATTCAACTACAACAGAGCTAAGTTGGCCTAGATGATACCATAAGGTGCAAGGGACTTGATGAGCACTAATCCCATTCACTGGAGTAGGGCATGGTTTAGTACTAAATCCAACTGTGACAGTGTTGACAACGATATGTGTGAGTCATTCAACGCTTGGATTATTGACTCAAGGTTTCATCCAGTCATAACTATGCTTGAAGGCATCAGGAGGAAGGTGATGGAAAGGATACAAGTCAACAGAAGCAAGTGTACTGCATGGCAAGGTACTATCTGTCCTAACAGTTTCAAGAAGCTCAAGATCAGCATCAAACAATTTGGGTGGTGACATGTTATATGTAATGGAGCAGATCAGTATGAAGTGAAAGAAAAAGAGAAGACAAGTTACACAGTTGATTTGGCCAAAAGAACTTGATCTTGTGGGTATTGGCAACTGTCAGAGATTCCATGCTGCCATGCAATTACTTCTATGTACAACACTGGTCTGCAGCTAGAAGGGTTCATTTCCAACTGCTATTCCATAGAGGAGTGCCAAAAGACATATCAACACTGTCTTATGCCTATCGAGGGAATAGAAAGCTGGCCCATCTCACCTCATCCAAAACATGCACCACCACATCATGTGAAGATGCCTGAAAGACCAAGGAAAGAAAGGAGGAGAGATGGCTGAGAGCCAAGGAAACCAACAAAAATGTCTAAGGTAGGCACTGTCATCAGATGCAAGCTTTGCAGAAATACTGGACACAACACCAGGAGCTGCCCATTAAATCCAAATATTGCTAGGAAGGCAAACAATGCTACCAGAAGGAAGAAGCCAATAAAAGGCAAAGTAAGTAGCTGAAACTAGGAAACTATGCCCATGAAACTGCACATTATAGTATTACATATTTTTGTAACTTGTCATGACTGCAAGGGCTAGCAAGGGGTGTCAACAGAAGCTCAAAGCCAAATACTGGAGCTTCGCATGGAATGTTGCAGACTGAGATTCCCATTACCCAGCAGAGCACATCTTCTACTGTTCTGCAAAAAAGTTGCTCCTAACAAGAGACAAAGGATCTTTTGATCCTGAATGAAGCATGCGGGATGACTTATTTTACTTGGTACTCTGTTTAGATCTTGAATGAAATGAGACCAAAACTTGTATGGTACTCTATTTAGATCCTAAATGAAATGAGAACAAAACTTGTATGTTACTCTGTCTGTCATGTTCCACTGGAACTTCTATTTACTGGAACATATGTCCGCTTATTGATCTGTCAGTTTAGATACTTAACTAAACATCAGGGAACCAGGATTGACATATCAAAATCAAGCATTACATTCAAGGAAACATGTCTAACATCATTGTGATAGAACTGCATACATACATCATTGATTCCTAAAGCATTACATTCAAACATGTCTCACAAGTCGTTAAAACTGGACGCATACAACAATTACAACAATAAAGGATGTCACAATTGCAAAAACTAGGTACTGAAATATCTGCTTCTTCGCAACACCGCATAATTCTTCAATATGAGCATCTTTCTCTTTCAACCTCCTCTCCAAAGCAGCCACTTCGGATTTGTGCACATCTCTCAACTCTTTATCCTCTATCCTTGAATCTTCGATTCCTATCTTCAACTCAATATTGTCCTTCTTCAATCCCCGAATGGTATCACGCAAATCCAACAACAACTGCCTAACAAATGGGGGATTTTCTGGATCGTGCCAAGCCCAAAAGTAACAACCCCCAACCTATTTGCAAATCCAACCGGAAAACACAATCAAAATTAATCTCAACAGATCCAATCCAATCAAAAAGCATCTCAAATAGGAAAAATAATGCGTACCCGAGCTCTTTCACATGTGTAATATCGGTGTCCTGGGTTCGCATCACTCCATGAAACCCACCTTGGCGCCTTCGCATTGCACGAGCAGAGCAGAGTAGGCGCGTACTCCATGGGGTTCTCCATGTATGACACCGAGGATTGGGAAGAAGAGCGCATGCGAGATGACCTCGAGCTCTCCGTGCTGCTCGCCATTTGGTCCGACCCACACGAAGGGGATGGAAAACTATTAAGGAAGGATATATTAACCCTTATCTCCTTTTCTTCGGTTCTCGAGGGAACATATACTGACTTGGCGGCAATTACATGGCCCCTTTGCCACTCAAGATGACAAATACATGTTGTCTCAAACAAATGTGGCCATGTGTGCAAAATCGACCATTCAAACCGGCGTGAGGGGTTTAATGACTGGATTGCACAAATTTAGGGGGTTAAATAACTGGTTTTGAAGTTCAGAGGGGTAAACTAGACTTTTCTGATAGTTGGAGGGAGTAAACTGGACTTATTCCATTGTTTATCTTGAGATGATTTCACATTTGTTCATGAAAAACAATTGGCTGCTACCAGAAGTTGATACCTCACCCATGATTGGTTGGACTAGGGGGGCACATTGATCGATAGACATAATTGATAGACAGAATTGATATTGTACAAGCCACAAAAAGAAAAATGAATAGAAGCATTGTTCATATTGATGGAATCCCCCATGTTGGGTGGCTTTATTACTCGGGACTAGAACCCAAATTGCATAGTACAGTGTCAGCCACCACATGAAGAGCTCAAATAACAGCAGTATTTGTTGCCAAAGTCGTTTAGCAATGACTGTTGTTGTTTTTGGCTATGAGCTATCATTGGTTTTAGTTATCAAGGGATTAACATTGGGGAATCATCTAGTTTCAACACTGAAGATTCAGCACTAGACAGTAAGTAAACGCTTTGTGATCACAAGAATTATTTCTCGCAATTTCTCTACTTGGTCAAGAACAAGTAACAATCTCGTTCCCTTACTCTTACCTTCATCTCCATCCCATTCCCTTGTCGCTCGAGATTGCCTTCATAAGGAGCGGCCACTGCACGGTGACCCCGACTCCGGCCGCACGTGTCGATGGTGAAGGCGCGCCTCGTAGGCTCGAGTTTCCTTGCAGGACAGTACGTGGCCGAATCTTGGTGGCGCCGGCGAGGCATGGTGGCCACAGCAGAGGAAAGCAAAGCAATGGCTGCGACCAGAGGTCGGAGGGAGGCAGCCGCCATCGGCTTAGCCCACATGTCAGTGGGAGGGCGCGATCCACACCTTGGCCACGAATCGTCCGATCATGACGTGCGCCTCAGGTTGATCCTAGGACAGTGGTGGAGGGATGTTTTGCATAGGAAACCCTACCTTGTGTGGAATTATCCGTTAGGCCTCACGAAAATAGGATCGCGATTATCATCCGCGATCAGACCAAGGTCATTCCTATCCATCCGATCACGCATAAGCGGTCTAGGTTGACTTTAGTAGAGGGGTGGAGGGATGTTTCACAGGCGAAACCCTGCCTTTCGTAGTGTTATCTGTTAGGCCTCACGAGAATTGGATCGTGATTATCATCTGTGATCAGACCAAGGTCATCGGTAACCGTCCGATCACACATAAGCGGTCTAGGTTGACCTTAGTAGAGGGGCGGAGGGATGTTTTTCATAGGAGACCTTACGTTTGTTCATATTGCCAGTAAGAAAATGATTCGCGCACACGGACGGATTGCCCTACCTATAAGTCGCTAGCCGCTGGACTCTGCCATCGCCGGTTTCACCGTGGTTGCGGAAAGTGGATGGTGACGACGCCATTGATCTTTGATTAGTGCGCGGGGCCACCATATATGAGCACCCAACTCTAGACCTGGCTGGCGCCATCGAGTTCGTCCTCCTTGGCGGCAGCGGCGCCGCGACGGGCGTAGAGCGCGTCGTGGTATGCTTGGTTCTTGTTTTGATCAAGCAAGACACTCCTTTTCTCCTCCGTCTTGACAGTGTTGGTTTTGGTAGCTGCACGCACGGAGGATGACGACGGCAACGATGAACAGTAAGAGCTGTCGTGTGTTTTTTTTTTCTCAGGCAATGCATCTGTGACTCCGTCCCCTATTCTGCCGCTACCCTCTCCTCTCCTCTACTTTGTTGCCATCGCCATAGCCATCTGATCAGTGAGTGCATTGCAGCCTGTCCAAGATGAACACCGTTGCCATGGCTGCCCCGATCAAGCTTCTCGGGAGCCTCACCGCGCTAATATAATATTCATTGTTGCCACTGGCGTAGCTGGCCATGGGCCACGCTCAGGCCGGCCAGCTGATTTTGAGCACAAATCATGTTTTGCTGATTTTTAAAAGAAATTAGCATGGCCTTTTGATCTTAGGCCTCGGTCTATTGCCCCAGCGGTCCGAGGTCCAGCTCCGCCTCTGGTTGTCACCATGGTGGAGTGTGTGTGTGTGTGTATGCAGCGCGGGGAATGGCCATACATAAAATCATGCAAAGTGGTGCTATAATTCAGTTGGTCACATCTATCAAAACTATGCAGGCTGGAATAAATTCTGCAAACAAATCGCATCTCTAGAATTAAGGATCATTCAGTCTCCGCATCTTCTACACATGAACTATTCATCTCAAAATCACGAGCAAGACAAGCAGTAACAGCATATCCTCGATCAGTAACAACACTAGCACATCAAGACTGTACTGCTGTTGTTTCACTATACTGCAGTGCAGGTACTGTAAATGCTCCACTCAGGCATCGCCGGAGGCAGTGGACCAGCTGATCGACCACTCCTTGGATCCAAGACAAAGAAGAAGATGATGGTTTTGACCGGGTTCTTGTGGGCCCAGGACGCGCCGTGATGGGGAGAGCTGGGGACCGACCACACTCGCAGCGGCTCCGTTTTGGACGAGAGAGCGACCGAGCGTACGGACCCGTTTTGGATTACGGGCAAGGCGTGCAATTTATCGCTACTCCGTCTGGTCATGGCTCCCAAACTGTACAACTTTCATAGCTCTATAAGACCTAATGAAATTATAATATTATGAAAATACTTTTCGAGACAAATCTATACGTATGATTTTCATGTATTAAATCTAAATATTTAAAAAGATATGAACAACCAAAGTTTTAAAAGTTTGACGGTACCTATTCTAAAACGACATGTATATGTGGAGTATTTGCAATGGCTCCCCTGTAATTTACATCTCCTGTGAATACAGTCTATGGCTATGAACCTGCAGTCAATATACTCGTCACTCAAAAGTCTAGTTAGAGGAGAGAGGGTGTGAAGTTGTGAGTGTGTAAGGAGAGAAGTTGTGATGAAAATGAATGCTTTTATAGATAACTTGTTGGAGATGTTGTCTGTAAATGAGTTGAAGGCTTTAGAGACAACTTAAAAGACAAATTGTTGTATATACCCTAAAAAGATTTTTTTTTGAAAAATTAATAATAGTAAAAAAGAAGGTTATTGTGGTCGCAAGCTACGACGAACCCGTTCGAAATGTAGGAATTAGGATGCCATATGTTCTCTAGATTCCTACAGGAATTGAAGATATTGTTAAAACTTCAAAAGTGTCGTTTGGATATCACACAGAAAAACATATGAATCCAAGACGCAAGAAGAGAAAACATGAGGTAAGACATCAGGTTTGTTTACCTCCAAATTCCTATGGACTAGCCCATTTCATAGGAATTTCAAAGGAATTCTTAATTGCCAATCATTCGTTCCAAACGGCCTGGTAGGAATTTTTCCTGTAGAGTCCAAATCCTTTAAAAATCTTTCATTTTTCCTTTGTTCCAAACGGGCCGTAGCGTGTGTTGTTCTTTTTCACACTCAAAAGTAAAAAAAAAAAACCCATCAAACTTTTGCTGTCGTCACGTCACTCTAGAAATGAATAGGATCCTCTTACAGTAAAAAATCCTAAACTTAGCCGTATCCAATGCTGTGACATGAGAACTTACCAGCACCTGACAAATGTAAAAAGCGTAGTAATAACAGAACACAGCAAGAGACAAATTCACACAAGTGTGTGTCTCGCTACGCGCACACGAGCCGTGCACCCCTACACACGTGATGCCACCACCACTTGTTCTTTCCTTCTCCACCTCCTCTCCTCCACACCTCTATTCCCCCTCTCCGTTTCCCCTCCTCTTCTCCGATCCAAATGGCACCTCCCGCACCCGCCCCCGGCGGCCACGCGTAGCTCGGGCTCTGCCCGGGCACGTCTCCGCCTCGCTATCCGCTTCAGCTCGAGGTGCGTGTCGCCCGGATCCGTGCTTCCTCCGCGGATTTTGTCGGGTGTTCCTCGGTCGTTCCGCTTGTTGTGGATTTGGGTCTGGTAGAGGCGGAAAGGAGGGTTTTTTTTTGCTTGCCTATCGTGCTGGTTTAGCCGGTTCTGGTGGATTCAAGGGATGTTAGCTGATTTTAAGCTGAATTCGGCGGGATTTGGTGAAAATGAGGCGCTCCTAGCTGTTTCTTGAGCTAAATTTCGTGGGATTCAAGGCAATCTTCGTCGGATTCGGCGAAACAGCTACTAGATGTTATTTTAGCCTTTTGATAATTTTGGTTATTTTCTGTATGTCAAGGGTTTCGTTGATGCAACATCGAGTAGCAACCATGCATGGGTTAATGTATAGTTTATTATTAGTCCTTATATTTTCATGTTTAGCGGTTACTAGTGGGAGTTAACATCTCGCAGTGAGATCCTGATTAAACTACTTGTACTAAAGTTTCGTCCAACCAACCCAACTAACTGTACTGAATCTTTAATTGTTTTTACGGTAGTAAATACATGCTGCTGGGCTGCGCATATGCTGGAAAAGTACGTATTTATACTTTAGTTATGGTGACTTCAACCTGAGGAATTTTCCGTGGATAGTGGCTGTCGGGAAATATGTGCACTCAAGTTATCTATTAGTAGATCATCCTGTGAGTGAAATTTGGATGCTGATAGTAGAAAAAAGTTTTCTTAAAGTGGCAGTGGCCAATGAGTGTTTTTTAGTTTTTTTTTGGAGGTATGCTGATATGATGTGTTGAAGTGACTCTATTAACTTTCTATACTAAACTGTTGATTTATCACTACGGGGGGGTTTTTTTTTATAGAGGGTACTAGAAGTAGGAAAAGGGAATTGTTAAGCTTCATTTACTTCTTATATTATGAGAAACTAGGCTAATGATTTAGTGGTCAACAGCGATGCAATGAAGAAATATAGTGTTGTATTTCCTGCTTCTGTGTTGGGTGCCTTAGATTTGTGGGCAGTGTTATTCCTATCTGTCGATCCATAGGAATAGGGACTGGACTCATCTTTTATTGCCATCTTTTTTGAAAATGGAATTTGTATGCAGATCTGTCTACAACTCAATAATGTTGGCAATAATAGATGCATGTGATGGTTATAATATGGATTTGTACTATTCCTGGAAAGGAACCTCTCCCACTGCAAGAAAAATTAGAAGGGGATGGCTTTCTCAAATAGTACTGGCAATAAACCCTGTAGATTTGTGATTGGTTTGTTTTTCCGCTTTTCCCTAATATTTCTAGAGCTAAAAGTTGCTACAGCCTGCTTTTAATCTACCGTATATGTTAATTGATATGAGTGGTTATGGAACCACCAGAACAATTAAATGTAGAAGTTCAAATTCTGTGTCTATATCAATATGATTGTTATTTAGCAAAAAAAGAAGAAAATAATGGAAGATGTTTTCTTCCCCACTCAATCTGGTTCATAAATTACAGTAAGCTACAATTCCTTATACAGACATACGGTATCTTTCTTTTTTTGTTTTCGGCAATAGCATTTACTTCCTGGGGCTACCTTTCTTAATAGATATAACTAACCACATATTGCTCTTTCCAGAGAGAATTATCACACACTATTACTAATTAATTAATTTTGTTTTACAGGTTCCTTTGTTGAGTTAACAGTTAAGAGAATTTGAATTGACTTCAGTTACATGGAATGCTATTTTCCGACAGTAGGAGATCTTTTTTGTTATTTCAGCAGTGTTCTTGACTTTTTGGAGTAGATGTCGTTTCGTAGCATTGTGCGTGATGTAAGGGATGGCTTTGGGAGCTTATCTCGGAGGGGATTTGAGGTCAGACTTCTGGGCCATCGCAGAGGGAAATCTCATGGTGCTGTCCATGAGTTGCATGACCCAGTGCCTGTAATCCAGAGCTGCTGTTGGGCTAGCTTGCCTCCTGAATTGCTTCGTGATGTGATTGAAAGGTTGGAGGCTAGTGAGGCTACATGGCCTTCTAGGAAGCATGTGGTTGCTTGTGCTGCTGTCTGCAGAACATGGAGAGAGATGTGTAAAGAGATTGTCAAGAATACAGAGTTTTGTGGGAAGATCACTTTTCCTGTTTCCCTGAAGCAGGTAATGATGCAATTGTGTTACTATTCATTGGCAATATCTATTCTTCCATGTTGGATAGTTATCCTACCACTTCTGTTTGGAATGTTGAAATGTGAAATAGAAAGAACACCATATAATCATCTTTTGCGTATATGCTAATAATTTCATGTTGTTCCTCTTCTATGTACAGCCTGGGCCTCGTGATGGAACTATCCAGTGTTTCATTAAGAGGGATAAATCTACCCAAACCTACTACCTCTACCTCTGTCTTAGCTCAGGTAAGTTCCTTTGTACTTCTCATATATGTTATGTTGTATGGACTATGGACTATTGACTTTCATAAACTAAAACTCATATATGTAGTTCGGAGTCAGTAAAACTCATGGTGCTCTATAGAAATAATGCACTATATTCTGCTGAAGTTATGCTAGTGTAACATAGCAAATTAGCAACAAGGCCTTTTTCATAGTCTTCGCATAGGTGTTGAAGGTATCACAGTGATCATTAAACATGAATGTGCTTGACTAAATTGTTCTCTCATTAGATTCCTAAACTTGCTTTCTCTTTGTCTATCTGCCACAAGCATGCACGGACAGGCTTGTGTGCAGATTCATTCAGCAACTTTGATATTTCGTTCTTAGTTTCTTACTTGACTCTCCGTAAAACTCATATCTCACAAACTAGAGAACCATTGTTCAGCATGCCCTCAGTTATGTCCTTTAAAAGTAATGTATTGTAACAATCAAAGAAGTAGGAAAGCTTACTGACTTGCTAGTGTTTTTTTGTTCTCCCAACTCATCCATCATATAAGTGCACCTTGCCTTCTTTGTTGTGTGATCTTTGCATCATATCATGGAGTGCTTGGTTACTTCATTGGAATTGAATGGTATTTTTGTTTGTCCCCACGTGTGGGTGTGTATCTGTCACATTCTTTCTCTCCAAATTTTATAGAAAAATAAATGCAAAATATGTTTTTCTTGCTGTTGCCGGTCTACTTGTTTAGTATTTTGTTACCAGCATTATAAGTACATTGTTCGTCTCCCAACTTTTGCCCTAGTTTAATTTTCGTCCCTGATTGTAATACCGGATAAAACGCATCTTTGAACTGTCAATACCGCACAAAAGATACCCTTCATCTGTTTTAGAGCGGTTTTGACCGGTATTTTGACCTATGTGGCTTTTCACGGTATTGACACGTGGCACGAAACAGCTCTAAAAAAGAATAAATGACAGTTTTTGTATGGTATTGACAGTTCGAGGACGCGTTTTATCCGGTATTACAATTTAGGAACGAAAATTAAACTAGGGTAAGAGTTGAGAGACGAACAATGTACTTAATCCTTATTTTGACATGTTATAAATTTTCTTTTCTACAGCTGTGCTTGTGGAAAATGGTAAATTCCTTCTATCGGCAAAAAGAAACTGTCGTGCAACATGTACAGAATATGCGATATCTATGAATGCTGGCAATATATCTAGGTCTACCAGCACATACATTGGAAAATTGAGGTAGAACTTACAGCATTTTAATCTGACATTTATTGCTACTTGCTAATATGTTTGCCATTTTGAATTTTAGGTCAAATTTCCTTGGCATGAAGTTCGTAATATATGACACCCAGCCACCATACAATGCAACTAGTGTTTCACAGTCAGGGAAAACAAGCCGAAGATTCTACTCCAAGAAGGGGTCGACGAAGGTTCCTTGCAGCATGTACAGCATAGCACAGGTCTCATATGAGCTGAACGTCTTGGGAACTCGGGGTCCTAGGCGGATGCACTGTGTAATGCACTCCATCCCTGCCTCATCCCTTGAGGCTGGTGGCAGTGTCCCTTGCCAGCCAGATAGCATCCTTGCCCACTCCCTCGACGAATCCTTCAGCAGCGTCTCCTTCTCGAAGTCGTCCATTATGGACCATTCCATGCATTTCAGCAGTGCCCGGTTCTCCGACATCTCAATAGGAGGTGGCTCAGGGACCGGAGGCCGGGCATTGAGCGATGATGATGAGTGCAAGGACAGGCCTTTGATTCTCCGCAACAAGGCTCCAAGATGGCATGAGCAGCTACAGTGCTGGTGCCTCAACTTCCGGGGCCGGGTGACTGTCGCTTCCGTCAAGAACTTCCAGCTCATTGCTGCCACACAGCCTGCTGCTGGAGCTGCTACTCCATCACAGCCAGCCCCACCACCTCCACATGAGCATGACAAGGTCATACTGCAATTCGGGAAGGTCGCGAAGGACATGTTCACCATGGACTACCGCTACCCACTATCAGCCTTCCAGGCGTTTGCCATCTGCCTGAGCAGTTTCGACACCAAGTTGGCTTGCGAATAGAACTGCCTGGTTGCAAGCATCATGGATGCTGCTTATCTGAGACACCGATTGATGCACATGCTCCTCCAAGAAGCTGACCGTCCCCAAGTTTAGCCGGGGACGCCATTCTGTTGTGGCGCCTCATTAGTTATTTACTCAGAAGCACCCCAAAAACGAAAGGGCAGATTCGTAGCTGCTGCTTTGTTGTTGCACTGTATCCCCATTTCTTTTGTTCTGTAGCTTGCTCTGGATTCAGGAACAACTATTCTGTATTGGATGACCGTTTTTAGCAAACTTCATGGGAGTGTTCGTCGGTGATGTATTAATTGATAGAGTTATAACTTTGTTGGATTTAAGTTTAGATAATCTCAGTGGTGGTGGAAAAACGTTGCTTGAATATATATTGGGCATCTGTGTTGTGATGTCACAATCAGAGAGATCAGATTTTGTTTGCTTCTAAGTGAGGTCTTAGGCTTCTTTTGCAAAGAGTAAAGTATGCAGATAATTACACCAGGCAGGCACTAAACATGTCTTTTAATTACTACCCATGTAAGCCTGCATCAACATCCAAAGAAAGATTCAAAAGTGCCCTCATATTTTAGATGCGGAGCTATCTCTTTCTAGACTTCGGTGAGCCGAAAGGGACAGGATGCCGCTTCAGTTAGTTTTGTTACAAGCAAAAAAGCCAAAAGTGTCACGAGGAGATAACGCTTGGAGCGGAGGCAGAAGGGAAAAAAGGATGAGGATTACGTTGGAATGCTGTGGTGGGCGGGATGAACAGTACACGATAAACAGTCACGATTAACCATACACGATGAACAGTACGCACGGACAAGGGATGGCGCAAAGGGGATTAGGTAACCCTCAATCCTTTGCTGATTTTCATTGATGTGTATGCTGCGTATATAAAAGGTACAAACTGACTTGGAAGGTAGTATCCTTCCCTAATGATACTTTCCTAATAGACTCTTACCAGGTGAAACCTTCCTAATAAATTCTTACCAAATTAAACCTTCCTAATAGGATTCTTCCTAAATGAACCTTTCCTAGACTTGACATCTTAAGCCGGTAGGGCCGGCTCATCCCTGTGGCGTCGGCTATAATGCCGGCCCCACATGACATCTCTCACTCCCTCGATGAACAACTCGTTCTCGAGTTGAAAAGAGGGATAAGACGTCTTGAACTCCTAGACATCTTCCCATGAAGCATCGGATGCGGATGAATCCTGCCATTGAGTTAACACCTGCCACTTGTCGCGATAAAGCCTGGCATGCAGCGCCTTCAGAGGTGTTGGGATCACCTGCCCATGGAGGAGTAGAGGCATTGGGGTTGGTGACACCGAGGCACCCCGTCGAACATTTTTAGAAAATCCACATGGAAGACATCATGTATATGGGTAGTCTTGAAAAGGTCCAGCTGATATGTCAGGTCATTGATCTTGGTGAATCCATTGATGTTGAGGAGATTCACATGAAAGACATCATGTAAGCGTGTAGACGCGGGCAAGTCCCATTGGTACGCAACCTCATTGATCTTGGAGAGAACGCAGTACGAGCCATAGTCGACGCAGAAATGCCAAGATGCACCCTTCTTCATGACCAGGAGCATGGGTGCTGAAAAGGCCGAGCTACTGCGCCGAATGATGCCCTGCTACAACATTGCGGTGCGTTGGCGCTCCAGCTCGTTCTTTTGAGTAGCCGGGTATCGGTATGGCCGAACCACCACCGTGACCGGCGGGAGGAGGTGGATCGCGTGGTCACTGACATGGCGTGGAGGTGGAAGGCTGTGGTAGCGTCAGCGGCATGAATCTGCGGGTAGCTTCTCCATGAGATCTCCGTGGCGGCGGAGTGGAATGCGGTCTTTGGTGGGAAGGGCCACGCCGCGCCAGATGATCTCCCGGTCCCGGCGTTGGAAGCGCATCGTCAGGAGGTTGAAATCCCAGATAATCAGTCCCAAGGAGCGGAGCCACTAGACCGTAAGGACGATGTCGGTGCTGCCCAGTGGTATTGTGCGCAAGTTGAGGATGAAGTGTTCTTGGTCGATGGAGAGGGGTGTCGCGTAGCACACTAGCACACCCCGCCACTCGCCACCTTCTCACCGTTGGCCACAACCACGGAGAGACCTGTGCGTGGCGCCAGCGTCAGCCCAACCTGATGATGAGCTCCGCGGCGATGAAGTTATGGGTGGAGCTGCAGTCGATCAGGGCCATCAATTAGACGCCGTGGATCATCGCCTGAAGTTGCATCGTTTGGGACTTGCGAATCCCGCGAGGAGGGAGATGGTGGCGTCTGCGTTCGCCTCCTCAAGGTCGTCATCGTCCGGCTCAACCTGCAACATAAAGATGCGTTGACAGAAATGCTGGTGGCTTGGCACGAACTTCTCATCGCAGTTGTAGCAAAGTCCCTTGCCACGACGTTCCTCCATCTCGGTTGGCATGAGGCGCTTGAACGGCTTGGCCGAGCCTGACGCCCCTATGGTCATCGCTGATGGTGTCTTTGAGCCAACCTCCGTTGATGCACCTGATGCAGCAGGCCACGGTTGGAAAGGTCAAGGGCTCACCGTCTAGGAGATTGGCGGGGATGCTGCCGGCTCCTGGGGTAGCGAGGCTAGACATTCGTAGGCCTTGGCGAGGCCTATGGCGACCTCCAGGTTGGTCGGCCGCTGGAGCTCGACGTTCGTCTGCAGGGGCTCACCAAGTCCAGCCGTGAAGAGCATCACCTGTTGTTCCTCGTCCAAGTGGCTGCAACGAGCGAGGAGGGTCAGAAAATTTTCAGTGAAGTCGGCCACCGATGATGTACGCTAGAGGCTCGTCAATGCACCTAGCGGATTGTGGTGTGTGGGCATGCCGAACCGACGGTGGATGTGGTCGGTAAAGTGTTACTAGTTAGGCATACCATCCATGCGCTCCACTCGCATGTACCACAGATGTGCCACGTCGGTCATGTGATACGTAGCGAGCCACACCCTATCTTCCATGGGTGTTTGCTGTGCGTGAAAAAATTGCTCGCAACGATTGATCCAGGGTAGTGGATCCTCCTTACCATTGAAGGATGGAAAATTGAGTTTGATGTAGCGTGGTGGATTTCGAGGGCCTCCTGCCCGGCCAAAATCACCTCGAGGTGGAGGCTGGTATGGCCGAGGCGGAAGTCCCCAAGCCCTTGGTGGCGATGGCGATGGCGAGGCCGCCTTTCTTTGCATCGATAGCGGCGCGGCCGTAGGGGCTTTGGTGGCAGCAGAGGTTGCGGCATCTCGTTCGTCCTGATCAACAGCACCTTCTTCACTACCGGCCTAGCCCTCCATGCGTGCCAACTGTTGGTCTTGGTGGTGAAGATGGCTCCCATTGCTGCAAGCTGGACGACGTGAGTGTCGAGCGATCCAAAACTTCGGGCAGTAGCTTGAGTTGGTTGTCGGTGTTCTCCATGAACTTCATCATCATCTCCTTGAAGTTGTTGTCGAAACTCCCGTCGTTATCCATGGAGGAAGGAACAGCGGTTGGCTCTTATACCAAGATATCAGGAGATGAGCGCTGGGAGCGGAGGCAGAAGGGAAGAATCAATTCAGGAGGATGAGGATTGCGTCGGGACGCCATGGTGGGCGGCGGCTAGGAGGAACCCTAGCTGCCGGTAGCGAACAGGGAGGAAAGATGACGCAGATGAACAATACATGATGAACAGTACGCACGAACAGGGGATGGCGCAAAGGGGATTGGGTAACTTCCAATCCTTTGTTGATTTTCATTGATGCATATGCTGCATGTATAAAGGGTACAAACTGACTTGAAAGGTATTATCCTTCCTAATGCAAACTTTCCTAATGAGACGTTCCTAATAGACTCTTACCAAATGAAACATTCCTAATAAACTCTTATCAAATTAGTGCCGGTAGGACCGGCGCATCCCTACGGCGCCGGCTATAATGCCGGCCCCACATGACAAAAAGTGTATGGAATGATCCAAAATACATCTACAAACCAGCTCCATACTAATAAACCCCCTTACCCCTTAATCAAGGTAAAACTTTGTGCTGTTGGGAGGCAATTTTTGCGGTTTTAATCAGGGTTCAAGAAACCGATGCCTGTTTGGATGAGGGGTTTGGCTCTGTTGGAACCAAGCCAAGAAGAAAAGCGATCACGCTCACATGCGGAGGCAAGAACTCGCTAAAGCAAGAACACATGAACATCTTTGGAGAAATACACGACAAGCAAATGAATCAACACACACGTCACGAGATCACACGAGAAGAAGCACATGCTCATGATCTTGCCGAGGTATAAGCCCAGACACACACGCACACTATCACGAAACAACGAGAAGGTAAAACAATTCAGAGAGACAAAGGCAGAGAGACCAGGAAGAAAGTTTTTCTTCTTGCCCTCTTCTTCTTGTGACTTTTCTATTCATCTAACTTCCTTTTATAATGGATTACATGCAGCCGTAATGATCTACTAACCACCTAACTGCATGCTCCGTGCAACGGACTTATCCAAACTAACAAACTCAAAGTTGTTTGCTAACAGCTTAACAGATAAGAGCTGTTTAACTACTAACAAACTCTAGACTAACCAACTGGCTATCATGTGCAACTACTAACCTATTTGCTAATTACTAACACATCAAAGCACACGCACGAGAGCTAACAAACTCAACAAACTTGTCAAGATTATGGCTAACAATTTCCCCCCTAATCTTGACACACCGACTTTAACTTGTTGCGGCAGTTGGTCTCAACTACGACTTGCCAACTGAAACTCGACACAGGATGGCGAACACACCTCCTCAACATCCTGGACACAACGACTCAGGACAGCGAACACATCTCCTCAACATCCTGGACACAATTTAGGACGGCGAACACACCTCCTCAACGTCCCAAACTCAACTCGGCGGACTCGACTCAAGACGGCGAACACACCTCCTCAACGTCCCGGACTCAACTCGACGGACTCGACTCAGGACGGCGAACACACCTCCTCAACGTCCCGGACTCAACTTAGCATCAAAGTAACGCCGGCTGGTATTCAGCATTAGCCACAATTAAGTGCACCTTTGCTTTCTCCTTTCTGGGATTACGGCATTCAGAAGCGAAGTGCCCGTAGTCCTGACAATTGTAGCAGCGAATATTCGCCTTGTTGAACTTGCGATTCTTCATGCCAGAGTTGTTGGAACCCTCTTTATTGGACCTATATTCCCACTCGTCACGAGTGAGTAGTAGGTGCTCACCTTCCTGTCGTCTGCATGCCGTCCTTTGTGCGTTCTCGTCGCCTTGATCGCCTAACCACCTCCACAATCGTCATCGTCTTCATATCGACAAATTGCTCGATGGTGGAGACGATCGACAAGAATTTGTCGGGGGCGGCACGAAGAAACTTCTTCACGACGGTGCACTCCTCCATCTTGTCTCCGAGGACACGAATCTCATTGACAATGGTGGTCAGCTTCATGGCGAAGTCATTGATGGACTCCGTCTCCTTCATCTTCATTACATCGAACTCACTCATGAGAGTCTACGCTCGTGCCTCCTTGGCCTTGATCGGCCGGCGTGCATCTCCTTCAGGGTGTCCCAAGCCTCCTTGGCCGTCTTATGTTCGGCCAAGACCATCATCATGGCCTCGGGCACGGCTTGGAATATGGTGGCGAGAGTCATCTGGTCCTTGCGCTCATCGACCAGCTCTTTGCCTTCCACCGCCACACCCCTTGTGCGGCGTATGAACACCTTCATCTTCACCGCCCAAGAGCCATAGTTGGTCTCGATGAGCATCGGGTATTGGAGGTTACCGAACCCACCTTCACGGCGGTGCCTTGGATGCCACCGTGTCGAGGTGTAAATCCTTGTCTCACGGACTTAGTGTGGGCGGCATCTGCTTCAACATGACGCGCTACACCTCGCTCGATACCACTTGTTGGAACCAAGCCGAAGAAGAAAGCGATCACGCTCACATGCGCCGGAGGCAAAAACTCGCTAGAAGCAAGAACACATGAACATACTGGAGAAACACACGCACACGCAGCGAATCAACACACACGTACGAGATCACACAAGAAGAAGCACATGCTCATGATCTTGCTGAGGTATAAGCCAGCACACACACGCACACTATCACGAAACAACAGCAAGGTAAAACAATTCAGGAGAGACAAGGCAGGAGAGACCGGAAGAAAGTTTTTTGCTGCTGCCCTCTTGCTGCGCAGCTTTTCTATTCATCTAACTTCCTTTTATAATGGATTACATGCAGCTGTAATGATCTACTAACCACTTAACTGCATGCTCCGTGCAACGGACTTATCCAAACTAACAAACTCAAAGTTGTTCGCTAACAGCTTAACAGATAAGAGCTGTTTAACTACTAACAAACTCTAAACTAACCAACTGGCTATCACGTGCAACTACTAACCTATCTGCTAATTACTAACACATCAAAGCACACGCACGAGAGCTAACAAACTCAACAAACTTGTCAATATTATGGCTAACAGGCTCTACGATGGATTCGCTTTTTGATGGAGGGAGCAAGACTGAACCATCAGTACTCCGATCTTATTCCGATGCGATCATCTCCCATCAGCTTTGCAAGCATCAAATTACCTGCTGCGCAAGAAGTCGGGTGTAGACCAAAACCATCAGCCAATCGCAACCATCACTTCATGTACAGTCAATTGGAGAGCATCCTCTTGAAAGAAGAAAAAAAGAGAGAAGATATTCCCTGCATGCGCGAATGCATCCATCCTGAATTCTTGATTCCCAAGCAAACGATCGACCGGTGATGTGCCTGTCAGTGTCAGGTAGAGTCTGGTAGCCCCCTGCCGGTCAGATTTACTGCTGTGTCTGTATATCATGCAATGCAAACGTGTGGTCAGGCTTCAAGCCCCAGGTCTGAATTCAAGTCTGAACTTGACCAGCAACCGCGACAGCAACAGCAATAAGTCAACATCGGCGACATGTTTTCCAGTTCAGCGGAATTTTGACTGGCTGACGGGTTTGGGTCCATCTGTTCTTCTTTCTTCTTCTTCAACCCCAGAATTCGGCAATTCGCTGCAAGCCAGGGCATGTCCATACCATCATCGGCCACAGTGGATGAGCCATGAACATGCCAAGCAACAAGTCTCCCTCCCATTCGATGGCAACCGCTTGCCTTCCCTCACAAGTCACAAAATAAGCCGCTAGAATTCGCCGCTCAGTTGCCGTGTGTCGCCTCTTGATTCTCATTCGCTGGCTGACGTGTCCGGGCCCACTTGTACAACTTCGTAGGTACGCCTGCTTGGATAGGTTTCTTGGAGCCTTGGATCCACTTCCCCCTTTCCTTTCCTGGGCTGTCTCTACCCTCTCCGATTGCTCCGTACCACTGCTAATTATTAAGTTTTTGGCACATTTGCCTGCTTTTCGGAACAAAATAGCAAATCTAGCCTCATCACGAAAGAAATAACAAAATTGACATCGGTTGGGCAGGTGTGTCCTCCTACCGCGCACCCGGTCCGCTAAAGCCACCTTTTACGATCCCCGTGCGCGACAGACAATCTGTTGTACTCCCGCTGGCCGTTCCTGCCGCGAACTAGAAGCGTAAGCACGTGGCGAACAAGCGCATTATATATAATATATATATATATATATATATATATATATATATATATATATATATATTAATACTACTAAGTATATATATACTACTAAGTATCAGTATTAAGTAGCAACCGAATTGGACACAAAAAGGAGGTTCTATGGGTCGGCGTGAACCGATAATGCACATTCGGCTTCAGCACAAAACAGGTTAGGTTCTGATGGCACTGAGTGTGGATGTCTCCGTCGTCTCAGAACAAACAAACAGAAGAAAGAAGATGTCTCCGCGACGACGCAAAGCCGGATAACCATGTGCAACGGTGGCTCTGTTAGGCCATCAAGTATGTTGATATTTGATGCGCCGTGCCACAACCGGTGAGACATTGGCTGAATTTTGACACCCTACCAAACGTTAGGTGCAGGTGTAGCCTGGCAAACGGAGCCCGCTCGAATGCGACCACTTGTGCTCATTGGAGCGCTTCAGGAAAATAACATTTGATGAGTTGGAAATCCATCGGTGGAAGTACAAAACCGTTACTAGGAGGTCTTGTTTTATTCATAACAGAAACCGCACGAGAAGCGAGAAGGTGCTCGGCTGGCTAGTGGCAGCGGCGTTCGCCCATTTTTTAATTTTTATTTTTAAAGTTAACTTTTGGCGAACTTTATTTTCAATTCTGATCTCTTTAGTCACGCCACCATCCGTAACGTGATAAAACAACGCTGTCACGCCGGCCCGTATTTGGGGGAAGCTTTTGTCACGCCATGCCAGTGGCGTGATGATTTTTAATTCTGTGCGACCGATGGCGTGATAAAAAATGTTATTTAAGCGAACTTATCCCATAAGCATATGACGTTGTTTTGTCACGCCACTACTAGAATTGAAAATAAAGTTCGCTAAAGGTTAATTTTAAAATAAAAATTAAAAAAGAGTTAATTAATAAAAAAAAGTTTTGAAACGGAGGAAATGTTAGAGGGTTGGGTTGGTTTTATGGAAAATTCCCATGTTAGGAGCAGGTAGCCTTAGTGAGATTGGATGGTTTCTTTGCACTCAAAATCCCTGCGAAATTCTAGGGATCCAAAGGGAGGATTAGGCAAACGGTAGACTGATGGACCTAGAATTTTGCAGAATTTCGTGCTGCTAGCTGAGCTTAGTCGCCTGAACGCAAGCACGAACGGACGGCCAGGTCCGTACGAGGAATCGGGCTCGGTCGTTCAACATGGCGTGCCTGGCCGGCGACCGTCGTCTCGTGACCCGCCGCGGCCGCGTACGCGCGGATTTCCCCAAACTGCCCCGGGTCGGTCGCCGGCGCACGCGGGATGCGGAGGGGCAGCTCGGTAAAGCTCGGCGCGGCGGACGTGGGAACATTCGGCCCGCGTGTCAGCAGCGGCTCCCCGGCCGCGTCGGCCGCGTTCAGCTCTGCTCTTCTCAGCAGCTTAACTCGGTTTGTTTTACTCTCTAATCGTCGTCGCCACATGCCCACATGCAAGGCGACTGACTGACTGCTGACCATTGTAATTATGTAGATTATATGGGTTTCCTCCACGATTGATTAAACTAAGTTAAACAAGTACTTTTGGATTCTTGAGGGTAAACTTTTATAAATCACTAATAATCCTAATAAATATCCCTATGGTCATAATAGAAATCATCTCCCGGACTTTTGGATTTCAGTAAGGATCCTATCCTTCTACTTACCTGGGCTGCCGTTGGGAATCTCCAAACCAACAATCATTGACTATTTCCTCGTTTAACGTGTGGAAAGAAGGTTAGCAAGTTGCACAACATTTCTATCTTTCTGGGGAAGATTAACTTTGGTTAATTCTGTCTTCTCCCAACTAATGACCTTTTACATGTGTTTACTAAAGCTCCCACACGGAGTTCTGAGACAAATTGACAAATATTGAAGAAACTGTCTTTGGAGAAGCGCAGTCTTTGATTGCCAAGGTAAATCCCTTGTAGCATGAGAAAAGGTATGCAAACCAAAAAACAAGGTGGTTTGAAAATCTTAAACCTAACAGTTCAAAACCAGGCACTCCTCTTGAAAAATCTCCACAAATTCTACAACCATGCAAACCTCCCTTAGGTAAGGCTAGTGTGGGAAGCCTATTATTCCAACTCCCTCCCTTTGGATAGTTCACGAGTAGGATCCTTTAGGTGGAAAGACCTCCTCAAGATGCTCCTTATGTACAAGGGTTTGGCAGCATGCACGGTGGGCAATGGAAACTTAACTCTCTTCTAGAAAGATTTATGGAATGGGAGCTTACTTTGTCAACAACACCGGAATTACTTTCGTTTGTGAAAACAGACTCCACTTCGATTCACTCAGCCAAGCAAGTGGTGGATCGCTCATCTCTTTTTCACATACCGCTATCTGCACAAGCTTACGATTAGTTCCAACAAGTGCAACAGTTGCTACATGATCTAGTGCTATCCCCTGATGAGGATTCTTGGCATTACATTTGGAATTCACCACAATTCTCATCGGTCAAAGCATATCGACTGCTCATGGGTACATCCCCAGTTCCCCTATACTTCAATTGGTTATGGACAAGCACCTGCCAAAGCCGTCATAAGATTTTCTTCTGGTTATTGCTTAGAGATAGATTTAACACCAGAAACCTTCTGCGAAGGAAGACTTGTCATTTGGATGATTATATCTGTACCTTGTGCGATTAAAGAGCAGAGGAAACACTTCAACACCTTTTTTGAACATACCCTTTTGTTCAAGACTGTTGAAGCTATGTCTGTCCACAACATTTGCCCCAAGTCTCAACACACTAAGCAGTCATTCATCTCAAAAGCAAGATCCAACAACATTTCTTTATGGAGGTCATAATGCTTTTCTACTGTTATCATTAAAAAAAAGTTAAACAAGCTGAGTATGTATATTTGGCTTCTGTTGCGGAGGTTGTCCGTTGAACTTTTTTTTACTAATTAATCTTTTTTTAATTTTTATTTTAAAGTTAATTCTCGCGTCTTTATTTCCAATTCTGATCTTTTTAGTCACATCACCACCTATAACGTAACAAAAAAAAAATGATGTCACGTCGTGGGATAAGTATGCTAAATAACACTTTTGGTTACGCCACTAGTAGTGGCGTGGTCAAACAACACTGTCACGTCAACATTCATGGTGTGACAAGTATTGTTTGGTCACACTATGGATGATAGCGTGATCAAAAAGGTCAGAATTGGAAATAAAGTGCGTTGGAGGTTAACTTTAAAATAAAATTTTAAAAAGAATTAATTAATAAAAAAAATTCGTGTTCGTTTGCGAATCTGACCTCATTGATTGATGGTTTTGCGTCTCCATCCTTTCCTCCGTGATGTGACCGTGATGAACCTGAAGCATGGCTGTGCATGTGCATCACATCAGTGTCATGACAATTGCGGTTAGATTACATATTTGCATGGCAGATCTTCTCGTACTAGTCAGCCAATTACCCTTTTTTTGCGATGAACTCAGCCAATTACTTTAGTAAGTAGTACAGTGATAAGAACTGAGATAACTCCTTTTTTTAAGTAGAAGAATAGTGATAACTTATTAGGAATTAATACGTAGGGAGTTTTTATCCGTGTTTTTCTAGATACAAAGGAAAGCTTGTGTTCGATAAAACCCCCGGTCGATGTGCAGATCTGGTGGGATCTGAGTAGAGATGGAAAATGGTAAATAATAATCTTTTTATCCGATATTTGTATTTGAGAAAACACAAATGTGGAAGTTTGGACTGTTTTAGCCCAATAGCGTAACTTAATTCCCGTTTATTTATCAAAATAAAATCCGCGATTCAAAATAGTATTCGAGCACGTCTGCCGTCGTGACAATCAGAACAGCAACAATTCGGTGTTATTCAGAATATTTCTTGGAGGAATTTTAAATATAGAAAATTAGGGAAAAGTCAGGTAAATTTTTCAGAATTTTATGATTTGAAAAAATTCATTTAAGTATACTATTTGTAGGAATTTTACAGAAAACATCGTAACTTATAAAATTCTGACAAATTTACACAAGCAATTAGACTTTTCCGGATCTGAGCTAATCTGAATACTATCATTTTTTCTTGGATCTGAATACTATCGGTTTTTTCCTATATCTGAATACAAATACTATCTGAATTTTTCACAAATGTGGTCCGCATTTTATGTTTCGACGGTGGTCTTGATTTATCTGAAAAACAAATATATTGCGAATCTGAACACTATCCGTTTTTCCGGGATCTGAATCTGAATACTATCGTGTAGACTATAGGTTTGTAGTCATGTTACATAAATTTGTTTTTCCGAGTGTTTATGTTTGACGTAAAAGTTGTAGAATATTGGCATTCAACTCGTGTAGAATTGAGTACATATTTGATTGAGATTTGTTGTAAAGTTGTAGAATATTCGATTCAGTGAATTGAGAATATTTGATTGAATTCGTTTTAAAAATATGGGTTAAAGTATTCGAGAACTATTCGTTTTAAAAATATGGATTAAATATTCGATCCGTTTCCATCCCTAGATCTGAGGCCGGTTGCAAAGGGGAGATCCAGATTCGAGTCGTTTCGACCTCGACGCGATAGCGAGCGAGACGGCGTTCGAGGTTGTTTGGTCCCGGCAAAGCGATAGCGAACGCGCCGTGCGTTTTGAGGTTGTGCCTCTTCTTTGCTCCCTTCTCACCATTATTGTTCTTTCTTTGCCGGCGGCGTCAGCGATGGTGGCGGGGCATCCTCTCTAGGTGTTCAGGCGTTGTCCCTCGCCGATTCAGTAGGGTAGCCTCCTCGCCGCTGTCGCTTGTTGCTTGTGGTGTTGCCGTCGCTTCTCGAGCACGCGAAGTCCTGGCGATGGTCGGGTCGGCTGCTTTCGGTTTCGGGCTGGTTCAGTGGGCGGCATGGCGGTGGCGATGTGCCACAGGCGGCGCTATGCAGGAATGATGCAGCTTGTGGCGGTGTGCATCTTCCGAAGGACTGGTCAGTCTGTAGCAAGTACATCAAAAACAACTAAATATTTACCACAACGAAAACACTGTAGTAACATACTGTAACGATTGATCTGAATCTTTGCTTTTTGATCGAACAGTGGAGACCAACTTCTAATACGTGGCATCGTAGATCCTCTGCATTGAACACTTCAATATAGATGATTCATTTATCTGGGTTTTATGTAAACGGACCAACGGAGAGCACAATTTTTTTTTGTTCAATGTAGACGATCCATTTATCTGGGTTTTATGTAAACGGACTAACGGAGAGCACAAAAAGATGTACAAAATCAAGCCATCGGTCAATAGAGAGAACTTGGGAGCAATCACTAACCTTTCAAAGGACCTCCCAGCAAAAACTAAAAAAGGGCTAAACAAAAACCCAAAACATTCCAAATCGAAAAGAATATTTGCATACCGACAAAATAAAAGCAATAAACCACGATTAAACTAATCAACAGTCACGATTAGCCCAGACCGTCCCTAACCCAAAGAATCAATAAACTAATCGCCTTCCTAATCACAATCCCTTACATATATACACCCATCACCACCACCTCCACATCTCTCTCCATTGCAGCCTCACCAAACGTCTCCGCGAGCCTTGCCGACCCGCGCCCGATAGCCCGCTAAGCTCTCGCGTCTCCAAGATCCGGCGATCTTGCCGCCGACCATGCCGGCGACGGACTACCAGGGCTCGTCGTCCCACTCCCACCCCTCTCCGTTCTCTTCCTTCGGCCGCTCGCTCCTGTCTCTCCGCCGTGATAATCCGGCCGCCGCGTCCCCGGTCATGCCGTCCGGCGAGGAGGCTGACCTCGAGGCGTTCCAGCGCCACGTGGCCGCGCACCTTGCGGACTTGCGAGAGGGGGAGGAGTTCCTCTCCATCGCGTGGATCCGGCAGCTCCTCGAGGCGTTCCTCCTGTGCCAGGAGGAGTTCCGGGTGGTGGTGGCCCAGGCGCGCCGCCGCGGGGCGCTCCCGGCGCAGGCGGAGAGGATGGTCGGGGAGTTCCACGAGCGCGCGGTGAAGGCGCTCGACGTCTGCAACGCCGCCCGCGACGGCGTCGACCAGGTGCGCCGCTGGGAGCGCTTCGCCGGCATCGCGGCGTCCGTGCTGCTCGCGCCCGGGGAGATTCACGAGGGCCAGCTCCGCCGTGCGCGGAAGGCGCTATCGGACCTCTCGGTCCTCCTCATCGACGACGCCGCAGCCGCCGGGGGCGGTGGCGGCGGCGTTGCCTCCTTCCTCGCCTCCCATCGCAACCGCTCTTTCGGCCGCCCGCGCGCGTCCCCCTCCCGCGCTTCGGCCCTCGGATCCTCCTCCTCGTCTTCCTCCCCTCACTTCCGCTCGCTCTCGTGGAGCGTGTCCCGATCTTGGTCGGCGGCGCGGCAGCTGCAGGTCATCGGTTCCGGTCTGGCCGCGCCGCGCTCGCACGAGGCGGGCCTCGCGGCGCCGGTGTACGCAATGGGCTGCGTGCTCCACCTCGCCGCGTGGGCGCTCGTCGCGGCTGTCCCATGCCCGGACCGCGGTGGCGCGCTCCAGGCACACCATCTCCCCGCCGCACCGCCGCGCGCGGCATTCCCCTGGGCACCGCCCCTCCTGGCGGTCCAAGAGCGCCTCACCGAGGAGGGAAAGCGCAAGGACAGGCGCAATTCTTGCGGCCTGCTCAAGGAAATCCACGCGCTAGAGAAGTGCACGCAGAGGCTCGCCGAGGCAATCGACGCGGCCCCCATCCCGCTCTCCGGCGAGAGGGAGGCCGAGGTACGGGAGGCCGCAGCCGAGCTTGCCGCCGTGTGCGCTGCCATGAAGGACGGGCTCGAGCCGCTGGAAAGGCAGGTGCGGGAGGTCTTCCACCGCATTGTGCGCAGCCGCATGGAGGGCCTCGACTCGCCCATGCTCAACGCCGATTGAACTACCAAGAATTCGCCTTCAATTTCGCAATGCAGTGGCGCTAGGTAGCTCTTCTGTTCTTGGTTTTCGCTCACTTGTGATCGGGTAGTAGCAAGTATAAAAATGTGTGTCGTTCTGTAAAGAAAGGGGAAAGGAAAGGAACCATCTTTGTGTAAAGATGATTCCTTGTTCCCATGTTTTGATGCTGCATCTGGTGTATATCATCGCATTTTTGTTAGTCGTGTACGTGCGTGCAGCTAATTCTTGAGTAACTTATGTTCAGAAAATCTGTGAGGTCACTTGGGAAATGTGACCTTTGAGCGAGAATGTTAACAAAAAAGAGAAAAAAAAAGAAGAAAAACATTTCTACTGTAATTTAACTCTATGACATTCTAGGCTCTTAGTGTTCGATTTTTCATGTTCTGATATTTTGATTCGGTGTCATTCTGAAGATTATCGTAGTTCTTGGTACTTTGTGTGCAGAGAAATGCTCAAACGAGGCAATAGTTGTTGCAAAACTGTTGTGATTTGTGGCAATCCAGATTTTTGTAGTTTTCCTATATGGTTTCGTGGAATGCATAATTTGGTTGTTTGTTCAATTTGGCAACAGATCTGTGAATTTTAGATAGTCGACTACTTATATACATGAGGAACTGATTAGTCTGTGTGCTATTGAATGCAGTAACTGTCGAGCAGAAAAAAATATCTTAAGAATAAGATCATCGTATGTAGCTTTCACAATGGAAATTGACCGTATAGACTCTAGAGTAACAGGTTTTAGAACACAAGCACTTGAATTAAATTAGAAGACCAAGAAGTCAAGAACAATGAAATGGCATATGATCAAGAAGATTCAAGGCATGTGCTCTTTTTCCCCCTACTACATACGCTTCAATTGTCAGGCCAATATCAGGTCAAAAGTGAAGTGGTGCTACCAAGTTACTTAATTAGGTTTGCCTATTATTGTACCGTTGAAAAACTAGTTGCGGCATGTTATCCTGAGGTTATATGTTAATAACCTGATGCAGTACTTGGTCCATGTTGGTTGTATAGTTCAGTTGTTTGGTTAGCTGTTTATCTGTACATTGTGTCTACTTTGGTAGATGTACTTACTCCTAATATTTTCAGTCTTTAAGGTTGATATATTTAAGGTTCTACTTGTCACTGACACCAAAACACACAGCCGAGAACATCGCTTCTTGTTTTTGAACTCAGAATTGTTAGTAATGTTACAACTGAAAGTCTTCAAGCGTTTGCTAATCTTCTCCATGGTTTGGCCTTTTGGTGAACAATGGAAGAAATCTCAGCTTTCTACCTACAACATTCCACTAGTTGAAGAAGATTTCCTCGCAGTTACAGGTTTAACAGACAGGAGACAACAACGCGCAGAAGAAGCACACAATGTGAGAAGAGAAGATCTTATTATGATCCCATTGTGGTGTTCTTCATTAGTACCATATCTTTGTG
The DNA here is from genome assembly GCA_036346405.1 of Phyllostachys edulis. NCBI lineage: Eukaryota > Viridiplantae > Streptophyta > Magnoliopsida > Poales > Poaceae > Phyllostachys > Phyllostachys edulis. The sequence continues at coordinate 7,638,354 of CM070566.1, forward strand.
TGTTCTAGAAAGAAACCGACCGGGATTGGTTCTCGCGGTCTCCACCGGTAAGGCTGGTTACCGGATTTTTTCCCCTGGTTCTGAGCACGCAGCATTGCAGCGTGAGCTTTCCATCATCATTAGAAGCAGCACCGTCCTGTGACCTCTGTAACCTCTAAGCCTTTTCTTTTACTAACAACATTATTATGGCTTTCTTGTTGTCGGTTCACCTGCCACATGTGCTAGTGAAGTGCCTCCTTTCCATGAGCCTGTTCAGTGTTCACAAGATGTGAGAGAGGAAAGGGAGAGTGGTTTCTGTTTCGCCCGTGCATCACCATCATTCATCAGCAAAACTGGGGTTCTTGTCCCTTCTGCCATGGTGTGGTCACCATGGATCGCTTTTCTCCAGCTGCTGCTGCTGCAAAGGGAGAAGAAGAGAAACCGCCGGCCTCATGCGATGCAGGTCGGCTCACCTGCTGCCAGGGCCCCCCGTGCTCGTTGGTTTGCTCCCGTTCCCACATTGTTGGGTGTCACCGTCGCGTCATGCTCGCGTCACATGCAAAGACGAGGATAGTGTGGGTGTTTACTTGTAAAAGCTGGAGAGAGAGAGGGGGAGATAAACGAGGGCAGCAGCAGTAGAGAGAAAATTTCATTGAATTCATATGCATGCCCTATATTTTAATAAAAACTAGAAAAAACTATATGCTTGACGTTTTGAAACAATAATTGTTGTTTTTCAAGAGAATAGGCCGGGATATAAGGAGCGGGGTTTTTGCAGGACTAGAATTGTCTGTAAAGCCGGTCTTAGCAGAGGCATGGTTCAAAATTTCTGCCGATAATTGTTTCTGTCGGATCCCCGTAAATTTTGAAACAAGTTCCGATTTGCATGAATTTTGTAAAATATAGAAGAAATTTGTGCTAAAATTTACTTTAAAAAATTCCGGTCGATATTTTTCGGATGATTTTTGATTTTCGGTCAATTTTTTTAAATTCAAAATTTGATTTGCAAATTACGGCCAAACTGACCACGTTAAAATTTTGATACCGGTTTTCAAAGGTTAGGTCTGATCTGAACTTGGCTCGGCCATGCCAGGGTTTGTTGGACTTTTGATGGGGCCAACGTGAATTCCCATCTTGCCGAAAACGGAAAGGAAAAAAAAAAGACGCCAGGGTACCCTATTCATTGGTCCTCTTCCCAGATTGTTGGGTGTCACCGTCGCGTCATGCTGGCGTCACTGATCTGAAGGAGGCTGGCAGAGTGAAGAAGATAAGGGGGCTGTTTGGTTCATGACTCTAATTTGCCAAACCAAAATTTTGATAATAATTAAAAATTTGGCCAATGTTTGGTTCGGTTTCATCATTTGGTATTATCCTCAAAAATTTTGGAAACGCCCGACAGATTCCTTGCCATTTTGCTAGCGTCCCGATGGCGCTAAAATTCTCCGCCAAAATTTTGGCGTGGCAGCAGAAGCTTCTTTTGGGTGCATTAATGGCAAATATCCGGACACAAGCTTAAAATGATTATATTTCATAAACTGACTATCCGATTTGTGATCCGTTTGAACCGTTGTGTTCGTTGTCATTTAATCAACAAAACAAGAACCATGTTATCATATTTTGGTGTAAAAAAATAGATGTCATGCGGGACCCACGTGTCATACTCACAATTTTAGCAAATTTTAGCATGGCTGCAATCTAAACACATCAATTTCAGTATTTCCCGTTAATTGGTATGACTACGATCCAACTACCATTTTTTTGTCCCGTTTTTGGCATTGTCAAAATTTTGGTATGGCTACATGAATCATAATCCAAACAAGCCCGAGATTCCTGCCGTTTGGAAATATTAGGTGGGGCAGATCTGGACAACCTAGGATTTTCTCCTACATAACATTCAAGTCTATATCTATACCTAATCTTCAATTTGATTTATTTTTTATGGATCGTTGCATATTCATAATCACCTAATATTAACCACATTTCTTTAAAAATTATGAAATTTTCTAAAAGAGATGTACCAAGCAAACCCCACCGAAAAAACTATATACCCTGCTGCATTGAGTGACAGAGGCCGGGAATAATAGTATTTCAAGCTTAGGGTCGAGCTTTTTTCCAAGAAAATATTGGCCGGCGGGCTAGGAAGGATCGGGCTTTTAGCAGAGGTAGGTGACTCTGGTCTAAAGTTGGGCCGGCCGGCGAGGTGTTGGACTTTTGATGGGCCCATCGTGAAAGCCCATCTTGCCGAAAAAGGAAAGAAAAAAAAAAGAAGCTCTCCCTCTTTGCCTGTCTGATCAACGAAGCGCAAAGCAGCTTCTCTCCATTTCCTCTTGCGGCTTAAGCTCCTCTCGGCAGCCACCGGCTACGACGCCCCGACCGATGAGCAGATGCGCGCGACGCCGACCTACGAGGATATATACGGTGGAGCTGTTGGCCGTGCGCGTCCACGCCGCCGCCGGAGGGAAGAGGCCGCCGCCCTGCGGCTTCATCGGTGTCCAGGCCCGCACCCCGCCCAGCAGCGCCTTGCTCTGCATCCGGAGCCGGCCGGACGAGACCATCTCCCCACAACTTTGCGATAGCCAGGTGCGGATTCCACTCTACTCATGGACTCCATTTCAACTCTGAATTTTAAGTTTCCGATTCAGAAATCAACCCTACTCCGCTACTCGTAACAGAGAAAGAATCGAATAGCGTTCCAAAAGAAAAATTCAGATGAAACCATCCAAAGTATAAGATAAAAAAAATCAGAAATATTAAGTTCCAAGAAAGAATGGTGACAGGTAGGACATAAACCAAAGCCTCCACATTGTAACTTGCCTGTTCCAGTAGATCAGATGAAACCAGTAGGCAAAGTTTATCAACCTAAATGTATTTTCTAAATTAATTAGCGCGTGTTCTAGAATTTTCTACATAATTACCCTTTGAAAAAAAGAAAGAACAACAACTAGGAGAATATTAGACCCAGATTTTCGTACAATATGTCAAGAAAGGAAGGCAAATTACGGTGGTGAGGATTGGTGTAGCTCCTTCGATCTATACAAGGCAACCAGTCAGTCCTACTATGCAAATGCAATGCATTGCTTGATTTCTTGGTAGTACAACGCTAGTTATAGGATTGACATCTAAGCCTATTCCCAGATTCAGTCCAGTAACATGTACAGCAAGCATAGCTATAGGATTGGTAGTGCAACAAGATTCATTTCTTGATAATGAACAAACTCAAAATTTAATGTTTTCTCAGCGAGTTATTTGTCAACGAGACGAACTAAAACTTACCAAAATGCAAACATACATATGGCAAACGGAAACGAATATAGTCTTCATCTGCTCAGTAAATGTGGTATGCATCTACTGAGACATAGTTTCGCACCTTTATGGAGGCACAGTCATGGAAATTTTTCTCGGCGAAATTTCGCTGGTTACCGCCGGTAACCGGTAGAAATTAAAACCGGCAAAAAAAAATCGGGTTTGATGAAATTTGTCCCAAAAAAATTCGAATTTGTTTGAATTTGATTTTTTTAAATTTTAAATCCCAAATTTTTCTGATTTTCGGGGTTACCGGCCTTACCGGTGCCCTCCGGTAAAAAAAACTACTGATAAAGATTTCACTGGGCACAGTAAACATTGTGCTAACTGGTTTAGACTTGGCCATCCTCGCATACGGACCTGTCAGCTTCAAACTTCATCTTCGTGACGGCAGCCAAGAATTCTCTTCAGATAAAGCCTTCGAGAACCGCTTGGGGAGATTTTGTTTTTTTGCCTTGTATCCACCTTTGGTTATCATCCAACGTATCCTACCTCTCCGCCTAACACGACCTTTCTTCCTCCTCCGACTAACACGACTGCAAGTTCTTCCCCCAAAATTTACCCTGATCTTAACGTCTTAATCTCTAATTCTTTCTCAAGCCTATATGATCTGAAAGTTCATGATGGCACGTTTTTGCACCATTTTTTTATCTGATTGTGTTGCCCCCTTTTTGTTCCGCTAAGTTCTTTTGATGATGGCATCTATTCTCGAAAATATTTCAATTAATCTTCGGTGCTAAGACTTTGTCTTGAAAGTTGATTCTAGAAGCTGGATTTGTTTTTTTTGGCGAGTTCAGAGCAATTTGAGGCTCGAGTTTCAAAATGAAATTTCCATCTTGAAACGTCCATAAAACCTTACGAAACCCTATGAGTGAAACCTGAAACTTGAAACATCATGAAATCTAAAACCCCATAAAACGTGATCTATTGTGGGCCATGTCATGAAAGTGCAAGATTTTCTTTTGGGCGGGACTAGGAGCCGGACGTCCGATCCAGACATTAGGATCGGACGCCAGGGCAGTCTTCAAATCGTATGTTTTTTCACCTCCCCCGAGACCCAGTGAACCTGCCATAGCCATCAATCTTGGCTTGTATTCCTTGATGACATACGAAAGAAAGCTGGATAGTTCTCTTATTATTATTTTTTAACCAGATCAATCAAAAGGAAACTCCAACATGTGTACGTACCACAAAAATAAACAAGTAATCATCCGAATGCATAAAAAGAAACCATCCCGTTGTAACAATTCATCACACACAAAATTATGCAACATATCATTAAATGGTCTGCAACAAAAAAAAAAGTAACTTTATGACGCCCGGGTTGGTAATCGAAGCTATCCTAGAGTACGTACATGTACAGGTATATCACAAGCTAGATTACTGCAGGTTTCACATACAACCACACGATAAGACACAGATGGACTTTTATTAGCTTGGGCGTTGGAAAAAATTACAACATCGTCGTGAATAGTATACAATATTTTTTTTTTATAGATGCAACATTTTTTTTTCTACAGATGCAACATTTTTTTCTATAGATGCAACACTTGCAACATTTTCGGACAACGGTTGCAACATTGTAGGACAACGGTTGCAACATCCTCGGACAACGGTTGCAATATCCTAGGATAACGGTTGCAACATCTCCGGACAACGGTAGCAACATCCCCAGACAACGGTTGCAACATTCCCGGACAACGGTTGCAACATCATAGGACAATGGTTGCAACATCCCCAAACAACGGTTGCAACATCACCGAACAATGGTTGCAACATCACAAATCGGACGTCCGGGTGCTAGTATCACCCCTAAATGGATAATGCTCATGCACATACGTCCGAAGTGAGCCAGTGCATCGGATAGGTTTGCAACATCTCCGGACAACGGTTGCAACATCCCTAGACAACGGTTGCAATATCACAAATCAAAACAAAAGCATATGGAGAGAAAAAACATGTTGAAAAAATTTGCAACATCGCCGTGAACAGTATGTAACATTTTTTTCTACTGATGCAACATTTTTTTTCTACATATGCAATAATTTTTTTTACAGATGCAACATTCTAAAGAATAGTATGCAACATTGTTTTCAACGGACCAATCAACCAAATTCCTGGCCAAAGTTAATCAGAATTTTGAATAATATATATGATGCATTACGTACTCAGCATTGATCAGATAGCATGTTTTTGTTTTTATGCAGCTGTGCCTCCGTCTTCTTTGTATGTCTAGGCCACACGCCAGTGTCTAGTCCAACTAGTGAAGGCAGAATGTCAGGTTCGAGTTCCACGTACAGATATGGATGGTCTCTCGCTCCGTAAGCCTTAAAGAGAGTTCTATAGAGGAAACAGTTCATAATGGACGATGGATTCAGGCGTCCGACCGTAACGCTCATATCGTACGTACGCCTAGAAACATTTCCCTTTTCTTTTCCCTCTCTTGATTAATGATATTTTTTTTTCTAATTTAAGGATTAATAGGGACTTTTAGCCCTCTAGACGAAGAAGATCCCTTTAATCTCAGCCTTTCAGACAAAACATTGTCTTTGGTTGGGAAAACTAGCCCGGGGAGTCCAACACTCTAAGCAAGAAGAGGATTTAACTACCAACCACAAAAAAACTAATAATTTCAACACAAGTAGTGAGGCGGGTCACAATCTCGACTAAGCGCACCGTCGGAACCGAGGGCACGGTATAGACAAGCACGGCGGCGGAGGTTCAACACCAGCTGGGTTGGAGCTTAGCCGAGCGTGGAGGCGAAGTCGAGGGTGTGGAGCAAGCCAATTGAGTTGGACGGTGACGACTCAACGTGTTAAGGTAATATGATTTTTTTTTAATCCGAAGCACAGCACTGACATTCAACTAGTATTTGGAAGTATTTTCTGTGACAAACTTTCCTATACCATTTTTACATATCGATTAAAAGGAGATGGAAGCCCACTACATCTTACAGAAACGGAGGACGTACGCTGTATGTGTGTGTGCATGCAAACACGCATCAAATCGAGACTAAAAGAGATATATTTGGCCTTAAAGAATATTCTATTGTGTGATGTTATCCACTTGGCTATGAGTAATCAAATGATCATGAATAAACGATATGACATGCTTTCAGTCATGATTTCGATCGACATTTGAATAAAGGCAGCCAGGAGGCGCGCGCCCCCCTCGCCGCCGCCGTGCCTCTGATCTGATTTGAGTTTGTTTGTGTGATTTTATCTCATATGAGTTCCTTTGTGTTTAATTTGGTCCAGATGACTCGTGGAATAGCCGGCGTGGAAATTTTTTCACTGATGTATTTTTATTTTGTGTTGTGAAGCTGAACATGTTGTTCGCTGATGCAATTTTCTTTTGATGGTAGCAAACTAGCAATGCTAGTGTGCAAGTTTGGGAACTGAAAATGCTTGTAGGATCCTTGTATGCGTAGAAATGCTTCAGAATGTTTGGCCTCATTAGTTGTAATAAACTTATCGATGCTTCAGCTGCTGTGAACCTGGATGGCCGCAGTATCTCTTCGCTCGCACCTTCTGTGGTGAATTCGGTTCCATCCCACATCAAAAGTTCTAGATCGGTGTCTGAAGGTCTAAGCAATGGAACCTGGATTGCCGACATCCTTGGCGATCTCAGCACGCAGGCCATTACAGAATGTATGAGTCTTTGGAAAAGATTGCAGCATGTTCATACTTTGGTCGGCCAACAGGATGCTATCGTTTGGCGTTGGGAGGCCTCCGGTTTGTACTCCTCCCGCTCGGCTTATAAGGCCTTCTTCTTGGGCTCCTCTTTCTTTGCTTGCAAGGATGCTCTTTGGACATCTTGGGCGTCGCTTAAGTGCAAAATATTTCTCTGGCTTGCTATCCGCCGTCGTTGTTGGACAGCTGATCGGCTCCAGCGCCATGGTCTTCAAAACCAAGGAGTGTGCGTTTTTTGCCTTCACTCTCCGGAGACAATTGATCACCTCTCTGTAGGCTGTGCGGCACGGCCCAGATTTGGGGGCAATTCTTCTCGCGCCTGGGTCTTCGTCGTTTCGTCCCGGTCGGTCAGGACACCATAGCAGACTACTGGTTAGGTATGCGTGCCAAGCTTCGTTGCATCTAGAAGAGGTGCCTGGACTCTTGCATCATTCTAGTGATATGGATGATTTGGAAAGAGCGCAATTGCAAGATCTTTAACCTTGAGACCACTGATATTCACTCCTTGGTCCTTCGTATCGCTGAAGAGCTCGCCCTTTGGCGCATGGCAGAAGGTCGTTGTCTGGAGGCGTTGCCGTTTAGGGAGTAATCTAGTTTAGGGAGGGGAAGGGGCATGGGCTGCCCCCTTTTCTTTCTTTTGCTGTCTTCCTCTCCTTTGTTCTCTTCGTTTTCCTTTTTTTGACTTGATTCCTGTATTGATGTGTTCCTTCTTAATACAATGACGTGCAAAGCTTTTGCGTGTTCTAAAAAAAAAAGCTGCTGTGAACAAATTGTGATGATCCAATTGTAATAACGTTAAATTTTTTTCTGCTATCTTTTTGGTCCGAGCTTGCTCAATATGTATCTGGCAATGCCATGTTTGTGTATTGAACAGTTTCAGGTTTTCTCAAAATGTTTGTGCTACAACATCAGGTCCATGTACGGTACCAGGTTTCCAAATTTTGTACATGAATTTCATTACCGCTGCTACTTGCTGTTGGTTGGACATTCTGAGCACAAAATATAGAACAATGCACAAGGTGCATCAACATTTCTAAGAAGTATCTGAGAACAAACTGAACTGCTGAGGGCAATGGGGATTGGGATAGAGCGATAGACGGAGTTGGGATGGGGGACCGGAGGCGGCGGCGCCTAAGAGCATCTTTAGTGTATTGAACTGATGTCGATTTCAAATCATGCCACGTAAGCATTTTAGGAACTAAACTTATTTTTCTCTAATGTATTGAACCGATTCCTACTAATAACTGGGACCCATGTTACATAAAAAAATCACAAAATAATAACATTCTCTCTCAACTGCACTCTCTCATATGTAGTTGTTTAATGCTCATATGAGTTGTTTAATGCTTTGAATCGGTTCCTAAGTAGAGTCTGGTTTCATACATTTTTTTGTTGGAATCGATCCCTTCAATGTATTGAATCGATTCAATGCTTTCTCTCTCTCCTCATTTGAACCAGCTAAAACACAACATTGGAGATAGTCTAACAGCCAAATCCAACGCACTAGCTGCCTTCCACGCTTTTACACCCAATAGAGCTTTTACACTAGATGTGTTGCCCTTGTAAATAAGGATCTTTAGAGTTACTATATGACTAACTAGTAGGTGGCCCGCGTATTTACGCGTCTAGATTTATTTTGATGTTTGTATAAATGCATGCGAATATATTTATATATCCTGCAGGCTGTTTATATTTTTAAGATATCCTAAACATAGGAAATGACAATAGAAATTTGAAGGGAAACACAACCCGAGGAACGTAATTGAAGTGCGAGCTTTGATGGAAGAAAATCATTGAGCATAATAAGTTATTGGAGTTCTTAGAAACTAACCACTCTCTATCATGCATAGATGATGTAGCTGTATGTCCTTATTTTTACTCTATTAGTTACTTTTTTTTTGAAATTGTATGCATGTATTTGTGCTTCTATTTAATCTAAAGCAATATGTTGATTATGTGTGCAGTAAATTATCTTATTAGTTTACATTGTATTAGAATACTTTGCTCACGCATACATCGATGAAACATGATGAACTACCTTGAACTTATCTTCCCTCACATTGCTAGCTGCCCCATTGAACCGTGTATCTTCTATCTTTTCTCGTCGTCATAACTTTTTTGATTCAACCTCCAACAGTAAGCCCAAATCTTGACCGATCCCTCTCAGCTGCTGTCCTTTTCAATGTAATATTTTATCACATAGTTATCTTCTACTCACTACTACAGAAAAGGTATTCACAGACGGTTCAAAAACGTCATCACAGACGGTTTCGTGAGCCGTCTGAGTTTATGGGTCAATGATGACGTGAGGTCATCACAGACGGTTATTAACTGAAACTTTCTGTGATAGGAACCTATCACAGACGGTTTGTGGCTGAAACCGTCTGTGATAAGTATATACCATAGACGGTTTGTGGCTGCAACCGTCTGTGATAAGTATATATCACAGATGGTTTGTGGCTGAAACCGTCTGTGATGACTTTTCTCTATAAAGCCACAAGCAATGGCTACTTGTGCCATTAAAACCGGCATCATATATATATATATATATATATATATATATATATATATATATATATATATATATATATAATATATGTTAAGTAGTCTCAAGCCACTTTGGGGGATCGTCACATTGACATGAGAAGGATGAGGCAGTAGCCATGGGCAACCTCATTGAGTCCTGCAAGTTTAAAAAGTATGGATGCAAGGAGATCGTCGGGACATCCACGGATGTTGTCGATAGGTAATTGGGCGTCGTTATGTTCGAGAAAGTGGCGTGCCACTTGGTATTCAACAGGAAGTGGCATCATGTATCGACAACTAACAATTCTTAAGCATGTAATTGGTCTTTAAACCCAACAAGAACACCAAGCAACCATTCTCACATTTCAAAAAACTTCAATGGGCTCAATGAGGTTGCGTGGTACTGCCTCATCCTTCTCATGTCATATATATGATATATTCCTATAGTATATCTTATACATATATATATATATATATATATATATATATATATATATATATATATATATATATATATATATATATATATATATATATATATATATATATATATGCCGTTTTAATGGCACAAGCAACCAACGCTGGAGACTTTATAGAGAAGAGATTATGAATGAAATGGTAGGGACTATTAATATGAACTAATTATCAATTCATTTTCAGGTATAAGACTATTAACATCATTACACCACAGAGCAAGGAGACTATTAATATGAACTAATTATCAATTCAATTTTAGCATAAGACTATTAACATCATTACACCACAGAGTAAGGGGACTATTAATATGAACTAATTATCAATTCAATTTCAGCGTAAGACTATTAACATCATTGAGCAGTTCAACAGCACGACAGCAAGACCAAGGGTGTCCAAGCCCACCACACCAGTAGTAGCCCCCAGCATCCATCACAGAGCACTAGCCATTTTCATCACAGAGCAAGGGGGGTAGAGACAGAGAGGGAGTAAGGTAGGGTGATACCTCAGTACAGCGCAACCACGGCGGTGACCCTACCACCAGCACAACCCTCATCCATCTCCTTCACCTTGCATAAATCACACAAACATTAGGACACAACTTAAGGCTCAAGCATAAAAATCAAACTCAATAAAAGACATTAAGCTAACAGATCTAGAGGAGAATGGAGGCATGATGGGGAAAGCAAAGCTCGGCCAGGGTCCAAGCGCAGGAGGCCGAGCAGGAGAACAAAGCCATGGCGGCGCAGGCGACATGCGGGGCCAAGCCCAATGGCTTAGGTGGCGGCGTCACCGTAGTTGTGGCACGACCCTGACACTACATAAAACACTCCTATCGTACGAGTGTCTTGTGCAGTGCAGAGTGGTGTCACAACCGACGGCGACGGCGACGGGGTCGGGCGGCGGCGTTGAGGTGGGGAGGGGAACGGACGAGAGTAAGTGCGCTGGGGAGTGACAAGTTAGGGCGGGCGCAAACCCTAGCGGCGCTGGGGAGTGACGAGAGTTAGGGCGGACGCAAACCCTAGCGGCCGGGCTCCTACTAATAAAGAGACTTATCACAGACGGTTCTATTATGGAACCATCAGTGATAATTATCACAGACGGTTCCATAATGGAACCGTCCGTGAATTGGTTTTTTCTCAAGTATATTTATCTTGTATATACAATTATATGACATGAAGAAATTACATGTTTATATGTCAATTTTGTCAATTAAATACTGCTGAAAATTTGCTTTAACTACACACACACATATAATTAATTAATTAATTAATTAGTTCCACTAAACCATCTCTGATATAATTAATATTGTAACTTCACCGCCTTCGATGGCGAATGATCCTTTTTATAAAACAAAGAATAAATTCAGAGCGTGAGGCGAAGAGCGCGATCGGGAGCGAAGCGGATGCGACGAAGAGACGACGGCGATTTAAGAAACTCGGCGGGCTTCAAGCGGGAGTCAGAGCGATATTATCACGAGCGGTTATAACAAAAACCATCTGTGATATGTGGTAATATCACAGACGGTTATTGTTAAGAACCGTGCGTGATGTTTCACAGACGGTTCTTTATTAAAAACCGTCTGTGATATGTAGAATTATCACAGACGGTTATTAATAATAACTGTCTGTGATAATTCACAGACGGTTTTAGCTATGAATTATTTGTGATATTACCTCTTCACAGACGGTTTTTAGCGCAACCAGTAACACAGGCGGTCTCTAAACCAAAACCGTCTGTGATTGCATGTAATACAGACGGTTTTGGTCAACCGCTTGTGATGAGGCGTCCAGTATTAGCCTTTTTGTAGTAGTGACTTCTCCCAAATTATTGTTTAATGCTAACCGTTACGACATCAACACGTATACACATGCAACCACCGCTGATCCAGCTGGGGGACACGTGTCACTCTCTCTCCGATAACACCGAATATATTCCCTACGCCTGCATCATCTCTACTCTAAGCTTTTTGTCCCTTTGCCTCTGTATGTTCGTGCTTTTATTCGTACGGATGTATGCATGTACATACACATGCATGATGTTATACATGCTCGATGTCATCTTCTCTCGTGTTGGTCACTCCTCTTCTTCGATATTGGCCAACTCAACGCTGTGGCTTACTCACTAACCGCGGCGACCTCCTATCCTCACTGATGCTGTCGTGTATGTTTTAGTCGTTGTCTACTAATATGGATTATTTTTTTGCCAATGCCGATGATGTCGTGCCTCTCACCAATGATGGCACGCTCATAGCCACCCGATGGCCCCCATATTATCAATAGCTCGTCTTCAATGCAAAACTTCACCTCATCTCTACCAGGGCTTCCCCATTATCGAACTTCTTAGGCCACTAACTTCTTCAATGACATCGATGCTCACCACTTGTCATCGCGGCTCTTGGCTCCTTCAACTCTGGACTTTCTCTACAATGGCTCCGGCGAGCAGCACGACACTGTCCTCGTTGAACGGCGAAGGTGAGCAGCACGACATTATTCTCATCTTCGTCGTTGCCACCTCGGCTCTTCGCTTCCACATGGGTCAATATATTCTTGCATAGACATATCGATGCCATTGCACTCCTTCGTGGTCTCCACCGATACTATTCGTACTATGGTCGTTATAACCTTTATTTTTATTCAAAATTTTAGTTATTTTTTATTCTATAGAAAGCAACAATGGAAACACGTGACATGAGAGCGAACATGGTAGCTTCTTTTGTATCTTCCCTGACACCATTCGTGCTATCCTAGTTGTAACTTTTATTTTTATTCAATATTTTAATTATTTTTATTGGAGTTCGTATACAAATTAAATTGCTAAATTTATTTAATTTATTCCAAAATTTAAATATTTAGGGATTTTACTTTGGAATTTGTATGAAACCAAATTACAAATTTTATTTTATTTTTATTCCGAAATTTCATTTTTTTTCTTGGAATTTGTATACTGAATCCAACCTGCTAATTTATCTTTAATTTTTATTCCAAATTAGAGTTATTTAGGATTTTACTTTGTAATTAGTATTGAAATCAAATTGCTAATTTAATTTAATTTGTATTCGATTGTCGGTTGTTTTGTATGGATTTCGTATATGAATCTAATTGCCCTTTTTTTAATCTACGTTATAATTATTTAGGGATTTTACTTAAGAATTCATATAGAAATCAAATTGCTTATTTTATTTTATTTTTATTCCAAATTTCAGTTTTGTTTTACTTGACATGAACTCTTTTACTTGGGAATTCGTATGGAAATAAAATTGCTTAGTTTATTTTGTTATTCCGAATTTTAATTTTATTGTACTTGACATAGACTCTTTTAGATCTAGACTATTATAATATGGACCCACCATGATCGAATGTGTAGATCTTTATCTTTTTTCCATCGATTAACGTGGAAATTTCTAGCCCTTGAGCATGAACGTGGTAGCATCTTTTGACTCTGCTTTAATAATCTGAATTATAATTATTGAAATTCGTATAAAAATCAAATTGCTAATTTTATTTTATTTTTTATTCTGAATTTTAGTTTTTTTTGTATTTAGTATTCAAATCTAATTGCCAATTTTTGTTTATTTTTTCAAAATTATAATTATTTAGGATTTTACTTAGGAATTCGTATGGAAATCAAATTGCTAATTTATTTAGTTTTATGCTAAATTTGATTTTATTGTACTTGACATGACCACTCTTTTACTTAGGAATTCGTATGGAAATCAAATTTCTTATTTTATTTTATTTTTTATTCCGAATTCCAGCTTTAATCAAATTGACATGAACTCTTTCTTTTAATCTAAATCGTTATAATCTGTACCCGCTACGATCGACGGTGTAGATCTTTATATTTTTTCACCGATTAACGTGGGAATGTTTAGCCCCCGAAAGTGAACGTGGTGCCTTCTTTTGACTATGTTTTAATAAGATAATAGATAGATTAAATAGTGTTTGCTTAGCTGGTAAGGAGGTCTACTCTAGAGCCCATAGAATGCAACAATAATTCGAGATCAAAACTATTCAAGAGTTATATACAATTTTGTAACAATGATGGAGGTGAATAACGCGAGATCAAAACTATTCGAGAGCTATATACATTTTGGTTTTGGCTCACGTCAACCATTGGATAGTCCAGGCGGCGTGGGACACATCGATTTGCTAGTTCACGGGTAAAGTTTGATTCCCACTAAGCGTATCTTCGATTTATTGATCGCCGGTGTGAGAGGAGTACGCACCAGCTAGTTGTTATTCATGCATCGCGCAAACCATCTGCACTACACGCAGACGAAGACGACGTACGTTTGTTCAACAAGGTGTTCGACAAGCTGCAACCTGACAAAGGAAGGGAAGTGAGCGGAGGAGATACGTTTGTTTTGTGGCCACCACCTTCTAGACGACTCAAGTTGCAACTACTTGATGTCGATGGGAGGACAACGGGAGGGGGACTGTTTCTGTTCCAGACTTGGCCACCACCTACTCAAACAGCTGTGACTGTGATCAAGGGTGTGGTCCAGCTCCATGGCAGATGGTTGAACTGAAGCCATGGCCTCCACCAGGAGAAGGAAATTATATGTTGTTGAATTCTAATACAACATATTGACAATTCATATGCTGTCCAAATTGGTAAGTTCCTTGAACTAATTCTTTGGTGCACGGTCACTTTTGAATTGCACAAGGTAATTCCCCCGGATGAAATCTTGTGGAGCGCTAGTTGTCTCGGATCCAAGGCGTTTGTGTTATCTGAAAGTGAAGTGACACTTGGATTGACTATAGCAGAGCATTATTTGAGTCAATGGCTGAATTGCAGAGCTTGTTTGAATCCTTCTTCTATGGTCCTATCTGATCCTAAGAAGTGTCAACACTGTGAGACTTACACAACATGGCGAATAGCATGGCTACATGTTTGCCAAAGAGGTGATGTGTTTTGAGTTCTTAGACAGTGCCTGTGATGGTACATATCAGCTTCTTCACTCTATACCATTTCTATGCACTGTTGGTGGATTATTTACTTACATTCAGAATACAAGTACTGATGTTGGTCTCCAGCTAAAGGAATTAATGGTGACAAAGCTGTTGTTAATGACATTGTTATTTCTACTTTGTTGGAAGCATCGGAACGAGTTACAATTATTGCCTAGGAACAGTAAGTGCATCTTGTTTGTCTGTGACATTTCTGATGATGAGCATGCCTTTGGACGGGCTTCAAATCAACACCAACTTTCTGATGATGATCACGGGGTTCGACTAGTTTTCTTCTATCTGGCGATCAGTTTTGTATTGCCCCTACAGAAAGCCTTCTTGCACGATGTGAACAAGCAAGAGAAAAGGTTGTCCTGGTAATCAGGCAGGATCATTAACAAGCGGAATATCAGCTACTAGCTATTGAGAGAAGCTGGTTACATGCATCTGGATATATTTCTGTGGCCAAAGTGTAACTGAAACAAGCATGCAGACACCATATGGGCTTGCGATTGAATTAATGGAGCCATATGTAAGTGCAAACTACAGTGGAGGGTCAAAGAGAGTGTGTAGGCGAAGGCTTATATATGCCTTGCCTTGTATCAGAAGGGGATCGAGCAGTTGAGATGAAAGAACTCTATTTTCCTCAAGCTGTTGCTTTTCCTCTCTAGTCCTTCTTCCGGTCCACAAATCTCCTGCTGCTCTACCCTAAATTCCTTGCTATTCCGGGTCAGAAGATATTAAGGGCGTGTTTATTTCGGCTGAGCTTTTCCGAAAAGTGGCTTCCGGCTGTACTGCGAGGTCACTACTACAAAACAAGCTATAGAAGATGCCTCATCACAGACGGTTGATTCTTAACAAGAACCATCTGTGATGTATCACAGACGGTTCTATTTGAAGTCATGGTAAAATTAGAAAGTAAGGAAATTTTAAGCCATGGTAAAATCATAGTCACAGACAGTTTTTAATACAAACCGTCTGTGATAAGATACTTATCACAGATGGTTTGTATCAAAAACCGTCTCATCACAGATGGTTTTTGTCTGAAACTGTCTGTGATTCGCAGCGTGGGAGTTCAAAAAATTTTGAAATCTTGTGCGGGAGTTCAATATTTTGGTGCTGTTCTTATAAATTGTAGCCGAGTCGAGGCGGGACACGCTGGGGCGAGCTAGGGCGTGCTGCTGCGGTTGCTTAGCTTGGCAGAGATGGAGGGTGTGGCTGGAGAAGGAGAACCGCGCCAAGTGCTACGCGCTGTCGGCAAGGAAGCTGAGCCTGCCATGGGAGGACGGCGAGTTCAGCTAGAGATGGACGCCTCACCCTCTCTTCAGGTTCTTTCCCTTCTTTCCTTGCTTTCCTCTTATTTCCTGCATACATATCACGTCTTTCTCCATTTCTGACCCTACCACTGTCTCCTCTTTCACAGCCATCAGAGGAGTCTTACTGGTGCTTGTGGTGGTCGTGCTTGTGGTCGTGGTGGTGGTGGTCGTGGCAGCGGCGGCTTGATCCTTTAATTCTGTTTTAGCAATTGGTTTTTGTTGGTTGTGTGAGGAGTTGTTCTTAGAAGCTACTGCTGAGCTGCTGCTGCTGTTCTTGACGTGGTGAGACCGTGTTGAGCCGATGAGTGTGTTGCGAATTTTTTTTTGCAATACGAAAAAGCTATCACAGACGGTTCAGAACAAGAACCGTCTGTGAAAATTACTATCACAGAGCGGTTCTTATTCAGAATCGCTGCGGAATATCTATCACGAGCGGTTCTTGTTCGTAATAAATGCGTGATAGCTATTTTCATAGACGGTTTGAAAACCGTCTGTGATAACCGCCTGTTATCACTGACGCATAGATACAGACGGTTCACAAAACCGTCTGTGATGACGGTTTAGAACCATTTATGATGATGTTTTGTGTAGTAGTGGGCTTTCTGACTGCGAGCTGAACGGCTGGACTTTTCTAGTAACACACCATGAGTGACGTCACACGCCCTCCACGTGTGAGTGGAGTAATAGCAACAATTAATCAGTGCAGTAGACTACACAGCGTGTGGACTAATTAGGGCATCTCCAATAGTTAGAGATAACATTGTCTCTAACATATGCTACATCATCTTTAGAGACAACATCTCCAATAGATAGTCTCTAGCACACTCTCCAACATTTATATTTTATATTTTTTCTTTAAAACGAGCCTACATGTCAATTAGAGTAGATTAATGTATCATATCTTATTTCGCGTGCACGACTGTCTCTTCAGGAAGAGATGACTTGTGCTCTATCTTTTCCCTCTCTCTCCTCTACATAGAATTTTGTTGACGTGACATAACTAAAAGCGACAATAAATACACTATTGGAGATGCCCTAGTCATTATTCCAGCAGCTGCCACCTACCAGCAGATTAGTAGACTTGACCCGCAATGGATTTAGCTCTATAAATAGGCGGGGGTATCTTCGTTTCATGGAGCATAACACTGCAACCAAGACACACAAGCAGATCCACCGCTACCAGATAGCTAGCGATCAGCCATCAATGGTAAATTTAAGTGTTGCTTGATTTCCCATCGATCATGTGTCATTGGTTATACTACTCGCAGTCAAATATGGTAGCATGCATGTTGGTTTTGTTAGCAAATACCAGTGGCGGATCCAGGATTTTCAAAATAGGTGTTCGAAGTTACAAAAATATTGTTCAATATAGAACATAAAGATCTCAAATAGTAATAATGAAAGTACTATCTGTTCTCAAATAATTCAAAGAAATTATAAAATAATTAAGAAAATTACAATTTAACCAGACGGTGTTTCATACCTTGGAAGCGAGATATGACTCATCATTCAACTACCAGATCGTTGTGGTTCTTACATCGCTAATCGCTTAAATCTTAAATGAAACATAAGTCAAGTCTTGAACTAGCATTTATGTTGTCAAAGATAAGGCATATTTGCACATACCTTCTTGTGCCGCTTCACGTACATGGCTGTCCATGTAAGCTTAGCCGCTTCAGACGGTTGTGGAAGTAGCGCTTGCACTTGGAGAGTTGGAGTTAGTAAAAGGAAGACCGATATTTGGTGTTGAATACGCAAAGACAATTTAGTGAAATTACATAGATTTTCATCCTAAGCACACAAACTATAGGTATCCAAAGAAGATTACTTGAGAGTCTGCACGGATGAATCTAATACCCTTTCCTAGGTATATCTTGGCACAACTGAAACGGCAGAGCTCTGTCCTGTATTAACACAATTTCCGGAATAAGTAACCTATGGCACCTCTATACAACAGAGCCAAAAAGAAGCATCCAAATAAGTAGGAAGTTTATAGGAATAGAGTGACATACTTGAGAACCATATTCTCCACCTTAACAAACCTTCAGAGCTCCTCCTCCTAGGAATTAAAGGTACAGATATCAGAATCCATAATAATAGCAAGAAGTATAGCCCTCTAACTAGTAACTACGTAGCTTCGATATCAAAACCTCATAACATGGTAACTAGTGTAACAAAGAGTAACATCTTACAATGAACAATAAGATAAACACTGGAACAATGACAAGAGCAATAGTTCCTCTTTACAATGCACAGAGCAGAAGACATTGGGAAAAATATATCAAGGCCAACTCCAATTTGTCTGGACACGTGATCTACAGACTACAGGGAACACATAATCTCAAATAACCAATGATCGATATTAATATGTGAGAGTGAGACAAGAGCCAGCCGATGACTGAGCCAAACTCCCCAAATCAAATCCCACCCAATTCATCCATCTTCAGTCTTCTTCCTCCTGGCCGCAGGGCCGCTATTCATCCATCTCCAATTCATCCACCCAAATCGATATTAATTTGTGCAGGGCGCGCCATCGCCGTCAAGTAGCGCCGAGTAAGCGGGCTGCGCTTGGCAGCGCGATAACGCGATCACGACCGCGATGGAATCGAGCAAGCCGCCGCCGCGCCATGGCCCGCGGCCGCCACGGCCAAGCGGCGCCCTCCGCTGGCGCTGACCGCCTCCGCGGCTCGCCGCTGCCCTGCGGTCCTCGGCCTCCGGCCCTCCTTCCCTTCTCCGGTTGACCGAGCGCCGCGGCGCCGCCGCCGCCGCCACACGGCCTCCGCAGCTCGCCGCAGCCCTCCGGACTTCGCCTTCGCCCCGCTGCTCTTGCTCCGGCGCTCGCTTGCTCGGTCCTCCCCTAACCCCTTCGGCCTTCTCGGTTCTCCACGGCCCGGAGTCCCCCCGACCACCGCCCGCCCCGGCCGCCACGCCACGCCGCCGTCGCCAAGGCCACCGATTTAGGGTTGGGAGGGGCGGGTGCGGGGTGCCTCCGTGGGATCTTCTTTGCTGGCTTTTTGGGCGATTAGGCAGCTTGGGCTTCGTATTGGGCTTGCTAAGCGTGACCAGTGGGCTAGGAGCTTGAGAAGCGTGCTTAGGCGTCGGACTCGCAAATATCGTCTTGAATCGCGATTCTCGCAAATATACGTGCTCAACTGCTGATTCAACTTGTTTTTGGGTATATATATGTATTATACTGTAAATATACAAAATTTTTGTTTGAAAATTTTGGGTGTTCAGCTGAACACCCATGACCCTAGGTAGATCCGCCCCTGGCAAATACTTCCTCCGTTTCCTTGTATTTTGTCCATCTTTCCTGGTATTTTGTCTATCTTCTTCTGACGTTTTTGTCCTTTAAGAAAATTCTGACAATTTTTGTCTGTTAAGAGAATTAATAAGAGTGGAAATCACGAGTCTAATTAATTATTGCGACATGAGTGCTACTCTCTATCTACCCTACTCTGGCAAGTTGCAGAAGATGTTAGATAGTTGCAGTATATCATTTAATAGGAGTACGTATGTATAGTCCAAATTAATACCATTAACTATTTGTAGGATAGTTTTTTTTCTTGTTGAAGAACTTGTCTAGTAGAACATAACAAATATTAATTGTCACCGTTTTTAGTAATTTGTAGACAACAAATTTCCACTAAATTTGTCCCCATATATATAGTAGAGTTAACGATGTTTTCTCTTTTGCTCTCATTAATCTCTCTCCCCCATCTCTTCAATATTTATGAGTAAACCCAAGAAAATAATACCATGTACACTATGGTCATTTCTCACTGCCATTCTCTTGGTTTCATGCGCTCTTTAATCTCCGTGTCCAATCAAAGTACGTCTTATAAAATACAGAGAGAGTACTTATTAGGGTATGTACAATGATACAAATAACTATTGTCTATAACAACTCTTCATGTCATCTATAGACAGCACTAAAGATAGCTTATACAATAAGTTGTGGTGATACAGTCGGCTACAGGATTGTAGACAACAAACAATCTTTTAATGCTTTTCTTGGTTCTGATGCTACAGTCGGCTACAGGATTGTGGACGGCACATTTCTCTCTCTTTATTTTTTTCATTCACATCAGCTTAAATCCTACATGACAGAGATTATAGACAGCTGATGTAAATTTATTGTACATGACCTTATACCTTTGGGTGCGCGCACGCGTACGCATGCAGGCGGCGACACCAACGTGGGTGAAGATTGGGCCGTTTGGAGCGGAAAATGGCACTCCGGTGGACATCCCCAACGAACGTGCGCCAATTAAACTCATTAAACTTGAAGCTTGGACCGATGACACCCAGAGGATCATCAATATCCCTATAATGAATGAATGAATGAATGAATGTGCATGCAGTTTGACGCTACGCGAGATCCTCAAGACTATGTGGTCAATCTATACGGCTACGCTGATACCAATGTTGTCCATAAGCTGGGTATCAGATCGCATGCAGGCGCAGATAACTCGCGCGGGGAAGACATAGGAAACAGTTTCGAAATCCCGGTGGCGAGCGGCTCCATCGTCGCCTTCTTCGGCTTCTCCGACGGCGACTTCCTCAACGCTGTGGGTGCCTACGTTGCTCCCTAGAAACACGTGGTTACATGCTATTATCTGCAACTAAATAAAATGGGGATCCTGTCAGTACGTAGTACTGCTAATTAGCTTTCTGGCTAGACTACTTAGTACTTACTAGTAGTCTAGTACTGCCTCTGCATGCCGTATATGCATGGACGTATTGGATCCTCCTCCCTGTGTCTCTAGTCTCAACCGCTTCTAAACATGTTTGTGTACATGTGTAATAAATAAAAGTCTCGGACACTAAGTATTTTCCTTGAGAAACCACTGCTTGCTAAGTATTTTCCATATTTGTCAGTGTGTTTCCTAGTTTATTAAAAGATGCCTGATTTTTTTGTACCCTCTCCATGTCAAATATAAGTCCTTTTAGACTTGTACTACCAGAAATTGCTTATTTCTTGAATGCCTATATTTTTATCGAGTGTCTGGACGAAAACACTTGAGAATATCATAAGACACCCGGGACAGAACGTTAGCACTTGGTAGAGAAAGGGGAGCGTGCCACACCCTTTTTTCCCCACCGCGCCCTTTTTTTCCCCACCGCTAACCCTACATCCCAATCCCCAATCCTCCTCCATTCCCGCGCCTTTTTCCCTCCTCCTTCCGTGCTGCGCCGCCCTCCTCCTTCTCCTCCTCGGCGCGCCTGGTTCCTCCTCTTCCGCCGCTGCGACGCCTCCTCCCCCGACTCCCTCCTCCCGAACGCCGCCCGCCTCCTCCCTCCTCCGGCACCGCTGTCCTCCTCCTCCCTCCTCCGGCGACCTCCTGCCTCCGGTTCGGTCCGCTATGGCTCGGCGCCTCCCTGGCTCCCTCGCCCAGCGCCACCGGCCGTGCTCCTCCTCCGGTGCGCCCGCCATTGCTCGCCGTCCCCTGGCAGCTCGGCCCAAGCCCGGCTCCCCGGCCCATTGTGCGCTGGTGCCTCCTACTGTGGCTCGGCCCGTGTGCTCCTCCACCGCGCGATGCCTCTCCCGCCGCCGCAGCCGTCGAGGACGCCAGGGGTCGCCGCCAGGCACCTCTTCGCCTCCCTCACGCCCCCGCCGCCTCTCCAGTCCCGAAGGTACCCTCTCCCTCCCCCTATGCCTTCCTCGATTTCCCTCCCTGATCTTGTAAGTCGTGGTTCTTGGGAGCCTGTTAGGACGCAGCTCTGAAGGAGATACTGTAACAAAACATGGCTCCTCTGACTGCAAGACTGGTAGTGCCCACAGATGTGAAGAAAAAGCCATGGGAGCAAAAGGTTCCTCTCCATAACCGCTGGCATCCGGATACCCCTCCTATTGCTCACGTAACTGAAGGGGAATTATTCCATGTTGAGATGGTTGATTGGACTGGAGGACGGGTTAGCGATGATAACTCTGCAGATGATATCAAATTCCTGTACCTGACAATTGTATGTATATATATTTCTTATGCAAGAGATGTTGTTTGATGTTTTCTTTACTATAGTATTCTCATTAAAAACAAGACTTGTGTCTCTGACTATAGATTTTCGGCAGGCTCATTATCTTAGTGGGCCCTTAAGAATTGTCGATTCTGAAGGGGTTCCAGCTTTACCAGGCGATCTTCCTGCGGTAGAGATCTGCAATCTTGGTCCACTTCCTGGTGATGAGTGGGGTTATACCGCAATCTTGGGGCATGAGTTAATCAGGACAACTGGTGGATACAGGAGACCACATCTTTTGATCCTACACAGAGAATGAGACTTGAGTGTTATGAATTTGAGACTTTTGAGTTTGATTCTGGCTTGTATTGTAACTGCAGTTTAGTTTGGGCCACCAGACAATTTTCTGAACTAGTACTACCTAAAGAAGTACTATATCCTCTTGCCTATTATCCATGTAGTATCAGCGAGTCCCGCCTGACTTTGTATAAGATACTGCAATGTTTTTAGTAGAGCTAGAATTGAAGTACAGGCCTACATATTAGTTTTGTTAAAGCAAATGTCTCATGAAAATTTCAAAAAAAAATGTTGTGTTGCAGGGCAAATGGTTAGAATGCTGTGCAACAGAGCTGAAATAGAGTTATACCTCAGCAGCTTGGGTAGCAGTCGCATCGCGAGGGTTAGCAGGAAATGCAACCAGAACTCATGGGCACTAGGGTGCCAGCCTGGCTGGGCTTGCTCGACACAGGGTGTGGATGACATAGCATCTGAAGAATCTGTTGTTCCATCCAGAGCAGAGAGCTGCAAGCCATGTTGTCCCGGTTTCTTCTGCCCTCATGGCCTGATGAAGAATATTTGTAGTGTTTTGGTAATTAAAAGACAACCATGTGTTTTGTACTAGCTTGTTTTGTCAAGACGTTAATAGGGTTATCCTCGGACAAAGATGAAAGAGCGCTAAAAGATCTCATCTAGCTCAAGGCAAAGGTATCTAGTCAATAAGACTTTTTTTATAGTTTTACCGGTCTAGGAGAATGAAGGATAAAAGACCGGATTGCTAGAATAGGAAACCGTACTATGAAGAGGGATCAAATGACTAGTAGCTTAAAAGCAAATGATGACACATATGCTCAATCTCATTTGGTTTAAATCTCAGTTTTATTTGATAAAGTCTGGCCATAATCTTTATGTGTTTTATTTTCATGGCCAGACTGACCGCCGTTGATAGGCCGGACTGATCGGAAGTCTGGATCAATGTTGTGGTCAACCTTTTCTAGTAAGCTCCTTTTCTGCATTTTTAATAGCTGGACTAACCGTTGGTATTAGCCCGGACTGACCGGACCTCCGAACCGAGTGTCCCGGTCAGCTTTTTCCAGAGCGAGGAGTTCTTGTGTTTTTGCTTTAGGCCGGACTAACCATCGACATAGGTCTGGACTGACCGGACCTCTGGGTCAAGAGACCCGGTCAGCTTTTTCCAGAGAAGTGCTCTTTTGTGTCTTGCTACTAATTCGCTAAAGCCGGACTGACCGTGGGTGTAATCCTGGACTGACCGCACCCCCGGTTTGTCGATGCAGTCAATCTTTTCCAGTAGCTTGTTTTCTCTCTGGTTTGGATTTCTTGAGTCCGGTCTGACCGGACCCCAAATGGCGGTCTGACCGGACATGCCGTGACGGATAGTTTCTATGCATTAAATGCATTGCAGCAGACCGTTATTTTCAGACCGGACTGACCGGCCATATACCTGCGGTCTGACCGCACCTGCTATTTTTTTTCCAGGGTTTCGTGCTCCAACGGCTAGTACAGTGGATGGAGGCTATAAATACCTCACCCACTGCAGCAAATGAGCTTTGATGAACCTCATTGAACACTCTTGGGCTCTTTGCTTGTTCTTCCACTCTTTGAGAGCATTAAAATCATCTTACAAAGGTTGTTGAGGTTTTTCTAAGTGCTTTGATTAGGGTTTGATCTTTGTGGCACTTGAGCATCTTCAAGCGAAGAATCATTGGTCTATTACTCTTGGAGATTGCCATCTCCTAGATGGTTTGGAGTTGTGTTGGTGATCTTCTCAAAGAAGATTGTGAGAAGACCTGGGCATTTGTGAAGGTTGGAGCTCGCCTATCCGTAATGGAGAAGAGCTACCATTAGTGATAGAGGGAAGTGCTTGTGTGAAAACGGCTTGAGTTGATCAAGCTTCCTCAACGTAGATTAGTAGAGACCGGCAAGTCTCTGAGACCACGGAAAAACATCGTTTGTCTTCGTTGTGTGGTTTATCCTCTTGCTCTTTACTTTGTACTTTTACTCTTATAAGCTATTTGTCTAAATTGTTTAGCTTATCTTGTTAGTATAGTGTACTTAGATAGCCCTAGAATATTTAGGCCTTAATTTGTGAAATCGTATTTCATAGGTTTAATTTGGCAAAATTTGTTTTTAGCCAAAATAATTTTAAAACTGCCTATTCACCCCCCTCTAGTCGGTTATCCTTGATCCTACAAGTGGTATCAGAGCTTGGTCTCTCATCTATTAGGTTTTACCATCTAGAGAGAAAATGATGACTAGTGAGGGTTTCTCCATTGGTACGGCACCACCATTTGATGGCACATATTATGCTTATTGGAAGGTCTGTATGACCATTTATCTTAAGGCAATGAGTTCTAGCATATGGAGAATTGTAGGAGAGGGTTTCGTTATGCCTATTAATCCAAACAATCTTACCAATTTAGATGAACGAAATGCTCTCCTAAATGCTCAAGCAATGAGTGCTCTTTATGGAACCTTGAACGCGGATGAATTCAATAGAGTGAGTTCTCTTGAGACGGCTCATAATATTGGAAAAACCCTCTCCGAAATTCATGAGGGAACATCCGCGGTCAAGGAGGCCAAATTGCATATGCTCAAAATTAAATATGAGACATTTGTTATGTTCCCACATAAAAACACAAATGAAATGTATTCAAGATTGAATAACTTAGTTAATGAACTTAAAGGCCTTGGTTCATCACTAACCGATCTTGATATTGTGAGAAAAATGTTTAGGGCTCTACCGAACAAGTATGAGACATTGGTGACTTTATTTCTAAATTCTTCCGAATTGTCAATAATGACTCCTGCCGGTCTTTTGGGTAATTTAATCACCAATGAGCTCTACAACAAAGAAAGGAAGAGCTATTAGAACAAGTTGCATCTGAGAAGAAAAATATTGCTTTCAAAGCAAAAGCGGAATCAATTGATGAAAAGGTTGAAAGTGAAGATGATGATGATTCCGATGAAGAGATGACTCTATTTATGAGAAGAATGGGCAAGTTCATGAAAAGACGCTCAAACCAAAGTTCCAATTTCAATAAAGGTCAATCCTCAAGCAAAAATCGCTACACCAACATTATATGTTATGAGTACGAGGAGAAGGGCCATATTGTATCTCATTGTCCAAATAAGAAGAATGAAAAATCCAAGTTATTCAAGAAAAAAGACTACAATGGCAAGAAAAAACTTTTTCAAGAAGCTCCACAATAATGGTAAGGGTGAAGCTCACATTGGATAATGGAATTTTGATGAAGACTCCTCGAACTCCGACACCGAAGAAGACGAATCCCTAAGAAAGAGAGAGCTTGCCGGAATTACCTTCAAGGAGGCTCCATCATTATTCTCTACACCCCATTGTCTCATGGCAAAAGGAGAACAAAATGTAGCAAATGATATAAATGATGATCCTACTTATGATGAGCTAATGGATATGCTAGAGAACTTGAATGCATATCTTAGCAAGGAAAAGTCAAAATCTAAAGTCTTGAAGAAGAAATTTCTCTCTCTCAAAGACTCTTATGAGGAGCAAAAGGAAGCTCATGAAATTCTCCTTATCAAGAATCATTCAAAGTCCCACATAGATGTAGGAATTACTTGTAATATTCTTGATAACATAAGTTGCTTGAATGTTGCATCTAAGTCTAGCATATCTACTTCATGTGATGACTTGATTGCCATGCCTTGTAGCTCTAAAATTGATGATATTGTTTGCATGGATTTGAAAATTAATCATCCTCTTGCTATTGAGAATCATGAGCTCAAAGAACAAGTAACCAAGCTAAGTACGAGCTTGGATAGATACTTCAAAGGTAAAGCCACTCTTGACAAAATCTTGAGTGAGCAAAGGTGCTCTTACAATAAGGAGAGACTTGGTTTCATTCCTAAGAAAGGAAAAAGGCCAATCTACAATACGACAAGGTTTGTAAAGAAAAATGATAACTTGTGCTACAAATGTCATGATGTAGGGCATTTAGCCAAAGATTGCACAATTCATAGCTCATATAAATCCTTTGTATTTGAATCTTGTTATATACTTAGGAAATCAAAGGATGGTATAATTGTAGCTAAATTTATTAGGACTCCTATATTTGGAGATAAAAAGAATGCCATTTGGGTGTCCAAAACCTTGGTATCTAACCTCCAAGGACCCAAACAAATTTGGGTACCTAAAAGAGTATAACTTTGTTTTGTAGGTGAACTACAAGACCGTTGAAAAACATTGGGTACTTGATAGTGGGTTTACCCAACATATAACCGGAGACCAGAAAATGTTCACCACATTTGAACACGGAAAATGAGAAAAATGAAAAGATCACATTTGGTGACAATAGCAAAGGAAAGGTAATAGGATTAGGTAAAATTGCTATATCCAATGATCTCTCTATTTCCAATGTATCCTTAGTTGAATCTCTTAATTTCAACTTGCTTTCGGTTGCACAAATTTGTGATCTTGTACTTTCTCTCAAGAATGTGTTTCCATCTCAAATGAAAAGATAACTCTTTTGAATTCAAAGGATTTCGTTTTAACAATTTTTATTTGGTAGATTTTTCGTCAAGTGATTCTTGCCTTAAAACTTGTTTAATTGCAAAAACCTCCTTGGGTTGGCTTTGGCATCGAAGGCTTGCTCATGTAGGAATGTTTCAACTTAGAAAGCTTTTCAAACATGATTTAGTTGTGGGCCTGAAAGATGTGAAGTTTGAGAAAGATAAGCTATGTAGTGCTTGTCAAGCCGGCAAGTAAGTAGCGAGTTCTCACCCATCCAAGAGTATCATGTCCACCTCTAGACCATTGGAGCTCTTACATATTGATTTGTTTGGGCCAACAACCTATAAGAGCATTGGTGGAAATAGTTATTGTCTTGTGGTTGTGGATGATCACTCAAGGTATACTTGGGTTTTCTTTTTACATGATAAAACTGAAATCTTTGGTATCTTCAAAAACATTTCAAAAAGGGCTCAAAATAAATTTGATTTTAAGTTGAAGAAAATTCGAAGTGACAATGGCTCTGAGTTCAAAAACACTAGAATTGAAGACTATTGTGATGAACTTGGAATAAAGTATGAATTATCCGCTACCTACACTCTGGAACAAAATGGAGTTGTAGAAAGGAAAAATCGAACATTGATTGAAATAGCTAGGACAATACTTGATGAGTATAATACTTTCGATACTTTTTGGGCGGAAGTCATCAACACTGCATGTTATGCCATAAACCGTTTTTATTTGCATCGCCTTATTAAAAAGACATCTTATGAACTTCTTATTGGAAGAAAGCCAAACATTTTTTATTTCCGAGTATTTGGTTGCAAATGTGTTATCTTAAGACAAGGAGTTAGTCTCTCAAAATTTCAAAGTTGTTTCCATGTTTGTTTTCTCCTTGGTTATTCGTCAATTAGTAAAGCATATCGCGTCTTTAATCAAACAACCGGTATAGTTGAGGAGACGCGTGATGTTCAATTTGATGAGACTAATGGCTCTCAAGAAGAGTAAGAAAACTTGGATGATGTAGGTGATGAAGCTTTGAGACAAGTAATAAAAATATGACATTAGGATATATCAAGCCAAAAAAAGACAACGATGATCTATTTTCTTCTATTCAAGTTGAATCTCCTACTTCCGCTACGCCAAATCAAGATCAAGTTGAAGAAGTCGAAGATGGACAAGCACCGGTCGTTCATCCAAAGATTCACAGCGCCATTGTAAAATATCACCTCATTGATCAAATCTTGGGTGACGTTAGTAAGGGTATTCTAACTCGATCCCGTGTTGCTTCATTTTGTGAACATTACTCGTTTGTTTCCTCCATTGAGCCAACGTATGTAGAAAAAGTACTAGATGATCCGGATTGGGCAAATGCTATGCATGAAGAGTTGAACAACTTTGTTCGCAGTGATGTTTGGACGCTTGTTGAAAGACCCAAGGATCACAACGTGATTGGTACGAAATGGATATTTAGGAACAAACAAGATGAAAATAGAGTTGTGGTAAGAAACAAGGCAAGGTTGGTAGCACAAGGATATACTCAAGTTGAAGGTTTAGATTTTGGTGAAACTTTTACTTCCATAGCTAGATTAGAAGTTATTCGTATCTTGCTTGCATTTGCATCATGTTTTGAAATAAAGCCTTTTCAAATGGATGTAAAAAATACTTTTCTAAATGGCAAAATTTCTAAACTTGTCTTTGTTGAGCAACCTCTCGGTTTTGAGGATTTAAAAAAATCCTCACCATGTTTATAAACTACCGAAGGCTTTCTATGGTCTCAAACAAACTCCTAGAGCTTGGTATGAACGACTTAGAGATTTTCTTGTTTCAAAAAGTTTCAAAATTAAAAAAAGTTGACACTACTATTTTCACAAAAATCATTGATGTTGAATTCTTTGTTTGTTAAATTTATGTTGATGACATTATCTTCGGATCTACTAATCAAGAGTTTTGCAAAGAGTTTGGTGATATGATGTCTAGAGAATTCGAGATGTCAATGATTAGAGAACTTAGTTTCTTCCTTGGACTTCAAATCAAGCAACTCAAAGATGGGACATTCATAGGTCAATCCAAGCACGTGAAGGATTTACTCAAGAGATTTGGCATGGAAGGCGCAAAGTCCATCAAGACTCCTATGGCTATAAATGGTCATCTTGATCTAAATGAGGGAGGTAAACCGGTAGATTTAAAGCTTTATAGATCCATGATTGGTAGCTTACTTTATCTTACCGCATCTAGGCCCGATATCATATTTAGTGTTTGTATGTATGCTCGTTTTCAAGCTTCTCCAAAAGAATGTCATCTTATGGCCGTTAAAAGGATTATTAGATATTTAAAGCATTCCTCTTGCATTGGCTTATGGTATCCTAAATGTGCTAAATTTGATTTAATTAGATATTCCGATTCCGATTATGCGGGTTGCAAAGTGGATTGAAAAAGCACCTCTGGAAGTTGTCAATTCTTAGGGAGATCCTTAATATCTTGGTCCTCAAAGAAACAAAACTCCGGTCTACGTGGGTAGTTTGTTATTCTCAATTGCTATGGATGAGGAAAAAAGGGTGGACAAGTGGCTACAAATTGTAGGACAACATGTATTTTAAGCAGGCTAAAACAACTTATATTTAGGCACGGAAGTGATATATATGTATGTGCAACTTATTCATGTTATGCTGCAAGCAATCTGCTGTTAATAGTAAAACCTCATGAAATTCGTCAAGTCATCTCATATTAATAATCTAATAAGCACTAGCTCCTGCATACTCCTATCCTATGTGGCATATCTTCTGTGGCGCAACTCGATCGGCTTACCAAAGAAGAGAGAAACAACTCGATCTAGTACTCGCGTGTGTCTTCTCACCTATCACATATTCCGTTTGGGCCGAGTGGGTGCACCAAAGCAAAGGCCACATGCATCATGACGGTAATTCATTGTGAGCTAGTTGTTGGTGCTCATTCCGTGCATATTTCATGTGTTGGAGTTTATGAGCTTGATCCAAATAATATTCTTCGTAAATTCTAGAAAAATCTTAAAGACTGACTCATGCATGGTGGAAGGTGGAAAAGTTTAGTACCATATTGCTAGTCTTGGTGGAAGGAGTCCAACTTATAAGGTGGAGTTGGTCTTACCTAGTTGAAGCAAGCAAAAAAAGAACACACGCGCACGAATGGTCTGACGATTTCGAGTCCGGTTGGGTGTGGGGTTACTGCTTCTTGGAAACTGAATGTTTAAATTACACTGATTTCAAAACATTTATGCAGAATTATTGCAGCAATTTCCATTCGTGCCGCTGATTCCATATGAGGGAGAGACGTCTCCACTCAGACCTGGAACGAAAGAGATCAGCATCTTGTTTTTTTTTTCACCCGGCCGGTTGTGCTGCGCAATGTCATACACTGCATATGGCATTACATTGTGTCATATTAAGCACCCTACAAACCGTGTTCAAAAACCCTATGTTCAACGGGCGAACATAGTATAGCGTGCCTAACCACCTAGTGTAAATATCTTTTATGGCACAACTTGATCAACTTACAAAAGAGAGGAACAACTCAATCTAGTACTCACGTGTGTCTTATCCCCGCCTATCACATATTCCGTTTGGGCCGAGTGGGCATGCGAAAGCAGAGGCCACATGCATCATGACAGTAATTCATTGTGAGCCAGTTGTTGGTGCTCATTTTGTGCATATTTCATGCACCAATATTATGCATATATGATAAAATGCATATATTTGTGTCACTTGACGGCTATGACTAATCCTAACTAAAATCGAAGTTGTCTAGTTATTTCATGTGTTTTGCAGAAAGAATCGAAAATCAAGAAAAAAATCACGTCAAAACACTGATAATCAATCTCTGGAAATTACCGTGGGCTTTTCCAGAGTAAACCCAAGGTGGGACCCATGGCCTAGGGACAATATCTAGTGAGGACTTCGTCATGCAATTTTATCCCTGCTTTGTCAATGGACTCTGCTACTTTAGTAATTGAAAGTTCCCCCGTCCAGGGAGGGTAAACAATCATCGAAAGGATTCTGGGAAGGACCACATGGTGAACCTAGCATAGATGTCGTTCTCAAGGAACTCTGTCAGCATCTACGGGTGAAAACGGGATAGGTATTTCCTGTCTGATTCGGAGCGCACCCGATCTGAGCGAGATCGAAATCGAGAATACATTTTACTATCCAAATGGATATGAGATGTGATCTGGATAATTGAATCCGGATTCGGGAGAGGATACGGGATGAGCAATATCCAGCAAATCCGGGACAGGAACCGAATATCACGAGGTTTCTTAGCCGGATATCTGAAAAACAAATAAAATTTGAATGTTGGCCACTTAGCCCAACCCAATCCATCTAATTCCCCTAACCCTAACCCTCACTCTTAGCCACCACACCGCCACACGCATCCTCCCCAGTGCGCCCCGCTGCATCCTGAAAGCATCTAGACCCCTAAAAATTGTTTTGGTAATTAATGATAATATGTGAATATGGGATTAACGTGTTTATTGGGTATTTACAAGGTTAAGTCCTATTGGTAAATTTGATGACATAAAAGATGCACGCTAAAGGACTACATGAAGATCTACATGGCTTGAAGATAAGGTACAAGTAGTCTAGGATCCTTTTGTATTTTACCGGTCTTA
This sequence comes from Phyllostachys edulis, assembly GCA_036346405.1. Lineage (NCBI taxonomy): Eukaryota > Viridiplantae > Streptophyta > Magnoliopsida > Poales > Poaceae > Phyllostachys > Phyllostachys edulis. Next base: position 7,669,979 of record CM070566.1, read on the forward strand.
GGAGATTTGGTTGGAAGACCGGATTATAGGTTAATTGCCGAACTATTAAGAGGGATCTTGGCTAGTAGCTTGATAGCATGTTCTTGTGCCATATAGATCAATTTAGGATCATGCATGCATTTGAATTCTCTTTTTTTAAAAATTGAATTTGAAAGCCTTGAGCACTTTTGTCTAAAATCGGTAGTACTGCAATTATTACTGCGGTTGTACCGCTCTGTGCGGTATGACCGATATTTACTTGGCAGTAGTACCGGATTTTGTAGGCTGAAGCCAACTGAGCGCTAATGCGATACGACCGGCTCTTAGAGCGGTGCAACCGCATTGCGGTCGTTCCGAAAATTAGTTGGCGGTTGAATAAAAACAGAACAAGTGCATTTTGGCTCAGGAGCTCCCTTGGTTTTTCGATTGAACCGCGTTGAGAATCGGTTGTACCGATTTTCGATTGAACCGATTTTTATATGGCGGTTCAAGAAAACCAGAACAGATGTAATTTTGACCTGGAGCTCCCTGTGATTTTTGGTTGAACCGCATTTGGGAAGCAGTTGAACCGCGCTGCGGTTGTACCGATTCTTATAAGGCGGTTCATATTTTCTAGAGAGCTTGTTATTTCAGCAGATTTGAAAACCCTACGATCGGTTGTACCGTGCTTCAATGTGGTTCAACCGAGCGATGCGGTTGAACCGAGTTTTAGTTGGCGGTTGTACCGAACGGGAAAATCCAACGGCTATGTCAGAGTATTAAATGCCTCTGTTTTAGCCGTTACGGAGTTCTGACACAAGTGCGGTTCAACTGCATCCTAAACGCCGGTTGTACCAAATCTGGCTGAAAGTTGGGGATTTGGTCCCCAACGGTCATAAATGTTGGTGGTGACTATAAATACCCCCCCAACTACCCTTAGACAGGTTGCTAGTGAACATTTAACATCTTTAGAGCCTTGAGAGCCAAGTACGTTCACTCAACACCCAAATTGTCTTGTGCATTTATTGTTTGGTAGTTGAGTTCATTCAAGTGCATCAAAACATCCTAGTTGATCCTTATTGCACTTGAGCATCATCAAGCGAAGGTCTTGGTTTGTTACTCTTGGAGTTTTGCCAAACTCCTAAACGGCCTTGGCGGTGGAGTACGGTGATCTCTTCAAGAAGATTGTGAAGAGGCCCGGTGCAAGTTTGTGAGTGGTTTGGTGTTCACCATCTCCGGAGCGGAGGAAGAACAACCATAGTGATCGAGGGAAGGCTTAATTCGTGGAGCCGGCTTGAGTCGTCAAGCTTCCTCAATGTGGACTAGTGAAGACCGGCAAGTCTTCGATACCACGGGAAAACATCGTTGTCTCATTGTGGTTACTCCTAGTCTTTACATTTCCGCATTTATATTTCTAGCTTGTTTATTGTGGTTAAATTGCTTAGCTAGAAGTATAACTTGTTTAGACTAAGTTATTAATTGACTTAAATTGTTAAATAGTTAAAAAAAGTTTAAAAACCTTCTATTCACCCCCTCTAGTCGGTTATCCTTGATCCTACACATCCTCCTCCGCCCCTGCCACTGTCCCCTCTTTTGCCCAATTGCCCCTGCCACCTCCTCCTCTTCGGCCCCTACTGCTGGATCCTCCTCCGCCCCCGCCGCCGCACAAGAGCAAAATTCCTAATTAGGGAGCCAGGTTAAATTCCCCATAGAAATGCTCACAGAAATGAAACCTTCAACCCAAGGAAAATCACACACAAAGCATGTCGTATCATTCTAGAATGTCAAGAAATCTCACAAGCCATTTAAAACAAAACACACACACACACACACCCACCCACCAGAAGAAGCAAGAAATTAAAATTCACCCGAAACAGGTCGAGGGTGTGGAAACGGTCGATGTAGATGGACACCTCATGCGCCGTCTCCATCACGCCGGAGAAAGGATTGCCCCGTCGCTGCCCCCGCGGTGGTGTCGCCGGTGAGATCTTCGTTCTTGTCGCTCGCTCCCACCCCTTACATTGTGCAGGGCCACCCCTTTACGATCCCCCCGACCTAGCTTTTCAGGCCCTACTTGTTTAGACTTAGTATTTTTGGCTTATAGCTTAAAGTCAGCTTTTGAGTTTAATCAGCTTATAAGCCCCTTAGCTTTTAAGCTTATAAGCCCCTTAGCTTTTAAGCTAAGCTTTGAATGTTTGGTAATCTGACTTGTTTTTATAGTTGTTGGCTTCTTGAGTTGTGTGTGAATGATTAAAAGTCTGAATTGTCCTTGAGGGTTTAAAGGACTTGTTTATGCATGCATTTTTTTGCATGAGAATTGAAAATATAGCGATACATACAAGTGTATATATAAAACAAAATAGATATCACTCGTATATGCATGCGTGTGTACCAAGTCCTAACCAAATACATTGCAAATTTGAACGTGTGTGCATGTATAGATTTTGGACATTGCGTAATGAAAGAAATTAATATAGAAAGACAAATATTAGCCGACCAAATAAAATACCAAAGAAATAAAATATTATTCCATCATATATGATGCAATTATTTTGTCACTACAACATGTACATGTACATGTCATATTAATATAATATATTTATCCACTTGCGGCCATCCAAGAAGTAGCAATACTAGATGACCGTAGAGTAGTCGTGCCATAACACCTTGTCGCGCCGCCGCAAGCCGCCGTGGAGAGCTTGGTGCGCCGCTTCCTCTGGAGCACCAACGTTTAAGCCTCGCGTGGTAGTTTCCCAAGTGCACGGTAGCACCGACGCCATCCTTGCCGCAGCACCGCTACGACAATGCATCTTCCACCGCGCCATCACCGCCGTAGCAAGTCTAGCTGGTCGGGTAGTAGGTGCGTGCAACTCATGGTATCTGGAACAACTGCATAGTCATGTGAATTCATGGGAGACCATCCTGCATACCTAATACAAAGAGTAAACATGCATATCAGACAGAATTGTGACATCATAAAACTTCCATCACTTAAGAAGCACATTTGCAGATATAATGGAGAAATATATTGTGTATCTGCTCTTGAACTATGTTTTCTTTACTAGCTGAAGGTAAATATGGTATACACTACACAAACTTTCATCTTGTGTTCATAACACAACTTAGTTTGGATTTCCCCCGAATAAGTTCAATAATAGGAGTGCAAAAAATGACCACATTTACCCATCACAATTCACAAAAGTAGCATATCTCACCATGTCCGTGACAACCAATTACTTGAGGAAATTATTTGTCAGCGGTTTCAATTGCGAACAACGTAGAACCTCGTCTTGCGCTACAAATCTTACTACAGGACAAGTTCTAGACTGAACTATACCACACGACATATCTTGATCTCCAAGATTACCACGGCGTATATTATGATTTATGAGCATCATCATCGTTTAAACAGGGTTTCAAGGTACATACGAGATTGCAACCACAATACCACATACTCTTATAGTCTTATGTGATAGAACAAGCAGTAAAACTATACACACCTCATTTCAGGAGTTGATGAAATCCGACACTAGGTATTGATACAGTGACAAAATCTCCCTTACATTAACATTTTAGAATCCAAATTTTCTACTGACTACTGATAGATGTAAGAGCATCTACTGCAAGTAGCTACTAGCATTTGGAAAAATCTGGAGTTAGAAAAGCAATATATACCTTGGTTGTTGGAACTTGGAAGCGTGTCCCAACTCCTGCAGTAGCAACAAATGGTGGAGAAAGGCTGGGAGGCTTGAGGGATAATAGGTGAAACTGCTAACAAATTTAAAAGAGGTGTTAGAAAAAAAAATCATCCAACAAGAGGATATGTGGATTATGGAGGCCGGCGGAGGTCGAGGGAGGACGGCGGTCGAGGGAGCACGGCGGTTGACGGAGGTCGAGGGAGCACAACAGTGTCAGTGTCAGGCAGAGGGGAGGCGGCGGCGTCGGTGGGGGAGGTGAGGCGGCAAAGTCGGGTGCAGGGTCAAGGGAGGAAGGCGGCAACCTGGGGAGCAGGAAACAAAGGGGGAAATATCGGGTGGGGAGGAGGAAGGGGGTGAAAACAAATGAAAGGATTTGGCTTTATATATGAATGGCATTTTGAGAATTATTTCGATGAAGTTGAGTGGCAAAAGGTTATTACATTCCACAAAAGCAAAAAAAAAATGCACCTCTCTTCTGGCTTATGATTTTTAGGCTTAAAATGGCTTAAACTTTTTATAAGCTGGATAAAAAAGTCACCCATTTATTTAGGTTTAGGCTTTTTTGCTTTTAACCAAAAACAAGCCTAAACAAACAGGCCTCAGTCTGGGCCCATATCGTCGAACCCATTTAAGAATTACGGCCCATATATGTATTTGCCACTTGGACCGTACACACAGACCCATTAGTAGTGTCAGAGTTGGCATCCTGTGGCCAAGCATCATTAGTAGTGTCAAATCTGCAGTGATATTTTGGATGTGATATTACGGCCCATGTATGTATTGATGCAGAGAGAGATGAATTTATTTGAGTCTGTTTATCATGGATCTTTGTCTTTTGATCTGAATACATATTCAGTTGACGTCCGAAATTTCGCATGGAAATGGGTCAGAGTTGAGGTTACGATTTTGTGTCATAGATGCTGAGCTGAATACAACATGGCCAAAGTCACCCCGAGCTACATATGCAGCATAGAATATGCATATATTAGTACATGGAGGATGACGTAAAGTGTATAATTTTTTTGGGGATGTGTGTGTTTGTTTACAGTGCACAATTAGTTCGGCACTCGGTGTGTAATATCTTCTGTCGAAGTACACTATCTTATCATCTCTGTAAAACTGAAGCACTCAAATTTATGTCTACTGGAGTCGGGAGGGTAAGGGTAGCAGTTTACACTGTTAGGATCACCTGTGCTGCTTCACCCAGCCTATCAATTAGGGAATGGTAATTACGGATTTAGCAAATATCTTAGAATAATTTCAAAAATAAATAATGATAGAAAAGCATGATTCCAGCGAGCTTTATATAACATCAAAAATATAGATGTCTTTAACATAACAAAATTCTTGCTTATAACATATAAAAAGGAAAACGTCCTCAAGAATTTAAAACTATGGATAATATCAGTTAACATAATGCACAAATTGATATTTAATCATCTGCTCTCAGATGTCGACTGCTCTAGTGTTGAACTAGGCCTTCTCAACATCATTGGACTTTTCTAAAAAACAATTAGTGTGATAATTACTTGATAATAGACCAGTTTTTGAGCTGTGCTTCTTTATCAATATAAAAGTAAAGATTGTTTAAGTAACTCAAATAGAAAACAGAAAGTGACTTTCAGTAAGTGAACAAAGCTAGTAACACTACTGCTAAAAAATTGCTTTTAGAATATGAATTTAAATGCTATCAACTATTAACTGAATAATTGAACCAAATGAGATTGATTCAATTGTATCACTGTAAGATTAAGAAAACAATACTTCAATAATCAATGATATTACTTCAAGATTAACAAATCAGTAATGTAACAATAAATGATATTACTGCAAGATCAACAAATTAGTACTGTAGCAATCAATAAAATTACTATAAGTACTCAATGATATTACTGCACGATTAACTAATCAGTACTGCAACACTCAACAATATTACTACAAGATTAACTAATTAGTTCTTCAGCAATAATCTAGTTCCAGCTCAAAGCCTAATCTATGATTCCAAATTATCATAATAATTTACAAGTCCAAAATCATCATTGAGCATTCACAAATAGCCCACAATCTATCATGCAAGTCTTCCAATACTAGTATAAACAAATCATAGAAAGAAACAATTGCAGGAATACTAGTACAACACACTATGCAAGATATATGAATTAAAAAGCAGAGATAGTCATAGAACCACGTCGATAGGATGTTGACCCAGAAAACCTATCGCCGTTGCTACACCACAGTTTTCCTGTCGAGGTCATCGGAGATACAATGCTACCACTATGAATCCAAGTGTATAGAAGCATGGGATCGAGGTTGGAGAATTGCCGCACAAAAAAAAAACAGAAGAATCTCGCACTAGACAAGCATATGAAAATACAAAAGGCAAAATAATGTATATTGGGCAATATATATAGGGTACAAAGGGATATGCCATATACAGATAAGGAAATATAAAAGAGAGTTCCTATTATAATACCTTATCCTAACCCCCTCAAATGCAAGGCGTATGCAATAGCATTACATTTGGAAATGGTTGACACTAAACTAGGGAAAATCCAAAGTCCGAGTCTTTATAATGTCGTCGTAGCATACAGCTCTTGGAAAATATGTAAACAAAAGATCTCCTCCCATTCGGGGTCGTGCGACAGCCCATAAAGCACAAGGTGCAGGGGCTGAGAAAGTAGAGCAAAGTCAACTGCGGCAATACGACGAAGAAGATGATGAAACTAACAAAAAGAGAGAAAGTTGTCAAATCAAGCTGAAGAAGAATAGATAGAAGCTTAGCGACGCAGATCGAAGCCCAAGACAATGGCGGCGCAGTGCACAAGAAGCACAGCGGAGGTGTAGTGCGGAAGAAGTGCGGCGGCCTTAGAAACTCGGGGCGGCGTCTAAGAGAGAAGTGACGGCATCATAACGATTTCTACAATCTGCAGCGGCTCGAAGAAAAGAGCAGCAACTGCTGCCATGCTAGAAGAAATTCTTGTGCTTCTATGACTGACAATAAATTTGTGGACTCGTATGGCTGACACAAACTAAAAAATAGAGTAGTACGGACTTGGATGGACGCAACAAAAGAAAAGACACAAAGAAAGAAAAGCCTAAGGATAACTAGCAGCAGTAGAAGACCCATCTCCTCATCCAACTAGCAAGCACCAGTGCATCTCCTCATCCAACCAGCAAGCACCAGTGCAGCACACCTAATATGAAGCAACACCATCAGCAGCCCTGCAATACCTGAGTAGTACTTTTTAAAGAACTCGTAGAAACCAAAACTTGCAAGCCCCCTGGGCACTATAATCAAGCAAGATAGGCACCCATCCAACTTTCCATCTCTCATCGTCAAATCCACGCGAACGTGAGAGCGCAGAGAGATGGGACTTGCATGCGCTCCCAGTGAGCCCCAATGTGTTGCTTTCCTCTCCTCCCCAAACCAGAATACCAAATCGATGCCTTCCCCCCCTCGTCGCCAGGAAGAAGAGAACGCGAGAGTGCAGAGAGAACCACTGGAAAGGGCCCAAACAAGCACAACTCTTCCTCTTCCTCTCGCTTGAGAAACCCGAGCGGCGGCGGCGGCAGTCCGATCCAGGGCGGATCTAAACTGCGGTGGCTGCGATGGTTCAAGAAGACGAATGCGCAACGAGCGGTGGGGAGACCACGGGCGACGCGTGAGGCTCGGGAGCAGCGACTCGCGGATGGGAGGAGACAAGCAGCGTTGGCGGTCCAAGAAGAGGACGGCGGTGGCCCAGGCAGGGGAAGACCAACGGCGACAACCTGAGGACTCGACGGGGGTGGCGATGTAGATAACCATATCCGGCGTAATCTGGGAGGCCAAGCTAGCCGCGAAGCCCAAGGTGAAAGCTCTACTCCTCCCCGACACGAGTGAGCCACGACTGAGACCCAGGAAACCCGGGTCAGGCGATGTTAGCCAGATCCGTGTGAGAGAAGGCCAGGTGACGGTGGATTCGTCAGGAGAGACGCGGATCCAGAGCCGTGCGAGAGAAGGCCAGGCAACGGCGGATCCATCAGGAAAGACGCGGATCCGAGCGGTGGCGACGAGGGAGCTAGGTCTGGGCCGGGCGGAGCTCGAGGAGAGCAGAGGGAGGACCCCAACCGTCGGAGTTGAAGGGGACAACGCCCACGTCGAATCCGGCGGCGGGATCTGGCGCTGTCTTCTTCGGTGGCCTGGAGCAGAGGAGCACTAGGCGACTCTTCTTCACCAAGACGGAGGGCGACTCAAATCGGCGACGCGACGGCCACGCGCGGTTACGAGGCAGAGGCAGCACAGCTCGAGGAAAGCCGTAGCGGTTGGAGAGGATCGGTAGAGGGTAGTCATCGGGTAGATGGATCCAAAACTGGCGACAGCCCGGTGGGAGAGCACGGGTGGCGACGAGAGGCCGTCCCTGGGAGCGGAGATAGCTCCTCCCGGGGGCAGCGGAGGCGATGGAAGGCTAGGTTGTAGGCTTCGTTTAGAACCTTGGTTTTGGTACCATGTTATGAATATTATGTATGTATTGAAGAGGTCCAATGAGTAATATATAGAATTTTTTTTAAAATAATCTATTTTTTATTAGAAATTATAAAAATATTCCTGCGATCTTTTTTTTAACGTAAATATACGTCTGTCGCCCAATGGTTGGGCGACTGGATCCTATCGCCCAACTGTTGGACGACTGAAGCGCTATCGCCCAACAGTTGGGCGACTACAGTTCTGTCACCCAGCCGTTGAGCATTTGTGCTGGAGGCGCCGCACTATTGGGTTGCAAGACTGCAGTCGCCTAACAGTTGGGTGGCAGGTTCCTGTCGCCCAACCGTAAGGCGACAGGAACCTCCCACCTATTTTTTATTATCTAATTATTGTTTAATTGTGTTGTAATGAATATTACATTTTGTAGGTTAATTACATTTAGCAAATCTGATTGTATGATGTTATTTATTTTGAAAATAATAGTGTTGTGACGATGTTGGTTGGTCTGTTTGTTATTTTCGTAGAATATCAAGGGTACAAAATTTATCAGACTCGCAATAACATTTTGTGATCATCGTATATTGTTGTAGTGCGCTAAATATCTGTAGAATTTTGTGAGGACGATTGAGATAGTAATGAGTTGTAAGTAGAAAGGTAAGTGATATTACGATGCGCCAAGGAGTCAGTCTCTCGTCGATGAAGTCGTCTGAACGTATACGTGTATATAGGCAGGTAGTCGATGTCGTACTTTATGAAGCTTATACAGAATATAATTGAAGGGGCTGAGAACACTCGTTGTGATTATGACAATGTCCTAAAACATGGAGGATTCTATGTCGGTGCAAATGGTTCTTTCTGGGATTCCACTAGAAAAGGCATACTTGCAATATAGGCTTGCTTTGATGGCTTAGCGGAGACACGGAACCAGAACTACATTAGAGTCCGCGTACAGAAGCACGTTACACGTAGTCACATGGCATAATGGTTCGGCTAATTGCTTTAGTCATCCTCGCTACTACTACGGTACACTGCGACACAAGCATCCGGACCATGTAAGTATATATGCCTTTAGGGGATAGTAAAAAACATGACGGATAGGACGGGGAACTACTACGGAATGACCTGTCGTACAATACTGATCATGCACGATAAACTGATAATTTGACAAAGAGTGTCCTATTTAACAACGTCGGTTGGTCTCGATTGAAGGAGCCTTCCCCTTCCCCTTGTCGCCATACTGTCCACGTCGGGCTGGTGTGTCGAAGTCGTCCATGTCCTGCAATTCCATGATGTAAGTGCACCGTATAGTGAAAATCGTAGGAAGGATGTAAATTCTTCATAACTCATGTCGTCGATATGGAGTACGCCCGGGTGACCAGATACGCTGTGGCGGCCGGGCTCAGCCGCATGAGCCTTTCCCTTGCCCTTGTCGCGGGACTGTCCACGTCGGGCTGGTATGTCGAAGTCATCCATGTCCTGCAATTCCATGATGTAAGTGCACCGTATAGTGAAAATCGTAAGAATGATGTAAATTCTTCATAACTCACGTCGTTGATATGGATTACGCCCGGGCGACCAGATACGCTGTGGCACCCGGGCTCAGCCACATGAGCCTTTCCCTTGCCCTTGTCGCGGGACTTTCCACGTCGGGCTGGTATGTCGAAGTTGTCCATGTCCTGCGATTCCATGATGTAAGTACATCGTACAGTGAAAAACGTAATAAGGATGTAAATTCTTCATAACTCATGTCGTCGACATGGATTACACCCGGGCGAGTATTGGGCTCCTTCGGTCCCTCCTCAACAGGGTCCGGTACGTAAGGTTTCCACCGCACGAAGTTCTCGGCCCGCACCGAGTAGTTCAGCATGCACTTCTACTGGATGAATGCCCTGTCGTACATCTCCAGGCCGTCGATCCACTGGAAGAAGTAGCAGCGCATCTCGGGCTGCCATAACGTGGGGATGAAGTTACAAATTTAAGGAATTCAACGTTAGGAGAGGAAAATCGATGCGTGCGAAAGAAACGCTTACGAGGTGGTGCCCGCACGTGTAGTACGCCTGGGCGGTAGTGTCTGGATGTGTGGACTGAATGATCTCTGCCGGTTTGCCACACACATACTTCGGGATCAGAAAACGTGGTGGTACTGGAGCATCTTTCATTAAAAAATCAGGGTATTGTAGATGTTTCCTCTTCTGCGCAAGCCACTTGCGTTTCTTCAACATCCTCGCGTAGAAGTTTGCTGAAGAGTCCATAGTTGGGTATGTATTGTGTAGTGTTGTGTAGTGTTGGGTTTGGTTCAACCCCCTTTTATAAGCCCCATGGTTGGCATGGTGTGGTTAATTTCATACAGAGTCCTGTCTTTTAGTTCTGAAAAGCTGAGGAGGTAGAGTGTTGTCATGTCCATCTGAAAAGCTGGCGAGACATAGTGTTGTCACGTCTTACTTTGCAAAGAGAAATCATGTCTTGCTTTGCAGAGTGCTGTCTTATCGGTCTGAAAAGTCTAACCATAAACCTAAACCCTAAGCTGCGCAAAGTTGACTCCTTTGGTCTTATCACTACGCAAAGCTGGCCCGTGTGGTCTTGTCACTGCGCAAAGCTGGCCCGTGTCGTCTTGTCACTGCACAAAGCTGCCTCGTGTGGTCTTGTCACTGCGCAAAGCGGGCCCATGTGGTTTTATCACTACGCAAAGCTGCCCCGTGTGGTCTTGTCACTGCGCAAAGCTGCCCCGTTTGGTCTTATTACTGCGCACAGCAGATAGCCCCGTCTGGTCTTATCATTTGCACGCTAATACATTACCCGCTTTGTTAGCCTCCCCCCACGGGCTATAAAATGCACGCCCGACGCTCCGAAAGTAGGACCACTCGACCCTTCAAACCATAGGAAGAAGAACCTTTTCCGTCCTACAATAACATATACCATGGCCGACGCCGAGGGACCAGTCCAACTGGGGTTGCCGAAGCAAGACCTTCCCTAGAAAGGAGGGAGGATTTGACCCTAACTACCGGTTGATGCCGAACAAGCGTTCTTAACCGGTATGGCCGAAATACGGACACAGGGAGGATGCTGTTGTGTAGGTCACGGACTGCCTTTTCGATGGCGGATGACGTTTCTTCCGATGTCCACACTCTGGGGTACAATTAGCAAATAGTTTGTTTCATGTTATTGCTAATATAGCCTCCATGCTAACCGTCCTTTACTGAAGATGGTGAAATGCGGCTTTGTCCACTGGATCGATCCTCCCCATGAACGACATGTTGTGATGTACGTGGATAGATTGTGGAACCGAATCTTTGAGTTGGAGGCGCGGATTGACGATCTCAACGAGGAAAATGATGACCTCCGGCAACAGATGCAGCGCGAGAGGGGCAACGAGGAGGTCGTAAACATAGGAAGTTCCTATGATCCCACATGCTGCTGCGCGAACCCTAGCTACATATGTGCGTGCCACTACAATGACGGTCAGCCACGTCTGAGGCGACCCCCTATAGAACACTCTATGTGGATAGCGAGAGGCACCTTTTACCATTAGGCACTGGTGGAGAATTTTGTACGTCGGTAGTCTCCCCTTCTATACGCACTTATGTTCAATCTCCTAAAGCATGTAACTAAATGGTGGACGTGTCATTGCGGTTGCCTTTTATAAAGTTGACATGTTGCATCGATGTGTCACGTGTTTTAAGTTATATGCATCGAACAAACTCATTCATGGGACGGACTGCGATGCATAGGTAAAGAGTGGACATTAAATCTTATTACAACTGAATTTCTACTTAGCAACAACAAAAAATAATAGAAGAAAGACCACAAAACTAACGAGTTTAACTAATTTCTAAAGCATGTTCTCAACTCTTTCCATCCTTTCATCCAGTCTTTTAAGTCTATTATCTTCATTCTGCGTTGGTGGCTCAGAGGGTCGAGCCACTGGACGAAATATAGCAACACCACGAGAGTCATCTTGCAAGGTAGCAATTTGCATTGCAATATCTTGAACCACTGGGATTGCTTCATCAGCCCACTGCCAAAACTGACATGTTGTGCTCTGAAAAAGAATTGCAGCTTCAAGTGAAATAAAAACAACATGCTGTTTCAAATGAAATTCATTCGGGGTGATTAGGCGCAACTTACCGTAAGATTTGAACACCTCATGAACACTCGAGATGGATTCATTGGCGTATGTGAGGTAAACACATTCACCGGATCACTGCAACAAGGGCAAACCAGCTGCTGCCACAGTGATTGTAACTGTCTGCTCACTCGAAAGTTAGATGATGTCGAAGACATCCCGTCTAAGACTGGAAGAAAGGAGAAGAGGAAATGAAGAGTGAGGTGAATGGCAGCCAAAGCATCCATATATAGCATGCAGCTGAATTGTAATTGGGTTGAAGGCAATCGGCCCCGAGAGGGAAAGACGGTCTGGATCCCTGATCTGACGAGGACCGAGAGGCGAAGGGGTGGACAAGATGGCTCTTTGTGTGGTGTCTTTGGCGACCGAGGAGTCATGACCTGACGTAACCTCAGCGGGTGTGGGCTAAGGTGCCGGGTCGTCGTCCACCAAGAAGTCCTGCGCGTCCACGTCGCCTGAGGAGACCCCTCCGTCATAGGGCAAGGGAATGGCTCCTCTGGGTCTTCCTAAAATGTTCTTATGGCCTTCAGCATCCCGGCGTGGCAATCATGGATCACGCACACACTAGGACGAGCTCCAACAACTCCCACCCTCAGATGTCAAAGGAACCACAACCAACTGTCGAAATTATCACCTTCGATGAATGCGATGCCCAATGGCAGAATTTGGTTGTTCCCGTCAACGCCTATAGCGGTAAGGATCTGCCCCTTGTATTTCCCGGTCAAAAAGGTCCCGTCAACTGAGATCACGGGCAGCATATGCCTAAAAGCCTCGATGCAGGGACCGAAGGCTACGAAGGCCCTATGCAATATTGAAAAACCTCACGGATTTTTAGATGGCATGTCCTTTACAGCAGTGTACGTGCCTGGGTTTCTCTCCTGCAGCACCCCAAGCATACGAGAAAGGTTGTCGTACGCCGCCTCAAAAGATCCAAACCGTCTTTCCAAAGCCTTCTGCTTTGCACGCCACGCCTTCCCGTAGCTGATCTTGTACTTGAATTTCTTCTCAATAGCCACCATAATGTGCTTGGCCTCCACATCCTTCTTCTCCACTATCTCTTCATACATCAAATTGGCTATGAAGGTCGACGTTAGGTTACGATGTCTGCACAAAACACTGCTTGAGCATGCAGAGTGCGGCTCCACTTTCGAGACAATCAAATGAGTCTCATACTTGGTCTATATCGTGCACTCGCCAAGGACAAGCGGCTTGCTCGCACTTGCGGTGTCTTGCTCTGGCTAGATTTGACGACCCGAAACGTCCGCTGCATAGACATAGCCCACAGCTTAATGGCATCCGGCAAGGATGTCTTATCAGCAAACATTGAGTGCAACCGAACCTCCGTGGCATGGTACTCCCATGGCGATTCGTGTTGATCATGCGTAGATAGACCCTCAGCGTCAAATCTGTTCCATTCCCGGGGGATGGGAGCTCCGTCCTCATCAGAACTGTCCTCGTCGTCTTCTTGTAAAGCTTCCTTTTCAGCCAAGGCCATCCGGTCGTCGCTATCCATTTGACGCAATATGTAACCCCTATGCTCTCCTTCATCAGCCTGTCCTGTAGGCTCACCATGTGGTGACCGATCTTTCTCTCCTGTATCTACCGCGTCGGGCTCATCACAAGCAACATCCTCTGAACTCTTCAGTAACCAGACCCTCGGGTCCTCTTCTTCACCAACATCTTTGAACCCGTTGCGCTCACCACCCGGATGATATCCCGTGGGGGCAGACTGACTTCTTTGGGCATGGTTGCACAAGTATCACACACTCATATCCACGGCGCCGACATCCTTCTATAAAGCCCTTCCACACAGCCGTGCGCATTAGTCTTCTCAACTCCCATCTGATGTTCGTGGGAGACCGGCTCCAAAGCCCTTGTATGTCGACGCTGCACACCTCAAGGTTCAAAGAGAAGCTACGGGTGAGCCAATGCATCACATCTTCAATTTGTGCATTCTCGCCGTCTGGGTGTAGCAGAGTGGCTTGCCGAAAACTACTCAAGTCAACATCGCACGGACCTTCACGAATGGTGCTAACACCGTAATGCACTTTCAATGTAGTGGGTACAGACATGACTTATTGTATGGCTGCAAATATTTCCAACATTGCAACTAGTCAGATCGCAACGCACGACATGCAAGTACTGCTACATTGTAATTTACATTTGTAAGGCCCTTCGCCTATCGTCGACAACTACATGACAGCATGATCAAGACGCCATTCATTCCCTAAGGCAGATGCCACAATGAACGTGCAGTATGATATTCAGATTCAACCTCAAAACCGAGCTATTCCATAGTAGGCATTATCCGATTTGGACGCTAACTTGCAATCCGAAATGCTACAAGTGGCGTTCCAGTCTTCTATACAGAGCTATACCAATTACCTAAGTCAATTAGTTCATACTAATTTACTTCTACTAATTAGTTTATACAAATAATTCATCCTCCTTATGTGCTCGGTCACGCATTATTCACCCAAGAATAGTCGGCCACGCATGTAAAGACACAACTACAATACTTCTCACAAACAACACTAATACTCCCTCACAGACTATTTTTTTCTCTAACTAAAGTTTTTTATCGCTGCTACTTACATACAAATCAACAACATTTCGATTTTCTACTTTTTTTTCTCTAACTAAAATTTCCTACGAGTGCTATTTATACTACTATTTTAACTAAATAAACTATTTACCTACTAAAAAAATACACTATAAAATAAAACAAACTTACCTCACAGTCGAATTTTTCCTCCTCTCCTCCCTCTCCCTCTCCCTCTCTTTTTTCCTCTCCTCTCCCTCTCTTTCTTCTCCTCCTCATGCATAAAAAATTCTGTTTTCTCTCTCTAACTCGCTTACGGGGGGTCTTTATATAGGCAATCCAAACTTACATCATTTGTATGGTTGGCGATCGAACCTATTGCCCAACTGTTGAAGCGATGCAATAATACCGCCCAACGGTATAAATGCCGAACGGTTGGGCGATAGGACTCCAGTCGCCCAACCGTTAGGCGACTGGACTCAGTCGCCTAACCGTTAGGCGACAGACGTACATTTTTGTAAAAAAAAACCGCAGGAATATTTTTGTAATTTCTAATAAAAAATAGATTATTTTAAAAAATTCCAATATATATAGGGTACAATGGGTTTTGAACCTTGGTTCTAGTACCATGTTATGAATATTGTGTATGTATTGAAGATATCTAATAAGCAATATATATAGGGTACAAAGAGATATACCCTATACAGATAAGGAAATACAAAAGAAAGTTCCCATTCTAATACCTTATCCTAACAGAGCTCATCCATTCTTAGCGCAAAAGAACTTGAGCTGGGTTTTCCACCTCCACCGTACGCCTAAAATTTTACGATGCCGCAAGATATGAACAATTAAATCCAGCTTAAAGGCCATTCATATTTATAGAAACATTCAGAAAGCATACCTAATTAGCAATCTCTGCTGTATTAGTTGTGCTGTCTGTAGTCCTCAAGCAGATCTTCAGGATACCACGTTGCATGAAGACCACTGCTCCAATAGGTCTATGATGAAAAGAAAGCATTCTTGAATACAATTGCTGATGCAGCAGAAGTACGCATGATTTCTGTGTTCATGTGCTTTGAAACTTGAATAGAGCTTCAGCTTGTACCTTAATCCAGCAGCAGCACTCCACTTGCTCAACTCCAAACCAATTTCGTGACTCGATTATAAATTCCCATCTGCTCTGATTGCCTATAATAGTATGAAAATAAGACATGTAATACAGCAAATGAGATTTATTAGCCAAATAATTTCTAGAGGCAGACTCTGGAGCTGGGTCATCCCCAAGCATGAAACCATGCTTGCAGTAATACTTCAGGCACACAAGAATCCATGAACAAATGTGGTTAAGCATAAACATACGTAACTTGAATCAAATGGCCAATTTGAACTGTGGGGTCAATGATTGATTTCAGATGAGAAACTATGCTGTCCACCTGTCCCCCTTTGAACTTTAGATAGATGCTAAAATCAACTAAACAAGAAGGAAAGAATGAGCAAAAGCATCCGATTTTGAACAACAGATGCTCCAGTAGCCAGTAGCCTAGTACCATTAAAGCGAGAGCAATCCTGGATGCACAATACATGGTTTTGCTAAAGCAGTCCAATCAGAAGGCTTCAGCAAAGAAAAGAAAAGGTGCTATGGAGCTATCAAAAGGTAGATCAAGCACAACTGATGGAGAGCAGTATAACCCTGCAGCCTCTAGACTATCGTGAGCAAATGACTTTCCCCTAGCGAGCAGATTGCTGTCTGGGGTACCAATAATGTAGTCATTGACCATGTCAGAGGTAAAGAAAATAAATAACGACGGAAGTTCACAGCTGCTTAGCAAGTTTGCATGCATTCCGTAGCAGAGAGTAAATTTCATAAAACATAAGCACTTTTTGCAAAGGATTTTTCGTTTTACACTCTTACAGCTTACTAGTACTCCATATCTGTACACTCGTGTGCATGCTTGGTTACTTTCCACCATTTATTTAACCGACGGAAAATGAGTAAAATAAGTGCCAAATGCCATCAACCAGTACAACATGCAGCTTGGCAGAATTTTGGTCGCGATTTCTCGCCAGGATTGGGCTTCAACATTTCTCTCCGCCTATTCAGGTCAGCTTGGCAGATTTTTTGGCGGCCGCTCGAGGGAATCTTCACAGGGAACAGAAGATGGCGTTGGATTTATGCATAATTCTTGTCTCCTAGATGGTTTGGAAGGAGCGCAACTCACGGGTTTCAGGAAAGCTCTTCGGTGGATCTAATGTTGCAGCGGATTTTCGACGAGTTTAGCCACCGGCGCTTGACAGGAGCTCATTGTTTCAAGGTGCTGCCAGGACGCGAGTAGTCCCTCACGCTGCTGTTCGGGTCGCACTTGCCTTGCTTCTGCTTGCTTCCCCTGTTTGGGATGCTTTTCGTTTCGGTTGTTAGTTTTAGTTCTTTTCAAACTTTTTTCCCTTCTTTGTTTTTGGCTTTTGTAACTCTTGTCATGCCTTCTTAACGGAATGACACATGGCTCTTGTGCACGTTCTCGAAAAAAAGTACAACATGCAACCATATATGTGGAAAACGGATTCTCTGCATTGAAGAGAAAAACATAGAGGATCTATAATGACTAGCATTAGGACATTACCAACGAGATGAACAAAAACTTACCAAAACGAATATAGTCTTCATCTGCTCAGTAAATGTGGTGTGCATCTGCCGAGACGATAATTTCGCACCTTTATGGAGGCACAGTAAACACTGTGCTAACTGGTTCAGACTTGGCCTTCCCCGTGACGGCAGCCAAGAATTCTCTTCGGATAAAGCCTTGGAGAACCGCTTGGGGAGAATTTTTTTCTTTCCCTTGTATCCACCTTTGGTTATCATCCAACGTACCCTACCTCTCAGCCTAACACGACCTTTCTTCCTCCTTCGACTAATACGACTGCAAGTTCTTCCCCCAAAATTTACCCTGATCTTAACGTCTTAATCGCTAATTCTCTCTCAAGCCTGTATGATCGGAAAGTTCATGATGGCACCTTTTTTATCTAATCTTAACGTCTTAATCTCTATTTTTTTATCTGATTGTGTTGCCCCCTTTTTCTTCCGCTAAGTTCTTTTGTCTCGATGGCATTCATGTTAGACTCAGTCTTCCATCTCTTTGGTCTTTGTTTTCTCTCATCTATTCTCGAAAATATTTCAATTAATCTTCGGTGCTAAGACTTTCTATTGAAAGTTGTCCTAGAAGCTGGAATTTTTTTTGGGCGACTTCAGAGCAATTTGAGGCTCGAGTTTCAAGATGAAATTTCCATCTTGGAACGTCAGGCAGCCTGAAACCCTATAAAACCTTAGGAAACCCTATGAGTGAAACATAAAACCTGAAACTTGAAACGTCATGAATTCTAAAACCCCATAAAACTGCTATAGCTTTGGAATCCAACGCTATAGCGTGAGCTAGCAACATTCCTATAACTATTGTGGGCCATGTCATGAAAGTGCAAGATTTTCTTTTCTCTCTCTTGATTAATGAGATCTTTTTTCTAATTTAAGGATTAATGTGGGGACTTTCAGCCCTCTAGACGAAGGAGATCCCTTTAATCTTAGCCTTTCAGACAAAAGATGTGTCTTTAATCTCACAAGTTGTTTATAGATATATAGATTTAGTACGCATGTATCACTAGACGAAAGAAACACCGTAAGAGCTGTATTTTTTTTTTGTCTTTGGTTGGGAAAACTAGCCCGGGGAGTCCAACACTCTAAAGCAAAAAGAGGATTTAACTACCACCCACAAAAAACAAACAATTTCAACACAAGTAGTGAGACGGGTCACAATGAATCTCGACTAAGCGCACCGTCGGAACGGAGGGCGCGGTATAGACCAAGCACGGCGATGGAGGTGCAACACCAGCTGGGTTGGAGCTTAGCTGAGCCTGGAGGCAAAGTCGAGGGTGTGGAGCAAGCCAATTGAGTCGGACGGTGACGACTCGACGTGTTCAGGTAATATGATATTTTTTTGTCAGAAGCAAAGCACTGACATTCAACTAGTATTTGGAAGTATTTTCTGTGACAAACTTTCCTATACCATTTTTACATATTGAATAAAAGGAGATGGATTGGAGCACACTACATATTACAAAAACGAAGGACGTACGCTGTGTGTGTGGATGCAAACACGCATCAAATCGAGACTAAAAGAGATATATTTGGCCTTAAAAGAATATTCTATTGTGTGATGTTATCTTATTTGAGTTCCTATGTGTTTAATTTGGTCCAGATGACTCGTGGAGTAGCCGGCATGGAAATTTTTCACTGATGTATTTTTAATTTGTGTTGTGAAGCTGAGCATGTTGTAATTCGCTGATGCAAATTTTCTTTTGACGGTAGCAATGCGAGTGTGCAAGTTTGGGAACTGAAAATGCTTGTAGGATCCTTGTATGCGTAGAAATGCTTCTGAATGGTTGGCCTCATCAGTTGTAATGAACTTATCAATGCTTCAGCTGTTGTGAACAAATTGTGATGATCCAATTGTAATAACGTTGAATTTTTTCTGCTATCTTTTTGGTCCGAGCTTGCTCAAAATGTATCTTGCAATGCCATGTTTGTGTATTGAACAGTTTCAGGTTTTCTCAAAATGTTTGTGCTACAACATCAGGTCCATATACGGTACCAGGTTTCCAAATTTTGTACATGAATTTCATTACCGCTGCTACTTGCTGCTGGTTGGACATTCAGAGCTCAAAGTAGAGAACAGTGCACAAGGTGCATCAACATTTCTAAGAAGTATCTGAGAACAAACTGAACTGCTGAGAGCAATGGGGATTGGGATAGAGTGATAGACGGAGTTGGGATGGGGGACTGGAGGCGGCGGCACCTTCCACGCTTTTACACTCAATTGTGCTTTTACACTAGATATGTTGCTCTCATAAATAGGGATCTTTAGAGTTACTATATGACTAACTAGAAGGTGGCCCGTGTATTTAGGTGACTAGATTTATTTTGATGTTTGTATAAATGTATGATAATATATTTATATATATATATATCCTGTAGGCTGTTTATATTTTTAAGATATCCGTTGAATTCATATTGAAATCAAATTGCTAATTTAATTTAAATTTTATTCGAATGTTAGTTTTTTATGGATTTAGTATCTGAATCTAATTGCCAATTTGTTTTTTTTTTTTATTCGAGTTATAATTATTTAGGATTTTACTTAAGAATTAGTATAGAAATAAAATTGCTAGCCCTTGAGAGTGAACATGGTAGCTTCTTTTGAATGTGCTTTAATAATCTAAATTAAAATTATTAGAATTTGTATCGAAATCAAATTGCTAGTTTTATTTTATTTTTCGAATTTTAGTTTTTTTTATTTAGTATACAAATCTAATTGCCAATTTTTTTCTCGAAATTATAATTGTTTAGGATTTTACATAGGAATTCGCATGAAAATCAAATAGCTAATTTATTTAGTTATATTCTGAATTTGATTTTATTGTACTTGACATGAACTCTTTTACTTAGGAATTCGCATGAAAATCAAATTTCTTATTTTATTTTATTTTTTATTCCGATTTCTAGCTTTAATCAAATTGGCATGGACTCTTTGTTTTTAATCTACACCATTACAATATGTACCCACCACGATCGATCGTGTATATATTTATCTTTTTTCACTGATTAACGTGGTAATTTCTACCCCCTAAGAGCGAACATGATGGCTTCTTTTGACTCTATTTTAATAAGATAACTAGCAGGGTGCTTCGCACATTTGCACGGCTAGATTTTTTTCGAAGTTTGTATAAATACTTGATAATATATTTAGACTTTTAAGATATCCTAAACATTAGAAACGATAATAGAAGCTTGAAAGAAACTACAACCTGAGGAACGTAATTGAAGTATATGCTTTGATGGAAGAAAATCATTTAGCATAATAAGTTTTTGGTGTTCTTAGAAACTAACCACTCTTCATCATGCATAGATCATGTAGTTGCATGCCCATATTCTCACTCTATTAGTTTTTTTTTTCTAAATTGTATGCATGCACATTTACTTCTATTTAATCTCAAGCAATATGTTGATTATGTGTGCGGTAAATTATCTTATTATTTTACATGGCATAATGTATTAGAGTACCTTGCTTACGCATACATTGATGCACTATGGACGACCTACCTTGAACTTATCTTTACTCACACGCCGGTTACCCCACCAAACCGTGTAGCTTCTATCTCTTTTTGTTGTCACAATTTTTTTTTGCTTCAACCTCCAACATTAAGCTCAAATCTTAATCGACCCTTCTCAGCTGCTACTCCTTCTAATACAATACTTTACCACATAGTCATATTCTACTTCTCCCAAATTATTGCTTAATGCTAACCATTGTGACATCAATGTGCATAAACATACAACCGTCGCTGATCCCAACTAGGGACACGTGTCACGCTCTTTCCACATAGTTATACTCCAAGCTTTTTGCTCGTCTGCCTCTGTACGCCCGCACTTCTATTCGTACGAATGCATGTATGTATATACGCATGTATGATGTTATACATGCTCGACGTCCTCTTCTCTCATATCAATCGCTCCACTTCTTCGACGTTGGCCAACTCAACGTTGTGGCTCCTCACTAACCGTGTTAACCTCCCATCTTCACTAGTGTCAGCATGTCTGCTTTACTCGTTGCCTAACTATATGGAGAATCTTTTCACCATCACCGGCGACAACGTGCCCCTCACCAGTGATGTCACGCTCCTCACCGGAGAATCTTTAATGCAAAGATTCATCTCCTCTCTACTAGGGTTTCTCCATCATCGAGCTTCTTTGGTTACTAACTTCTTCAACAACGTCGACGCTCATCACTTGTCATCGCAACCCTTGTCTCATTCAACATTGGTCTTTCTCTTCAATGGTTCCAGCGAGCAACACGACATTGTCCTCATCTCCGTTATCGCCACCTCGGCTCTTCGCTTCCCTGTAGATCAATGTCTTCTTGCAGGATAGATCGATGCCATTGCACTCTTTCGTGGTCTCTTCCAACACCATTCGTGCTATCGTCGTTATAAATTGTATTTTTTAATAAAAAATTTAGTTATTTTTTATTTTTATTCCATAGGAAGTGTAACATCCCAAATTTTACTCTTTGTAAAAATTTAATTCAAAGTGTTGGACTTGTTTTTGGAGTTTTTGCATTTGTTTAAAATCCAAATTCTGAGTCTCAATTTGAATCTCCACGGTCGGCGCCAATGTTGTAAGTATGCAGACGCTATATGGGCTTGCGATTGAATTAATGGAGCCATATGTAAGTGCAAACTACAGTGGAGGGGACACTTACCAGATCAATGTGCCAAAGAGCAGGCTTGTTGGTGATGGCAAGTTCACGTCTGGAGTTAAGATACAAGCAGCAAAAATCCCTTCAATTTACAGGTTCAGAAAGTAGAATGGTCTGCGTGTGTGTCGACAAGAAGATGAACTATGCATCGCCACTAAGACTTCTGAAGTTCTATGATATGGTGATAAAAGACCCTTGGGGGCAAGGGTCTCAAAAGGGGGGAGTAATGTCATGTACTAAGTCATTAGTTGTAGGGATGTGTTGTGTGTGGGCTGACAAGTGGGTCAAAGAGTGTGTAGGTGAAGGCTTATATATGCCTTGCCTTGTATCAGAAGGGGATCGAGCAGTTGAGATGAAAGAACTATATTTTCCACAAGCTGTTGCTCTTCCTCTCTAGTTCTTCTCCCAGTCCACAAATCTCCTACTGTTCTACCCTAAATTCCTTGCTATTCCGGGTCTAAAGATATTAAACTTTTGTCGACGATCGAGTTGTCGATCTTATGAAATAAACAAAGAAAAATGGCAAATAGTTCTTGGGAGAGAATGGGACTGCTCTTTATTGCTATGAACTAGATATTACAGTGGGTGCCTTCGACAAGGCAGTAGACTAATCCTAATTACACTGAGCGTAGTGCTTGCTAATACTGGTTATAATGTTTCAATATGAAGGAATGCGATTGAATCTCCCCTTCCTTTCTGCCGTTTGCAGTCTCCTTTAAGTAGTCGATGAAGTGGTGGCATTTACTTCTTAAAGAGACGCCTGTTAGAAGTGTCGCGACTGATCAGAGCGATGCAGCAGTTGGTAAAGTATCAACCGTTCGGCGGTTGAGTGACTGTGAGACACTCAACTGCATGGTGGTTGTTGTCAGTGTTTTAGGACCATGAAACTCGCGTGGTATGGAGCAAATATGACATGTGTTCCATTCATCACACGGTAAGGAATATGCTTGGAGTTAAATCCAGATACCAATTCATTGCTTCTACGAGCAGTCACCTGGTCGGGGACTAGGTACATGACCTCATCCGACCAGGGTACCCATTATGTAACCTCTGGAATCCTTATGACCTCAGAGGTCGTTAGCCTTAGGGGTTACGACTACGAAGACATATGGTCTTTTATTATGTATTAAAGTAATACATAGAGATTTTAATCCTCATCAGCTAGCCCCTGAACTTTAAATGAATTGGTCATGTGAACACTTTCTTCCGACGAAGTCATATCGGGCAGACCCTTATTTAATCCCGTAATATACGAGATGGTTTGTATTCACTTTAAAGTTGTGAAACTGCCTTGGGAACTGAAGAGCTTTTTTGTCCGTTGGAGAAAAGGTCGTATCCGTTGAACTTTTGGGTAACTCCTGATTGTAGTTAAGGAACTGTGGCTATAAAATCCCTTTTGCGCAGGTTTTTAGGGTTTTTACGCCTCCTGCTTTTCCTTTTCATCTTCTGAGAGAAAGATCGTCTCCGACCTCCTCTTGCTTACAACCTTCTACGACATCCTTTCTTCCTTTCATCCAAAACCCAACCATGTTAGACACTATCATCAACTGGTCGGTTTCTGATTTGAGCGCAAAGAAACTTAAGAGCCTGGAGGAGATCGGGTTGCTTCCCGATAAGGATTTGATTTCTTGGAGATCAGCGGTCGGATGCTCTCCGAGCAACGAAGATGTGGAAATCCCTATTTTCCTCGCATATATTGAATGCGGATTCAGGTTACCAGTTCACTCATTCCTCTCCAAGATCTTGGAGCACTATGGAGTCGAATTGGTGAACCTTGCCCCCAATGCCATTGCCAACCTCAGCATCTTCGTCTATCTCTGTGAAGCGTACTTGGGGATTGCCGCAGATTTGGAGCTCTTCAAGTACTTCTAGAGGATGGTGAAGTTGAGGAAGACGATGGGGATGCCTAGAGAGTGCATCTTGCACCTCCATGACGGAAAAGCTGATGAGTGCATCCGTATGTACTCAAAGTCTTCGTGGTCGTCACGGAAGAAAAGCTGGTTCTACATGACAGTCACTCAAAAAGATAGCCTTTACTATACTGGTAAGACGGTGGTCGAGAATCCAAAATGGCACTCCTCCGTGAAGGAGGGAAAGATGGGGAGATGGGTTGAAGCCATCCAATACCTTAGTGTCAAGGGTTTAACCTCCTCGCACGTAGTAAGGGATTTCTCCATGTGTCGGATTAGCCCCCTGAAGTCCCGAGCACATTCGATGCTCCAGTATATTAGTCGTGACAATGCGACCAAAGATTCCAAAGAGAGTAAGTCCTAAAAAAATTCGACCGGTTTGTTTATCTTGGCTGATTACTTTTGTAACCCTAAAGTTTCTCATTTATTCTTACAGCCCTTTCTCCTGATGAGATTAGAAACCGAATCAAAATGATCTGCGCCAGGGAGCCTAACGACAAGGTTGATTTCCCTTAGATTTTAGCAGTTGTCTCTGCAAAAGAGAGAGCCGAGAGGCTTAAGGTAAAAATATCAACTACCTTTCACCATTTATGTGTTTTCTGATTGGTTTATCATAAATCCTCTTTGATGCACAGTTAGTTGGATTGAGGATCAATGAAGCCACCGAGAGTTGTGAGCCGATTGACGCTCCAACTGCCCCTACAACCACCCGAGGTGGTGGTCTTACAGAGGTAGGTAACCGAACAGAAATGTATATTCTAGATGAAGAATTTTCGTTACCTAACTAACTTTGATTGTTAATTAGGCAGTTGTCGTAGACTCCAATGTGGTTGCTCACGGCCTGTCAGTTGCTACCGAAGCAACCATTTTGGAGGTCGACAAGTCCACACCTTCTGACCCGATGGTCAAAGATCTTGTTTTCGACCAACTGGTCGAGAATATTTCTTCCAACATCCAGTTGGTGGACGTGAGAGGTCTATCCAACCCTACCGGTTCCGGACTGGTGAAGTCGGTTGAACAGAAGGAAAGGAAGGCGAGCGCAACAGACTTTGCCCCAGCGCACTTTAAGTTAAAGACCAAGAAAACAACCAAGTATGTATACAGGAAAGAGAAACCTATGTAAGTACTTACCTCTGGTGTTTTAGAGTCTTGAGCTTCTTTTCTTCTTTCTTTATAGATCCTCTGGTGTTCTGGTCACTTCCGACCAGAGCACCCTCAAGAGAAGGCTCCTGAGGAAAAAGAAGCCGAGCTAGCCCCCGAGCAGGTGGCAAAGCCAGCGCGTGCTCTGGAACCTGCGGTGCTCCAATTCTGCCTAAGGAGATAGAAGTTCCAGAAGGGTCCCAGTAGGTTCCGACCACTGCTGGGGTCCTTTAGGGAATTTCTCCGAAGGCCCCTCATCCTACTAGCTTCCCTCATCGTCATCGAATCTTCTACGATGAATAACTCGACAAGGCTTGGGATAGAATATCGGATCGTCAAGCAAAGACGAGTCCTGATATTATTTTTACCAAGTATAATGATATGGCAATCCGGGTAAGTATCCACGACCACTTCCAAAGCCTTTTCCCCTTAAAGTAAAAAACTAAAAAAAGAATTTGCCATATCTGTAGCATATCATGGAGAACTTCGCTGTGGTCAGTGGACTGACCCAACGAATAAAACTCTTGGAGAAAAGAAACTTCGAATTAGAAAGTAAGAACTTTCCTCTTGTCTTCTCCTTTCCTTCTTTGCTATCTTGTTTCTCTTCTGATAATTAACTTCCCCCCTTATCATATTTGATAGATTCGGAGACATTAAAAGAAGAGGTTGTGGCGAAGGAAGCCGTAATAACAAAGCTTGAAGGTGAATGCCAAGCTAAGGACTGGTCGATCGAATTCTTGACGACCAGGAATAAGGAAATTATGGACAATTGTGAGAAGAAGAGTCAAGGTAATTGGTAATAAGCTTAACCAGAGTACTATCTGTTCTAATTATAATTATTTATATTTGGTTCACTCGTGCAGAGTAAACTCAAGAAATAACCAGAGCGAAGAAAACTCTTGAGTTCGAGCGCGGCCAGGGGGTAGAACTTGATCGGGGCCTTGACGAAAAAGTTAAGGCTCTGAACAAGATGTTTTTCGATATGGGATCGGGATCGCAACTGCCTCCCTTGAAGGATCTTGCAAATAAAATCAACTTCCTGGCCCAACAACTCGAAGATCCTCGAGGTCTGCTTAAAGTTACTCAAGACAACTATGCACAGACGATAAGGGAAGCTGTCGCTAATGGAGTCAGCTTTGCTCTGGCAAAACTGAAGGCTTCTGACCCCTTCATGCATCTCCAAGCTATTGAAGAATATTTCAACTACTCGGGAGATGAAGCGACCAAGCTTATCGAGGAAATGACGCCTCTCGGAAGCAAGGTTGTGGAGAAAATGGAAGTCGGATCTCCAGTGCACGGTGACCAGTCTGATGATCCTAAGAAGTAGGATTGTGTAATATAAGAAGTATGAATGTAAAAACTTACCTTTCTTTCATCGATAAAGTCTTTTGTTTATCCTTTGACTTATGAAGTAGTCACATATTTTCTAGCCCCCGACTGCTTTATAGTAGAAGATCTTTACTAAAGAAGTAGTAAGCCAAGAATAAGAGTAAAAGTCATGACCACTGTGTATAAAGTATGTGCTGATTATGTGATAAAACTGATCGTATTAATACTTGAAAATCATTGTTGGTCCGGACCAGTGTATGACTTCAACTAAACAATACATTGTATGGTCGTAAGAAAAGACATGCTTTGATGAGAAAGCAATTATGCAAGGATGTATGCAATAAACAATAAGTGGTTTTATTTACATATAGTATCCAAACTGGTCATAATTATTGCTAAGAACTAAGGACATGAAAAACACTTTCGCGAAATGTGCTCATGCTCAAGTCCGACTGGCAGCGAAGATCGTAGAAAAAGGGTCGTCGCTAGGAAACTGCTTCCAGTGGGTAGGACCACGTGTAGAGAGGAGAGATTTCGATTAGGAGGCTTTCCGTGTCCCGACCAGTAGCCAAACGAGAGTAGAACAGAATGTTGAAGTGAAGAAATGTAGTCTCCGAAATCTTAAACATGTAAATCACTATATGTAGTGTTATGCTCCTTGTACTCGTATGTTTCTTTAAGAAAAGAGTGTGGTCACGTGTGAGAACCATTGACTGAATAGTCACGACTAGGACCCCTACGGCTTTTGACTTATATGTCTTAGCCAGAAAGTAACAGAGATCCTTCAAAAGGATATAAGAGAGAATTTGGTCTTCTCCGACCAATTAGACAACAATAGTAGGCAACCAAAATATGGGTACAATCATATAAACAATATCACTCATCGGAGAAAGTAAAGAAATGATAAATCTTTATTGAAAATTGACAAAATGTAGAATACACTTATACAAAGAACTTACACAATTGGTCAATATTCCAAGAATTTGACAAAACACGCCCGTCTGACATAGCTAGTCGTACCGAACCAGGTCTGGTGACTTCGACCACAGTGTATGAACATTTTCATTTGAAAGAAAGTTTATTGTGATTAGCCTGGTTCTAAACTTTTTGTAGAACCAGATCACCTACAACCAGGCTGCGAGGTTGCACCTTACGACTGTGGTACCTTTGCATGGCCTGTTGATAAACCGCCGATCGTATAAGGGCTTGGTTTCGTCGTTCTTCAAGGAAATTGATGTCGTCGAGTCTTCATTCTATTTGATCGTTCTCATTGAAACAATTAGTTTGAGCGGAGCCAATTTTCAGTTCTGGAGGAAGCATGGCTTCAGCATCGTAAACCAGAAAAAATGGTGTTTCATTGGTTGCACGACTAGTTGTGGTTCGAACAGCCCATAACACAGAGGGAATTTCTTGAACCCAAGCTCTTGATCGTTTCGTTAACTGGTCGAACACTTGGCGTTTTATTGCTTGCATTATGATACCATTAGCTCGCTCGACTGCTCCATTGCTCTGCGGATGAGCGACATAAGCAAAATGTATCTTGATACCTAGATCCTCGTAGAATTCCTAAAAATTTCCGCTAGAGAACTAGGTATCGTTATTTGTGATTATACGACTGGGTATACCAAATCGTGTGATCACGTTTTTTGTGAGAAAGCTCTTAGCAGCTTTAGTTATTGTTTTAACAACTGGCTCAGCTTCTATCCATTTTGTAAACCTGTCAATTATGACGAAAAGGAATTCGAAGCCCTCGGGTGCTCTTGGGAAAGGTCCCAGAATGTCTAGTCCCTAGGTTGCAAAAGGCCAAGATAGAGGTATGATTTGCAAAGCTTGTGCCAGCTGATGTACTTGTCGACTATGAAATTGACAGTGTACGCACTTCGCCACGAACTCTTTTGCATCATGAAGGGCAGTTGACCAGTAGAATCCTTGCCTGAAGGCTTTACCGACCAGTGTTCTGTAGGAATGATGTGTTACATAGACTCCTCCATGAATGTCGGATAGCAACTTAATGCCATCCGTTTGAGATATGCATCTCATCAACACTCTGTGAGATCCCTATTTATAAAGGGTACTTTCGATCAGAGTATATAATTTGGCTTTTCGAGCTATACGATCAGCCTCTACATCATCTTCAGGAATAATGCCATGCTGAAGATAATTGTAGCTCAATGTCATCCAATCTCTACCAGGATTGTGCTTGATGACCTCCTGTGGAGCATCCATGTTCGCAGGATCGATTTGTACGACCTCTAGTGGAACATTTATGTCCTCGGAATGCTCAACCACCGAGAGTGAATCGAGTTGCTCGAGAAAAACTTCAGGCGGGACAGGTCACCTTGTGGAGCCCATCTGTGCCAACCGGTCTGCCAGAAAGTTTTCCTTTCTAGGAATGTGTTGGATCTGAAAACCAAAGAAGTGCTTTTCGAGTTTCTGTAATTCCGCCATATAAGATGACATCTTGGTACTTGAGCATTGATACTCTTTCTCGGCTTGATTCGCTACTAGTTGAGAATCGCCTTTCACTAGTAATCTGTGAATCCTGAGCGCTCTGGCTGCTCGGAGTTCTTCCAGTAAACCTTTGTATTCTACCACATTATGTGCTGGAGGAAAGTTTAGCTGAATGGAGTATTTGATGTGTTCTCCAGTAGTGGATATGAGGACGACTCCAGCCCCCAAGCCTTTGAGCATCAAGGAACCGTCAAAGTACATTGTCCACTCGTCGTGGTGTTCATACTCGAGCCCTTGGGTGGGTTTAGGGTTTGTCCATTCGGCAATGAATTCTGCTATTGCCTGGGACTTGATTGCTATTCATGAGATGAAATGGAGGTCGAACACCCCAAGCTCAACCGCCCATTTTGCTATTCGTCCTGATGATTCCCATGTTTCCAAAAACTTGACCTAGGGGATATCTGATTGGTACGACCACTTTGTGGGTCTAAAAGTAATGTCTTAGTTTCCTTGAAGCCATAAGGAGACCATAGAGCAACTTTTGTACCTGTGGATATCATTCCTTTGGTCCATGCAAGACTTCGCTTACGTAATATACCGATCATTGAACGCTGTCACGTTCTACGACCAGTACACTACTGACTATTTGTTGCGTTGCAACCATGTAAATCAGTAATGTTTCTCACGATCTTGGAGATACTAGGATCGGGGTACTTGTAAGGTACTTTTTAAAATCTTCAAATGCGTCGTTTGCCCCTTTAGTCCACTCAAAACTTCCGTGTTTTCGAAGAAGTTTGAAGAAAGGGAGTCCTTTCTTACCTAACCGTGTTATGAAATGACTTAGCGCTGCCATACAGCTGGTTAGTTTTTGGACTTCCTTTTTTGTGGCTGGAGGGCGCATCTGATCAATGGCCATAATCTTTGCTGGGTTTGCTTCAATCCCTTTAGCCGAAACTAGGAATCCAAGAAGCTTTCCCGAAAAAACTCCAAATGCACACTTCTCTGGTTTAACTTAAGGTTATGCCTTCTTAAGTTATTGAAAGTCTCGTGTAGGTCGGAAATATGGTCACCAGCGTTGATGCTTTTCACAACCAAGTCATCAACGTAGGCTTCTAGATTTCGACCTATATGAGAATTAAAGGTTTTTTGCATCAACCTTTGAAAAGTTGCACCAGCGTTTTTGAGACCAAATGACATCTTAACATAGCAGTAAGTGACATATGGAGTGATGAAAGAAGTTTTCTCTTCATCATCTTTACTCATATTAATCTGGTGGTACCCTGAGTACGCATCTAAAAAACTTAACAATTCACACCCGGAAGTAGAGTCTACAAGTTGATCAATGCGTGAAAGGGGAAAGTCATTGTTGGAAGAATAATTCATTCTTCACAGGCGGGACCACTCTGCAAAGCTAACACCTGCTTAATAAATCAGGAAATGTAATTGCCTCATTAAAGACTGTAATACCCCTCTGTTGTACTCATAGACAAGCTATCTCACTAAAGGGGTATTCTCGTCATTTGTACATGCCCAAGAGCCTATAAATACCCCATGTATCTCCTATTTGGGGGAGAGCACTCTTGAGCAATATAAGAAAGCAAGTCATCTAGTGAGCCTCCGGGAGGAACCCTCGAACCCCCGTAGGCCACCGATAGGAGTGGGGCGGTCCTCTCGGACCCTCGAACCTGTATAAACCCTTGTGTCACTCTCGCTCTCATGGACGACGGCCCGTAACACGGCTGACGTCCGCCCTTCACTTGTGTTCGGTTCTTACACCAACAACATTGGGGTCGTCCGTGGGATCCGTAGCTAATCGACAGAAGGCTATGGCTCCTACCAAGAAGTACTCCAAGTCCATGAGGCCTCCTCCTTCTCCAGAGCATAAGGAGCCTGCGGACGACCGGTCCGTTCTCCGAAAAAACCAAAGGCGCAGGTTATCTTTGGAGATCGGGGCTGTTCACCCCGGGGCAGACAACGTCCTACGTATCCCTAGACTACCAGGCATTCCCACCTCCATTGTACTAACTGACATGGTGTCTAGCCAAAGGCAAGACGCCCGGAGTGTCATCAAAGCTCCAGGGCCGTCCATAGCTCCTGGGGAGCTTGATGCCACTAATTGCAAAGCAATGGTGGAGGCAACCGCAAGGCAGGTGGTGGACTATATGATGATCGCATATCGTACTCCTAGCGGCCCTCAATATGTCTCCCCGCTCCCAGCACCGCCTTCAGTTCAAGTGGCCTCTGACCCAGCCGCATAGGGAGTTTTCCTCGGAGGGGGTCAAGGGGGACATCCTTGCAACCTCCCTCTACTCGCCCACGTGGCGGTGATGAATGGGGATCCTTACTGGCCGATGTACTCGCCGAACTCTTGATGAGGAGGAGCTCCTTAGCCCGTTCCATTACAGTTCATTCTGTCACCTCAGCCTCCGAGGCCTGAGTTCATACCCCCTGGAATGGGCGCTCCACAGCCTCCTCTTCAAGCTCCTCTAGTTGGCAAATGCGCCTGCACCCAGAGATGGTAAACCAACTCCCACCAGTTAATGCAGGGCTCCATCCCCAAGGTGCTATATGGCCAGGGGCAACTAGGGAGCCCGCGGGGCCAAAAGTTGTTCCTCCCCGGTGCCCCCTTCAGCACCTTCAGGCGAACAAACCGTTCCACCCATCATAGCCCAAGCGCATTTACTAAGCCTCAAGGGTTCACATCAAGGAGGCTGTGGCCAAGGCGGTCAGAAGAGCATGTACTCTGTAGGTACTAGGCGTGTCCTCGTGCCACCAATCGGATCCGCTGGGAGCGTGATTACCACTGCCGTGAAGAAATGGATGTTGAATCCCTGATCTCCCGACCGGATCAAGCTACAGGTCGACGCGGACGCTCCAACTCTCCAATGCGCTTGCACCATCATCGCCACCAGCTGGCATCTAGCTCTTCTAGCTCGGGACAGCCCCATAACCTCGCGCGCGAAGGGACAGGGGCATCCCAGAGTCTGGGAACCCTATCGCCCGAGACATATGCAAAACTCCTTTTCAACTGAAGTTCCATCAGCCTAACCTCGGGCCTTACAATGGGGACTCTAACCCCATGCAGTTCCTAGAATTGTGCTCCACGGCGATTCAAGCTAGGGGAGGTGGAGAAGTAGAGATGTGCAACTGCCTCCCGCTGTTCCTCTCCGGAACGGCGCATTCTTGGTTCTTCAACCAGAAGAAAGGCTCCATCTATTCTTGGGACCAGTTGAGGGAAGAGTTCAATGCAAATTTCCAAAGAAGTTATAAGCGCCCCATGCTCCCCAACCAACTCTTTACTGTCAAGTAGCAGAAGGGTGAATCCACAAGAGAATTTCTGAAATGCTTTTCTAAAGTGCGAAGCCAAGTGGCGCAGATGCCCCAGACCCCACGATTATCAATGCATGCAAGGGCTGCTCCTGGGAGAACTCAATCGCGCGCTAGGGAGAGATCCCCCGATGACGACCAATGAGCTCTTCGTGGTCGTGAAAAAATACACTCGGGGAGAAGAAGATGACCTAGGCAAGAAGGGCTTCCACCTGCAGGACGGAAGCATCTCCCCTGGGAGGAAGTCAAAAGGCTCCTCCGGGAAGAGGGGCTAGGACTGGAGGGATCACTCCGGTGGCGGACCTGACTCCAAAGTCCTCGTCATGACCGATGCACCTACACAGGAACGCGGGGGCAACCCCACCAAAGGACCCAAGAAGGAATCAAGGCCTAAAGCCCACTAGAAGGGACGTCCCGATGAAGGCCGCAATGAAAGAAGGAGCAACCCAAATCAGGGAGATGAGCGCTGGTGTGCTTACCACAAGATGCACGGGTAGGATACGAACGAGTGCCGCCAATACACCGCTGAAGTGGCGAAGCTCCTCAAACGCGGCCCCGAGCCACACGCTAGGGGGGACATCCTTACAACCTCCCTCTACTCACCCATGCGGCGGTGATGAACGTGGCTCCTTATTGGCCAATGCACCCGCTGAACTTTGGATGGGGAGGAGCTGCTCAGCCTATTCCATTACAGTTCATTCTGTCACCTCAGCCTCGTTCGGGTGGTTTGGCATTTGGAATGGCTGGCCAATCCTGTTTTGGTAAAAAAAAAGTCTAGTGGCAAGTGGCGCATGCGCATTGACTTCACCGACCTCAACAAGGCATGCCCGAAGGATGACTACCCACTCCCGCGCATCGACCAATTCATTGATTCCACCACTGGGTGCGAGTTGATGAGTTTTTTGGATGCATACTCAGGGTATCATTAGGTCTGTATGGCGAAGGAAGATGAGGAAAAAACTAGCTTCATCACCCCTGTAGGCGCCTTCTGCTACCTACGCATGCCCTTTGGGTTGAAGAATGCTGGAGCCACCTTCCAGCGTCTCGTCTGCCTCATCTTCAAGGACCAATTGGGTCGCAATGTGGAGGTTTATGTCGATGATTCTATCATAAAAAGCATTCAAGCTTCATCACATATTGAAGATCTCCAAGAGACATTCGTCAACCTCCGCAAATTTGGTGTCAAACTAAACCCTGAAAAATGCGCCTTCGGTGTAAAAGGCGGAAAGCTCCTAGGGTTCTTGGTCTCACAGTGAGGCATCGAAGCAAATCCTAAAATGATTCGCACAATCCTGGACATGGAACCACCCCGGTCCACCAAGGATGTCCAGTGCCTCATGGGGCACATGGCTGTGCTCGGACGCTTCCTGTCGCATTCAGCAGAGAAGGGCCTTCCCTTCTTCAAGATACTTCGTAGGCTTGAAGGCTTCCTATGGACTCCTGAAGCCCAGAAGGCCTTCGAAGACCTAAAAGCCTACCTGGCAGCCCCTCCACTCCTCACAAGTCCAAGACCAAGAGATGTACTACTCTGATACCTTGCTGCAACCCCAGTCACAGTGAGCGCTATTCTAGTCATGGAGAAAGAAGGAGTTTAGCACCCGATATATTATGTCAACGAAGGTCTAGCAGGAGCAAAGACAAGGTACACAGAGATAGAAAAAATATGCTATGGTCTAGTTATGGCCTCAAGAAAGCTTCATCACTACTTTCGGGGACATCCTGTCACCGTTCCATCAAGCTACCCCCTCAATGAGGTTATGGGAACAAAGAAGCCAAGGGAAGAATAGCAAAATGGGCCACGGAACTAGCACCTTTCTCCCTCCGGCTTGTAGGGAGGACTTATGTCAAATCTCAGGTCCTTGCCGATTTTTTGGCTGAATGGGCTACACCCCCGGTCGACCATGAAGCACCAGCAAGCAGCCCAAACACCACTAGCAAGCAATGGACATTGTACTTCAATGGATCCAAGCGTTTGTTAGGAGCGGGTGCAGGGGTCATCTTGGTAAGCCCAGAAGGGAAGGCACTCGAGTACGCGACTCATTTATCCTTCAACCCCACAAACAATATGGCCGAGTATGAAGCGTTACTCTTGGGTCTATGCCCTGCTAAGGCCATGGGGGTCCAACGCCTCCTCGTCTTAGGGGATTCCTAGTTGGTCGTCAATCAGATGGATAAAACATATCAGTGCCTCGATAAAAAATGGCCAAATACTTGGACAAAGTGAGTAAGATGGAATACCACTTTGCCGGACTTGAAGCTCGTCAGATCCCCCACAGAGATAATAACCGAGTAGACCGCTTGGCTCGTGCTGCAGGCTCTCAGGAACCCCTTCCTCCAGAAGTCTTCTTTGAAGTACTGCAAACGCCATCAGTAGAAGAAGCGTCCGATCCTGAACTACCTCCGGAGGTCAACGAGACTTTAGTCCCTCCTCCCTCCTGGATGACTCCTATCATCAAGTGCATACAGGGAGAAGAGGAGCCTGAGGATGCAGTAATGGCCCGTAGGCTAATCTCCAAAGCTAAGGCTTATGTGATCATTGAAGGAAAGCTTTACAAGGACGGAGCATCCGCCCTTCTCAAGTGTATCACAAGAGATGAAGGCAATTCACTCCTCCTTGACGTGCATGAGGGCCTCTACGGCTCTCACATCGCGCCAAGGGAAACCGCAGCCAAAACAATTCTCCAAGGATTCTATTGGCCCATGATGATGCAAGATGCCCTCGATGTTCTCAGAAAATGCGAGGGGTGCCAAAGGATGGCAACCAACCAAAACGCTCTTGCTAGTCCCCTTCGCACCATACCAATCACCTGGCCTTTTGCCCGATGGGGAATGGACCTGCTCAGGCCATTTCCACCGGGCAAGGGGGGCTACAAGCATGTGGTGGTATTAGTGGATTACTTCACCAAATGGGTGGAGGCGGAACCCCTGGCCTCCATCAAGTCTCGTTCCGTGCAGAAGTTTTTTTGGAAGAATATCATGTGTCGCTTCAGGGTTCCCAAGGAACTCACAGTGGACAATGGCACTCAGTTTGATGCCTCCTCCTTCAGGGATTTCTGCAACTCCATTGGGACCACCCTTTGCTTCGCATCGGTGGCTCACCCAAAAACCAACGGGGCTCTGGAAAGAGCTAATGGGCTAATTCTGCAAGGCATACGACGTCTTCTCGAGGCAAGTGCCCTCAAGAGAGGAACCTGGGTGGAGGAGCTCCTTAGCATCCTATGGGGATTGCGCATGACCCCCAATTGTGCCACTGGGAGGACTCCATTCTCCCTCGTGTACGGGGCAGAAGTTGTCCTCCCTGCTGAGATCCACCATCACTCCCTCCGAGTGGAAATGCTTTCAGGATCATCACCTGCT
The DNA here is from genome assembly GCA_036346405.1 of Phyllostachys edulis. Classification (NCBI taxonomy): domain Eukaryota; kingdom Viridiplantae; phylum Streptophyta; class Magnoliopsida; order Poales; family Poaceae; genus Phyllostachys; species Phyllostachys edulis. The sequence continues at coordinate 7,705,577 of CM070566.1, forward strand.
AACTTCATCCAAAAGGAGGACAACCACAAGATTGAGGTAGACTTCATTAAGGAGATCCGCGACCAAGCCCTCCTTAAGCACGTTGCTTATGAGCAGGAGGCCGCCCGGTTCTATAACAGCAGGGTGAAGGAACACACCTTCCTCCTTGATGACCTTGTACTCAAAAAGGTCACCGACCCGACGGCTCAAGGGAAGCTTCACCCCAAGTGGGAAGGCCCCTACCGCGTCTCCTCGGTCCTGGGGTCAGGCGCTTACTGACTTGCTACCTTGGAAGACAAGAAGCTGAAGCATGCATGGAATGCGGATAAGCTCCGTAAGTTTTACACCTAAGACTCTATTGTATGCCCTCCGTGGAACCTATCGATGTGTAAACACCATCTGGCTTAATGCAATGAAGACATGAGCTTCCTACATGATCGCTCTATTTATGCAATTATGGCATGATTTCGGGGTAGTCCCTTAACACGCTGCTGTTAATGGATGGGACTATTTTATGTGTGTCTTCCTAGATATATGCTCATAGGCGATTGAAAGGTTTGCCTCCCAATACGTTGTTGTTAGGAGGCCACCCTCTAACACGCTGTTGTTAGGAGGTTACACATTCCAGAAGATCGTCTAACTAACGTGCCTACAACTAACTATAAGGACTTGCTCCTAACACGCTGCTATTAAGAAGCTGTCCTTACCTACTAGTCTCATAAGTCTCGCTTGAGACGTTCAAGCTATTGTTAACCCTTCCCTTACGAAGGGTGTCACCTTCGTGGTGTATAGGGCGCACGACCCCCGTGGTCTCCCCTAACAGAAGACCAAAGCGGCCTGGGCATCCGTCGCCTCCGCTATGACGGCTTGCGTCCTACTAGACCCAAGCGCAAGTGGCATCTCGGGCCTATCACCCAAGTCTATGGATGTGCTAAGGATTAGTCCCCCTTCAGCCTCTAGGCTATACACCGAACGATCTCCGGGTCACTCCTCGCCTTGCTCCAATGCTGGCGAAGGCCAACCATGCGTAACATAATTCGCATCCCCTTGGGAACACCTGCCTACGAACAAAGCGGTCATACAAACTAAGAACCTTTACAGGTCCTGAGGGACATCCCCTCTCACTGAGTACGGAAGCGTGCTCCTATTACATTTGGCATACCAAAGACCTCGCAAGCAAAGCACCTACACCTTTCTAAAGGTGCCTAAAACTCCCTGTTACCTCGCCCAGCTAAGACTGAGGCGGAAGGGGAACCCATTTGGGGATTGAAGTGCCCCGCGACGATCATACCCACTACTAAACCGCCTGCCCTCTGCGGGCTATCCTCATAGAGCAGGGTTCGATCGGCCAGGCGCTCGACCCCTCTATGCACACCGCTTATATTTGATGCCAATCGCCTTCTTAAACATGCCTTGAATAAAGCATAACATCATCTTGTCACTTTCATAATAGATGCAAATGCAAATATAACCATGTTCTTGCATTAGATGCTACATAAGCTCTCAGGTCTAACACATCTACAAAAACAGAACGCTAAGCAAGCCTGCATGATATCACTACAGAATCTCTATTAAGCAGAACATATCAGCAAAAGTCATACACTTGCTGGGCCGTCACGCTCATCGTCTGCTGGTGAAGGTACATGAACTCTCGAGGTTAGGGATGAAGCAACACTCTTCACGAACTCTGTCGCGAGGGTTCTGAGCGCAGCTCGCTTCCCTGGGGATGCCTTCTTCACCTCTAGAGTGAAGGAGCCACGTAGGCCCTCGCGCACCGCCTCCTTGCCTGAACTATCGTAGCGATGGGAAATGGCTAGGGCCCCGGCTGTCAAAACTGCTGTGGCAAAGGACTGGCTCCAGTCCTCTACAGCTTGGGAGAACAGACGGACTCACTCCTCAAGGAGGGGAACCCACACCTCTGGCCTTGTCACCCCTGATAGGACTAGAGCAACCTTAGCCCCTAAGCTCTCCAATGACCTCTATGCAGCTAGGGTGACCTCCTGGAGTCCGAAGAAGTGGTTCAGCCGCTATCAGGACTTGGTCACGTCCTCCTCCAAACTCACATTCACATGGCGAATGACCCTAGCCTTTTCCTCTGAAACTTTCAACTTCTCCTCAGTGGCTTTCAACTTGTCTTTAGCGATCCACAGCTTCTCCTCTGTAGCCTTCAGCTTCTCCTCTGCAGACTTCAGCCTATCATCATCCAACTGTGGGGCACTTAGAGGCACTCCGTTGAGCCTCGGCTACCGCCTCCTGGAACATCTCTTCTATAATTCGGGGGGCTTCATCCCTAATGATGTTAGAGATGGAAGTGGCCTGGGGGGCATGCAAAATACCGACATTAGAGGATGATTGAAAAGCAAGTGTTGGGCAGAGGAAGGTAATAACCGCAAAGGTACCTGGAAGTAGAGGTTTACATCAGCTGGGAGAACTCTCCGACATCTCGTGTATTGCGGAAACGAGCCATGTACTTGTTGACATGCCCCTCGGTGAGGCGATGAATCTACGCTGCTGCATCGTCATCATCAATGAGCGGAACGATGTAAGAAGGCAACTCACTGGAGGAATGGCTCGTGGCCCCATCACGGTCCTCGTGCACCTGAACCTCGAGGCCAAGAGAAGCCTTCTCTTCTCTTGGGCCCTGGACCTTGGGCGCTGCATTCCCCGCGTCGCCGGCACCAGCCTGTGCTCCTACCTCAGCAACATCTGGCATAAACATAAAATATTGATGAACAATAAGCAACAAATGAACCAAAGTAAACAAAAAAGAAAATGCACCTAACCTTCATCCCTGAAGAGAGAATCGAAGGCGTCATAGTGCTGGATAACGGGAACCTCCGAATCACCGTGAGGGATCGAGCCCAACTCTCCCTCCTCTAGCTGCTCCTCCACCGTGCGTACATGGGACTCAGCAGAGCTAGGGCCTGTGGGAGAGGCGGAATTGGGACCGAAGAAGAGGATATGGCCTGAGAAGTCCCGCGGCTCTAAGAAGGCTAGCAACCCCGCACTCAGGCTCAGTGGTATGAACACGGGAGTGATCACCACTAGAGGGCTCCCTCTTCCTCTTCTGTAGGGGCGACCTCTGAAGTGCCTTGAGGTCCTGAAGTTTCTCCCTATGCGAAGCATGGCCAGGGGTAGTAGGGCGTGGAGGATGCCCCGAGGGAAGTCGCACTGTACCAGGAGCACAAGGACGGAAGCCACCTGTCAGGGGAGGCTTCACTCCCGCAGTAGGAGGCCTGCTCGCTCCTGTAGCAGAGGGCTTCATTATCGACTAACCCTTCTGAGGAGGGCCCTTGGCAGTGCCCTTTGGATCCAACACCTTGTCTTTCTTACTCTTCGACGGATCAGGGACAGGCTTGCCCCGAGGAGGCATCACCAACTTCAAGTTGGTGGCAATACTGTTACACCCTCGACCATCAGAAATGCCGGCCTCCTTGAGTGCCTCGTACTCGATAACGGTCATCTCCCCGAGGATCCAGTCGGCCTCCTCAACTGCCCTCTTGTGAGAGCGCACTGCATAAAGTTGAAACATTGATTCATATTCACAAATCAAGGGCAAACCGCAAGTAAAGAAGAAAACTAGCCAAGCCATACCCACCTTTGCTCTTGGAGATCATCAAATAGTCACGCTTCTTGTAAACTAGGGGGCTAGCATCCAGAAGGGTCATCTTCTCCATCAAATCTCGAACGCCGCTCCACTTACGAACTTCGGATGTAGCACGAACAAACTCCCAGTCAGCATCCGAGAGAGAGGGAATCTTAGGATAGCCATCCTGGGTAATCTTGGACTGGCTATTGGTATACGAAAAGCCCTCCACCTTCAAGTAAAACTACTTCTTCCTGGGGCGGCTCCAGTTGTACTTAGTAGCATGGACAGATACTCACCCTGATGCTGAACAGTCGAGACCAATGAGCCTAGCGGTCCGAACCTCTCGTTCAACCGCTGGAGGTGGAAGAAGTAATCAAAGGCCATGATGGTAGGTTTCAGACGCCTGCCCTTGATTGCTGTCTCGCACAGCCAAAGGAACACTCTCACCCTTGCAAGGAGGTTGGGTGAGAAGTGCGAGAGCTCAACCTGGTAGTGTTTCACGAGGTATCGGATGAAGGGGTGGATCGGAAGCCCCAGGCCGGCCTCAAACCAAGCTTTGAGCACAACGGTGTACCCCTTTGGGGGCAGGGGCATTCGTCCGGCCCCGACCATCGGACGTCGCTCAGTGTGAGGTGGCTTCCAAGCGCCACCAACGTTGCCTTCTCCACCTTAGTGAGGGAAGAAGGCTTGACCCCAAAAAGAGCCACCTTGTCGGGACCGTCATCAAGGATCTCAATCTCCTCATCAAGATCATCGCATGGCAGGTCAATCCCAACCGCCTAGGCCCAATCCTTGTCTCCCCTTCCCCGGTGGAAGAGGTCGCAGTCCTTAGTCATGGCGGCAAAGCGACAAAAACTTGCAATACCAACAATAAAAAAATGGATAAGCGCTGGGCAGAGGAACATCAATATACACACAAATTGTACAAGAGACAAATTCTCTAGCGCCAACACAAACAGCGTAGACCACGCCAAAAATTCCTACGTGGCTTGCACGTGCCCAACACTCATGCCCGCATGCGAACACCCCAAGTCGGCTCCAATAATAACCGTAGTGTTGTGTATGGCTTATATATAACAAGGTTAAAGGAAAAGGCTGTGTCCGAAAAATAGATTCGAACATATAATCGAGGTATAAATATATGCCCCGTGCGCCCTGCATCCCGGCATCCCATGCACCCTGCACCTCGTCATCTCGTGCGCCCTACGCCCCGTACACCTTGCGCCCTAGCATCCCGCGTGCCCTGGCAGAATCTTCATGCACAGGGGCCAAGACAAGGGAGCAGGGGTGCAGTACAAGTTACTGTTACAAGCTTCACGTGAGGACAACACAAGGCAGGAGGCGTGCGCTGCTTGGAGGCTCTGTAGTGGGACCAACATAAGCCAAGACAAGGGAGCAGGGGTGCTCTGAACAAAGTGGTGTCGCTGGTAGCCACGCCCCTTGCGCCCTGGCAGCCGCACCCCTTGCGCCCTGGTAGTCTCGCCCTAGCGCCCTAGTAGCCACACCATAGCGCCCCGGTAGCCGCGCCCCTAGTGCCCTGGTAGCCGCGTCCTAGCACGACAACATACAACTCTCATGCAGGCTAAAGAAAGAGTCTAGGGAGTGGGCTTGAGCAACGTGCTATTGTGACGGCACCAAGGTGGGCGAGGGCTAGCACGTGGCGTCGGTGCAGAGGCACAGTGCGGTGGCTTGTGACCAAGTGCGAGAGCAGCCCAGAGTAGCGGCGACCGGACCCGAGGCGACCTATCGCGTGGCTAGCGGCTCTAGGCTGTAGAAAGGTGGTGTTAGATAATATTTGTTTATTAGTTTCTAAGTTTAGATTTTTGAGTCAGTTTAGGTTTTGAGTTCGTATCCGAGTATGACTTTGAGTCCGAGTCGATTGACTCCCGACTTGTGCCTGCGTGCATGTGTATAAAGCTTGGCTTAGAGCAAGCAATACAATGTGAGTTCAAGAAAGAAGAACGTGAGAAAAGCAATGTAAGATTGAGGAGTGTTGGAGAGTCTGTATTAGATCCTAATAATGAGTTTTATTAGATTAGGACTCTACTTTGAGACTATAAATAAAGGGTGTGAGATCCTATGGGAAAACACACACAATAATTCTCTGAAAACAACATGGTATCAGAGCCCCTGTTCCCATCCACCACCGAACCCTAACCCTAGCCCCCACATACCTCACCACGCCGATGCCGCGTTCCTCTTCTTCGAGCCGTCGTTCCCCCTTCCCTTCCCTTGCCTGCCGCCGTCATCGTCGCCTCCTGAGGCGAATCCAGACGTCATTGCTCGGGCCGTGCCATCCCTTCTTTGCGCCTCAGCGTGGCGGCTGCATGCCGCCAGTCAGTCACGTGGGCAGCCACTCGGGCTGCCCGGCGTCGCACGGGTCGCGTGGGCCATCACCGCTTGAGTCACGCGACGCTGCACGGAAAGCCACCATAGCTCCTGGCGAGCACGAGCCGGGGACCCACCGAGAAGCCGCCGATTTGAAGAGAGGCAAAATTGGGGAGAAGAAGGCTCTATTCGGTGGAAACGCCGAACCCGGCTTCTGTTCAGAGAAATAAGCCGAACCGAAGAAACGAGGACTCGCCCCAGCTTCTGTTCGGAGAAATAAGAAAGAAGGATTTTTTCTCTAGATGCTACGGCTCGGCATGATTTGGCTAACTGTGAAGGTAGTCATGCAGGTTCGGCAGAATATTGATGCGTGAAGAACTGCCGTGATCGTGGAAGATACGCGCAGCATATTTTGGTAGTAATTGGCATTGTTCTAGTTGTTTGAAAAGATGACCCCCGAGGAGATTGAGGCTGCGAGGAAGGAGGAGGAAGAAGCTGCAATGAGGGCGGTAGAAGAGAGCAGGAAGGTTGTTGTTGAGATTACTTCCTCGCTCGTAACTCAAGGTGACATGAGAAGCATGTTGCAGGACCTCTTCATGATGGGTATGATAGGTCCGAGGGCTAGTGCAGGGTCATCTGACTTAAAGCTAGAGCTGATGCCGAATGATGTGAAGTTGGAAGGAAGTAAGAATTACCTGAGTTGGTCTAGAAGGGCACAACTAATTCTGAGAACGAAGGGGATGGAGCACTACCTGCGGGAAACTTGTGTTGAGCCTACAGACAAGGAAAGCATGGATTGGAGGATGTGGAACACCACTAACTCTGTGGTGGTAGCTTGGTTGCTAACTTCGATTTCTCCATCTATCGCTCAAATGGTGGAGATGATGCAGAGTGCACTGGCGATATGGAAGACGCTGAGCAACATGTACTCTGGGGTAGGAAATGTGATGATGATGGTGGAGGTCCAAGGCAAGGTGGAGGCCCTGAAACAGGAGGAGAACACTGTTCAGGAGTATGCTAGTGAGCTGCAGCAATTGTGGGCAGATTTAGATCACTATGATCCACTGCAGTTAACATGTGCTGGTGATATTGAGACTGGTAGAGTGTGGCTGCAACGCAGACGGGTTACACACTTTCTAAAAGGACTGAACTCAAAGTTTGAGAGTAGAAGGGTTGCCATGTTTCATTTGGAAAACTTACCTACTATGGAGGAGGCTATTTCAGCAATGGCGCAGCAGGTGGTTCGACTACGAGTAATGGGGGACAACAACCCGGTCCGATCCGCATATGCCATACCAGATGATAGGGAGTGCTAAAACTGTGGGATGAGAGGACATCTGAGCCGTGCTTGTCCTTCTCCACAGTATGGAGGTGGAGGTGGAGGTCGTGGTGGTCATGGAGGCTGAGTTGGAGATTATTGAGGCCGAGGTGGAGATCGTGGTGGTCGTGGAGATGGAGGTTGAGGAAGGGGCCGAGCTGGCCCTAGAGCTAATATGGCCTTGACAGAGGAGATCACGTCTGTTACTCTGACAGGCGAGCAAGCTATGCAATGGGAGAAGTGGCAGCAGGGAAAGGCATTGGAGACTTCTCATGATTCCACCTCCTTTGGTAACTTTGCAAATTACGCCCATATGGGTGAAGGTACTCAGGCACATGCACTTGCATCCACAAATAAGCACTCTTATATTGATTGGATTATAGATTCGGGGGCATCGAAGCATGTCACAGGTTCACTTAGTGCATTTGCATCTTACACCCCATATACTCATTCTGAAACTATCCAAACAGCGGATGGAACCTCTCAGCTTATTCAGGGTGTAGGATCTATAGAGTGCACACCATCTATTGCTTTGCCCTTTGTCTTGCATGTTCCCTCCTTTCCAGTCAATCTCCTTTCAGTTAGTTCTATCATTGACCAATTCAAATGCACTGTCACATTTGATAAGAATTCGTGTTTGTTCCAGGAGAAGAGAACTGGGAAGAGGATTGGAACTGGCATAAGGCGTAATGGGCTATGGTACATTGATAAGGCTGATGTGGCATTGGCTGTGGCTGTAGGAGGAATCGAGAGAGAAGTCTTGTTACATCATCGTCGCTTAGGGCATTTATCATTTGAGAGTTTAAGTCAGTTATACCCTGATTTGTTCAAAAGGGTAGACAGGAGTAAACTTGAGTGTGATGCTTGTGAGTTTGGAAAGCATACACGATCTACATATAGTAGTATTGGCCTTCGGAGTTATGAACCTTTTATATTAATACATTCGGATGTTTGGGGTCCGTGCTCAGTTACTTTTGTGAGTGGTTTTAAGTGGTTTGTCACATTTATTGATTGTTATACCCGTATGACTTGGATTTATATGATGAAGCACAAGAATGAGGTCCTTCGGTGTTTTCAGGACTTCCATAGGATGGTTGCTACTCAGTTTGATGCAAAGGTTCAAATTCTTCGATCAGATAATGGAACTGAGTATGTTAATAAGGAGTTTGTAGCATATCTCTCAGAAGAGGGGATACTTTATCAGACTACTTGTCCAGGAACCCCACCTCAGAATGGAGTGGCTGAAAGGAAGAATCGACATTTGTTGGAGGTAGCACGTTCACTCATGTTTCAGATGAATGTGCCAAAAGGATTGTGGAGCGAGGCAGTAATGACGACAGTGTATCTCATCAATCGCATGCCGTCTCGAATACTTGGGATGAAGTCACCAGCTGAACTTCTTTTGGGTCAACGGGAGTTCAAGGTGCCTCCCAAGGTGTTTGGCTGTGTGTGTTTTGTACGAGATCACCGACCAGCGGTTGGCAAGCTAGATCCACAGGCATTGAAATGTATCTTTATAGGCTATTCATCAAGTCAGAAGGGCTATAAATGCTGGAACCCAGTTGAACGAAAGTTGTTCATGAGTATGGATGTGACATTCCGGGAGTTTGAGCCTTACTACACGAGTGGAGATACTCTTGATCAGTTTTTGGAGTTCTCTCCTATCACTGAAGGTGACAGTCGAGAGGGGGAGACCAAAGAGAGTCAACGAGTAGAAGAAGTCATTGTGGGGACAATTCCGTGCCCAAACCTAACGGAATATGCGAGAGATGTGATAGCCCCAAAAGAATTGAAAGTTTATCAGCGAAGACACTTTGGGAAACAGGGGGAGAAGCAGAGAGACAAGCAGTCAGCACCTGAGCCACCAACGACGGAGCTTTTCAGCAGTAGGCATTGCCACGGCTGAAACGACCTTACGAGCTAATACCGGCCTTGCCAGTTGATCCAGTCCCAAATTCTTCCTCGGGTCTTTCTCCATCAAGTTCCTTGCCTCCCCTTGGAGTGAGTGGTAATGTTCATTCTAATCACTCCCATCTAGAGTTACCACTTGCACAACGTAGGGAAACTAGAGCAAATGCAGGAAAACCTCCAGTCCGGTATGGCTTTGAGCATGACATTGCAAATTTCATATCATATTCCCATATCTCACCTGCATACAAAGCATTCATTGCATATCTTCAGACAGTGCATGTTCCAAAGGATTGGCGAGTTGCTAAGCAAGATCCTAAGTGGAAGGATGCCATGAAGGAGGAACTTAGCGCACTTCAGAAGAACAAGACATGGGATCTTGTTCCACTTCCAGCAGGAAAAAGGGCAGTAGGATGCAAATGGGTATTTACAATTAAGCAAACTCCTGAAGGCAAGATAGAGAGATACAAGGCACGGTTGGTTGCAAAAGGTTATAGTCAAACATATGGGATAGACTATGATGAGACCTTTGCACCAGTGGCGAAGATGAGCATGGTAAGAACATTGATCTCATGTGCAACTAACTTTGGATGGCCTCTACATCAGTTGGATGTGAAGAATGCTTTTCTACATGGTGATTTACAAGAGGAGGTATACATGGAGATTCCTCCAGGCTTTGAGAATAGGCAGACTGAGAGGAAGGTATGTAAACTCAAGAAGTCTTTATATGGTCTGAAGTAGTCTCTAAGGGCGTGGTTTGATAGATTCAGGCGTGCAGTCTGTAGTATGGGCTATTCTCAGTGCAATGGAAATCATACTGTGTTTTATAGGCATAGAGGATCACATATCAACATATTGGCAATCTATGTTGATGATATTGTGATTACCGGAGATGATACCGAGGAAATCAAGTCCTTGAAGAAAAAATTGGGAGAGGCATTTGAGGTGAAAGATCTTGGACCTCTTCGATACTTTCTTGGGATTGAGATTGCCCGTTCTTCGAATGGTATAGTTCTCTCCCAGAGGAAGTATGTCCTTGATCTGTTGGCAGAAGCAGGTATGCTTGGGTGTCTCTCTATTGCTTCACCTATTGATAGGAATCACAAGCTATGTGCTGAGTCGGGAGATCCAGTTGACAAGGAAGCTTATCAAAGGCTTGTTGGGTGTCTCATCTATTTGTGTCATACAAGACCTGATATTTCATATGCAGTGAGTGTGGCTAGTCGATATATGCATGATCCCAGAACAGGACATATGGATGTTGTCTATCGAATCCTGCAGTATTTGAAGAGTAGCCCTGGGAAAGGTCTTTGGTTCAGGAAGAATCAACATCTGAATGTGGAAGAGTATTGCGATGCCGATTGGGCGAGCAGTGTGGATGACAGGAGGTCTACCTCTGGATATTGCATCTTTGTGGGAGGTAACCTTGTGTCATGAAGAAGCAAGAAGTAGGAGGTTGTGGCTCGGTCTACTGCAGAGGCAGAGTACAGAGCAATGGCGTTGAGTGTGAGTGAGATGATATGGATGAAGGGGTTATTGTCCGAGCTTCGAATATGGAGGAATAATCTCTTGGTGTTACATTGTGACAATAAATCTGCAATCAACATTGCTAACAACCCAGTTCAGCATGATCGTACCAAGCACGTTGAGATTGATAGGTTTTTCATCAAGGAAAAGCTCGATGGTAGAATATTGAAGTTGGAGTGTATCAAGTCTGGTGAACAGTTGGCTGACTGTTTTACTAAAGGGTTAGGTCCTAGTGAGGGTGCTACAATATGTAACAAGATGGGCATGATTGATATCTTCGGCCCATCTTGAGGGGGAGTGTTGGAGAGTCCGTATTAGATCCTAATAATGAGTTGTATTAGATTAGGACTCTACTTTGAGACTATAAATAAAGGGTGTGAGATCCTACGGGAAAACACACACAATAATTCTTTGAAAACAACAAGGAGTCGAGCAATAGAAGTAAAAAAAGAAAGCAATAGAGAGAAAAGCTACAGTGTAGCACCAAAATCAGTCTCTGTTTTTTTTTGTCTTCGTGAATTTCTAGTTGTTTGTTCCAACAATTGATATCAGAGCTCTAGGTTCAAAATCCTAGCTGCTGCCCCGGGAGGGGTGATCTCGACTCCCGGGGTGGCATATACAGTGGGAGTGCGTACGTGGCGGATCCCGACGGTGCATCAGGCGTGGCAGTGTCGGAGCGCACGGCGGGGCGCGACGGTGAGACCGATGCACTATACGGTGCATGCAGCTCTATGACAAGGAGGAGCCTGAGTTTTTTTTATTTGTGCCCAAGATTATGTCACGTTCTCCGGGGAGTGGTATCACCGGTGATGAGGCAACGCCGATGCTCTTCCTACTGGCCGAAAAGGAGACGGCCAAAGTTGCGTGGAAGGTGTTGATGACGATGCATTTTGGTGCCGATCATCGAAAGGCGAAGGCGAGGGACGTTGAAAAGATGTGTTCGCCGTCCTGAGTCGAGTCCGTGTGTTACTCAAGTTGAAGTCGTGACCAACTTGAAGTCCAAGTACGAGTTGGGCAAGTCGTAGTTGAGACCGACTGTCCTGAGTTGAGTACGAGTTGGGGCGCAAGTCGTAGTTGAGACCGACTGCCTCAATGAGTAAGCGTCCAAGACGTGTTCGAGTTGTGCCACCGTCTTCGGCCGAGTGTGTGGGTGCCATGTTGAAGTTGAGTCCAACTGGCAGCATACAAAATATAAGTATACAAAGATTAGGGAGTGATTGTTAGATAATCTTTGTTTATTAGTTTCTAAGTTTAGATTTTTGAGTCAGTTTACGTTTTAAGTTCGTATCCGAGTATGACTTTGAGTCCGAGTCCAAGCACCAAAACATGTGTTGGGTTTAAATAGCCTCCAGTTTCGGCTTCATGCTCTCATCTCCAGAAGGAACTCCCTAGCTATGGAGGACTTTCCACGCGAAGGGACAGCCAAGGCAAAGCATTGCTGTGAAGCTGTTGCTAGCCAACATCACGTGAAAAAAGCAAAAGGCAAAAAGTCACTGCATCAAGACAGAGGAATAGGGAAGCAGGAGCCACGTCTAATAATATATATCTACCTAAGTTTTCAGCCAACAGATGCTACAAGGTAGAAAAATCCTCTTCACAAAATCATGGCCTGCGGCGGCCCGTACCCGCTATTGTGTTTCTTCTACCATGTCCACACAACCCTAAGGCTCTCCTGGAGATCGGTGCGCTGGGCTGTCCAGTTCAGCTCGCGGTTAATCCTTGCGCGGAATCGTGCGGCAACGAAGGAAGCGGTTGACATGGCCTGCTTGGTTGCGCGCCTGCTTGGTTGCGCGTCTTCCTGGCCTCCTTTTATCTTTTAGGGTGTTTATTTGCAAAACGCGTATATCGCACACGGCGCCACCAAGGGGGTGCTCTGTTTGGGCGCCTGGCAATGGACAAAGCTGAGGGTTTCCCTACCAAATGCTTCGTTGGGATGGAGCAGTGAGGAAGCGAGGACCAAGGAAAATTCCAAAGTACCAAATCTGAGGATGGTAATCTAATGGGGCACAAGGTGGCACTTTTGAAGCACATTTTTGGAGGCAACCACTGTTCAGATCCGCTAGGACCCCTCTGAAACATCAACCTCTGCATGAAAAGCACAATTCAAGATTGCCCCTTTTGGTGTTCCTCCCGAAACGCTAAGGGGTAGGGGGGCTACTGTTGGAAGAATAATTCATTCTTCACAGGCGGGACCCACTCTCCAAAGCTGACACCTGCTTAATGAATCAGGAAATGTAATTGCCTCATAAAATACTGTAATACCCCTCAGTTGTACTCATAGACAAGCTATCTCACTAAAGGGGTATTCCCGTCATTTGTACAGGCCCAAGAGCCTATAAATACCCCATGTATCTCCTATTTGGGGGAGAGAGCTCTCTTGCGCAATATAAGAAAGCAAGTCATCTAGTGAGTCTCCGGGAGGAACGCTCGAACCCCCATAGACCACCGACAGGAGTAGCGCGGTCCTTTCGGACCCCCGAACTTGTATAAACCCCTGTGTCACTCTCGCTCTCGTGGACGATGGCCCGTAACACGGCCGACGTCCGCCCCATCACTTGTGTTCGATTTTTACACCAACAACAGTCATCCTTCCGACAAGCTTTATTGAGATCTATGAAGTCAATACACATTCACCATTCCCATTGCCTTTTCTAACCATTACAGGGTTAGCGAGCCACTTTAGGTGGTCGACTTTACAAATAAATCCAGCCTTGAGAAGCTTGTCGATCTCCGACTGGATTGCCTCCTTCCGATCAGGTGCGAAATATCTTAGCTTCTGCTTGATCGGTTTTTTTTATCATGTTGGAGAGTTAGCCTATGCTCGATCACCTCCCTGGGGACTCCGGGCAGGTTGGACGCCTACCAGGCGAATACGTCCTAGTTTTCTCGGAGGAAGGAGACGGGCGACTCTTCCTATCTAGGGTCGAGTCCTACCTCGATCAGTACCTTTTGGGCAGACACATCCTATTGCACTCTATCTGCATGAGGACATCAGCCATTGAGGGCGGCGGAGGAAGCTCCTCTTCTTGGCGACCACCTTGTGTACCATGAGAACCAGAAGGGTCAGCCTGCTCTCCCTGAGAGTAGGGAATTGGGGTAGAGAATCTCTCTTCTTGTTGTGCTCGCGCGCGAGTAGTAGGTCCTGTCATACTGTTACCATACAATGGTTAACAACATCACAAAGATACACTCAAGCAAACACAACAAGATTGGACAGAGAGAAAGAAAATACTAAACCCCCACATGCATAATGATATGAAATGCATGAAATTAACACCAAAAGAACCACAAACTCCATTATATAACAGCAAAAGGTTTGGTCCATCATCTTCATACAAGTCGGCCAACCAAGGCCAAGGTCCAAAACCAATAGGCCGACATACATAATTTACAAGATTACAAGCTGTCCTATTATTTTTAATACAAGACAGCTACTGGCTGGTTACTACTACTTCCTAAGCATGGTGCTCATCATCCATCCCCTACACATAGTCATCTCGGTTAAAATTCACCGGAAACTCATTTAACAAATGAGCCTCAGGTGAACCCATATCTATGGGGTTTGATGGACTGATGAGATGCCGAGGAGAACCTAGCAGCAGATGATGACCTCCAGGGGGTGCAGGTCGCTGTGTGCGAGGAAAGCTTGCAGACATCCGGGCATGGCGACACTGCCCAAGGATTGGAACAAGTCCGACAACCTCGGGAAGTCGAAATCCCGGTGGTGCAAGATGGCAATGGAGGGATCTCATTGTTACCATAAAGCACGTTACGGGGAACGCGATTCATGGCAACACCAAGCCTCAGATACTCGAAGCTTCACGCAGACGACGGCGGGTCTCCCACATACCATACACCCGCAATGATGGATTTGGTCCATAATATGAACCAACCTCGCCAATCGGGCGTACATGTGGGTCCTCTCCAAACTGAATCTCATCGAGCGTGCTCACATCTCGCCTAGGACCTTGCTTCGGAAGTGATCATAGGGTGGTTGAGACAACTCCGTCAAATCATGACGAAGAAGGCACATCATCCCACGAGCCGCTTCGAACGGCCACGACTTCAGACGTGGCATGTGCGTGATACTGAGATGGAATACTACCCACCACCGTCGCAATCACATTAATGATAGCCGGTAGATCCTCCATCCGGGTCCTCGATCTCGACGATAGATGGCATACTCCGGCTGATAAGTAAAGTTGGCTCACCACATCATATCTCGCAGCAAAGCCGGAAACCCATCTACGTCTTCGGCTCGGGTCTCCTTAACCAAGTACCAGCCGCTCATCTATAGACAAAAGACAAGGTAAGTAAACAACTTGTCTTGGAAAGCCAACAGAAAATTGGGTAAGAATTGATACTAAGGAAGGTAAGAAATAAAAGATAGCACACCTAAATTTTCAGAAAGTATTTTTGTTAAAATAGTTTCATAGAAACTCACTAATGATAATGACCATGCTACTTCTAACCTACAGTCAAACGTATACTCTGATACCAACGCTATCAGGACCCCAATATATAGGGAATTATACCGAATGAAAAATTATAATAAAAGCATAGTCTTTAATTAAGAACAGTTCGGCCCTTAATTAAAACCATACTAACAGCATAATCTTTAACAAGTTACAACCCCAATATTCAGGTTCCCGGATATATGAATCACAATAGTTCCCAGGATTAAAGACTATTGCACATATATCCTTAAACAACATTGCATCAAACATACAAGACCAATATTTACATAATTACACACTGGAGTTTACACTTCGGTCTGTTTATACAATACCAAGTGACTTTGGTCACCACAAAGTTTAGCAGCGGAAACAAATTAAACAGCAAAAGCCAAAGACCACCAATGGCCCCATCACCCGCAGGTTATTGAGTGGAAGTTAGAAATAGCTTCACTCATTAGCGTCACCCTGATCGGCGCTAACGGGCATCTCATACAAATAACCATCCTCACCTGCAACAAGAGGTTATAGCACCTGAGTACGGAAGGTACTCAGCAAGACTTACACAAACTAATAAAAGAAAGTGTTTGGTAGAATCTATACAAAGGAACAGAAATTGTACATGCATAAGGTTATCAATAGGAAGGTTATAATGGTTCCATTTTGCATAAAACAATACATCTTAACCTACACTTGCTAAGTTTTGACAAGGCAATTTTATAAATCAATTTGGACTAAATCAGTAAGTAAATGAGAACATAATCATAAACAATCACATCATTAAAGTGGCGGTTCACCACCAAAACATTGCATGATGCCAATCATGCCGAAATAATACCCCTAACAAGATTTATTTCAAAGTCTATACAGATGACATCAACTCAAGCGTTGTCCGTAACCGTGGACACGGCTATTCGAATAGTTTTAAACCCTGCAGGGGTGTACATCTTTACCCACATGACTTAGTTAGCCCGTGAGCCTCTGGAATAATAGCACACTACCTTTGGTATGCCGGCCGGGTAAACTAAGATTTGGTATTTTTCAACAAGTTGACACTATTGAGTTGAACCACCCATGTGCACCTGATCCCGCTTAAAACAAGTTTCTGATAGAGCTTGTTAACCGGGGGCACACATGTTATGTTGAGAATGCCAATTCAATCATAATTAAAAATTGTACTCACCCGTACATATAAGATTGAAATCGGGCTCTATGAGCACGTAACCTTTACAAATGCCCTCACCCCTAAGAACATATGATACGGATACGAGATCCTACACATATGCCCTTATCCACCTGTTTTTCAACTCAATAACATCAACCCTTTACTTAACCAATCAGCGCCCATACACCGTGTGTGGAAGTACGTTGGGGCTTGAATTGGGCCATCAGAGTTCAGTCCTTAATCAATCCAGACAAGACAACCACATTTCCCAATTCTCGTGCACAAAGGCACCATCACTAGCATCCACTTGTCCAGATTTAAATTCAGTTTATTAAACAAGATTTAAATTCATTTCTAATTTAAATAAACTGAACAAAGAATCAAAATAAATTAAATTCATTTATTGTTCCCATGTTTGACAAGATAAGCTTGTCAAACACTACCGTTCTATGGATTGCATGGCTAAGCAGATTTCTACCCTAAATATTTTAATACAACAATACCTTAAGTTGAGTGTATGATCAAAATTTAAGGTAAGCCACAAAGATTGGGTTGTAACTACCTAGGGACAGATCACAAATAATTTTTAGAAAATTGCATGCACAGTATCACTGTATTTTGTAAATCTACAGTTCAAAAATTGGGATCAACATGGTGCAAAGAGGATGCTTGCCTTGGTAATAGTAAACCTCTTGTTCAGGTTCTTGTTGCTCAACAATAGATTCAACCACTTCAGAAGAACCAGAATCTAAAACATAAAAATCCAATGAACACAAGAAAATGGCAGAGATCAAAATATAGAAAAGAATTCATGATCAATTGCTTAATGCATACTTAACAACATGCTTAAGTTGTATCCAACCCAATAAAGATAATAACCCCTATCTACCATCTATAGACACTAATTGTCCAGATTAGAGTTTAACTTAAAGCTACAGTTACATATTTTTAAAAAACTGAAATTTAGACAGATTGCAAAAAATGGAGTTTGCTGTTTTAATAAGTTTTGAGCAAGATAATATTCTTGGTTTAAGTTGTAGCTACATCAATAAAACTAAAAGTTTACAATTCCCTAATCCTTAGTTAACACTAATTATCAAAAATTAAGGTTTCAATCCAAACTATAGTTTTCAGATCTTTGAAAACTGAAAATATGACAGATTACAAAAAGAGTGGTCTGGTGATCTAAACATGTATTAAGTAAATTGTTTTTCTTAGACTAAGAGTATTCAAAACTGATACTGTGATTTAACTCATCATTTAATAGCACAAAGTGACAAAAGTAAGAGACTAAGGAGCTTGCTGTGCATGTTGTCGAGCTGATCAACAGCAAAAATAGCAAAGATACAAACTGCCTATCTCGGTGGATTTGGAGATACACCAAGCAAGGATTTTAAATTGGAGTTAAAGCTGATCTAAGGAGTAGATAATACCCTAGACCAACTCTTGCTAACCTTAATTGGCCAGATTACAGAAAGAAAAGAAGGATGTAACTCTTGTCGGTTTTGCCCGACAAAAACCAACAGAAAAGGAATTTGTATCAATAAATAAATTGGTGACATTGAGAATTAAAAGAAAGACTACTTATGATACTAGGGTTTAGCTAAGACCTAAATAAGCTGATATACTAGCAAGAGAAACCCTAGATCTTGAAAACGATATGAAAGACCGAAAAGTTATAAAAACAACTTTTCAGTTTAAAGAAGATTTGAGTATTACATGTACAAGTGGATGGCTCATGCGAGCTAATGACATCCTTAAAGTGCTCAAGGTGACAAGAATTAAAGTCTAAGCTTACCAGCTGGAGTAGAAGAAGATGAAGTCAAGTTCTTGATCAAAACAGTAAGGATCCAAAGTCCTCTACGCTGGTCTGACCAAAAACGAGAACAATGAAAGACTTAGGCTCTACAGGCCACCCTACACGTTCTTTGCAGGAAGGAATGGAGTCTAACTCACCGGAGCAAGACTTCACCGAGGTGGTGCTCCAACTGGCTTAAGACGACAGAGAGCAAACCTTTGTCCAACCCTACAATAGATGCCCGAAATCCACATTAACATGAGATTTAGGCATGCTTATAGTTGAACAAGGGTAAGAGCAAGGAAGCTTCACTGGGAAGGAAGGAAGAACTTGAGGAGCTCTTTTCGGTCAACAATGGCAGAGGCTCAGAAAATAGGGTTTATATAGAGTTTGATCTCCTAGAGCAAGCGAGAAGTATCCAGAGATGATGCGGTGGCAATTTTGATGCCAGGTGTCCAAGAATATTCGCATATTCCCTGTGCAACGCCACCACGCCGGCGCTCGGGTCGGCGGCGATGCGTAGGCGAGAGGAGGAAGAGAGACACCTCACTGACGAGTGGGTCCCAGTGTCAGCTGCATAAGGAATCCCACCGCCGGCTTCAAAAGAAAATCAACCGTCCGATTTTCATTGCACGGACGAGGTTGAAAGGGAACTGTAGGTGGTCCGAACGGCTCAACTCACAGGAGCCCTCCGATTTGAATATGACGGTCGCGCGGTCGAGCGTGCCTTAAAGCCTTCACGCCGTTAGATTTTGAATTAACAGCCGAGATTAGGCGGGTACTGCAGATGGTCCGAACAGCCCATCTCTTGTGGACCACACGATCGAGATCCAACGGTCACCATTTAATGCGCGCCTTTGAGTTCAAAATCAGAAAGGGTGGCGCGGTTGGATTGGAGATCAACGGCCGAGATTGAGCCAGGGCTCGGGCGGTCCGAACGTCACTGCCTCCCTCGATGGTCCGATCTCAATCCAACGGCTCAGATTCAACGTGACGTTCGGACGGTCCGAACGTTTACGTTGATCTAGGCGGTTCATTGAGGATCCAACGGCGGAGCGTGTCTCGCGTGCGTGGATGGCCGCACAGCTCTGCAGATCACGCCCGTCCACTCGGAAATCAACAGCTCACCAACACCAGAGGTTAGAGCGCGCGCCCGAGCGTGACAGGCTAGACCCGACACACCGGTTTGGACTCAAATTAGATGGGCTCGGGTCGCTACAGTACCAGGAACTAGGTTTAGTCCGGGAGAGTTGACCAAGCCCAATTCAAACCTCCAAGAGTTTGACCGGGACTTAATAAATAGTAAATAAATTTATAAAAATGTGAAAATTTGCAAAGATACTACTAGGATAATGTATGTCCCAAATAAATTTGAAAATTCACTGTTTCACATTTTAAATACATAAATAATTTAATTAACCTGAATAGGTTTATTTAAAGACAAATATTTTTCTCAAAGTCAAAATAATCTTTAAAAATTCAACAAAAATTATTTTTGGCCGAGATAATTTATCTAGTCTTTAATAAAAATACTTCCCAGTCTTAATACCAACATTAACTGGTATTTCCTTTTGAAGCTTTAAATAAGTTTGGGTTTTAAGCTAGAAATTGGGAAAGTTAGATTGTGACATAATGCCTAGTTTGCCAAAAATAAACAGTGATGCTATGAACAGCATCTTATTCTTTGTTATTAAACGAGGTCATTACAAACCTACCCCCCTTAAGAGAATCTCGTCCCGAGATTCTAGGTAATACAGAAGCTGGAAAGGAATGAAGCTAAAATAATCCTTTTGGAAATAACTTCAGTTGTTTTTATTTCTTTCAAAGACAGTAAAGAAAGATTCTAATAAACAACATAGTGTTGTCATTACATCCTTCTTTTTACATTGCTTTGTTTAACCTTACCTTTCTTGATTTAAAGGCAATTTTTAAACAGCAAAAAGGTGGGGGTGCTCAATCCTCATTAGATCTTCGCGCTCCCACGTGGCTTCATCCTCTGAGTGATTAGCCCACTGAATTTTTAAGAACTTGATGGTGCGGTTTCTAGTCCTGCGTTCCATTTCATCGAGGATACGCACCGGTTGTTCTTGATAAGAAAGATCCGGTTGAAGATCAAGACTCTCATAAGCAGTAGCCTCGGTAGGAACACGAAGGCATTTCTTTAATTGAGAAACATGAAAGGTATCATGCACTGCCGAGAGAGAGTTAGGGAGTTCCAATTGATATGCCACAGCTCCTCGTTTTGCAATAATTCAGAAAGGTCCGATATAACGAGGTGCTAGCTTTCCTTTCACCTGAAAGCGGTGAGTGCCCTTCATCGATGATACTTTAAGATAGACATAATCATCTACCTCAAAGCTTAGCTCACGACGCCGATGATCAGCGTAGCTCTTCTGACGAGACTGGGCAACTTTCAAACGGTCTCGAATCAGACGAACTTGTTCTTCAGCTTCTATTACCAGATCTGGACCATAAAATGGTCTTTCACCAGACTCCAACCAATTCAATGGAGTCCTACAAGCTCTTCCATACAAGGCTTCAAAAGGCGACATTTGAATACTTGCTTGGTAGCTGTTGTTGTAGGAAAACTCCACATACGGCAAAGACTTCTCCCAGTTCTTGCCATATGATAGCACACAGGCTCTAAGGAGATCTTCCATCACTTGGTTCACCCTTTCAGTTTGACCACTGGTTTGAGGATGAAAAGCAGTGCTGAAAGAAAGTTCAGTCCCCATAGCTTGATGAAGATAATTCCAAAAATGAGAAGTGAATTGAGGTCCACGGTCTGAGACAATGACTTTCCGAACACCGTGGAGACAAACAATCTTAGTAATATATAACTCTACCAATTGCTTGCCACTGAAAGTGGTTTTGATAGGAATAAAATGAGCCACTTTCGTCAGACGATCAATGATCACCCAAATGGCATCGAACCCATTCTGAGTCTTTGGAAGACCGGTAACAAAATCCATACCGACTTCCTCCCATTTCCAAAGTGGAATAGGCAAAGGTTGAAGGGTACCGGCTGGCTTCAAGTGCTCAGCTTTAACCCTTTGACAAATGTCACATTCAGCAACATACTGAGCAATTTGCCTTTTCATTTGGCTCCACCAAAATGTCTTCTTCAAGTCTTGGTACATCTTAGTGCTTCCAGGATGCAAAGAAAACTTGGAATTATGAGCCTCTTTAATAATTAGGCCTCTCAGTTGAGGATCCGAGGGTACCACCAAACGATTGCGATATCGAATGATACCTTGGGCATTCTCAGAAAATGCGTTGGCTTTACCTGCCTTCAAATTTTCCCTGATCTTAGCTACCTCGGTATCAGTTTTCTGGGCTTCCAGAATCTGATCTTCAAGTGTGGACTTCACTTGCAAGGCAGCGAGAGTTCCTGCTTCTACCATTTCGAGACTTAAGCGCTGAAAATCAGCACATAAGCTCTTAGCCAGAGGTACAGTCAACAAGCAGTTGCATTGTGACTTTCTGCTTAAAGCATCAGCCACAACATTGGCTTTACTAGGATGGTAATGAATACCCATATCATAGTCCTTGATCAATTCAAGCCATCTTCTCTGTCTCATATTTAGATCGGTTTGAGTGAATATGTATTTCAGGCTCTTATGATCAGTATAGATTTCACAACGATTACCGATGAGGTAATGTCGCCAAATCTTCAAGGCATGGACTACTGTTGCCAATTCCAAATCATGAGTAGGATAATTTACTTCATGAGGTCGCAACTGCTTGGATGCATATGCCACAACTCGGCCTTCTTGCATAAGCACACAACCAAGTCCGTGGCGAGATGCATCGCAATAGATATCGAAGCTCTTATGAACATCTGGTAGAGTAAGAACTGGAGCTTTGGTCAGAAGAGTTCTCAAAAGATGGAAGCTTTCTTCACACTCATCTGACCACTCGAATTTCTTCTCTTTCTTCAAAAGCTGAGTCAGAGGCCTCGAAATTTTGGAAAAGTTTTCAATGAACCTATGGTAATAACCCGCAAGTCCAAGAAAACTTCGGACTTCGGAAACATTCTGAGGCTGTTTCCAGTCTAACACATCTTGTACTTTGCTGGCATCAACAGTGATACCTCCTTCGGATAACACATGTCCCAAGAATGCAACTTGCTTGAGCCAGAAGGCACACTTGCTAAACTTAGCATATAGCTGATGCTTGCGAAGTGTACCCAACACAAGTCTCAAATGCTGCTCATGCTCTTCAGTAGACTTGGAATAGATAAGAATGTCATCAATGAACACGACAACAAACTTATCCAAGAAATCCATGAATACTAAATTCATAAGGTTCATGAAATAAGCCAGAGCATTTGTTAGGCCAAAGGACATAACAGTATACTCGTACAACCCGTAACGAGTAGAGAATGCTGTTTTAGGAATGTCCTCAGCTCTAACCTTGATCTGATGATAGCCCGATCGCAAATCAATTTTAGAAAAGACTCGGGCTCCAGTCAGCTGGTCAAAAAGATCATCAATTCGAGGCAAAGGATACTTGTTTTTGATAGTGACTTCATTTAACGGACGGTAGTCTACACACATCCGCAAAGTCTTATTTTTCTTCTTGACAAAGATGGCCGGGCATCCCCATGGTGAGGAACTCGGTTGAATAAATCCCTTGTCAAGTAATTCTCCAAGCTGTTTCTTTAATT
Organism: Phyllostachys edulis; assembly: GCA_036346405.1. NCBI lineage: Eukaryota > Viridiplantae > Streptophyta > Magnoliopsida > Poales > Poaceae > Phyllostachys > Phyllostachys edulis. Next base: position 7,728,312 of record CM070566.1, read on the forward strand.
CAATCAGCTCATTGGGAGGCATTCGATAAGGTCTTCTAGATATAGGAGCAGTACCAGGGGCTAGTTCAATTACGAACTCCACTTCCCGATCTGGTGGCATGCCGGGAAGGTCGTCAGGAAAGATATCAGGATATTCACATACAACAGGTACTGACTCCAAGGTAGGGGTGGCATCCACTTGCAACGCACAAAGATGAGAATTGACTATCTTGGATTGAAAAATGACCGAAATGCCGTCTTCATTAGTTATAGAAATAGACCGTCGAGCACAATTAATTTGTCCTAGATTCTTGGACAACCAATCCATTCCCAAAATAACATCCAACCCTTTAGAGTCTATCACAATCAGGTCTGCCCAAAAACCTACCCCTTCAATATTGATATTGACATTACGGCAGATTTGATCAGTCATGAAGACTGACCCAGGTGAGTGAATAATATGAGGTGGATGAAGATGGTGCATAACTAACTGATGTTGAGTGGCAAACTGCCTACTAACAAAAGAATGGGATGCTCCAGAGTCAAATAAAATAGTAGCTGAACTGAAATTAACTAGGAGCATACCAAGAACAACTTCGGGTGCCTCGGCCGCTTCTTCAGCAGTTATTTGATTTACACGGCCGCGGACTGGAACGGGATCAGGCTTGACAGTTGTCTTTAGAGATGGTGTAGGACGCACAGCAGCTGGGGAAGGTTGAACAGATGGCAATCCACGTGCCTTATCAAAACACTTATTTGCGAAATGTCCCGGACGTCCACAATGGTAGCAAATCACACTAGGCCTGACACTGATAGCAGTAGGTGGCCGGTTTCCACTAGATCTGGGCTGCCCAGTGGGTGGAGGTGGACGAAATGCAAACACTGGCGCCCTTGGAGGAACTGGAGTTGGTGCTCGAAAAGACTGAGGCTGCCACAGACGCGGTCTTATTGAACGGCTACTAGCTGCAAACTGGGTGGCCTTCTGCCGCTTCCGTGACTCCTCTAAAGCCTTGCTTTTAGTCTCAGCAATAATGGCTTTGTCAACAAGATGTTGAAAATTCCTGAAGTCTTGCACTGCTAGGGCCAACTGCAGTTCTTCAGATAACCCATGCATAAAGCGGTTTCGACGACGAAGGTCAGTCGAAACATCATCAGGTGCATACCGAGCAAGAAAGTTGAATTCATGCAAATACTCGGTCACCGACTTTCGCCCTTGCTTAAGTGCGAGAAATTCTTGCTGCTTAACCAACATCACCCTTTCGGGAATGTGAGCTTCACGAAAGGCTTCTGTGAACTCATCCCAAGTAGGGACATGTCCAGCAGGTTGGGTGGCAAGAAGGTTGTCCCACCAAACGCTAGCTGCTCCATTCAACTGGTAACTAGCGAATAGGACTTTCTCCCTCTCGGAACATTGAGATATCAGGAACTTCTTCTCGATATTCCGGAGCCAATCTTTGGCTTCCAATGGTTCTTGGGAACTGGAGAACACTGGCGGGTTGTTCCGCTGAAAATCAGCAAGACTCCTGTGCGCATGATGGCCTCCTGCACCGCCAGCTGGTGTGGTAGTGGAAGAAGTGTTATGCTCTATTTGCTCCAGAATGCGCGTTTGGTCCATCCTGTTGCGCTCTATCTGCATGAGGACATCAGCCATTGAGGGCGGCGGAGGAAGTTCCTCTTCCTGGCGACCACCTTGTGTACCATGAGAACCAGAAGGGTCAGCCTGCTCTCTCTGAGAGTAGGGAATTGGGGTAGAGAATCTCTCTTCTTTTTTTGCTCACGCGTGAGTAGTAGGTCCTGTCATACTGTTACCACACAATGGTTAACAACATCACAAGGATACACTCGAGCAAACACAACAAGATTGGACAGAGAGAAAGAAAATACTAAACCCCCACATGCATAATGATATGAAATGCATGAAATTAACACCAAAGGAACCACAAACTCCATTATATAATAGCAAAAGGTTTGGTCCAACATCTTCAAACAAGTCGGCCAACCAAGGCCAAGGTCCAAAACCAACAGGTCGACATACATAATTTACAAGATTACAAGCTGTCCTATTATTTTTAATACAAGACAGCTACTGGCTGGTTACTACTACTTCCTAAGCATGGTGCTCATCATCCATTCCCTACACATAGTCATCTCGGTGAAAATTCACCGAAAACTCATTTAACAAATGAGCCTCAGGTGAACCCATATCTATGGGGTTCGATGGACTGATGAGACGCCGAGGAGAACCTAGCAGCAGATGATGACCTCCAGGGGGTGCAGGTCGCTGTGTGCGAGGAAAGCTTGCAGACATCCGGGCTTGGCGACACTGCCCAAGGATTGGAACAAGTCCGACAACCTCGGGAAGTCGAAATCCCGGTGGTGCAGTAGCAGCTGGAGGGATCTCGTTGTTACCATAAAGCACGTTTCGGGGAACACGATTCATGGCAACACCAAGCCTCAGATACTCCTGAGCTTCACGCAGACGACGGCGGGTCTCCCACAGCTCATACACCAGGCAGCGATGGATTTGGTCCATAATATGAACCAACCTCGCCAACTGGCGTACATGTGGGTCCTCTCCAAACTGAATCTCATCGAACGTGCTCACATCTGCTCTAGGACCTTGCTTCGGGAAGTGATCATAGGGTGGTTGAGACAACTCCGTCAAATCATGACGAAGAAGGCACATCATCCTACGAGCTGCTTCCTGAACGGCCATAGACTCAGACGTGGCATGTACATGGATACAGTATGGAATACTACCCACCACCTGTCTGGCAATCACATTAATGATAGCCTGGTACTCCTCCATCCCGGGTCCTCGATCTCGACGATAGATGGCATACTCCGGCTGATAAGTAAAGTTGGCTCGCCTCATCATATCCCGCAGCAAAGCCGGAAACCCATCTATGTCTTCGGCTCGGGTCTCCTTAACCAAGTACCAGCCGCTCATCTATAGACAAAAGACAAGGTAAGTAAACAACTTGTCTTGGAAAGCCAACAGAAAATTGGGTAAGAATTGATACTAAGGAAGGTAAGAAATAAAAGATAGCACACCTAAATTTTCAGAAAGTATTTATGTTAAAATAGTTTCATAGAAACTCACTAATGATAACGACCATGCTACTTCTAATCTACAGTCAAACGTATGCTCTAATACCAACGCTGTCAGAACCCCAATATATAGGGAATTATACCGAATTAAAAATTATACTAAAATCATAGTATTTAATTAAGAACAGTTCGGCCCTTAATTAAAACCATACAACAGCATAATCTTTAACAAGTTAAAACCCTAATATTCAGGTTCCCGGATATATGAATCACAATAGTTCCCAGGATTAAAGACTATTGCACATATATCCTTAAACAACATTGCATCAAACATACAAGACCAATATTTACATAATTACACTTTGGAGTTTACACTTGATCTGCATTTATACAATACCAAGTGACTTTGGTCACCACAAAGTTTAGCAGCGGAAACAAATTAAACAGCAAAAGCCAAAGACCACCAATGGCCCCATCACCCGCAGGTTATTGAGAAGAAGTTAGAAATAGCTTCACTCATTAGCGTCACCCTGATCGGCGCTAACGGGCATCTCATACAAATAACCATCCTCACCTGCAACAAGAGGTTATAGCACCTGAGTGCGGAAGGTACTCAGCAAGACTTACAGAAACTAATAAAAGAAAGTGTTTGGTAGAATCTATACAAAGGAACAGAAATTGTACATGCATAAGGTTATCAATAGGAAGGTTATAATGGTTCCATTTTGCATAAAACAATACATCTTAAAGACAAATATTTTTCTCAAAGTCAAAATAATCTTTAAAAATTCAACAAAAATTATTTTTGGCCGAGATAATTTATCTAGTCTTTAATAAAAATACTTCCCAGTCTTAATACCAACATTAACTGGTATTTACTTTTGAAGCTTTAAACAAGTTTGGGTTTTAAGCTAGAAATTGGGAAAGTTAGATTGTGACATAATGCCTAGTTTGCCAAAATGAACAATGATGCTATGAACAACATCTTATTACTGTTTATTAAGGCTGAGGCTGTTACAGTTTCTTGACCAGACGGTGTGTTGGTGCTTTCCAGAGGAGTACCTTTGTTGAGTGGTACCTCCTTGGTCTAGTCGGAAGGTTTTGGTCTCATATTTGGCCTCGAGTGCTTGACTTGCATGGTAGGCGGATTAGTTTTCCTGGTTGGAAGCTCATCGACCAGTTCTAAGGACTTTTGATCAGATGCATAAGCCATTTTCGATCTCCTCGAACCGTGATGAATCCTTTCAGTGCTGGCATTTTTAAACTCTGACAACTGTAATGCGTGGCTATCAGGAATTTTGCTAAAGCCGGACGACCGAGGATTCCATTGTGTGCGGTTTCGAAATCCCCTACATCAAATGGAACCTTTTCTGTTCGGAAGTTGTCGGGTCTTCCGAACATAACCGGTAGGCATAGCTGTCCTATCGGTTTGGCAGTAGAACCAGGAACTATACCCTGGAAGGCATATTTCATGAGTTTTATCTTAGACTTGGGAATCTGCATCTCTTCCAATGCTCTCGTAAATAAAATATTTAAAGTGCTACCTCCATCTATTAAGACTCGATTAACTTTACATTTGTTAATAGTAGGTTCAACTACGGTAGGAAACGTACCTGGTCGAGTCGACGGGATAGGGTAGTTTTCTTTGCTGAAGGAGATTACCGTTTTCGACTACCTGGACGGCTTGATGGTGATCGGAGACTCAGCAAGGTTCACCTCTCGTTCCACGGCCTTCAAATGACATCTTGACTCGTACAAGGAGGATCCACCAAAAATCATATTGACTATGTGCTGTGGCTCCTGGTACTCCATATCTTCGTCACCATTTTTGTCCTTCTTGGAGCTTGGTTCTCCGAGTTCTATTATGGAGGGGAAGGGACCCTTACCTGAGTAGTAATCCTCTAGTTTATTTTGCTAGGCTCGACAGGTGCATAGATCATGCCCTATTACCTGGTGAAGTAGACACCACTTCTTATTTTTCTTTTAATCATCAGTCAGAGCTTTTGCCTTGTTCCGATTGGAAAAGTCTTTCTTGCCCTTGGTAAATTTTTCTGGAATTGCGATGACTTCTTTGTTGTCGAGCTTGCGATTCTTCTTATTCTTGAGAGACTTCTTGCTTTTATTCTCTTACTTCTCCAGGCTTGACTAGGGATTTTTATCTTTTCAATCAATAGCTTCACACCATTCGACCGCTTCACTAGCGGCTGCATACTTGTCTGCCATGTCAAAAAAGTTTGACGGTTGTTCGTGGAGGATTTATTGCAATATCCTTTGTAAACCGGAGATTCCTCAGCCCTACTTTAAAAGTCTGGATGACAGAAGACTCTGCGATCTCTGGGATAGACTTTCAAACCTGACTGAATATCTTGATATATTGCGAAGAGTTTCATTGATTTTCTGCTTCATCCGATGAAGATCATCCTCCTTCCCGGGACAGTTGTACGTCCCTTGAAAGTTGGCGATCAGAGTATCGGGGAGCTGCTCCCAAGTGTAGATAGATTCGACCGGTAGGTTAAGCAACCACGACCGGGTAGACCCTTCAAGGATCGTGGGCAAGTAATTTGCCATCACATTATCATTACCACCAGCAGCCTTGATGACGGTAGTATAAATCTGAAGAAATTCTAATGGGTTCTGAGTCCCGTTGAACTTCTCTATGTTGGCTGGTCGGAACCTGTCTGGCCAACGAACAGCTTGGAGACTTGTTGAAAAAGCTTGGCAGCCCGTAACGGAGTCGTGACGCTTGATGAATTGAGTTTTCCCTTGACCTTCCGGTTGGCCCTGTCTATAATGTCCCAAAATTTGGCTTTTCAAAAACCTTTTGAGTAGTTTAGGTCCCTGGAAAATTTAACCAATTTTATTTGAATTAATAAAGCTTAATTGGGACTTTCATAAATCAAAAACAATTTAATATGATTAATATCAACATCAACTATTATAAAAAATTATTTTATTTGGATTCTATGTGCTTAGATATATTTTCTAGATTTTTTCTAGAATTTTTCTGAGTGCATTTGCTATCTTTTTATTTGCTATTTGTGCTTTCTGCTATTTTCTAAAAATAAAACTAATATAAATCCCAGATCTTATCTTTTGGGCCAAAACCCAAATTCCGGCCCAATCCTTTTCGCGTCAGCCCATTTGCCATTCTTTTCTCCCGGTAGCTTCTTCCTTTTCTTAGGCCGAGTCGGACCCTTGACCTCGACCTTTTTTTTTTTCACCGGCCTCGCTCGCTTGACCCAGCCAACCTTTCCCCTCCCCGGAACCAGCCTAGCCGCCATCGCTGCTTGCGCGTATGTCCACGCCGCCCACCGTGTCCAACCCGGACACAGGGCCGCCGCCGCCTTGTCCCAAACCCTAGCCACCTCCTGGGGCTATAAAAGCCCGGGACATCCTCGCGTAGCGCACCCTCGTCCCGCCACCACCCAAGTCCTAGCCACCACGGCCGGAGCGCCGCCGCACGCCACCACCCGGAGCGCCTTCTTCTCTGAGCTCGGTGCCGCGCCTCTCCTCACCATTCTCCGTTGTGGAAGCTCCCTGAGCCACGACCTTCGCGCCGCCGGCTTCGCTTCGCCTTCCTCTTCCCGGTGAGACCACCATCTTGGGCTCTAATGCCTTCTACCCCCGATGCCATCGTCATCGTCAACGCCTTCGGCAGAGTTTTGTCCGCCCGAAGCTCTTCTTTCATGTCCCTTACCGTTGGTGACTGCCTCGGTTTCCGACGCCCTAACCACGTCACAACCGTGCCACCGCAGTGCCTTCACCGTCATCCTCGCCTTCCAACCGAGACGCCGCCACGCTGGTATGTTCCACCACCCACGCACACTCTCGGCTCACCCGAGCCATGCTTGCCCTGCCTGATGTCGTCAAGACCATCGTGTCCAGTGCTGTTGTCGCCCATTGAACTCGCGGGAGCTCCGCCGTGTGGACGTCACTGAAGCTTCCTTGGCCACCACCACCGGCGAACCCCCGAGCTACCATAACCGCCATCCCCTTGGTTGCCCCTTCCATGTGGGCCCTGTCCCTCTCTCTCCACCCCCATGACAGCATGGCAACACCCGTCAGCTTGCCACCTCGTGCTGTGTTAGCTGCCGCGTAGACCTCCCCGTTAGCTGCGTTGGCGCCACCCGTGCACTGATCCAATGTCAAATCCACATCGCTGCCACATCATCAGCCATGTCATCAGCTCGCTTGCCTCCTCATGTCACATCATGCTTACGTGGAAGCAAT